>CM074733.1:153005059-153605059 GCA_037367245.1 Phrynocephalus guinanensis | reverse complement strand
CACTTTAACCAGGGGCCTGCTGTAGTGCGGGTTCAGCGTTCTTCCTTTGGGTCTCCCCGGACCCCCTTTTCCTGACAGCCTATCTGGGTGAGTCGATGGCCCCGAGGACGCCTTGCCCATGAGCAGGGCGGCCTCGGCCGGCCGGCCCCCTTTCCCCATCTGGACTGCTCAGGCCCGTCCTCTGTGCCTGCCAGTCCAGTGGGCCCTCCAGGTGCATCCATCCCCCGCGGCTTTGTGATCTCCGATCCGCAACGCCGTGAGAGTGTACGCCCCTGTAGGGAAATTGAGACCTGACTCCCGGCTGCCTCTCCATACCCCGCACTACCGCCACGGTAGAGGCCTGGCCTTGCCACGGCCTCTACCTACCCCACCAACCAGACACAACCTCCAGCAGGCTCCTCTTCAAGTCCGCCAGGAATAATTCCATCCCCCTATCCGAGAGATGCACCCCGTCCCCCCGATACAGCTCCGGGACAGCAGCCAAAATTCGTGGGTGCCCTACCACAGCACCCAGTTGTCGGACTACCGCCCTGCAGACGTCCCTGTTAATGCCCCTGCGCACTGTGTTCATTACCTGCGGGGCACATCGTGCCGTCCACTGGCGGCGGGGCACAATATTAGACCACACCAACTCTGACCGGGGAAAGGCCTCCTTCCAGGCTGTCAGATCCCTGACAATGTCCTGGGCTAGGGACTTACCCGACTGGAAACCCACGTCGTTGCCCCCCAAGTGTACCACCATTACATCGGGGGGGCGGCCTCTGGCTTCCTGCCATGCTGTCCGTTCGAACTGGCACCACCACATTCCTCTGATGCCCCTCCACTCAATAACCGCCCTTCCCCCCATTCCCAAGTTAACTCCCCAGGCCGACCTGGTCGCGTATTTTGCGGCCCAGTAAATGTAACTATGGCCCAGTATAAGCACTCGGCACCTCGAGCGTCCCGGCCCGGGTCCTGTAAGGAAACAAAACCAAACTATTAACAGTGGGGGAGGGGGCGCACATAGGTTTTGAAACTCACCGAAGCCCACCGTCCCAGAGACTGTATCTCCCGTGGCCCGTACCCCAGGGCCGCTGCTGTGGACGCCGCGCCAATCCTAAAGGAATGGGTCCCAAACTTCATACCTTCCAAACCCAATTTCCCTAACGCCCGCTGCGTTAGGCTCCAGAACTGGAATTTAGTTAAGGGGTCCCCGTCCGCATGCCGGAACAGGGGGCCGTCCCCTTCCCCCCGCAGGGCCACGTATTCGGCCATGGCGCGGACCGGGCAAACCTCTTCCCTTGCGCAGGTCCCCAGCTCCACCCTTTGCCCTCTGGCCCGCTGGTCAGTCTTTGACCGGCGCACCAGGAACACCACCTTACCTTTGTGCTGATGGAAGTCCGCCCACTGCAACGCCCGCCTGGAAGCGTCTCGCTTGCCTGCCGCGACCAGCTCGCTGATCCGGAAGGCCCCGAAAAAGGCCACGAGAGCTGCTGCCCTCAGCAGGGATGTCTCATAGTTGTCCCTGCATATCTGGGCCCATTGCTTGCCCATCCGGGCCAAGATCTCCGGCGTAAGGGGGAAACGGGTGTCCGCCTCCCGCCCCCCCGCCCTGGCCCAGCCCTCCAACATCTTCCGTACCCGGAAGTCCCGCGTCGTGTCCTCGCACCCCCGGGCCTTCGCGTGGAATGCCAACGCGGCCAACCTCCCCTGCATGGTGCCCGGCTTAAGCCCCCTCCTGTGCAGATATACCAGGTACTGTCGGATATGATCTACTGGGGCAGGCCAGGCGGCCGTTAGCTCCATCAAGCTTCGAAAGTTACCGAAGTCCTTGATCGCCGCCTCGTATCCTCGCCTTGTGCTTGGTGCCAATGCGAGCTCCAGGGCCCCGTCCGCCTCCTCCCGCCAATCTGCCATATTTCTTCTGGCAGCCTCTGGGGAAGTTCGGATGCCTCCGGAGCCAGCGCCCTGAAGCGATCGAACTGCTGGCGGGAAAGAGCATCGGCGATGGAATTATCGAGCCCCGGGACATGGCGCGCGCGCACCACGATGTTATATTGGAGCGCGCGCAACGTCAGGGCCCGGACCAACTCCATCACCCGTCCTGACTTGGATGTTAATTCGTTGACAGTATACACGACAGCCATGTTGTCGCACCAGAAGCGAACGGTGGAGTTGGCCCAGTCCTCAGACCACAGCCACAGGGCCCCCACTATGGGAAACAGCTCCAAGAACGTTAGGTCCCGTGTAATCCCGGCTGCCGACCAGTGGTGCGGCCAGGTGCCACAGCACCACTTACCTTTCCAGTAGATGCCGTAACCCTGGGACCCGGCAGCATCTGTATGGACCTGGAAGTCAGCCCCCAGCCTGCGCTCCTCCCGCCAGAAGGACACCCCATTAAACCCTTGCAGGAATTTCAGCCACATACTTAGGTCTTCCCTCATACCCCCCGTCACCTTCGTTCTGTGGGCCGGCTTTTTCAGGCCCCGCATTGCGTTGCAGAAGCGCCGTATAAAGGGGTGTCCCGGTGCCACCACCCGGCACGCGAAGTTAAGGTGACCTACCAGCTCCTGCAGCTCTCTTAGTGTAGTGCTCTTACGCCGCAGGAGGCCCGCCACCCTGGCCTTGAGGTCTCCCAACTTGTCGTCCGGTAGTCTGCAGGATTGGTTCCACGTGTCCAGCTCCACCCCCAGAAAGGTAAGGCAGGTTGCCGGACCCTCCGTCTTATCCGCTGCCAGGGGGAGCCCCAGTTCCCCAGCCATGTCTTGGAAGGATCTGAGCAGGAACCCACACGCCCCAGAATCCCTCCGTCCGCAAAATATATAGTCGTCAAGATAATGGGCTATAGAGTCCATCCCGGTGACGTGGCGCAACTGCCACTCGACAAAAGAACTAAACCGTTCAAAAACTGCACAAGATATTGAACAGCCAAAAGGCAACGCCCTATCCAGATAAAATTTCTCCTGGAACTGAAAACCCAACAAATCGAAGTCGTCGGGGTGTACTGGTAGGAGCCGGAATGCGGACTGAATGTCGCATTTGGCCATCTCGGCTCCCACCCCGCACGCCCGGACCATAGCCACCGCAGCGTCAAAGGAAGTGTACTTCACCAAACAGAGTTCCTGGGGGATCCCGTCATTGACTGACGCCCCCTCCGGGAAGGACAGGTGGTGTATGAGCCGGTATTCACCCGGCGACTTCTTAGGTACCAGTCCCAGGGGAGATACCCTAAAGTTGGGCAACGGGGGGTAGTCAAACGGGCCCAGGACCCAACCTTTATCAACCTCCTTCCCAATCTTCTCCTGCGCCACCCTTTCCATGCCCCTCAAGGACTTAAGGTTGGGTGCCCTGAACGCGCGCCTAACCCCTTCGAACTGAATACGAAAACCAACGGCGAAACCTTCCGCCAGAAACTGAGCGCCCTCCCTATCCGGGTACAGGCGCAACCACTCTTCCAGGACCCTACGGTTGATTGGGCTGGGACCCTTTTTGCGGATTAGGGCCTCCCCCTTGCGGGGGTCTTCTCTGCTGTCCCCCGTTACCCTGTCTACCGAAGGCTCCCTTAGCCCTGGGGCAGTTGACTGCTGCGTGCTGGGCCCCGCAAACCGAACATTCATGTTTGAAGCGGCATGGGGCCCGGTTGCAGGCACCCTGGCCATTAAAGTCCCAGCAGACCAGCCGGGGTTGAACCTGCTGGCCCGCGCCCGGGCGGGTTCCTGCGGCTTGGGCTGGGCGCCTTATTATGTGCCCGCTATCAAAGCGCTCCCCCAGCGCCGGGCGCACGGGGGTCATGTACTGCAGCCACAGTGGTGGGTATGGCTCGTCCCATCTCAAGTGGGGCTGTGTTGCCGCCTTCATGCGAAAACGCTCATCGTAGGTCTGCCAAGCATGCCCGGGGAAATCTACAAACGCCCTATATATTAAGTCCTGATATTTAATAAGGGACTTTGCCCTCCACAGGTGGGCGTGCAGAACCATAGACATGTATATGCTGTATGCTGGCAACCAATTGGCCCAATTCCGTTCCGGCTTGCGCCGCAGACGGCGATCCTTGTCTTTGGCGTCCTCCTTCTCCAATTCCTTGGAGTCCAATTCCCTATTCAGAAGACTGAACAGGTCTATATAGTCCCCCCTCCATATCCGCTCTTTAGTGGCTTGGGCCAAGTGGTCCCCCAGCGGTGACGCATAGTCCGCATGGGGTAGAGCGGTGTAGGGGACCCCAGCATAGACCGGGCCTGTCGCCCACCCGGGCGGGGCCCCCTGGGGGCCGCACGCCCCCTGGAAGCCTCCCTGCTGGTGCGGGGGATGCCATGTCCCACCGGGGCCTACACTTACCATCTCGTGCTGCCCATGCCATCCCGGTCCCAGGGTAGCCTGTGGAGTGCCCCAGGGGCAGCCCCCCGCTGGAGTCTGCGCCCCACTTACCTGTGGGAGGTAGGCCCCCGGACTTCCCAACCCCGAACCGGGGGGTGCCGCCCCCATGCCGGAGCCCCTGTTCCAGTCCATCCTCGCCGCCTGCTGGTCGACTCCCACCGGGCCCACTGGCCCCGTTACCCTAGTCTGCTGTGTCCCCCCTACTGGCCCCCACGGCCATGTCTCCTGTGGTGTGATGTCCGGTGCGCACGCCAACTCACTGTTTCCATCAGGCTGTACGCTGGTCACTATCCTGGGTTGGGGGTCCGAGCCCCCTGCCGCCTCCGCCGGTGCGTGTTCTGCCGTTGCGACTCCTGTCGCCGCCATCCCATCCTGGCCGCTGCCCGAGGACGCCCCTTCCAGCGCTGGCCCTGGGGTTGGTGCCGGCTGCACTGCCCGGCCTGGCTGGGCCGCGCCCTGCGGGGTTGCTGGTACCATGTTCCTCTGTTCAAGGGCATCAAAACATTCTGTTAGCTTGCGTACCAACTGCCTCCTCCTGGCTCTCCTTCTCGCCTTGGATAGCCTGCCCATGCTGCAGCCCGTAGATGGCCCTTCTCCCGCCTGCTGGTCCCCGCTGGGGCCCCCTTCCATGGCCTCCAGGCGGGCCTCCAGGCTTGCCCACTCCTGCCAGTTGTCCTCATCAGAGGAGGATTCTTCGTTGGACAGCTCTGGGGCAGGCCTCTTAGCTGGGTGTTTGCCTTTGGGCCCTGCCTTCTGCCTCCTGGGCGCCATCAGCTCTCCGCCGCCCACCTGGTAGGCCACCCCCCCGAATCACGTGCCCTGGAGGTATGGGTGCGGCCTACAACGTCCCCTTCTGCCCCTCAGTGAGCCTGGGCCTGTCCCCCTGCCACGCCGTCCCCGCCTCCCTGGGGTCCCCTGTTGTCCGAACAGGCCGCGGCTCGTCGGTCGCAGCCGGCCCCAAGGTTTCGGCGTAGGCCGCAGGCCTATCCGGTAGCGCTGGGCCTCGCCGGGCTCCCAGGGCCCAGCGTCCCGCTCGCGAGGTGCTTCGCCGCCTCCTCAAGTTTACTGCCGCCCGGGGAGAGCCCGCCGCTCGCTGCCCGCCGCCCTCCGCCCGGCCGCGCCTGCCGCCCCGGGCAGGGAGGGCACCCCCGCGGCCCGTCTCCTCCCCCGTTCACCACCCGCCGGGGCCCTTTTGGTCCGGTGACCCGCGGTAGGCCGCGCCGGGGAGAAAAACCCCCGCGCCGCCCACGCCGCGGTCCGTCGGGCCTCCAACCTGGGGGAGGGCGCCGCCGCACCTCCCCGGACGGTCTCCCCGCTGCCGCCTCCGGTCCGCCCGCCGCCGCCTCCGTGCTCCGCTGTCGGCGCGTTCCCTGCGCCGGGAGTCGAGGCCGCGGTCCAGGCCTCCGGATCGCCGCTTCAGTGCCGAGCTCTCCGCCGCGCCGCCCCTGAGGCTCCCAGGTGGTGGCCGCTGGCCGAAGAGCTCCAGCCTCCTCCTCCAATGCCGGTCGCCGGAGAAAGAGGGCGAGGTCCACGTGGCTAGCCCTTATAAGGGCTCTGATCCCCGCCCTCTGCGAGACCAGGTAGGTCTCGCGCGGTTCCTGGCTGGGCTGGGGCAAGGGAGCTCCGCGTTGCGCAGCCGCGCCGCGGAGCTGGGCATTTTAGTTTCAAGGGATTGTTATCCCTTTGTGGCTACTGAAGCCATTTTATGCTGCAAAAAAAATCCTGATTGCCTGAATTCTTCTCTGTGATGAAATATTACAGTGAATGTGTTATTTTTACTAAACCAGAGGCTTGTGTTAATCTTGCTTATAAGCATAGTGAATTCTAACCCTGGTCACAGAACACAGATATGTATTGTAGAACTACAATCAATCCCCAAGCTGCCTGTTAAATCCTGCATTTTTCTCTCTCTCTTTTAAATGTGACTTCTTAGACCGCCTGTTGCTTCCATTTTTTTTAAAAAATACCTTCCTTTGAGTAGTCAAGCCCCTGTACTGAAAGGCATTCCTTGTCTGAATTCTGACTGAGATGAGGGCTAATAGTTTGAAGTTTTACCCTGGCAAGACAAAGGTGCCCTGGGTGAGTCAGAAGGCAGAACAGGGAATAGGAATCCACCTTGTCTTACATGGCATTACCCTCTCCTTCATCCCTGGACCTGGGATGCTCAGGTTTGTGTGAGAGCTAGGAGTGCATTTCCATGGTTAAAGTTGAGGCACCTCCTGTACAGTGCAGTATGTGTTCCTGGAGATATCTGACTTGCTGCAGTGACCCTTGCCTTAGTAGTTACTTCCCCTTTGGAATGCTGTAACACCTTCTACATGGGGCTCCCTTTGGAAACAGATCAGTATCTCTAAATGCTGCAGCCAGAATGCTGACCTGAAGCCATTCAGAGGGATCATATAACTCTATTCTTACAAGTTCACTGGCTGCCTGTCTGCTTCTTGGCTGGGCCCAATTCAAAGGGCTGGTTATGATGACCCATAACCAGGCAAGGGCAGTTTCTTCTGACATAATCTCCTCCCTGGTCTTTGAGTTCTTAGAGGAAGGCCTTCTCATATAGCCCCACCACCATTGCAGGCACATTTGATGAGGACTTGAAAGTAAGCATTTTCATTTACCGTTGCCTGTCTATGAAATTCCCTGCCTCATTGGACCTCATGGTCCATTCCTCAAAGCTCTTCCTCCCACTGGTGGAAACCTTTTTAAAGCTGGCTGTGATCTCTGAATGTACTTGCAAGTTTTCTGAGGGAAGCAGCATGTTTTATATCGGGTGCTTTAACTCTGTTTTGATTTGCTTTCACTAAAGATGTCTTTAACACTATTTGGATTCAACATATTTCAGTATGCACATCTTAATTTATTGTGGTTTTAAACATGCATTTTTCAGCAGTTGTATGCTTCCTAAAATCCCTTCCTTGAGAGAAAGAAGGGATATAAATAAAGTAAACAAAATGAATGAACAAACAAATAAACAGACAAACAAACAAACAAAAGAACAAATGAATGAATGAATGAATGAATAAAAAACTAAACAAACAAATGAACAAACGAATGAATGAACAAACGAATGAACAAACAAATGAATGAACAAATGAACGAATACAATGGGACACAGGAGTGTGAGAACCTGAAGATAGCTGCAATTTATTCATGGCCACTTAGCTATGGCTTAATTTAATGCTCAGATATGGCCACTCATTTGTTTTCTTTCATATATGTAGCAAACTTCACTCATAAATTGAATCACAGTGTTCCCACTATATTCATGTAATTACTCACTTATTCCAAAAGAGATCCAAAAGACCATAGTTGTTAACATTTGTGGCCAGCATATCAAGGAGCAATAATTAAATGCACACATATAAAACAATTAATACCCAACTAGAAGTTTTCTTTATTTTAAATCTGGCTTGCTTTTCATTGGCTTTGCATGTTTACTGTGATGTAAGTTGTTGTTAACTTCATTGAGGGTATTTCCTTAGTCATTGGTCATAAGTAATAAAGTTTGTAACAGAGTAATTGCCTTAGAAATGTAATTTTTTTAAAAAAAATGTTTTAAAAGTGAACTTATTTCCACTAGTGTGAATTTGGGCCTTTTTACATGACCCCTAAGATCTGCTGGCCACTTAAATTCGGACCAGAGATCTTAGGGGTTCGTCGCTCTTCCTTTGTCCCCGACCCCCCTCCGCACTTCCTGGTTGCTGGCTGCGTGAGGGAGGGAGAAAAAGAAAGAAAAGCATGCCACTCACCTCGTTCTGCCTCTCGTCTCTGTAAAGCCATCAAGTCCAACCCCCTCGTCTCTGTAAAAGTAGCTCTTAAAGGGGCAGGAGCCAAAAAGCAGCAAACAGAAGCGAGGAGAGCCCCACACTCACTATCGTTGCACCGCATCAAAGATTTTTCACCTCCAAAGAGAAGGTACAAGAAAAGTGCACTGGGTCGCGCTAAAGTGGGCGGAGTCGCACTTAATTGTCTGCAAACTCCGGAGCTGGTGGGGAAACATTTTTAACCTCCGGAGCTTGCAGCCATTTGCAGCAGAGCTTAGGGGTCGTGTATAAACGCCCTTTATCTTTTCTGTAATTTTTCATTATGCTGTACATTGATTCTGCAACTCTTACTCAAAAATGCCCAGTCAAATATTGATGGTTTGATGCAAATATGAGCTAAGGCAAATATTCCCTTTAATACATTTTTCATATCCACTTCTAGAGGCAGAATTACTCACAGGGGGAGGGCAAAAATACTAGAGAAACAAACTCTCAGCTTGTTAAAACGTTTTATGTCTTTCATTTTATTTCTGTCCATTGATTAATTAGATTTTTTTTTATCAAATGCCCGTTCAAACATTTTATTCATAGGTAGAAGTTGAAGCATCAGCAGGACAGTTTACAAAATATATGCTTACCTCCATGTAATCTCATGAGATTTACTGTAGAATCTTTCTGCTGGAGTGTACAGTTTTATTAAAATAAATGCTAAAATGAGATATGCTAAGATTAAATTTTTACTAGTTTCACATAACAGATGGGATTAATTCTTTCATTAACTCATCAGAGTTCCTTGTGGATTAGGCATAATTCTAGGAAAACAAGAAAGGAGTGCTCAGCTAGCATTAATAGTTTGGCTTTCCTTCCTCTGACCACCCTACCCTATCTGTGCTGATGGGCACTGGCCACCACAGCCAGAAGCCATCTTTGAGAGCTATCGGGAACTGCTTGGCCAGTTCATTCTTCTATGAAAAAAAGAGGGGAAAGAATGTTGCTTATTAGAGATAGGCACGAGATGATTTTTGCTTCATTTTTGTTCTTTGTTTAATTACAGAATGAAACAAAAAATGAAGCGCTCTTTAAAAAATGAAATGAAACAAAATGGAAATTTTAATTTTGTTCAATTTTGTTTTTGTTTGTTATTTGCTTTGATAAGCGCCAATCTCAGCACTAGCAAAAAAAAAAAAAGGAAAAGTAAGAAAACAACTAAAAGTGTCGACCCGGCCCATGGGCCAGCTAATCAATTCTAGCAGAACAAAGGGAAAAAATAAACAACAAAAATGTGCTGACCCATCTCGCAGGTCAGCTGGTTGGCGCTAGCAAAAAAAGAGAAGGAGGAGAGAAAGAAAGAAAAACAAACAAACAAACAACAACAAAAACCTGACCTAGCCTGTGGGCCAGGTGGTCAGCAGTAACAAAAACAAAACAAAACAAAACAAAAAAATGACAGCCTATGGGCCAGCTGGTCAGTACTAGCAAATAATAATAATAATAATAATAATAATAATAATAATAATAATAATAATAATAATAATAATAATAATAATAATAATAATAATAATAATAATAGCCCAGTCACAACTGAGGGAAATCCCCTGGTGGCGACTGGGCCATTTTTAAAGGGGTACAGCTGATGACAGCTCATCTGGACCCCTCTGAACATGGACAGATCACTACCGTGGGAGACCTGTGCTGGTGACCCAGCCATTTTTAAAGGGGTACAGCTGAGTTCTCATTGGCTGTACACCTTTAAAATGGCTCAGTTGCCACTGGGGGGGATCTGGTGGTGACTGGGCCATGTTCAACCCTCTGAACATGGCCAGGTCACCACTGCAGGAGCCCCACACTGGATACCCAGCCATTTTTAAAAGGGTAAAACTGAGCTGTCATAGGCTGTACCTCTTTAAAAATTCATAAGAAACAAAACAAAATGAAACAGGGTGGGCACGAAATGAAATGTCATTTTCCTGTTTCATGCCTATCTCTATTTGTAGGTTAAGGTCAGCACTTTGAATTGTGCCCAACAGCTGATTGGCAGCCAGTGGAGCTTCTTTAGTAGGGGTGCATTGTGGTCTCTGTAATCCACCCCAGTCAGCAATCTGGCTGCTGAATTTTGGACCCATTGAGGCTCCGAAAACTTTTGACTGCAAAGTCAGCAGCACAGAGGT
Organism: Phrynocephalus guinanensis; assembly: GCA_037367245.1. Lineage (NCBI taxonomy): Eukaryota > Metazoa > Chordata > Lepidosauria > Squamata > Agamidae > Phrynocephalus > Phrynocephalus guinanensis. The sequence goes on along the minus strand of CM074733.1, from coordinate 153,594,774 downwards.
TCAAATCCTGGGTGCCACACAGCAGAGTGAGCTCCTGCTGTTAACCGCACTTCCTGCCAACCTAGCAGTTCAAAAGCATATAAATGCAAGTAGATAAATAGGTACCATCATAAAAAGTGGGAAGGTAAAACAGTGTTTCCTTGCAGCCATGCTGGCCACGTGGCCATGGTCTTGCACAACACTGGCTCTTCAGCTTGAATACAGAGATGAGCACTGCCAGACATGACTAGCATGTATGTGCGGGGAGAACTTTTACCTAATGTGGTCTCTGTAACCCACCCCAGTCAGCAATCTGGCTGCTGAATTTTGGACCCGTTGAAGATTCCTGAGGCTTCTCACCTGTTGGAGCATATCTCCCAGAGGTCAGCTGAAGCCAGGGCCACTAGAATGTCGCAGGCGCGCTCACTCAGGGTGGCCACACCCAGGGAGGCACAGAAGTCGCTCAAATGCAACCACACCTTCTCTGTGGTGGGCCCCACATTGTGGAACCATCTTCCTAGTGAGCTGCGCCTAGCACAGTCCCTGCCCGCCTTCAAAAAAGCGCTCAAGACCTTGCTTTTTAGGGAGGCATTTAGCGACCTTTAATTTATTTTAGGGCTCCCCCTCCCACCCCTGGACGCCTCTTGCTGAGGGTTTTCCCTCTCTTCTTGTTTAGAACTGTTGATTTGTTATCTATTGCTGATTTTTACCTTGCTGTAAACCGCCCAGAGTTCCTGCTGGAAGATGGGCGGTATAGAAATAAAACAAATAAATCGGAAGTCCCACAAAGAGAGCATTACAGTAGCCCAGTCAGGACATCACTAGGGCATGAGTTACCATGGCCAGAGCAGGTTTCTCCAGGAATAGGTGTAACTGTTGTACTAGCTTTAATTGTGCAAATGCACTCTGTGCCACAGCATCTAGGCTCGATGAATCCAGGAGCACCCCAAGCTGTGCAGCTATTTTTTTTTAATGGAGGATAATCTCATCCAGTACCGGTTACATCCCTATCCCTTGTTCTCCCTTTTGACTGACCAGCAGTACCTTTGTCTTGTCTGGGTTTAATTTCAATTTGTTCATCCTCATCTAGTTCATTATTGAAGCTAAGCATTCATGTAAAGTCAAAAGAGCGGCTCCCTTATAATCTGGATGTGACAGAAGGTAGAAGTGGGTGTCATAGGAATACTGGTAGCACTTAACCCCCAAACTCCTGATAACCTCCCACAGTGGTTTAATATAGATGTTAAATAACATAGGAAACAGAATAGAACCCTAGGAGACTCCACAGGTTAGTAGCAGTGGTATCAAACCTGACTCGCCTAACACTACTATCTGTGTCCTTTCCTGCAGGAAGGACCGGAGCCATTTTAAGACAGTGCCACCAATTCCCATTTCAGAGAGATGAGTAAGGAGGATGCTGTGTGTCAAGGGCAGCTGAGAGGTCGAGTAAAACCTAAAGGGACAGAACCCTTATCCATTTTCCCGTGTAGGTCATCTACCAATGAAACCAGTGTCGTCTCCATCCCAAAGCCAGGTCTGAAGCCAGATTGAAATGGATCCAGGTAGTTTATCTCATCCAGATACCTCTGGAACTGCAAAGCCACAACCCACTCTAGTACTTTCCCCAAGAATGGGATATTTGATACTGGTTGGTAATTGTTCAGTATAGTTGGTTTTACTATTGCCTCCTTTAAGCAAGCTGGAATCCTGCCCTGTTTTAAGGAGCCATTCACTACTCTTCCTAACTTTTCATGTTGTGTTATTTTTATTCCAGTTTATATTGTATAGTGTATGGTTTGTTTATGTTGAAATTATTGTAAACTGCCCAGAGTGTCACTGTGCCAGACAGGCAATATATAAGTCATTAAAAATAAATAAATAAATAAATAAATAAATAAATAAATAAATAAATAAATAAATAAATAAATAACAATCTTAAATGCACCAACAAAAAAGGAATTAACTACATTTTCCAATAACATGTTTGCTAGTTCAGGAATAAAGCAAAGCCTGTGATGGTTCCAGTGTTGTGTACTTGAGAGAAATGGTCAATGGTCAGCTTTCTAAACACACAAAAGCCTTCAGAGACTGACAAAATAAATTTTCACTATGTCATGTCAAGAAAATACATTCCCCCATAGATGTCCAAGAATGTGTATTGTTTTGCGGGGGGCACTCTAGTTTTTTTTAGCATTTGCCCTTCACAGATGCTAGCTAACACTAATAAATTGCATAGAGATGGGCATGGAACGAACATTTTTTCATTTCCGTTACCGTTTGTTGTTTCCGTTACGTAACGAAATGACAAACGAAAATTGTGATGAAAATGAAACAAAACGAACAGAACCATGAAAATTGTGGTCGTTACATTTCGTTTCCATTATTGGCGACACACAATGAAATGAGCTGTTTTAAATGTTAAAAAACGCCCTGGACATCCGTAAAAACACAGTGATAATTATTTATATTGTCTGATAATACCTACCAGGGGGGTTGGGGTCCTTAAAACGTTTGTTTTTGTATTCTCCCATCGCAATGTATTTTTCTTTTCCCTTTAAAATGGATGTCGCCACCAGCCACAAAATGGAGGCAAGCCATGTGATGGGATCATGTTCAACCAATAGCATGCCCAGGTTGCAGACTGGGCGGGCAGGTCTGGCAGCCACAGAGGGCATAAAAAGCTCTGGCAGCCCCCGTCCTCCTTGCAGTCTCTGGTGGGAGTTAGGGTGGGATTGCTGTCTCTGCGACTCTAGCTTCAGTCCTGCAGCCTCCCTGTGTGCATGCGTGCTGTGTACCTCTCGGTGAGTACCCTCCCCTGCCCCACAGTGCAGTCACTCTGCGGCTGCCTTGCACCCTGGGCAATGCCTGCCACTGCCTTTGCAGCCTCCCTGCATACGTAGTCTATACTGTGTCTCTGGCAGCATCCTTTTTTTTAGTGTTTTCCTTCTAGTCTGGGGCGTTGGGGGATGCCTGTGCATGGAAATGATTTAAAAATCGCACAAAAAGGGGGTAGAAATGACAAACGAAAAAACAAAAAATGGTAACAAAAATTTTCAAAAAATTCCCGACAAATGGAAATGAACCAAAACAGACCTCTCAACAACAAACGAAAAACCGAAACACCATTTTTCTGTTTTGTGCCCATCTCTAATCCTGCATGTTTCAAGAGGCCTTGACTATCCCAGTGGCAGTGGTATTGTGATAGCATGCTGCCCCTACCATGGACATTTCAGAGGAGGTAAAGATGAACCATGGATTTATGTATACAGGAGACTCCATGGTATCTGTGGTGGCAAATATAGCAACTTCTGTTTTCCCAGTTATTGGAGGGTCTACATCTGAGGAAACTTACAACTGAGGCAGAAGTATTATTAAAAGTTACACTCAACACCTCTTGTTGATAGCCAACAAAAAAAAGAAAATAAAAGAAAGAAAAAGAAAAAGAAAAGAAAGTAATCAAGCTGACAACCAGTGAGATGGAATCCATATATACTGCATAATACCCAGAAGGGTACTGTGCTTGTAGCAGATGAATGCATGGAACTTTTAAACGAATTAAAATGCATAATGAACTAAAGTTAGTGACCTACTTGCCTTCTAAAGCTTAAAGTAGAGCTACTGATGGGGGCAAGGATGCCATTTTTGAGGGTGTACTGTTGCTATAGGTTTGTCAGGAGTAGAGATGGGCACGACTCAAAAAATGGTGTTTCGTTTGTTGTTTGGTTGTTTAGGGGTCCGTTTTGGTTCATTTTCGTTTTCGTGACATTTTTTGCAAAAAAAATTGTTTTCGTTTTGTTAGGTAATGAAACGAAAAAATGAAAACGAAAATGAAAAATTGCTGTTTCGTTAACATTCTTTTTAGTTCAATGCATCTGCTGCAACAAAAATGAAAAACACGGCAAATTTGGTCGTTTCGTTTTCATTTTCGTTTTGTTTTTAAAAAAATTAATTTTTTTGTTGCATAACAAAATGAAAAAATGAAAACGAAAATGAAAAATTGCTCATTTCGTGCCCATCTCTAGTCTAGTCAGGAGCCCTGTTAAATCCTCTCCATAGGAATGTGCTAAGCTGCACTACGGAGGCTTCATTTTAAAAAATGGCAAGTGCCCCTGCAAAATGTTTGCTAGAAACAAGGAAGACCACAGTTAAATATGTTATAGGGACCTTTTTTCTGATGGCAGATGCCCACTTTGCTGCCCTCACCAAAACCTTTTTTGGAGACTCATAAGTAATTCCTTCTGGTGATGTTCAGGACTGCTGCTTCCCTCTGCCTTGCTTGTTTAATCAGCAGGAGGTGGCTGTGTTTCTTTAATCTGAGCTATGCAAAAGCATGAGCTGTCTGCTTATTGATCTTGAAATGAGTCACTTTATGCATCTAAATAGTCTGTGCAAAACTCTTGCAGAGACAGGGGGAGATGTGATGTTCCTTGAATAACTGCAAGAAAAGTTTACGAAACAAATGAACAAACTCATTTTAAATGTTAACATTCCAAGTTCTGGGTACATATTAAACTAGATCCTTGATTATTTAGAAGGAGACTCAGAGGGATAAGTTTCCACTGGAGGCCTGATCTATGTATGGCACAAGGTCAATAAAAATAACTCTGCTCCAGAACCTGAAAGAAACTTAATTTGGGGATGTGGACATTCAATGGGAAACCAGTAAACTTGCTCATTCAACAAGGCATAACATTTCATACAGTAGCTCTTAAGGGGAGATACCCATAATGATATCCAATGATTCGGTGAGTTCTTCATATAGATGTACAACCCCCACCCCCACCCCCCAAAAAATAAGTTGGAAGTTCGTTAAAATTGTTGGTTCATTGATTTGTGTTGATTCAGATTAATCCAAACTGAAGAACTAAACTTTCCTGAATCAATGAACATTAATTTTTGTGATCTAACAAACGTTCTGTTTTATTTTATGGTTATACTGCTAGACATGAAGTAAAAGCAGGACAAACAGACCAAAGAAAAATACATTGTACCATATATATTTTGAAGTGACATAAAATATCTTATTTAAAATATCAAGGATACCATGTAAACATATTAAATTACAGTATAAAAATTATAACTATAGAACAAAACCACAGAGTGGCCAGATTGCCAAATGGGTGGGGCATAATAATAATAATAATAATAATAATAATAATAATAATAATAATAATAATAATAATAATAATAATAATAATAATAATAATAATAATAATAATAAATGTATGGGACTAAGAGTTGAAATATATAACAAAACAAATGGAGTAAATTAGATTGAGGCAAAACAAAGTCATTTCAATTTTTTTGAGGCTGGAAACACAGATCTGGCCACTCTCTCTCTCTTACTAATTTATTCACATTTGCGAAAAAGTTCACTGAATACTAGTAGTATGCATTGTCTTTGGACAAATTCATAAATAAAAGCACAACCAAGCTGCTTCTGGGATGAGGTGGCAGGGGGAGATAATAATGAAATGAAGCAAAGAACTGACAAGGATTAACAGCGATGCGATTGGCGAAAAGGCAATATTTTGCAAACCATATTGCTTCCTCAGAGTGCCGTCCAGCAGAGCTGTTTCGGGTGGTCTGGGACCTCCTTCAATCGGGAAATACAGTGGAGGTTCTGGACCATTCACTGGTTTGCTGTGATGAGTCTACTGTTTACTCTAAGGGGGAAATTGCTCAGATTTACAGGGAATTGGACTCCACTCTTGATGCAGAATCAAGGGATGTGTCTGCCAGGACCCTGCCTGTCATAGAACCTGAATGTGAAGGGTTAAATGCTGAAGAACAGCAGGAGGAGCCTTGCAGTTCAACTCAGCAGGCAGCTGAGTCTGAGGATGCAGCTGAGGGCACATCTCCTCCTCCTATGAGGGCTAGGAACAGGATCCTGCAAAGAAGAACTAACAGGAGAGCCAGGGAAAGGATCTTTAATGATACGCATAGAATTAGATCTGAAAGCACTGAGTTCTAGCAGGAGCCTTGCCGGAGATATGGGTGTGTTCCCTGGTTTAGGATAAAGCTAGCAAGTTTACCCTGAAACCTCTGTGGGAGCAACATGTCACTTACCTTGTCACCACGTTCCTGTGTGTATCCAGACTCTGGTTTCCTGACCTTGGACCGGCTTTCTGATTATGGTGTTCTCTGTTTCCTGACCTTGGACCGGATTTTGGACTACGACGTTTCCCTGTACCCTTGAACTTGGCATTTGGCTCTGTAAGGTATTTTGGCTTTGATTCGGACTGTACTTTGTTAGTTATCTGGATTACAACTAAATTTCCTGGCAAAGAACTGAACTTGGCTTGCTGTGTATTCTGTGTGCGGGGCTTGACAGTGTCCAGTGTGCTGTTCTTAGGTCCAGTGTTATTGGATGAGTTTCAGTTACTGAGACCCGAGGATCTGTCCATACTACCAACTAGAGATGGGCACAAAACAAACAATTTTTTGTTTCCATTTTCATTTTTTTGTTTCGTTACGGAATGAAACTACAAATGAATTTTATCTCTAAAATAAAATTAACGAAACGAACAGAAACACCAGAAATTTTGTCGTCCGTTTCGTTTTCATTACGTCAATACACTGAACTGCTTTAAAAGCTAAAAAAATCACAAAAAATGAAATAAATGGTAACAATACGGTAACGAAACAAACGAAAACAAAAATGATTTTTTTGAAAAAATTCACAAAAAACGGAAATGAACCGAAACGGACCCCCTAAACGACAAACGACAAATGAAACACCATTTTTTTTTATTCATGCCCATCTCTACTACCAACTACTCCTCAGTTCATGAGCCTAGCAAAAGTTACCTAAATGTAGCCTTCTAAGTCAGTTTTTTAAAATGTCTGATGAGGAAATGTTGTTCATGAAGGAAAGTAAGAGGTACAAGCTTTTGTTTATTATAAACCACCAGGTTGGCTGAGAGTAGTGATTTAAGGTCTGCTCAGAGCTCTCTCACAGTATTTTTGACAGATTATACCTCTGTTGGGGTTATAAAAATGGAACTATCTTTGCCAGAGTTATGGTATTTGATAGCTCTTGAGGCAGGAAATCCCCTTTAAACTATTAAAATTAGGAAATGGAGGATTTCGGGGTGGCATGATAATCAAGCATGTAAGGGTTCTTCCTAAGTGAGAAAAAGCTATGAATAGTAATCTGAATAATGAAAGAGAAATGACTGAGGGAAAAGAAAGGGTACAAAAAAAGAAAACTTGTTTCTCTCAGGGATCAAACTCACTGATAATAAAAGCTGTTCTTAAAAAAACACTTGAGCTGCCTAGATGCCCTAAGCGCATCTGATCTCACCTGATTTCAGAAGCTAAGCAGGGTCGGCTCTGGTTAGCACTTGGATGGGAGACCACCAGGGAATACCAGGTGCTATAGGTGCCTGGAGTAGGAACTGGCAAAGCACTCGAGTATTCCTGCCAAGAAAACTCCATGGATATGGGGTCACGAAGAGTCGGTCACGACTGTAACGACACAACACACACACACACACACACACACAAAAATACTTGAGTGTTTTCATTAGGTATGTCCACGTGTGACTAAAGTCCTAGAGGTCCCTTCATTTTGAGGCAAAAAAATAGAACTGATTCATTGTAATTGAATCCACATATGGTATTTGACTGCCTATGACAGAAGGAGGAAAACATACTCACTGGCTCCCTCAGTCACTCATCGGAGTGGCCATCTCCACCTGCCTGATCACCCCTACTGGCCTGATTGCTCTGTCACCCTCCCACCAGCCTGATCACTCTCTCACCCCTTTGTTCACTTGCCCACACCCTGCCCATCCACCCAATTGCACCCTGCCCACCTGACCAATCACCCCTCCCTCACTCATCCCTTGCACCTGCACCTTATTGCCCCTGCCACTTTAATCGCATAAAAACTGAGAAGCTAGGAACAATCAACATTTCCAAGCCAGAGTGCTATGTATTCAATGATTTTGTACGCTTCTCCAAGACCAATTCTGCAGCTGCAGTTTAGATTATTTTTCTGTTTCTAGTTTGTGGCTTTATTGAAGAGGGCAATGTAAACTTCCTATTTTTCAGTCTTCTCTTTTCCCAGTAACACAGCTTGCCTCTTGTTCTTCTTTCCTCAACTCACCGCTTTAATGCTATCACTGATGGACAATAGCAGTGTAACACATTCCCTGTTCTCGCCATTGTGATCTAATGGCAGCAGCTAAGCATTATAGTTTCATCTCTAATTGACACTTAAGGGAGATTGTGTGTATCCTTCCCAGCACATGAACTGAGAATATGCTCCCTTGATTCCACATCCTTCCTCTGATTAATAGGTTATGCATTGTATCTCTGCTATATTCATTTGTTCTGAATGATCTAAAGTTTTGCAGCTAATATACTCAGGATTTTTAGCTTCAGGAACTCAGCCCCGCTTCAGTCAAAATGAACTTAATGTGATAATCTGAAGATGATATACTTGATGTATTTATTTAGGTATGTATTTATTTTGTAGTCAAGTAACATTGTTCTTGTAATCTTCCCTTAAAACTAGAATGGATTGGGAAGCTCTACCAATAGTTTTAAAAGAACCTCTCAGATAAGAACTTGTGAGGCTCCAAGTCAGGTGGGTTGAATGAAACTGCAATTGTTCAGCTTCTCCTTTTTAAAAAAAGAATTTTATCAAAGCTCATAATGTCTTGGAATCCTGGGCATAAAGCAAGAAGAACCCTGAAGTTGGCTGCCTTCTAAATTCAGCACAACATGCAGGCAATAAATTTATCATCGGATATATTTATTTACACTTCATAAAATGGAAATAAATATATAGAATCTAAATATAAAATATACTGTATTTAGAGATGGGCACGACCATGAAGATTTTTTTTTCGAGTTGTTGTTTTTTGGGACGGGTCCATTTTGGGTCGTTTCTGTTTGTCGCAAAATTTTTCAAAAAATTGTCATTTCGTCGTGTCATTTGTCATTTGTCGTTTCCACCGCAATTTAGCGTGATTTGACGTCCCAGTCCCGGACGTCCCATTGGCGTCCCCACGCAATCAGGGCCGGCGCGCTAGGTGTTTTTGCGCCCTAGGCGGTGGGTCGGGGTGTGGGGGTGGGGAGGTGCGGGCAGGCGGTGGGGGGGGCATGGGCGGGCGGCGACAGCAGCGGGGGGGAGGGGCAGGTGTGTGGGCGGGTGCGCGGGTGGGTGCATGGGCGGCGGCTGCGGGTCCCGCAATGACCCAGAGCAGGCGGAAAACACTTTAAACTGGGTGATTGCTGCTGCACATTGCACAAGACTAAACCAATATCAGAAAAAAAATCCTGACAAACTGCAGGAGCATAAAGGAATAAACTGTGTTGCTATTCACCACAGCAGACAGGGAATGAAATATTTCCTAAAAATTCAATTGAATCAATTATTCCCTCCCTGCCTGCCTAACTGAAATCTAAAGGCTCCGCGAAATCGAAACTAGTCTAGCACAGCAGCCAGCTACAGCCCCCTCTCCACCCACATCCAAACCCAGACTGCGAGTGTTCTCAGAGTGCCTCGCCTTTTTATACCCTCTGGCACATCCAGAAGTGTCAGTCAAAACCTGGCCATGCGATTGGTGGAATGGGTCCAAAAATTTGCATGGTCCCATCCCATGGCCAGCCCATCATTGCGCACAAAAAAAATAAAAAATAAAATAAAATAAAATCAATGGAGACATTTTGTTGCAAGAAAAACCCACTGCTGCTACTATAAAAAATCAGGCATATAAAATAGCTAATTTTCGCATGTTTCTGTGGTGCTTTGGTGGGTTTTTGGACCACGATTTAAAAAAAATATTGTGGTCGCCATTTTGGATCCCCCCGCACCGCATAGCAAATGGAGACGCCGCTGAGGATGCCCCCTCCCAGCCTGGTACCAGAGCCCAGGACGGGGAGGGGGGAAGGCTGGAGTGGGGTCCCCCCCCAGAAACCACCCCTCTGGTAGGTGCCCTCAGGCAGGCATATTTTCACCTGCTTTTTTGGCCGGGAATTGGGGTTTTTTCCTTTTAAAACTTTTTTTCTGTGCCGCTTGCGCTTGGCATCGCGCGATCGCCGCGTGATGCCAGGAACGACAACGACAAATCAGACCCAATTTTTCTTTTTTCAGTTCGAGTTCGAGTTCTGACAGCTTAATTGTCGTTACCGTTTCTGTTGCATAACGGAAACGAGGAACGGAAACGGAAACGAGAATTTCACCAAGTCGTGCCCATGTCTAACTGTATTATTGAATAGGAGTATCCAAACTGAAAAAGGAAGACCAGTATGGTGCAGACACGAGAGTGTCAAACTGATACTCCGGAGAAGTGAGTTCAAATCTGTTTTCAGCCATGGCACTCACCAAGGAGCAGGGGAGAGGGGCAGTGGCAAGCCACCTCGGGATCATATCACATAATTGGAAAACTCTGTTTTGTTGTCCATTAGTTTCTCTACCAGAAGCAGTGATGAAAGCAATACTGTTTGAAGACTAATTACAATGTCCTCAGCTTGGCTAGCTTCATTCTTGGGCATGATGTGTAAACAAAACCATAAATTACAATCAGAAAATAATATGGGATGTGTTGAGAACATCAAATGTTTAAGAAATTTTCTCAGGATAATATATATTTCGGACATTTCAACTGAACTCATATTTCTGCTATGTCATCCCTTCTTCAGCAAATCAGATAATCCTCAGGAATTCTTGTTAGCACCCAAAAGAAAACCAAGGTCTTCACTTGCTAATACTGCATTTCTATATATGGGCACAACCCTGAAAAAAATGTGGTTTGTGATGGTATGTGGGTCATGGTTGAACCACCCTGAACCAACAAGAAAACCGAACCAAGAATCAGTTGGGTTTTCAGTCCAAGACTGATAGGGTGGATCCTACCTTGTCTTGTTATGTCACCACTGCTGTACCACTGCCATTGCTGCCAGGCCAGGTTCCTGGAAGGCTACTAGCACCCAGAGTGGTCTTACTGACCTGCACAAAGTGACTCAGCCAAGATGTATGTATGTATGTATGTATGTATGTATGTATGTATGTATGTATATAAATAAATAAATAAATAAATAAATAAATAAATAAATAAATAAATAAATAAATCGATCGATCAATCCATGCACCCAGGCCCTGTCTGTGCACAGGAGGCTGATGCCCGGGGGATAACCCTGATCACCTGGGAAATGGGCATAGCTGCAGAAGGCAGCAACCAGTGTCCCTTCCAGGAGCCAAGACACATCCTCTCCACATGGACCTGATCCCCATTTGATGGCTCTGATCAGCTGATGTGTAGAGATAGCAGGCTCAGCTCTTGGAGGGCAAACCAGGGCACTGAAAATGGTGGCATCAGCAGAAGAGGAAGCAGCAGGAGAACCAGGTCGGGGGGCAGCAGGGGCAGTAGGAAAGGTGCAGGCAGACATCTGTTTTGCTGAAGCAAAATGAAGCCCCGAGCAGAGCAAAGTCTAGTATTTGTTTCATTTTGGCACAATGTGTTGCATGAACTGAACCATGAACCAGCTCAGTTTGTGAATTTTTTTTAATTAACGCCCATTTCTATATGTGTATCTTTTATTTGGAAAAGGTACTTCACCTTTGGTCAACTACTTTACACTTAATTTTCAAAATGGTTGCTTTGCAATGCAAAGATTGAAGATGAGAATCACTGGCCAGAATCCTGTTAGAGATTTATGCTGTTTTGGGTACAAATTCCATAAATCAGGCAATTTAATTGCCACTAATATACAAATTACTGTTCATATTCCTGGTTGCCAAGGCAATTTAATTGCCACTAATATACAAATGACTGTTCACATTCCTGGTTGCCAAGCTCATTTACACTATTACACTTGTACTGGCATTAATTCCCAATAAGATTCTGGCCTATTAAAGGTGTCTTACTGAGTAATATATAAGATGCTTAAAATGCCAATTACCTTAAAAGGTATTATATGGCTGATGTATTTCTCTTGATTCCCTGTTAAAGTGCTGTAGCATGGAGGTGAGTGGGAATTAGCCAAGTGCTTACACACCATGAAACTCTGAGAACTCTTACCTCTTATTACATATTATTTGACAGTTTATCTGAGACCAATACACTTTCACAAGTCCTGGGCTCATAATGCATTAGCAACTTTCCCTAAAAGCTGGGCAGCCAGATTGCAGTGCTGGAGGGCTTTTGACTCCACACGGCACTCTGTTTGTCTCCTGATAATAAAAAGATGCATCGCTAAAATGTTTTGGGCATCTCATTCTGTCATGGAATGAAGGCTTTGTCTTGGAGCAGAAAGCAAAAACATTGGCCAATTTCCACAGATTTACACAGTTCATTGGAATCAAAACCGTTGTTTGTCGAGCAGTGTAACTAATCAAATCTCAGGGGAGCTTATGCAGTCATCAAGATAAAGCCATAACACTTTTTTTTCTGGATTGGACTACTTTGGGCTGTGAGTGAGGGACTGAATTTTTGAAACTTTACTACTCATGTCACCCAATAGAAACCTGGAGACAGAGCCAGTAATGAGGAGGAGGGTGAACACAGCCACTAGAGTGGTACCTGAAGTACTTCTGGAAGGGTTCGACCATCACCCAAACAAACAAACAGGGCATGCCAACTGCAGGTCAGTACTATTGTGATGAAAAACACAGGGACTCAAACCTAGACCTTTAAGAGTTAAGCACTCAAAGCTCTGGGTCTCAACGGGGAGCTTGTCAGCTTTTTTTTCTTCTGCATTCAAATTGTGACAATATCAGTTTTCTTAATTGTAGTACAGAATAGGGGAAATTTCCCCACCTCAACCCCAACTCTTTTTAAAGAAATGGAGCAAAGCAAGATTGGCTGTGGAATGCTAAAGAACACAACAAAACACAACATTTAAAAAGAAAATCAACAGCTTATAACAACTATTTGCAGATTAGTTATCAAAATGAAAGCCATTTTACTCTCCTGCTTTCAAATAATGGTATCTGGGAGAAATTATTGTTTTCCACTGCCATTTCCAGAGTCCTAATGCCAAGATAAATTAGCTATGCTTGATGGGTAGTCTTGGAGTTCTTGTACAAAAAATAGCTTCCCATTTTTATTTATTTTGATGTAGTTGTCCGTCTTAATTGTAAACGTGCATTCAACATGGAGGCTACCACCTGCAGCTGGAGTGAAGCAATTCAGGGAAATGCTACAATAATTTACTGAAGGTACAACCAGCTCCAGACTCTGGGGGAGCTCCTGTCTTGTTTTCCATTAAACATCTTAAACCTCAGTGCTCTTCAACATCTTCTAATAGACACTTTTGCTGCTACTGTTTTGCTGCCTCCTGTTTTGGCCCACCCCCGAAGACTCATGGACCCTTCTCGGTTCCAGGAGGCCTTCGGGGCGCTTCCTGGCGAACTGACTGGCGCATCGGCCGAGGTTGTGGCCAACCATTGGTTTGAAACAGCTGCCCATACCATCGACCGGATCACACCTAAGCGTCTTCTCCAGTGCCGAGCTCGGCCCTCGCCGTGGTTCACGACTGAGCTCCGAGCAATGAAGCAGTTGAGGAGAAGACTAGAGCGCAGCTGGAGAAGAACCCGGATGGCTATTAATAAGGCTGCTGTTGTTTCCCAGACTAGGCGCTATACCAACGTGATCAGGGAGGCCCAAAGATCTTTTTTCTCCCTGAGAATTGGTGAGGCCTCTAACCGCCAGGCGGAGCTTTTCCGGGTGGTTCGGGACCTCACCAATCCTAGTCTGGCTAGGCCTCCTCCTACTGATTTCAGTAGTGAGAATTTCGCAGCCTTTTTTCATACTAAAATTGAGGCCATCCGGACCGGCTTCGACTCCGGTTGCAGTAGCACTGCCCCGGCACCCCCAGTTGCTGGTCCACCTTCGTCGCCTCGGTTGGATGCACTTGGGCCTGTTTCTGCTGTCGAGGCCTCCAAGGCTATGGCTCACTGCCGGCCGGTGTCCACTCCTTTCGATCCCTGCCCTGCCTGGTTTATCAAAGCTGCCAGCGGGACTATGGCCGAATGGGCTTCGGTCATCGCCACCGCCTCCTTCAGCGAGGGGGTTTTTCCCTCTCGTCTGAAGGAGATGGTGGTAAAGCCCATTCTTAAAAAACCAGGCCTTTCCCAGGACGATTTAACCAACTATTGCCCAATTGCTAACATCCCGTTCATGGGCAAGGCGATCGAGAGGGTGGCAGCGGTTCGGTTGCAGTCATACCTGGAGGATCGGCAGTGCCTCGATCCTTGCCAGTCCGGGTTCAGGCCTCATCGGGGGACCGAAACAGCTTTGGTTCGCACTGCAAGATGACCTAATCCGGGCGGCCGACAGGGGTTGCTCTACCCTGTTGGTTCTCCTGGATTTGTCAGCGGCCTTTGATACCGTCGACCACGGTATCCTGTTGGATTGGCTCTCTGAGGTTGGAATCGGAGGCACTGCTCGCAGTTGGCTCCGATCCTTCCTGGAGGGCCGTCCACAGTACGTTCTGCATGGGGGGGAGTTGTCGGCCCCTTGGATACTCCCTTGTGGGGTTCCACAGGGGTCGTCGCTGTCCCCTATGCTGTTTAACATCTACGTAAGGCCGCTGGCTGGGGTCATTAGGAGATTTGGAGTCTGCTGTCACCAGTACGCTGATGACACACAGCTCTATCTCTCCTTTTCCACCTCTGCAGTGGAAGCTGTGAGGATCCTTGATGAGTGCCTGGATGCCGTCCTGGCCTGAACCGGGGCGAACAGGCTTAAGCTCAACCCCGGGAAGACGGAGGTCATGTTCTTTGGGAGCTCACCATCTGGGTACGGTGGCCCTCTTCCCTGTTTAGGGGGAGTTTCCCTCCGGCCAGTGGAGAGGGTGAGGAATCTGGGCGTGGTCCTGGACTCGGCACTGACCATGGAGGCTCAGGTGGTGTCGGTGACCAGGGCCGCCTATTACCATCTTAGCCAGATTGCCCAGATCCGCCCATACCTGGATGTTGACTCTCTGAGAACAGTGGTCCAAGCACTGGTGATCTCGAGGCTGGACTACTGCAACTCCCTCTACATGGGGTTGCCCTTGACTCTTCTCCGGCGTCTGCAGCGGGTACAGAATGCGGCGGCCAGGCTGGTGGTTGGTGTGCGTCGCTATGACCACATCACCCCAGTCCTGGCTCGCCTGCATTGGCTGCCCGTTGCGGCCCGGATTAGATTCAAGGTCTTGGTTTTAGTTTATAAAACCCTCCATGGCTTGGGACCAGACTACCTGACAGAGCGTATCGTCCAACGATCCACCTCGACCCGGCCAGTTCGGCAGGTGCGAGCGCACTCGCTCCGGGTTGCCACCCCTCGAGAGGCCAGGAAGACGGTCACCCGGAACCGGGCCTTCTATGTGGCAGCCCCTTCCATATGGAACTCCATCCCTAGTGAAGTGCGCTCTGCAGAGTCCCTGCAGGCCTTTCGAAAAATGTTAAAAACCTTTTTATTTCAAGAGGCCTTTGGCGAATCTTAATTTTTTTTTCCTTCCGCCATCGCTTTTACATTATTGCTGGTTATTGGTGTCTCCTATTTTAACTGTTAGGATGCATGCTTGTGTGCTGGGATGCATTAGGAGGCACTAGGATTTTTATCTTATACTGTTTATACTGTTTATCTGATGTGGCTTTGAATTGTTGTATTTCTATTTCTGTTTGTTAGCGTTTTAACGCTTTTGTTCGCCGCTTAGAGTCCTATTTTAGGAGATAAGTGGGATATAAATAAATAAATAAATAAATACTGCTGCTGCTGTTGCTGGATTGGGCCCAGAGGAGCCACCCTGCTCTACTCTTGCTCCTTTTCCTGCTCCTGCTCCTGGGTGTTGGTGAGAGAGAAGCACCTGGGGGGGGGGGCAGAGCCGGAGAAATACCAGAAGGGAGGGGCGAAGAGAAGGGACTTCCATCCAAGGCTTCCCACTGAACTTCAGCTTCCTCGGTAGACAAACAACATCTAGCAGACACTTTTGCTGCTACTGCTGCTGCAAAAGTACTGTACTGCTGCTGCTGGACTGGGCCTAGAGGAACCGCCCTCGCTCTACACCTGCTCCTTTCCCTGCTCCTTGTGTGTCAGTGAGAGAGACACTTGGAGGGGCAGTCAACCAAACACCAGAAGGGAGGGGCCGAAGAGGAGGGATTCCCACCCAAGGCCACTTATAACTAAGCTTTGGTATTTTAGCACCCCTTGGCACAGACTATTGCCTGTTCATGGATATGATAGGGAGGGGGAGGTGGGACAGTGGGGGTGAATGGGTGGATATTTGTTGCCATCAAGTATAGGAGATAAGACCCACAATGGAACTGAGGGAACAGGAAGGGGAGAGGGCAACGGAGGGGGCAGCCATTTGTATTGTGCTGGGTAGGGGAAGGTATGGTGGTAGGAGTGAAACGTGTCCGCGTAGGAGAAGAGAGGTTAGATACCTTACATCTATCCCCTCTTCTGGTTCCACCCCTAACCAGAAGGAATCACGTGACCATATCAGCAAGCCCACAAGCCACACGGTGCTGTTGTTGAATGCTAGGTCAGTACAAAACAAGACTGCCCTCATCCATGATGTCATTCTGGATGAGGGTGCCGACTTGGCATGTATTACTGAGACCTGGGTGGGAGAGCTCGTGTTCCCCTCTCCCAGCTATGCCTGCCTGGGTACTCGGTCCAGCACCAGTGTCGCTTGAAGGGTCAGGGAGGGGGAGTTGCTATAGTCTATAGGAGTTCTATCTCCTTGACCAGACTTCCTATCTTATTGGGAGGAGGCCTGGAGGGCCTGTACTGTGTGTTGGGCTCACGAGACAGATTGGGGATTCTGTTGGTGTACCACCCACCCTGCTGCATACCAACAGTCTCCCTGCCTGAGCTGACGGAGGTTGTCTCGGACCAGGTGCTGCGGACCCCCAGACTGTTGGTACTGGGGGACCTCAACATCCATGCTGAGGCAGCCTTGAATGGGGCGGCTCAGGACTTCATGGCCACCGTGACAACCATGGGGCTGTTTCAATATGTCAACAGCCCAACGCATGAGAAGGGCCATACTCTAGACCTGGTCTTCTCAACGGGATTGGAGGATGGTGGTTTGAATGTGGAGGGGTTGTTTCTGACTCCATTGTCATGGTAAGACCACTTTCTGGTCAAGTTTAGGCTATTATCTTCTTCTACCCTCTGCAAGGGTGGAGGATCTATTCAGATGATCCACCCTCGGAGACTAATGGATCCAGATGGTTTCCTGAAAGCTCTGGGGGATTATCCGTCTGATATGGTCAGCGCTCCTGTCGAAGCTCAGGTCACCCTGTGGAATAGGGAAATGTCCTGGGTGGTTGACACGATTGCACCTAAGCGCCCTCTCCCCTTACGCAGAGCCCAGACAGCTCCTTGGTATACATCTGAGCTGTGGGCAATGAAGCAGGAGGGGAGACGGCTGGAGAGCAAGTAGAGAAAATATCACTGTGAGTCCGCTCGAACACGGCTTAGAGCCCATTATCGGGCCTATTCCGTGGCGATATGGTTTGCGAAAAGGCAATATTTCACAAACCGTATTGCTTCTTCAGAGTGCCGTCCAGCAGAGCTGTTTCGGGTGGTCTGGGACCTCCTTCAACCGAGAAATACGATGGAGGTTCTGGACCACTCAGCAGCCTTGCTCAGATTCGCAGAGAATTGGACTCCACTATTGGTGCAGAATCAGGGGATGTGTCCAGTGTGCCGTGCTTAGGTCCAGTATTACTGGATGAGTTTCAATTATTGAGACCCGAGGATGTGGACAGGGTGCTTGGATCTGTCCATGCTACCACTACACCATTCGACCCTTGCCCTTCTTGGCTAATTGAAAGATCTGTCAGGGGAGTTCGCACCTGAGTCCAGGAGGTTGTTAATGCCTCCTTGAGAGAGGGAGTGCCCCCCATCTTGAAAGAGGTGGTGATTAGACCACTCCTTAAAAAACCTAACCTGGACCCAGGGCTGGTGGTTGACTACCATCCAGTAGCGAACCTCCCTTATTTGGGCAAGGTGTTGGAGCAAAGTGTTCTGCTTATATACCGCCCCATACAACTACAAGTAGTCTCTGGGCGGTTTACAATTTTTAATTACAGTATGCAGGCAACTCCAGGCACTGCTGGATGAAACGGATTTTCTGGATCCATTTCAATCTTGTTTCAGGCCGGGTTTTTGTACAAAGACTGCCTTGGTCGCCCTGTATGATGACCTCTGCCGGGAGAGAGACAGGGGGAGTGCAACCCTGTTGATACTCCTGGACCTCTCTGTGGCTTTCGACACCATCAACCATGGTGTCCTTCTGGATAGGCTGGCCAGGTTGGGAGTTGGAAACAACGCTTTGCGGTGGTTCCGTTCCTTCCTGGCTGACTGTGTCCAGAAGGTGGTGCTGGGGGACAGTTGATCTGCCCCGTGGCATTTATGTCATGGGGTTCCTCAGGGCTCTATACTGTCTCCCATGCTGTTCAACATTTACATGGAACCACTGGGAGAGGTCATCAGTAGGTTTGGGCTGAGGAGTCAGCAATATGCTGATGATACTCAGCTCTACCTCTTGTTCTCCAGCAATCCAGGTGAGGCGGTTTCTTTGCTGAACTCGTGTCTGGGCCAGATAATGGACTGGATGAGGGTTAACAAATTGAAACTCAATCCAGACAAGACAGAAGTGCTGTTATTGGGTGTTTTGCCGGACAGGTTAGAGCGCCATATTCCTGTCCTGGATGGGGTTGCCCTCCCCCTAAGGGACAGGTTCCGCAGCTTGGGGATACTCCTGGACCCTGGTCTAACTCTCCTAGCCCAGGTGGACTCAGTGGTCAGGGGTGCCTTTCTTCAGCTGCGAAAAATATATGAGCTCTGCCCCTACCTAGACGAACAGAGTCTCATGACAGTTACGCATGCACTGGTAACATCCCGTATTGATTACTGCAATGCACTTTACATGGGGCTGCCTTTGAAGATGGTCCGGCAATTGCAACTGGTCCAGAATTGTGCGGCAAGGCTTAGTAAGTGGTGGGGCCACTAGGGATCACATCATGCTGATTCTACGTAGCCTACATTGGTTACCAGTTGCTGCCCGAACCCAATTCAAAGTGCTTGTTTTGACATATAAAGCCCTAAATGGTTTAGGACCTAGATACCTGAAGGACCGCCTCCTTCCATATGAACCTACCCGGCAATTAAGACTGAGCCAGGGGGCCCTCTTGAAAGAGCCATCCCTCAAGGAGGTAAGAGGGATGGCTTACAGACACAGGGCCTTCTCGGCAGCTGCCCCCAAGCTATGGCATGCCCTCCCAAGTGAGATCCGCCTGGCGCCAACACTGATGACATTTTGGCGCCACGTAAAAACCTTCCTGTTCCAAAAGTTTTTTAATTGATACAATTTAGATTGTGGGTCTTCTGATGGCAATTTTAGTGTGATGATTTTAGTATAAGTTTTTTATTATTGTTTTAATTATTTATTGTTGTGATGTTTTTAACTGTTTTAATCCTTTGATTGGAAGCCGCCCAGAGACCTTTGGGTAATGGGTGGCATATAAGTTGTAAAAATAAATAAATAAATAAATAAATAAATAAAATACCTTGATGAAGGGATTGAAGGAGGACTCATCAAATTTGCAGATGACACAAAGCAGGGAGGAATTGCCACTACTTTGGAAGATAGACTCAAAAATTCAGAAGGATCTTAACAGACTTGAACATTGGGCCCTGCCCAACAAGATGCATTTCAATGGCGAGAAAAGATCCTGCACTTTGGCAAGAGAAATCAGATGCATAGGTACAGGA
The DNA here is from genome assembly GCA_037367245.1 of Phrynocephalus guinanensis. Classification (NCBI taxonomy): domain Eukaryota; kingdom Metazoa; phylum Chordata; class Lepidosauria; order Squamata; family Agamidae; genus Phrynocephalus; species Phrynocephalus guinanensis. Next base: position 153,575,068 of record CM074733.1, on the reverse strand, counting down.
TAGTGGTACCTGAATCAACAGTAGTTCTGTATGGTGGTGCAGTGGACTAAGGTTCTGAAAACAGTTGGTTGCAAAGTCAGCAGCTCAGTGGTTCAAATCCCAGGTGCCAAGCAGCGGAACGAGCTCCCACTGATAACCCCAGCTCCTGCCAACCTAGCAGTTCAAAAGCATATAAATGCAAGTAAATAAATAGGTACCATCATAAAAAACTGGGATGGTAGAACAGTGTTTCCTTGCAGCCATGCCAGCCATGTGGCCATGGACTTGCACAACACTGGCTCTTTCGGCTTGAATACAGGGATGAGCACTGCCCCTAGAGTCGGATATGACTAGCACACATGTGTGGGGGGAACCTTACCCTTTTAACTTTTACCTACATGTGAGAGGGATTTAGGTGTCCTGGTGGACAACTGAGTGAGGATGAGGCGGCAGTGTGGTGTAGCTGCCAAAAAGCAAACATGTTCCTAGGCTGCATGAAGAGGGGGATAGCATCAAGGTCACAGAAAGTTATAGTGCAATTGTATACTGCTTTAGTTAGGCCACATTTGGAATACAGTGTCCAGTTCAGGTCACCAAAATACAGACAAGACACAGAGACCCTAGAAAAAGTGCAGAGAAGAGCAACAAAGGGCCTTTTTACACGAACCCTAAGATCCGCTGGTCCCTTAAATTCGGACCAGAGATCTTGAGGGTTCGTTGCTGTTCCTCCGTCCCCACTTCTTTGTTCTGTCTGTGTGAGGGGAGGGAGAAAAAAAAAGCCTTAGACAGGGACAAAAGAATGCATTCTTACCTCCGGTGCCGGTGGAGGTTGCTCCAACCTCCATTTACTTCCTGGTTCCTCTTTAAGGGGCAGAGGCAAAAGAAAAACAACAGAAAGAAGCGAGGAGAGCTCAGGCACTCTCCGCATCAAATATTTTTCACCATCAAAAAGCAGGTACAAGAAAAGTACGCTGGGTCGCGCTAAAGTGGGCGGGGTCGCACTTAATTGTCTGCAAACTCCGGAGCTGGTGGGTAAACATTTTTAAGGTCCGGAGCTTGCAGCCATTTGCGGCGGAGCTTAGGGGTCATGTATAAACACCCAAAGATGATAAGGGGACTGGAGGCTAAATCATATGAAGAACAGCTAAGAACTAGGCAAGATTAACCTAATGAAGAGAAGACTGAAGGAAAACATATCAGTCTTCCAATTATTTATACCCGAAGGGTTGCCACAGGGAAGAGAACATTGGTTTATTCTCATTTGCACCCGAGGATATGACAGGAATCAATGGGTAGAAACTCATCTGAGGGAGAGTCAACCTGGAAATAAAGAGAAATGTCTTGACAGTGAGAACCATTAGACAGTGGAACAGCTTGCCTCCTGATGTTGTGGGCACCCCATTGCTGGAGGTTTTCCCGAAGAGATTGGACAGCCATCTGTCCAGGATGGTATGAGGTCTCCGGGTTGGACTAGAAGACCGCCAAAGTCGCTTCCAACTCTACAGTGATTCTATGATTCTATGATCTTAGAGCAGGGAGGAGAAGAAGGTAGGAAATACATCTTCAGTTGAACCCACTGGTTCTCTTCCTCTTTCTTGCTCTGAACACCTTTTTTTCTTCATGGACACAGTCATCAATGAACCAAATATAAATAAAACAGGAAGGTTTACATGACTTCTTAAAAAAAACAGGGCAAAAAGAAGAACGGGGGTGTGACTTAAGAAACAGCCTTTTACAACTGCCCTTCTTGCCTCCAACAAGACTCCTGCCCTGGCTACATCACCTTGCCATGGATTTTAAGAACATCATCTAACTAAGGACTTGAAAAGTAACCTCCTGGTGAAGAACATCTTTCATCATGTGTGAACTTCTGGGACCTACTTTGAAGAAGGATGATTGATTGCACTCGAAAGCTTGCAATGTTCCTTTTTTATTTTTAATAGTGACCTATGAAGCTATCACCTGTAACCTATTTTTTTTAAAAGCAGAACTCTTTGCATTGTCATAAGGCAAATAGTCCAAACCCTACGCAAGAGAATATATGGACATGGTCACAGATATGGCCACAGATTCCAATGGACATAAAAAGGATAACAGCAGCATCAAAGATCCTTATCTTGCTATATATCTGTTAATATTCTGAATTCATCCACTGTCTTGAATATAGTTATAACCAAATAGGTATTTTCCATTAAATACCTCTAGGCTCATCCCAGTCCCTGAAAACCATTTGACTGCTTAGTAATCTGGACTTGAACTGATCATTATAAGGGCCATAGCTGAATTGCCATTTGGAATGATCTTCCTTTCCCCCACATCCTTCCCCACACCCTCTCTCTATCATGTACTCTGCATATGATAACCCTACGATCCAACTGTTATGCTCCCTCTCTTTGAGGAAGGGGATGGAAATATACAGAGGCTCACGCAGAAATCATTTTTTTGTGGAATAATGCACTATTTGTGCATTTCAGGATTTGTACAGAAAGGACAATTTTGTGCACCAAAAAAAAGACATTTTGTGTGCAAAAGATCATGCTTGCAGCATAGGTACCCTGCTGAGAGTTGCAGGAAATCCCTCACCAATCTTGGTGACAGGAAGAATGTCACAGTTCCTCATCATGCAAGGATTAGATGCCTGGAGGTTACACCCTAACTCCAAAATCATTTAGGTTCCCACCCAGCCCAAGGGCTGTTCGTTTTCATCTAAGTTAACTTGGCCTTTCGTAAATAAAAATGTAATGAATCTAACCCGCTTTCTAGCTGAAAATCAGTTAAGACATCACATCTGAAATTCAGACTTTTGAAACCTTCAGCATTTTTCTTGGGGATTTAATATTTGAAAAGCTTGTTATTCCATGTGGTAATCAGCTCTTCTTCCCTCAGGAGGATAATAAGGATGGTTACATAACAGTGCAAACAAATACAGCCAGGAAGGAACACTGATAGCATTCCAGATTGGCATAGTTATCCCACAACAATTCAGCATTGTAATGGAAGGAAATTACATCCTGAGCATCCCCACTGGGCACAGATTCTAAGAGAAAGAGCTAGCTGCTGAGGTTTCAACAAAGACACATTATTTTACTTCAAGAGGGTCACCACTGAGAATGGGAAGGCTCAGTACCAACTTACCAGAGATCCTCTGTGTGTCTTAAAATACACAAAGCTTTGACAATATGTGATTTATAAAATCTCTCTTACATAGGAATTTGCCTTTTAAACAGTCAGTTCATCTTGTGCATGCATTTACATGAAGCAGCCCTCTGGAGTGTCAGGCAGGGACCTTTCCCAGGCAGGCATTCAGATGCCAGGATTTGAAACTGAGACCAACATGCAAAGTAGGTGCTCTGCCACTGAGGCATGGCCCTTCTCCTAACACCCAAATACTTATCCCTATGTGTGATGCAAATGCCCGCTTGGCTTTGCTCCTCTTTCTTCTGTCTGTTGTCCTCTTTTCCCACTTGTGGGAGAAATGTTGGACTTCAGCCCACGAAGCAAATAAGCAAATAAATACAGTATACTCATTTGGGCAATCTTCAATCTTTTGTCTATGTTACTGGACTGGAGAGCATGAACTAAATATAGTAATAATGTGAGAGCTGGACCATGGGTGGTGGTCAATGTTGATCCTAAGATGGGGAACAATAAACCATGGGGTGAAGACCTACATCAGGAGCAAAGAGCAAATCAAACCTGAAAGATAAATGGATATCTCAGTGATGCAACCACAAAGTCATCCTCCCAGGAAAGTGCCCCTCCAGGCACCCAGAGACACCCATCTTCCAGAGAAGCTTCTCCCAGCTTTCATCTATTTCCAAACTTGGTGAAGATAAATTTCAGGCATCTGAGTTATACAACCACAAAGTGAGCCCCTCGGGCTTGTTGCCCCTTAAACAACTGGTTTGGGAAAATCTAATCTTCACCAAACTTGGAGGGATTGTGTGTGTGTGTGGGGGGGGTGTCAGGAGAAGCTTCTGTGAAATTCTGGTGTCTCTAGGTGCCTTCTGGTGTTCTAGGTGTCAGGGGAAGCGTCTGTGAAATTCTAGTGTCTCTAGGTGTCTTTGTCAGGCATATTATAGCCTGAAAAATCAACAAATCAAAAATCACAAAAAAATGTCAGTTTGTATTTGTCAACAATATTGATTAGTATGAATACAAATAAATAAATTAGCTATTGTGATGAGTTTTGTGATTCATTATTTTACTTGATGCCCATCTCTATTCCCAACATGTTCAGTGGGAGTGAAATTTTTCACATGGTTTGCATTAAGAATGTCAATAAATTCCTCATCCTCATCTAATTAGCCTGTCTCTGCTTGATAAGAAATTTGAAGCCATATGAGATTTTTCACCTCCAGATCAGAACAAAACAACCCTTACATTCCCACAAATGGGGCACAATGTAATTTCATAAAATACAGGAGCAAAAAGAAAATGCACAAAGACAAGCACAGAAAGTACAGGCAGAGAGACTGATGGTCTAAAACAGGGGTGTCCAAACTTTGGCCCTCCAGATGTTCTGAACTACAACTCCCAGAATTCCATGCCTGTACTGCCAATGACAGAGGACTGTGGGAGTTGTGGTCTAAAACATCTGGAGGGACAAAGTTTGGGCACAACTGGTCTAAAACAATGCAAACAACCAATCCAGTTGTCCAAATACATACATGTCCAGAAGCAATGGATCAGTCATCCTAGTTTTAGGCAGATTCCACAATTTATCAAAACTTGACACCTTGTGAGCCTGAAATATTCCATACAGAACATGAGGAAGAGGTCAGTTCAGTTGTCCCTTGTGGTGTGGCTCAGCCAGTCAAGGCAGGAAAGCAGGGATGTGAATCTGGGAGTTGAGTCATGGCTACTGGACTTCTTTTTTGAGAGATAGAAACGTTTCGCTGTTCATCCAAACAGCTTCATTCACAGGGATGTGAATGTCACAGAATTTCTGTCTCAAGGAAGAACAGAAAAAAAACCTCCTTTTTCTCCTCACAGAGAAATATCTCTGCATTAGGTTGGATCACTGCCCCTCAAGAAATCTCAGGAGTTTCAAAGTCATTTGCACAGGATATCAATGTCAGTACTGGGAGACAAGAAGAGGTACAGAATATATTGTTGATCATCTTTGGAGAGATAGGGGAGAAAGGGGGAAATTATACACATCTTTGTAAGTTTTAAGGGTTCCAGAAAATGTTGAGAGGGGAGAACCATACATGTAGCTTTTGATTCTATTAATAGATCTATCTTATGGAGGAAACTTCTAAAGACCATCATTGATAGGAGACTTCTACATATTATAATGGCTCTTTATAAGAACACAAACCTGCAAGTTAGAACAGGTGTCAATCAGCCTTTAACTAATAAGATTTCCACTTCCAAAGGAGTGCACCAGGGAAGCATTCTTGCCCCATTCCTCTTTAATTTTTATATTAATGACATAGTCTCATGTATGTCCAGCCTGGAATTTCATATGCCAAAAATATTAGATAGACCGATAAGCATGCTTCTCTATGCTGATGACATGATTCTAATGTCTACAACACCAGTAGGTCTGCGTAGGCAACTGAGAAAGTTTAGTGAATATTGCCATCACAATGAATTACTTATTAATATTAACAAATCAAAAGTTGTGGTATTTGGTAATAAAAGGAAACAACATAAGTGGTTAATAGAAGCTAGAGAACTAGAACAGACTGGAAGCTACAATTATCTTGGCATAGTTTTCTTCAACAGGATCTTGGTCACCGCAGACAAAGAGGAATGAAACAAAAGCTTTATCAGCAGCTAACTCCCTGAATAAGTTATTTAATCACAGATATCCAGGCTCCCTTCAACCACTTATAAAAGTATTTAAGGGAAAGGAACTGCCTATGCTAAGAGTTGGCACAGAAATTTGGGGGTCTTGGAATTAATAATAAAATTGAAAAAGTTCAGAATAAATTCATAAGGAGAATATTAGGGGTGCCAAGAAGTACACCACCTCATGCTGTCAGATCAGCACTTGGCTTGGTAGCAGTATCCAATATATGTATTCTTAAAGTATTTAGTTATTGGATCAAGCTATCCCAGATGTGTAATGACAGGTTACCAAAGATGTGTTTAATTGAACAAATGTCTAATTTCACAACAAAATCCTGGTTTGTAAAATTTTCTCAGATGCTTTTTAACCATGGTTTGAGTATTGAGGCTGTTAGCTTAAGTAATGCAAACAGTAAAAATGCATTTAAACAAAGAGTATTTGACATTACAGCCCAATCAGATTTGGCTGCCTTGTCTTCAGTGTGATCTATGAAATGGCTAGCAATGTTTAAAACTATTTTTCAGGCAGAAAAATACCTTTTCTTCCCAATGAAAAAAGACTATCGAATGGTGTTTACCTGCCTCCGCTTTGAGTTAATGGATTCAAGGATGTTGCAAGGCAGATATCAAGGCATCCCTATTCAAGACAGAGTGTGTATTTGTGGGGATGATAAAGTTGAAGACCTGGCTCATTATATATTGCATTGTCACTTGTACACTAATATCAGAAAACTTTATTTAACCCCCTACCCCAGTTGCTGGGGAGGCTGGCCTGACGAACGCAAACTCATTTATTGCAAGGGGATAATCCCCATTGAACTCAGAAAGTCGCAATATTTGCTGTAAAAGCGGCAAATCTGAGGAAGCAAGAAGTTGATAAGACTTATCTCAGTTAAGATATGATATATTTTACATGTAACTATATAGTTTAGTACTTCTTAAGTGTAAAATACAGCCCAATGCATATGTGTTGCTCTCCTTTATCACATTATTTATCTTTTTACGTTTTTACATATGTCTCATTGTGTAACTTTGAAATGGTCTGATGACTTATTCAATAAAAGTTGTTGTTGTTGTTGTTGTTGTTGCTGCTGCTGCTGCTGCTGCTGCAACCTGGGATTCAACCCAGGATTGTGAGCACATTTATAGCTGTGGTACATCAGTTTAACCACGGTGCCAGCATTTGTGTAAGCAGGAAGAGTTGGGGGTTGATGGGGCACAGCAGTGCTGCTGTCCACCCTGGACGGTACCGTTTTTTATTATTTATTGAAGTTTTATATGCCCATCTGGCAGCGAGGCCACTCTCTGCCATCAGGTGGCACGGAGCCAGCGATCCAAAGAGTGCTTACTTTTAAAGTAGTGGGACAATGAAAAACACAAGGAGGAGGAAGAAAACAGCAAGGAAGGAGGGCAATAAGACTTGGTTGCATAGGACTTCTCATCAGGGAAGCTCTCTGCTCCCTGTGCTCTGCCACTTGACTCTATTAATGCAGGGAACATTTCTAAAAAACTGTTGATGATTTCAAATTGGGAGAATAGTGAACTAAAGAGCAAGTGTGGAGGAAAATGAAACACACACCCCGATCTCTGTCGTACAGCTGCTGGCATATTGTTAATTACGTAAGATGTCTTTGGCCCATCTACAAAGATGTAGTTATCTCCAAGCACAGGGGCAGAGTGGGCACTCCTCTTGTAATCCCATTACGTGTCTGAGGTGGAAGGGGATGATCCTTCCGGCAGAGCTCATTTGCAGTGGCAAAGCCCTTTTAGGCATATCAGCATTGCTTGGCAGTTGGCAAAGGATGTAGGGAATTTCATTATCCTTACACCTCTAATGTTGATGAGCAGAGCGAGGCTCATTTGAGGCAGAAGCTCTAACATGAACAAGAAGAAATCCAAAGAGAGAATATATATTTATATATAAGAAAACTAAATGCAGACTCTATCACTGTAATCGTTATTTTGGGGGGATGCATCCATTATGTCAAGGGTGGAGGAAGTTTGGCCTTGTATGAATTCTAGATATAAGCTTCCAGTATTTCTTAGCAGGATAAGCAAGAGTCTGGGATACGGGGAATTTAGTGTGAAGTGTATGAAGAGTCCAAGATTCTCCACTCCTGTATTATCTTCTTTTACAGTGTTATTGTCAACCACTCAAACTATCTAGAGGTCCAAGCGCACAGAATCTCTAGGCATGAAGATAGTCAACACATGCCAATTCCATCCTTTTTATAGGATTGTGTTATAGCTAGTAAAACAAAGCCGTTGAGATTTAATAGGCAATTGATCTGATTTCATCTCATACAGCAAATATAATGACACAAGAGTGGATTTTAATGTGCACTGTGTTTCTGTCTACCTTGCAGTGAATTGCAATGTGTAGCAGATAACAGGCATGGAAACCACTGTAGAAATTTCAGATGTTTGGATAAAGTGACAGAAGCATACATCTAAGGAGGAGATAAGAAGATTATACAGATTTCTGATAAGAGCCCACTTAGGCTGCTAAAAAGAGTTCTGCTATGTAATGTCAAAGTGATATGGCGATAGTACTTGGCAGAGTACAGTAGGATGCATTGGGTGTTTGTGTCTGAATTTTGAAAGCTAGAAGGCGCTGAATAGTTTGCATCTATATATGCCAGAGGGAAAAGAAAGGATTTAATAGACATTTATGAAAGCTTGAAGAGTTAAGATGGTATCAGTTGGAGCTACTATTTTCAGCTTCTGAAAGATCGGACAAGAGGGCATAATGAAATTAATATGGTCATATTTTCACTGGATGAGAAAAAGGTTTCCCTTTTCCTCCATGGAAAAGAAAGATTAATTGAATTTCCTCTTTTCTGTTTTTAAGGAGATGGTAAATAATGAAAAAAAAGGATGTTGTTTCTTCCTTCCATCCCACCTGCTTTCCCATAAAATACTGTACCATGCCATACCATATATTTCATCAGTCGAACTCAAGGCAGCTAATAATAATGATCAAGACCATCTAACTAATGATAAAATAATACTAAAGCACTAAAAGTGCATGTGAAATGCTGACCAAATAGAAGAAAAAGGATTAAAGAATATTCAAGTAGGAGTCTTAAAATAATTTAATGAGAGGTTCTACTTTAGGCAGAACAAAACAATGAGAGGGCATAGAATTCAATGAGAGCAACCACGTTTGGTTCAAAAGATTTCTTGAAAGTGACTATGTTTATGCTCTGGGAACAAAAATCCTCTCTATGCTCTCTGGTAGGTTTTTTTTTTAAGAAAAATACTGGGCTATGAAGGCTTTAGAGCAGAGGTCTTCAACTATGGTCCTCAACTATGGCCTGTGGGCCAGATCCAGCCCACAAAAGTCTTGAATCTGGCATGTTGGATATTGTAGAACCCCCCAACTTGGCCCCCCTGGCTTAATAAATGGCCAACATGTCTGCACAAAGCTACCTTACCTCATTGCTCAATCAAAGCAGCACTGCCCCTGCACTTTGCCTGACCAGCCTCATCTCCATTTCTAAACCCACAGGCCCGCTCTCGCTCACTTCTGGAATTAACCCTTCATCTTTTGGCCCAAGCCCAGTGGCTTTCAGTAGCACTTCCATGTGTTTCCCCGATGTGTTCCTATCTTTGCAACTATATATACAGTATCCCTTAGTAACTACCATTTCATTGCCTTCTGCCCACTGCACTCAAGCACCTGCATGGCTGAGAATCCTTGAACCCAGGGGAAATATTCAACAGGAGAAAATAAAGCCCACTTTTTAATTGTTTGCTTGGCTGTTTTAGGCTGCTCACAAGATATTGAAGAGTAAGTGGAGGGTGCCTTCCAGTCCTGTTTAGCAGCTGTCATTTATTTCACAAAAAGTGATGGTTGAGCAAAATTGGGGTTGAAGATTATATAACAAGGGCTTCGGTTGAGGGGTGTATGTGTACACACACACACACACACACACACACACACAAACACACACACACACACCTGGGAGTTGAGTCATGGCTACTGGACTTCTTTTTTGAGAGATAGAAACGTTTCGCTGTTCATCCAAACAGCTTCATCGGTCTGAATACAGCTAGTGCAAGAGACCTTCTTATAGTCAGCTTGACCTCTTGTCCCCTTGTCTGATTGGCTCATAAGATGAACAAAGCCTGAATAGGCTCGTTAGGGAGACATTAGTGTCCATGGCCTTAAGGTAAACAATGGCCTAAGGTGCTGAAACCCATCAAGAATGGGTCGTTAGCTGTCAAGAATGGGTCGTTAGCTGTGACCTGGTGGTGAAGGCTCCTTGATTTGTCTGGGTACTGTGGAAAGTACAGCCTGGTAAGTAGCAGCTAGACTATGCCGGAGCCCCCCACCTCTGTTGAGGGAGGGATTTTCAATGCTGACATGAATGGCTTCCCTTACTCCTCTCTCAAACCACCTCTCTTCTTTGTCTAATATGTGTACATCCTCATCTTTGAAAGAGTGGCCTTTTTCCTTCAAATGGAGGTGTACTGCTGATTCTGGTCCTGAGCTGTTACCTCTCCTATGTTTGGGCCATTCTTCTGTTTAATGGCTGTTTAGTTTCTCCAATGTAGAGGTCTGAACACTCTTCACTGCATTGGACTGCATATACTACATTGCTCCTTTTATGGTTTGGTATCGGATCCTTTGGGTGGACAAGTCTCTGCCTTAGTGTGTTCATGGGTTTGAAATAAACAGGGATGTGGTGTTTGCCAAAAATCCTTTTAAGCTTCTCCGACACTCCCGCCATGTAGGGAATGACCAGGTTCTTCCGTCGGGTCTGGGTCTCAGACTGATCCCTTGTTCTTCTGGGATGGCCCACTGCTTTGTTGAAGGCCCACCTTGGATATCCACAGGCCTTAAGTGCTGTCTTCAGGTGCCTGTCTTCCTTCTTCTTGGCTTCGGAGGAGGTGGGGATGCTCTCTGCTCTGTGGCTCTGTACCACGAGAAGGTTATCACACTTTTAGATGATCAGCATACATATGAAAAACTAAGAAGAGACCCCACCAGCAATTACAAGAAGAAAGTAATAGAATGGTTAAAACTCTTGGAGCAGGAAAACCCAATTGACAGGGTGACCTACCACCGGTTATATCCCGGAGAGACAGTCCCCTGCTTTTATGGACTTCCCAAGATCCACAAGCAAGTAATCCCCCTCAGACCTATTGTCAGCAGTATAAATTCAGTGACTTATAACATCGCAAAATACCTGGCAACTATCCTAGCCCCACTGGTTGGACACACGGACCACCACGTACACAACTCAGAAGAGTTTGTTTCTAAAGTCAGGGAGCTCAATCTGGATACAGAGGAAACCATGGTATCCTTTGATGTTACATCACTCTTTACCAGCATACCCACCACTGATGCGCTAATAATGGTAAAGAGAAGATTAAGAGAAGACAGCACCCTCACCTCCAGAAGCCGCCTCAACCCAGACCAGATAGGCCTGCTCCTGGACCTGTGTCTGAACACCACATATTTCATGTACAGAGGGGACTTCTACAGACAGAAGCATGGCTGTGCCATGGGTTCCCCAGTGTCAACAATTGTAGCAAACCTATACATGGAAGAAGTGGAGAAGAAGGCACTCAACACCTTCCCAGGGACAACACCATCCCATTGGTTCAGGTATGTAGATGATATCTGGGTTAAAATAAAGACGCAGGAAGTACAGGCCTTTACAGACCACATCAACGCAGTGGATCCTAATATTAAGTTCACTAGGGAAGACACCCAAGACAACAGGCTGGCTTTGCTGGATTGTGCAGTCATCATCAGACCTGACCGTGGCCTAGGAGTAGAAGTTTACAGGAAACCCACCCACACAGATCAATACTTACTGTTTGACTCCCACCATCCATTACAACACAAACTAGGAGTCATCAGGACCCTAAGCCACAGAGCAGAGAGCATCCCCACCTCCTCAGAAGCCAAGAAGAAGGAAGACAGGCACCTGAAGACAGCACTTAAGGCCTGTGGATATCCAAGGTGGGCCTTCAACAAAGCAGTGGGCCATCCCAGAAGAACAAGGGATCAGTCTGAGACCCAGACCCGACGGAAGAACCTGGTCATTCCCTACATGGCGGGAGTGTCGGAGAAGCTTAAAAGGATTTTTGGCAAACACCACATCCCTGTTTATTTCAAACCCATGAACACACTAAGGCAGAGACTTGTCCACCCAAAGGATCCGATACCAAACCATAAAAGGAGCAATATAGTATATGCAGTCCAATGCAGTGAAGAGTGTTCAGACCTATACATTGGAGAAACTAAACAGCCATTAAACAGAAGAATGGCCCAACATAGGAGAGGTAACAGCTCAGGACCAGAATCAGCAGTACACCTCTATTTGAAGGAAAAAGGCCACTCTTTCAAAGATGAGGATGTACATATATTAGACAAAGAAGAGAGGTGGTTTGAGAGAGGAGTAAGGGAAGCCATTCATGTCAGCATTGAAAATCCCTCCCTCAACAGAGGTGGGGGGCTCCGGCATAGTCTAGCTGCTACTTACCAGGCTGTACTTTCCACAGTACCCAGGCAAATCAAGGAGCCTTCACCACCAGGTCACAGCTAACGACCCATTCTTGACAGCTAACGACCCATTCTTGATGGGTTTCAGCACCTTAGGCCATTGTTTACCTTAAGGCCATGGACACTAATGTCTCCCTAACGAGCCTATTCAGGCTTTGTTCATCTTATGAGCCAATCAGACAAGGGGACAAGAGGTCAAGCTGACTATAAGAAGGTCTCTTGCACTAGCTGTATTCAGACCGATGAAGCTGTTTGGATGAACAGCGAAACGTTTCTATCTCTCAAAAAAGAAGTCCAGTAGCCATGACTCAACTCCCAGATAAACGCACCTGGATGACTGAGAATCTTCACAGACACACACACACACACACACACACACACACACACACACACACACACACACACGTGGTGGGGAGGGCCATTTAGACAAGAAGGGGTTTGAATGCTGTGAAATAGTTTGTGACAGCTAATTAACATTAGAATAAAAATAGTTTGCAATAATTAATTAAAATCAGATTAAATTAAATCAGAATAAAATATTTTGATATTATTTTTATTCTGATTTTATTTTATGTTAAGTTTAATGTCTTTGTTGAGTTATATGCTTCTGGTCTTTATACTGTATATGTTGTACACTGCCATTGGTCATATGGTCAGTTTAGAAGTTTTTAAAAAAAAATAAAAAGTTGCTAATTGGAAGCTCTGTTTGCTATTGCAGCTGAAACAAAAGAGGTTTAATCCATAATAGTAATCCAAGTCTATCCATTAGAGATGGGCACGAAACAAAAAAAAATTCGTTTCTGTTTTCATTTTTTCATTTGTTACGTAATGAAACGACAAACGAATTTTGTCTCTGAAATGAAACGAAATGAACAGAAACACCAGAAATTTTGTTGTGCGTTTCGTTTCCGTTACTGCAATATGAGTGAATTGCTTAAAATCCTTTAAAAAATCACAAAAATAAAATAAATGGTAACAAAATGGTAACAAAATGAACAAAAATGTAAACAATTTTTTCAAAAAATTGCAAAAAACGGAAATGAACCGAAACGAACCCTCCAAACGACAAACGACAAACGAAATGCAATTTTTTTTATTCGTGCCCATCTCTACTATCCATATTTGACAGAAGAAAATCTCACAGAATGCAGTGATGAACTCAGGAAGGGAAGTAAAACTGCTAGGCTTCTTGATATCAGGAGCCTAAATGTTGTTTAAACTATGATTTAAGTTGGAACTGAAACTAGTGTCTGCCAGCCACTGCAGAACAAAAAAAATGTGCAGTGTGCATAGGAATTTGTTCGTATTTTTTCAAACTATAGTACAGCCCTCGACAGTGCCTGAGGGACAGTGAACCGGCCCCCTGTTTAAAAAGTTTGTGTATGCCTGCTTTAGAGAATCCCACAACAAAGCAAAATTGCAAACATACTTTCTGTAGGGAGGCTGAGTGCTAGAAATGTGTAAATATGAGCCACATGGGAGTGACATGCAGCTAGTAGGCTATGTGTTGCCAAGCCCTGCTTCAAACAAAATCAAATGAATTAAGACAATCTTTTCTCTTACAAGACTTCCTTCAACAGTACACAAGACGTCTGTAGGACTGTGACCTAAAAGCTAAGAGATTTATGTTGGCATTTACTTTTGTCAGTTTCATGTCATAACTCACTGTGTCTGATCTGAACTGCAGAAGGAGATGTAAAGAAAACCCGGATATATATTGCCAGCAATATAATCTGCAAAAAAGATTTAGGGAGTCAAGATCAGTTGAAAAATAATGCTGTATATTCTTAAAAGGGAAAAATGCAGGAATGTAGGAGCATAAAAATTACAGTTTTTTCACTTACTTATGCCTACTCCAGCAATATAAATATTAAAGGTTAATTGATCCAGCTATTCTTCAAACTTCCACAAGAGCAATTAATGCTACGTAATACTATGAGCAAGAAGGTTTGTTGTAAGGAAGGTGAACATGAGTCAATAGTGTGATGCGGTGCAAAAAAAGCAAATGCCATTTTGGACTGCCATAACAGAAGTATAGTCTCTAAATCACATGAAGCAGTAGTTCTCCACTACTCGGCAATGATTAGGCCTCATTGTGAGTACTGTGTCCAGTTCTGGATACAATACTTTAAAAAGGGTAGTGACAAACTAGAACAAGTTCACAGGAGGGCTGGAAACCAAGCTCTATGAGGAGAGACTGAAATACAGTGGTACCTTGTACAAAGGAATTAATTTGTTCCAAATGAAATTCTGTTAAGCAAATTGTCCTTTATACAAATTTCCCATAGGAATGCATTGAAAACGGAGTTATCCCTAATTGCAACCATTTTTATGTTGTAGAGATTTGCCCCATAGGCAATTCTGTTAAGCAAATTTCCCTTATCTCCGGAATTTTTTATGTTGTACAGATTTTGTTATACAAACTGTTTGTTATACGAGGGTCCACTGTAATTCGGCATGTTTAGCCTTGAGAAAAGACTACTAAGAGTACCTATGGTAGCACTTTTCAAATACTTGAAAGATAGCCATACAAAGGAAATACAGAACCTATTATCAGCAGTCACAGGGTGCAAAACATGAAACAATGGTCTGAGGTTTCAGGGAGCCATATTTGGTTGAATAGCAAGAAAAACCTTTCCAACTGTTAGAGCAGCACCGCAGTGAAGCCAGTTACCCTGAATGGTGGTGAGTGCTCCAGCACTGGAGGAATTCAAGAGAAAATTAGACAAACATCTAATTTTCATACTTTGATTTGGTTTCCTGCATTGAGCTGGGGGTTGGACTCAACACCCTTACAGAACTTTTTCAACTCCATTATTCTATGATTGTAGAAATTTAAATCAAATTTGTAACTAAGGACATTTTATGATTTCTAGTTATTGAAGCTAACATTTTAAAATCTAGAGCCACTGGAACCCATTTTCCATAAAAATGATATGTCCACTTCACATTTTTAGATAAATTACTCAAAGAAATTGTTGCCCCAACTATTCATTCCAGCACATGCAGAAGGAACTCCCAGATGTCTCCAGAGGCAACTTCCTGAACTAGGGTGGGAACCTGTGACCAACGCCAATCAACCCACCACTATCAGCCAACATGGCCAATGATCAAGGATGACAGAGGTCATAGCACTGGGACACAGAGAGAGGATTAGTAAGAGCATCTTAGCACAGTGGTTAAACTGCTGTACTATGGCTATCACTATGTTCACAATGGGGGTTCAGTCCCAGGTAACAGACTCATGGTTGACTCAGCCTTCTATCCTTCTAAAGTCAGTAAAATAAGTACCCATCTTACTGAGGGGGAGTGCAATGTGCAACAACTCACCCTGGCCTGTGAGGATGAAACAAGCCATGACCTGAACTGCTGAACTGACCAAAGGAAGCAAAAGAAAAAGTCAGAAAATCCTGATAAAAATAAGGGCTAAATTTTACTGCAATACACACCCTGGAGGGGACAAAAATCTAGTTAGATTAGGAGGCAAATTGGTACTCTACTTTTAAGCTTAATATATAAAGAAAATGGGAATCAATAAACTTCCTGAAACCAAACTTAATTATACTTTAAAAGATTGCAGCTTTAGACAATGCAAATATATTTTTTTAAAGTTGACGTAGATCATTATGGTAACATTTTTATGCACATCTTTGGATTTATGCACTATATTGCAGAGCTGATGTTTTTTTAAAATAAGTATATTCTGCATGAAGTATCTGAAATAGGCAAAGTGATACATATAATGAAACAAAACATTTCTGAACAATAATGGAAGTGCTCTAAAATTTCAATCGGCTCATTTGCATTGTAGTTTGTTTGGAATTCTCAGCTGCAATTAAAATATGACTGTTGTGGAGAACAGACGGAAAATCAAGGATGCTTCTAAAATTCTGTCCATCTGAACATATTTGGAAGCTCTGAATTACCTAATCTTGTTTTTATTTGTTTGTTTGTTTGTTGTTTAAAGGGAACTTGTGTACCGGGGCTACAAGCTCTTTCTTGATTGTTGTTTAAGCTCTTTTGTATGTGTGTGGGGAGGTGATGTTCATAGGGAACTTTTTTCCCTCATGAAGTACAGTACATCCACATAAAAATGATATCAGCCTTCAATTTCAACATAGCATTTTATTTCATCTGTTTATTTTCCCCCCTCAATGTTGAGAGTAAGAGATGCAGAAAATAATCCCAAGAAGGCTAGCTAAGAAAATGCTAATTCATTTTTTTGTCATTTGAGATATCCTAAGAAAATACCTGAAAAATTCTAGAAGTTTGTGAAGATTCTCAGTCATCCAGGTGTGTTTAACTGGTAGCTGAGTCATGGCTACAGACCGACGAAGCTGCCTGGATGAACAGTGAAACGTTTCTATCTCTTCTGGAAGTTGAGTCATGGCTACTGGATTTCTTTTTTGAGATATAGAAACGTTTCGTTGTTCATCCAAACAGCTTCATCGGTCTGAATACAGCTAGTGCAAATCCTCCATCTTATAGGCAGCTTTGACCTCAACAGAGGTGGTGGGCTCCGGCATAGTCTATCTGCTACTTATCAGGCTGTGCTTTCCAAAGTCCCCAGGCAAATCAAAAAGCCTTCACCACCAAGGCCATAGCTAACGACCCATTCTTGATAGGTTTCAGCACCTTAGGCCATTGTTCACCTTAAGGCTAAGGATACTATTGTCTCCCTAACGAGCCTATTTAGGCCACTGTTCATTTTATGAGCCTAATTCAGGCCAGGGTGACAAGAGGTCAAAGCTGCCTATAAGATGGAGGATTTGCACTAGCTGTATTCAGACCGATGAAGCTGTTTGGATGAACAGCGAAACGTTTCTATTTCTCAAAAAAGAAGTCCAGTAGCCATGACTCAACTTCCAGACAAACTCACCTGGATGACAGAGAATCTTCACAGACATACCTGAACAATTGTGTCCAGCAGTTCAGAAATAATAACACAACAGTTCACATGAAATACACATCACATCCATGCACTACATGTATTGCTGTTCTGTTCAATTACAAAAGAAAAAGAAAAAAGCTATATGCTGTGCTCATTTCTGCCACCACCACCCCACCTCCCATTGAGTAGAAGTTCTGCAAACTTTGCATAAATTGGTGAAATTAGATCTAATCTATCTTGTTAGATCTTTTTCCCCAATCACATTTGCAAACGAGAAACTGCATTGAGTTACTTAGACGAATAAAAGAGAGGTCTCCAAAGAAATCTCCCTTCATGTATATAATTAAGTGCCTTGTTAAAGTCAACTCTAGTGATTCTTTCCTGTTAAAACACTATTTTCTGCTAATTTATTCTAATTAAGCAATATGTCATGAGGTCACTTGTTTGGTGTTCAACTTTCTTTGAAATCATCTTTTTAAGATCATTATCAAATGGGAATGATATGTCTGAATATGACAATTACCAAAGTTCCTCTTTGATAGTATCACACTACACTGCATCCTGCCAAATGCCTGAAATCTAAGAACTCAGAACGTTTTCGTACCACCAGGGCTTGTTAACGAGACAGTGGCATTTCCTCCTTTGAAGGTTTCACATGCATAGTTTGACTCTTTTTTAAAAAAGGAATCAGGAATGTATCTCAAACCACCCTGGAGATTATGAATGTTGAATCTGGATCGTTCTATCTTCCGAAAATGTGCCCGTTATGTTTAAATCTGATGTTCGTTAAGAAAGCAAGACTGAATGGCACAGACCTTTGGTTTCCAGGAAATCTTGTTACTGCCAACCAGCTGTAGTGTTGAGAATTAAATTAGCGGGACCGCAGTATATGAACCGAGAAAGGGTGGGGGACCACGACATGCTCATAAACCAAGGCACTACTGTAGTGGCAAGGTGCGGCTGCTGGTGATGCTATTCTCTCTTGGCTGGCAGAGCTAAGCAAAAAGATACTGGCCTTTGATTAATCACAGGACAACAGATCAGCACATGTAGCTCTTATCTGAATGTCAGTTTCTGCTCCAATACCCTGCATGGAGGGGCTAATGGATTGGTTCTCAGCTGAGAGGTGAGGGTTGTTCTTGGAAGAGTGGGTGAAGAAATTCTAAAAGGGAGACAAGACTGAGATATTTATAAATAAAGGATCTTTATTGCTTCCAACAAATTTCCATACATTAAAAAGTGTTCCCGAGGATTTAGGATTTTCTCCAGCAGAATTTGACTTTTTAAAACTGCTTTTTATAATACTGTTTTTAGTTTTAATAATAAATTACCATTTGCTCTTTGTTCAAGGGAAGGTTGGGTGGATTATAAAGGGACTATCGAGAGGCACGGAGGTTCTCGAGACAAAAAAAGTGTGATGCCATTAA
This sequence comes from Phrynocephalus guinanensis, assembly GCA_037367245.1. Lineage (NCBI taxonomy): Eukaryota > Metazoa > Chordata > Lepidosauria > Squamata > Agamidae > Phrynocephalus > Phrynocephalus guinanensis. The sequence goes on along the minus strand of CM074733.1, from coordinate 153,556,452 downwards.
GTTCAAGAATCAGAATACTAAAGAATTTGCAGCTGATGATTTATTTGCAGTTATTGTTCACAGGGTGCACACTCAGCACTTGGATTTGTACTTGGTTTTTATGCTTTCTTGCGCAACATACCGGCCTAGTCAGTGGCCTGTAATGTAGCTGCAATTGCAGTAAATACTGTATATCTATGTGAAGACAGGGCGTTAAAGGGCTGTCTTAAGAGTGGCTGAAATCTTGTTCCTTAGCATGGTAAGTTGCCATAGTGTCATAGAATCATGAAGTTGGACGAGGCCTATAAGGCTCAGCCTTCCATCCTCCCGAGATCAGTAAAATGAGTACCCAGCTTGCTGGGGAGTGCAATGTGTAGCCTGCATACTGCGATTAAACTGTAAACCGCCCAGAGACTACTTGAAGTGGTATGGGGCGGTATATAAGCAAAATACTAAGCAAATACTAAAAAGATCCACCTTGGTTCTGTTTATTGAATCTCAGGGATGTTTTTTCCAGGGTTTGGGGGAGGTTGTTTTTTGTTTGGAGTGGCAATCAGGCAGGCGAGATGCAATGTCTGGGACATTATTTCCCAGCATGTCTGGGACTTGTGGTGGTTTTTTTAAAATCCCAGCTATATAGTAGCAGGAATTTTTAGAAAGTGGATGGGATGTTCACATTTATGAAACGAAATCCAATGAATAAATTCCACATCTGTCCCAATACAAAGAGACCTGTGGCAAACTTGCTCCCATGGCACAGTGCTCCATGCACATACTTCATGTGTTCACTAGAGTGCAAATATTTTTAAAGCACCAGGTACAACATTATTATTATTATTATTATTATTATTATTATTATTATTATTATTATTATTATTATTATTATTATTATTATTATTATTATTATTATTATTATGCAGTGGAGTAAAACCCTCAGTTTTGTACAATGCCCTGGGTTTATGCACTTTGCCAATTTTCCTTTCTTCTTATTGTTCCTCCTTTTACCATATCATTGATATAAGATGCTCAGTCTTCTTGCTTTGTGAGAAAATACTCCCATATTGATTAATCAAATATACTGTATACTGAAACAGGTTTCCTAATGGTATTTTTCCCTATGTTCATGAGTTAATGTGTAAGTAAATTTATTTATTTATTTATTTATTTATTTATTTATTTATTTTTCACACTTATATACCGCACCTATTTCCCACAAAGGGGACTCAGGGCGCTTTACAACAAACTTAAAAAAATGATGTTTATATTCATTGCATATTCACACACACACACATATACGCACACAATCTTATCAAACAATGTTTTATCAGTGCAACAGTAAGTCACATGGGTAAGCGAATTATACTGATGAAGGAACTAATAAACACATGAATCTGTCCATATTGTTCTGCCTATATTCATATTTTAAGCCTTTTAATCTTATTTGATGAGCCTCGTGGCGCAGTGGTTAAATGCCTGTACTGCAGGTAAAACTGTGCTCACGACCTGGGTTCAATCCCCGGTAGCAGGCTCAAGGTTCACTCAGCCTTCCATCCTTCCGAGGTCGGTAAAATGAGTACCCAGCTTGCTGGGGGGGCAATGTGTAGCCTGCACACTGTAATCAAAATTGTAAACCGCCCAGAGACTACTTGTAGTGGTATGGGGCGGTATATAAGCAGAACACTTTGCTTTGCTTTGCTTTTTATTTCTCATTCAGTTTGTACATTTTGGCAAGCTCTTGTAAAATAACAACATGTGAACCAAAGAAAATTCTTATCCGGCATTATCCTTATCTTTAACATGCCAGCATACCTCAAGGGTGAGATTGTGTGTGTGTGTGTGTGTGTGTGTGTGTGTGTGTGTGTGTGTGTGTGTGTGTGTGTGTGCGTGCGTGCGTGCGTGCGTGCGTGCACGCACGCACACACACACATTTTTTTTCATAGCTCACTGTTGCCAATATGATGTAGGTGATCAAAGAAGCAATAGGGTAGACCATTACCCATATGCAATGCAGAACGATATCTCATTTCTGAAATCATTTTGTAGATGAATGCCCAACACATTTCAAAGCCCATCTCTTTATCACAGAATAATGAAAAGAACACAACATCCAAGCAGTACAACTCAGTGAGGGTCCTGAAGGATATGAAAGATGTCGCAGGACTGCGTTTTGTCAAGCTCCCAAAATTGTGTGCAGATGCTGCTGTTGTTTAATACAACCTTTACTGCATGCCACTGTGCAGTGATATAGGCTGCCTATACTGTAGCATTCTAGATGTGCTGAGGATTTGTCCAAGCAGAGATAAATAGTGGCTTGCCTCTGTGCTTCAAGGTGATGGAAAAGGTCCAGGTGCTACCTCTGCCCCCTCTGCTGTATCTTGCCTGTACAGAAGGGGCAGGTGTTGAATGACTGCAGACAAATGGATGCTAATATTTTACAGTCCAGTTCTCATTTAAAACAAGGTATCTTTTCTACCTCTATGGCTTCAGAGAGATTGTGATAATAATTTATGCATTGTTTTCTTAAGATCCCTTCCAGGGCTTTAGTGTAAGGGCAACATAAATGAGAAAATATTAGAAACTGGAATCGGATCATAGTAGTCTCACAAATATCTGTGAAACTTTTACTGCCCACAGCCTCGCAGAATGGAGGCATCACGGAGGAAGAAAAAAAAATAAGCAGGAAAGAAAAGAAGTATGACTTTAAATAAACTTGGCAGCCTATTGTGCTGCACCTGCTCCCTTGTTTGAGAGATACTACATCACGCTCCAACATATTATTTTCCAGATTCATTTTAAACTATGGACTAGTTGAGCCAGGCTGTTCTGTCCTTGTTATAACTGTGAGGAGGTTGCCTGGAAATGTCATATAAAGGGACAGACACAAACCGGAAAACGGGTCTGGGGACTTCCCATGTAAGCAATATCGACTGAATAGGAAAACAAAAGGGAAGGAGACTGTATTTCTTCTTCTTCTTCACAGAGTCTGTCCCACTTAGCAGAGGGTCAACTATATAATAGGAAGGAGATTGTTATTGCAGCCTCCCTCGTAGAATTATGAGCATAACCTTGCTAGCGTGTGAAATCAGTGCAATTGTGCAATAGTTGGAGCATTCTTTGGTGTTGCCCTTCTTTGGAATTGGGATGTAGACCAATCTTTTCCAGTCCTCTGGCCACTGCTGAGTTTTCTGAATTTGCTGTCATATTGCATGTAGCACCTTTACAGCATCCACTTTTAAGATTTTAAATAGTTCAATTTATGAGAAGAATATGACAACAACCTCGCGGCATAGTGGTGTACTGCCGCTATAACTGTGCTCATCACCTAGGGTTCAACCCCAGATAGCTGACTCATGGATGACTCAGCCTTCTATCCTTCTGAGGTCAGTAAAATGAGTATCCAGCTTGCTGGGGGGGGGGGAAGGGGTAGAGGCAATGTATAGCCTACATAAATAAATGGTAAACTGCCCAGAGAGTGCTGTAGGTTCTATAGGGTGGTATATAAACAGCACAGGCGCCTGAGGGGGTATATGATTGAGATGTACAAAATAATGAAGGGCATGAACAACGTGGATAGTGGGATGCTCTTCTCCCTCTCACAAAATACCAGAACTAGGGGACATACACTCAAATTGAGGGCTGGGAGAGTAAGAACAGACAAAAGAAAATATTTTTTTCACCCAGTGTGTTGTTAGTCTGCTTTGCTTCATTATACCATTTTTTTAAAAAAAGTATGCAAAGTAGGGGTTACAGTTTAGATGTCCTGGGTCCAAACTTTCCTTTCCTGTCATCAGTGTTAAGGCAAAGGTAATGCTAAAGTTAGCAGTAGTAAGCAATAATTTAGCAGTAGCAACCCTTAGCCATTTAGCGCAAAACCCAAAGGCGTACTTGGATGCCAAAGAGCAGAAGAATCAAAACTTTCTTCCCTTTTATTCATGAGGAGGCTTCTCCTGCAAATGGGCATTTCCTAGGGTTGCATGCAGCTTTCTTCACACTTTTCTTTGGTGCCCTTTTTTCAGGCTAGAAGGAAGCCTAGCTTAATCAGTCAGTTCTACATACGGGCTTCTTCTTACCACTTCAGGAGAGGATACTTTCACCCTGTCTGAGGGATCAGTTTTTCCTCTGGGCAATGGATTTTCCTCTCACAAAGATTGTTCTAGCAGGAGCATGGTCGCTGGTGGAGGAAGACTTAGCTTGATGGCTAAATTGTACTAATGGAGAAGCTAGATGAAGAAGCCAGATAGATCCATTTATTCATTTATTTTGAATAATCTCCTTGGAAAAGGGCATTCCATGTATGGCACATAATGAATCATTACTGAGAAGGTGTTTTCTCCTGTAAAATTCAACTTTCCGAACTAAAGCCCCAAAGAAATATTTGACACTTGGCAGAGCCCCAGTTCATTTGAGTGCTAATTTTTTGCTTCACTTTGTATTCCTCAGAAATTGGCATTTTTCCGCACTTCACTTGGGTGTCCAAACAATTTGTGAACCTGAAGCACATCCTTACCTGTAGGACTGCAACCATGCAATATTGCTTCTTCAAAATGTGGAAAGAATAAAGAACCGAAACACTAGGAAATCGCTATAGGAGTCTGGAAGGTACTGAGAAGGTTTCAGTGCAGAATGAAAAAGAAACATCTTCTCATTCAATAACTCCTTTTGGGTATCCCTGCTGCTTTGCCAGTTGATTCAAAAACTTATTGATAGCAAGGTGGTATTTCTACTTGGAAAATACTTAGGGGCTGGTGGGGGGGAGGTAATGCTTGAAACCAGCCACCTGTCATGATCTACTGAACATACATCAATTGCAGTGCGGATAATGTGAAACAGTAGGAAGGAATGGACTTTCATCTGGAAAGGGGGAAATTATTTCGATTCACGCACAGAAATGACAAGATAATTGATTTCAAGCAGTTTATTCCTCCTTCTCTGACCTTTTCTCTAAAAATATATGATGATCACACAGTGATAATATGTGTATGTCTGTGGACCTAATCCTTATAAATAAATAAGGGCTTATTATTATACTGAAAATGCAAACTCATCTAGGTAGCACACGATTACTTACAGTGAACAAGTATCCATTATATTTTATCCCTAATGTGGCAGTTCTAAGTGGGCATGGAAAGCTACAGGGCATACTAACACACCTCCATTCATTTCAGTGGAGGAGACAGCTCAATGGGTACAAAATGACACCTCCACTTTGCTCATCAATAAGTACTTACAAAGTTTGGTGGGTCTACAAAGTTTTGCATTATTTGCATGATTCCTTCTGGTGGAAAGTTCTCCATTTGATTATTGTGTTGCTCCAGGTGCCATCAAATTGTTGTTGTTCAGTCGTTCAGTTGCAGCCACCTCTTTGTGATTCCCATGGAATAGAGCATGCCAGGCCCTCCTGTCTTCCACTGCCTCCCTGAGTTTGGTCAAATCCATGTTGGTTGCATCGATGACACTGTCCAACCATCTCATTCTCTGCCGCCCCCTTTTCCTTTTGCCTTCAATCTTTCCCAACATCAGGGACTTGTCTTAGGAGACAGATAAGGTGGTCAGGCACTCTCATTCCTTTAAGAACTTGCCATAGTTTTTTGTGATCCACACAAAGGCTTTGGCATAGTCAATGAAGCAGAAGTAGATGTTTTGGGGAACTCTCTAGTTTTCTTCATAGTCCAGTGCATGTTGGCAGTTTGATCTCTAGTTCCTCTGCCCCTTCGAAATCCAGCTTGCACTTCTGGGAGTTTTCTGTCCGCATACTGCTGCAGCCTCCCTTATACAATTTTGAGCATAACCTTGCTAGTGTGTGAAATGAGTGTAATTGTGTGATAGTTGGAGCATTCTTTGGAGTTGCTCTTCTTTGTGATTGGGATGTAGACTAACCTTTCCGAGTCCCTTGGCCACTGCTAATTTTTCCAAATTTGATGTCATATTGTGTGTCATAATGCCATCACCTCCACTGGTCTTCTTGTTTGCAACAATTTCTAAGGCCCAATTGACTTTACTTTCCAGGATGTCTGGCTTGAGGTCAACAACTACACTGTCTTGGTTATCAGGGATCTTTCTGATATACCAGTAATTCCTCTGTGTATTCTTGCCATCTCTTCTGCTTCTGTTAGGTCCCTACCAGTTTTGTCCTTTATCATATCCATCTTTGCACAAAATGTCCCTTTAATATATACAATTTTCTTGATTACATCTCTAGTTTTTCCCTTTTCTAAGGTTTCCCACTATTTCTTTACACTGTTCATTCAAGAAGACCGTCCTGTCTCTCCTCGCTATTCCTTGGAAGTCTGCATTCAATTTTCTGTATCTTTTCCCTTTCATCGTTGCATTTTTCATCCTTTCTTTCCTACACTATTTGTAGGGCCTCATTGGACAACCACTTTGCTTTCTTGCATTTTCTTTTCTTTGGGATGGTTTTCATTGCAGCCTCCTGTACAATGTTACAAGCCTCCATCCATAGTTCTTCAGGTGTTCTGTCCACCAAATCTAGTTGTTCACCTCCACTATGTATTCATAAGGAATTTGACTTAGATTTTACCTGACTAGCCTGGTGTCTTCCCTATTTCTTCAGTTTAAGTTTGAATTTTTCTATAGGAAGCTGATGATCTGAGCTACATTCAACACCTGGTCTCATTTTTGCTGAATGTATAGAGCTCCTCCATCTTTGGCTGCAGAGAACATAATCAATCTGATTCCGGTATTGTCCATCTGGTGATGTCCATGTGTAGGGTTACCTTTGGAAAAGAGCGTTTGCAATGACCAGCTTGTTCTCTTGACAAATCTCTATTAGCCTTTGCCCTGTTTCATTTGGAACTCCAAGGCCAAACTTGCCCGTTATTCCTTTTACCACTTGACTCCTTATTTAGCATTCCAATCCCCTATGATGAGAACATATTTCTTTGGTGTCAGTTCTAGAAGATGTTGTAAGTCTTCGTAGAATTGGTCAATCTCAGACTCTTCAACTGTGGTAGTTGGTGCATAAGCTTGGATTACTGTGATGTTGAAAGGGCTGCCTTGGAATCGTACCAAAATAATTCTTTCATTTTTGAGGTTGTATCCCAGCACAGCTTTTCCCACTTTTTATTGACTGTGAGGACTACCCCATTTCTTCTATGGGATTCTTGCTCACAGTAGTTGATGTGATAGTCAACTGAACTGAATTCACCTATTCCCATTCATTTAAGTTCACTAAACCCTAAGATGTCAAGGTTTATTCTTTCCATCTCACGTTTGACCACATCCAGCTTACCCTGGATCATAGATCTCACATTCCAGGTTCCTATGCAGTATATTTCTTTGCAGCATTGGACTTTGCTTTCTCTTCCAGGCACGTCTGCAGCTGAGTGTCCTTTCGGCTTTGGCCCAGCCACTTCATTAGCTCTGGAGCTACTTGTACTTGTCCTCTGCTCTTCCTCAGTAGCATGTTGGCCCCCTTCTGACCTGAGGGGTTCATCTTCCAGCGTTATATCTTTTAGCCTTTTGTTACTGTCCATGAGTTTTCTTGGCAAGGATACTGGAGTGGCTTACCAGTTCCTACTCCAGGTGGACCACATTTAGTCAGAACTCTCCACTATGACCTACAGCATAGCTCAGTGTTTTTCAACCTTTTTTGGGCAAAGGCACACTTGTTTCATGAAAAAAAATCACGAGGCACACCACCATTAGAAAATGTTAAAAAAATTAACTCTGTGCCTATCAGACACACACAAACACACTTCTCACCCCCCCCAAAAAAACAACAACAAATCCATCCTCCAGCCCAGGCCCTCCCAAGGCATCCCTATCAAAATGTCCGCCTGCCCTCACCTTCCCCCTCCCTCCTCCTGGCACTTTTTTTCAGAGGAACTTGCAAACCCAGGAAGGTGGGGCTGGGGGAGGCTCTTCATATATGACCCCCCCAACCCCCATATTTTACCCCTTCCAGTATAAGCCTCCCTTCTCTTCCCCCACCCCCGCCTCCTTCCAGCCAGGCAGCCACAGGGCCCGGAAGGGACCCCCCATCCCCGTCTCCTCCCTAGGTCCTAGGAATCCCCTCCTCAGCCTCCCACGTCCTCCCCTTTATTTACCCCCCCACAAAACATGACCATTGTCAACGGCCACCTGCTCCCCACCCTTAAAAGAGGGGTGCGCACGCGCGCTCCTACCTGGCTCGGCAGGGGCGCGCGCCCACCCTCCGGAGGCAAACAGCGAGTGCGTGAGGCGGGGGAGGGAGGGAGGGGGGTTCGGTGAGCGAGGAGGGGGAACCAACCCCAAGAACCTTTAAGAGCGGCTTCTGGAGCGCCCTTCGCCGCACTGCGCCTGCACGGGTCTCCCGGCTCTCTCTCACTCTCTTGTTCTCCAGTCTCCTCCTCCTCCTCCTCCCTTATTTCTTCTCCTTCCCCGCCCACGGCCAGCCTTTCCTCACCAGTGTGCAAAGCACGCCGGGAAAGGTAGTCCGCTTTCCTCCCCAGGACCGCGTATCAGACCTGCAGGAGGAACTACATCTCCCAAGGAAGCCTTGCGGCAGCCGGCTTCTTTCTGGACACCCCGCCTTCCTCCGGCTCGCCGGCGCCGCACCGCTGCCTTGGTCGCGAGCGGGATGCGGGGGGGCATTGTTGGTGTAGGGAGAATTTTTCCCACGGCACACCAGGCAACATCTCGCGGCACACTACTGTGCCACGGAACAGTGGTTGAAAAACACTGGCATAGCTCATAGCTTCTGAGTTACTTAATCCCCTTCGCCACAACAAGGCAGTGCTACCATGAAGGAGTAAAATAGTAACACCATAATGGCCTGTTCACAAAGGGATGCTGTTTTGCAACACCTAGGTGTGCATTCAGAGTGAAAACAAGCCATCATTTCTGCAAAGCCAATATCGAGACATAAGATTGTTTTGGTGGGTGATGAAAAAATATTTTGAGGTGCTGCCATGGAAAGAGTATCACTATTATTAAAATTTGGCTATGACAAGTTATTCTTTTAGACCCCAGCACTCAGTTTCTAGGAGCTTTAGTCCCCAGAGTAGTTTCTTAGTCTTGGAATGTATAACATATGCAAAGGCACATGAAACTTACTTGGGTTGTTTTTCAAATCCACTTTTGTTGACATGTTTCAAAGCAAGTTCCTGAACCCACTTCAGTCAAGCAGTGATTTCTATTCTTGCATGGGCCCAATCATCTCCTCTACAAACATGGTCATATTTGTGGATAAGAGGGTGATGGAGGGTGGGATAGAGGCCTTCCCTTACAACCATGAGAAAAATGCTGAACTCCTTAATTATTGTCTGGGGCTTTTACATATGTGGCACATATTTCCTGGCAATCTAATGTAATGCAAAATATGTTATTTCCTCCTTTTTTTGGCCAAGTAGTCCCATGGAATTAGTTAGGCAATATCACTCTCAAGTTTGATTCATGTGCATCGTAATGTAATCAGTTTCAAAAGAGTTACAGGACTTCAGATGGATGTGTATAAGAGTCAGGAGAAAGATGAAATATACATATTGTTAAGCTGAGGATTATAAGAAGTACTTTGGATGAAGTGTCCTGTGAAAACTACCATATGCTATGAAAGGAGTTCATACTTGTGCTTATAGATATAAGCCTGTCCCTGTCCCTGCACAGCACCCACAGAGGGTTAACTTGAGGGGGGGGATATGATTGAAACATACAAAATAATGCAGGGCATGAGTAAAGTGGACAGAGGGATGCTCTTCTCCCTCTCTCAAAATACCAGAACTAGGGGACATCCCTTCAAATTGAGGGCTGGGAGAGTAAGAACAGACAAAAGAAAATACTTTTTCACCCAGCGCGTTGTTAGTCTATGGAACTCCCTGCCACAGGATGTGGTGATGGCATCTGGCCTGGATGCCTTCAAAAGGGGATTGGACAGATTCCTGGAGGAAAAGTCCATCACAGGTTACAAAACCATGATGGAGAAACCAGGGTACTTCAAGGGCCAGATGCAGGGGAGTGGTATCAGGAGACAGATATCTAGTCTCATGCGCTCCCAAACGCATCTGGTGGGGCGACTGTGAAATACAGGAAGCTGGACTAGATGGGCCTTTGGCCTGATCCAGCATGGCTCTTCTTATGTTCTTTTGTCCTTATGTTCTTATCACCCACAGAGGAGGAAAGATGATGTTGCAGCATGTTTCTTCATTGCAACTCAGCTCCGTGCCAGCAGAGAGAAAGGTAAAGCAATTGCTCCACTTGTATCAGATGGTTCTGAGCACCTGGGCTCATGTGTCTGGGAGTTGAGTCATGGCTACTGGACTTCTTTTTTGAGAGATAGAACCACGGGCTCATGTGGTTCGTTTCTTAATTTACTGGTTCCAAAACAAAATGCCCATCCCTAGATATATAAAGTCTATCCGCCTCCCCAGTGAACACTTTGCTTATAGAGCTGGACATGAACTGCGGGTTCAGTCGTTCGTGCTGCTTCATTTTACAGCAAAACAGGCTTTCAGGTAGAGATGGGCACGACTAGGGAAAATGACGTTTTCGAGTTGTCGTGCGTCGGAGGCAGTCCGTTTCTGCTCGTTTCCGTTTTTCGTGAAATTTTGCAAAAATTAGTCGGTTCGTTTTTTTGTTTTTTCGTTGTCGTTAGTACTGGTTTGGGGGGGTAGCGGGCTCCTGGAGGGAGCTGCAGGAGTCAGCCAGAGCCACAAGTGACGGACTGGCAGACTCTTTGCACCCGCTGTGTCTCACGTACTTGCATGTAGTGCAATGCAAGTAGATCTGGCTTAGGGTTAAGACGGGTTAGCGCAAGGGCTAGGGTTAGGCTAGTTACGGGTGAGGTTAGGGTGAGTATTGGGGTGCACCTCTGGGTGCCTCTCTGACCCACTTAGAAGGACAGTGTACTGGCGTATGGGTTAGGCTTAGGCTTAGCATTTAAAATAGCTAATTTTCGCATGTTTCTGTGGTGCTTTGGTGGGGTTTTGGGCAACGATTTCAAAAAAAAAATTGCGGTTGCCATTTTGGATCCCACGCACTGCATGGCAAATGGATGCGCCCTCCCAGCCTGGTACCAGCAGCGCAGCAGTAGCAATAGCCAAGGAGAGGGGGGCGGGGAAACCCCCCAAAATAAAACACCCTTCTGGCCTGGTAGGTGCCCTCAGACAGTTTTCGCCTACTTTTAGGGCCGGGAATCGTTTTTTTTTTTTTTTAAAAACTTTTTTTCTGTGCCGCTTGGCATTGCGCGATCGCCGCGATGCAAGTAACGAGCACGACAAATCAGACCAAATTGTTCGTTCGTCGGTTCGAGCTCGAATTCTGGCGGAGTAATTCCCGTTACTGTTTCCGTAGAGTAACGGATACGAGTAACGGAAACGGAAACGGGAATACCGCTAAGTCGTGCCCATCTCTACTTTCAGCATTTCCTAATGCTACCTCCTTTGGCAGGTGCCAGAGAGTGCTCAACCACTATGGGTGGTATTTACGTTGAAACAACAGCAACAACTAAGTCATAATAGTAATGTCTTGCAGTGAAAAGATTTAAAGGCACACTCGCATGCATGTTTACATGGAGAGAGCTGTCATTGGCTTCAGTGGTGGTTATTCTTAGTAGAATGAGCACAGGATAATGGGATCCTCTAGTACTGAATTTCCTCATTTCCGAACATTTTAATGCATTTGGGTTTGGCATGCTTAAGCATCCAAAAATCCCTGCTATTCAACATTGTTGAGGTAAGTATCACTTCTATTGAGAAGGGCTTTGTTGGCAAACAGAGCTATGATCTTTTCCCATTGCACTATCATCACTATAGACCAGTGATTGTGAACCTTTTACAGACCGAGTGCCCAAGCTGAGATTCAAAAACCACTAATTTCTTGCAAAGTGCCAATACAGCAATTTAACCTGAATACAGGTGGCTGTGAAGGGGCGATGTCAGGTGCCCACAGAAAGGGCTTTGAGTGCCACCTTTGACACCTCTGCCATAAGTTCGCCAACACTGTTATAGACCTTTCAATCCCCTAGATTTTTAATGCCCCCTTTTCTCTGACTCTATCTCAAATGAATGTGAGATATTCACTAACAATATTGCTCCTTTAGTGGCAGCTCTACCCAATGAACCATCCAGTACATCACTTTCTGCTTACACCCAATCTGATATGCAGAGCCTCTGCTAACTATAATGAATGGTGGAAACGCAGAGGAGCCATTGGTTTGGTTCTTTATCCAGGCAGAAATTCTATTAATTTAAAATATGTAAAGGGAAGAGCAATGCAGGAATCAAATAAGTTTACTCTGAATAAATTGCTATCTAAAGTCACATTCTTTAAATCGCTTAAACGTTTAGGCAATTAGATAGAGTTGCCTGGGATTTTGCTAGATTCAGAAGTGTGCAGAACTGCCCAGGTTCAGAAAAGCTGTCCATGTTCGGTGGTCTTTGAAATAACTGCCTTGCATATAAACCCAATTCCATGGAAGTGAAATACTTTAAGCTCAGAACAGGATTCTTCCTCAATAAGTATGTATGGGACCACACAACCTATCAATGCAATCACATGCATGTCTACAATATTGAGTTCAGTACTTGCTTTCTGTCACTACACTTTAAAATTGCTTTTAGTCTGTTCCTTCACTCCACCCCCAGATTGTATTTACATCATAATATGCTTGAATGTTTGTTGGGTGGGGCCAAGGGTCATAAAAATATAATTTTTAAAACAGCAATTTGATAAAGGTTCACAGAACTGCAGCTGGATAGAAGAAATCTAATGCTCAAGGCGCATCAGCTACAAAGGGCAAAAAAGTAGAAGCAAACTTCTCCTCCCAGCTGTAACCTTCTTCTGTCAGCTTCTCCTGAAGGTCTGCACAGTGCAACCTGCTCAGAGAGCAGTTTCCCTCACTAATATTTGCAGGCAAAAGGCACCTGCCCTACAAAAGAAAAGAAAGGGAGAAAGGGAGAAAGGGAGAAAGGGCAGGGTGGAAAAGAAACTAGGAGGGGAGAGGGAGGGGCAAGAGCATGAGAAAAGGAAGAGCAAGTATAGAGAAATGCAAGATCCCTGCACTGCCTTTTTGCAAATGTATCCAAACATATGTTTCCCAGGAACTTCCTCACTCAGTTCCTCCCCAGCTATCTTAGGCCATGGTCATACCTGGGTTTTCTGCATATTTAAATTTCCTGCATATATATTTTTTCGGGCGCTCATGTGGTTTTTAATGAGCAGTTGGTGTCCTCTCCTCTGCATCGTACTTTCCTATTCTGGTTCGGTCCTAACCTGTATACTATGCATTTTGTCCTACTTTCCGGCTCCAGTTTCCAAGCCTCTATGGCAAAAACTGTTTTTACTGTGTATTTTCTGTGACCTGTCATGGTGACAGAAGCAAATAAGTAAGCATTTTTGAGCAAAGTTTCTAAATCCAGCACCTGGCGGTGGTTTAGGAAACATCGCTGAAACTGCTGTTCGAGGGGCATGGTCGGCCGGGAGCAGAATTTGCTTCTCTTCCTGGTTGGCACATGACTTTTTACTGCATAGTTCGCCAGGAAACTACGCTGGAAACACAGGTATGACTGCGGTCTTAGGATACTTTCTATTGAAAGCTGGAAAACAATTCAGAACAATCAAAAACAGATACAAAACTAGACTAGGTGATACCATTAGGCTATTAGTAAAATAACAAAAAGTTGCTAATATTTCAAGGGCAATACCCTCTTCCTCAGAGCTGTACCAAAAGTTCAAGTGTGGCAAAATATGGAGTTGTCAGGAGTTAGTTCTTAGATGTAAAGTTCTTGGCAAGATAAAAGGCAGGTAGTTTTTTAGTTGCAGCCTGCAGCAGAGATGTTGTGAAGCTGCATCTGAAGTTATGGGTTGTTTGTACAGTCCGGTCCTTCAAACAACATGACACACATTCAAACCCCCTCTCTCCATGTGGCACTTTGAGGCATGTAGCCCCAGCTTGGCCAGAGAAGGGGGAGGGGTGGTGCTGTGAAGACCCATGCATTCCATTTGGGGCCTGGGATAAAATTTAGAAAAATCCACTAGGTGTAGCCCATTGGATCAAATAAAAAGGATAGATAGATATGTAAAAGATGATAAAATATATTTTATGTATATTTAACAGATAGTGGAAAGAGAATTGTAAAATGGAGGCAGTTAGATTCTGCAGACTCATGATGTTAATTCACAAGTGTAAGAGATAAGTAATCACAGGCATGTTATGTGATGAACCACAGGTGAAAGAATTTATAGCATCATGATTGTATCAGATTGCATCAGATTGTAATTAGTGATGACTCACATCTGATGGGTACTGAACTGTATAAAAAGCATTAGCTTTCCATATGTTAGGTGGGTCTGTTATGGTGAGAACAGAACCCCACACTCTGTTTGTCTGTTGTAAATATTGCTTGGTTGTTATGCTGTATATATATTTTTTGATGTATATATGAATATATGAGTTTTTACTCTACCCATTGTCATTGTCTCTTCATAACCTAACTCTGCAATACTTTATATCAATACTGACATTTTATCTGCACGCTACTGCTGCACTGCTCTGTGTCAAGCACAAGTAAATATTATATTTGTTGCTTAAATCCTGATAGGGTTATGGACCCAGCTGGGTCAGCTGCCTGATGGGTTTTGTTGTACCTGTATAGATAAAGTGTGTGCTGTATAAAGTTGTGTTTTTGCAGAGAAAAAAGGTTTGGAGTTGGAACGGAGACAAAGAGGAGCTGCAAAGGATTTTTCTCTCTGAGGCTTGGAAGCGAACAGAGGAGATAAGCAGCTGATAAGGGCAAGCCAAGCAAAACAGAGTGTTGTGAATGAAAGAGATCCTTTGCTGAAGGCTGAATGAAGTCAGAAGTGGATGAAGAAGCTGAATTGAGTGTTGCAGATAACGGCGGAGTCAAGCCGGCACCTATCAATGAAGATGGCAAGTATAAATTTATCTTCAATGCCTCTAATTAAGCTGTCTGACAATAATTACCTGAACAGGTGTCTGTGTATGAAGCATTATTTGATTTTCCATGAGCTGTATCAGTATGTAGAACAAGAGCTGGAAGAAGATTCAGATGAGCAATGTATCAAAGAGGATGCAAAAGCCTTGGCGATTTTGATGTTATCCTTGGAGGAGTCACAGTTTGTTTATGTAAAAGAAGCAAAAACGGCACGTGAAGCGTGGTTAGCTTTGAGAACTGCTCACATCAAGGACTCAGCTGGGAGTAAGATATCACTAATGAAGCAATTATTCCGGACAAGGCAAAGCCCAGGTGAAACTATTTCTGGTCATGTAAGAAAAGTAAATAATATTTTTCAGCAGTTGTCTGAAAGAGGTATTCAACATGATGAGGAGTATAAATGTCTTGTGATATTGTCAAGCCTGGATGAGTCCTATGACAATTTAGTAATGGGGATGGAAGCTTTGAAAAGTGATGATTTGTCTGTCTCATATATCCAGTCAAGACTGCAGCAGGAGGAACAGAGAAGAGCTGATTCTAAAGTAAATAAGAAGCCTGTTCAAGTTTCTGGAGACACAATTCAAGTAGTAAGGAAATGCCACAATTGTGGGAGTGACAAACATATTTTGCGTTTCTGTGATAAGTTAAACAAGCGGCAAAAGCAAAAAAAGAGTTGCAGGCACACGCTGGAAGAGTGAAGGTCACCAGCTGTCTGTGATTAATAATAACAATGAACAGGAGGGCTCAAAGCAAGAATTATTTATTGTAGATTCGGGAGCCAGCATTCATTGTATAAACAAGAAATGTTTGTTTGAAAAACTAACTTTGTTTAACTCTAGAACAGTAACCTTGGCAGACGGAACTCAGGCGGAAATTTGTGGAGAAGGTAAAATATTTTTTAAACCTCTCAAGTGTGTTTTTGATAAGGTCCTGTACATACCGTCTCTAAAAAATAATTTGTTGAGCGTGCCTATGCTTGTGAAGGAAGGATTTAATGTACAGTTCAATGAGAGTAGTTGCAAAATTGTAAAAAATGGGAAAACAATTGCAACTGGACGGCTGCAAAACAATTTGTTTGTGATTAGCACATCTGAGAAATCTTTGAACATGGCTGAAATTAAGCCTCTACATGACAAATGCATTCATCTGCTACATAGAAGATTGGGGCATCTAGGTTTTGAGAACATTAGAAAAACTCTGCAACATGTGGAACATGGGTCTGTGCAAAGCTGTAATAAGTATTTAGATTGCCATGTTTGCAAAAGTACGAAAATTAAATCTGCTCCCATAGCAAGAAAGAGTTTGAGAAAGTCACATCATCCTCTACAGTTGGTACATACTGATGTGATTGGACTCATGGCGAATTCTTTTGGTGGTGCCAGATTCTGTCTAGTAATAACAGATGATTTTTCTCGTTATTCTTGGGTCTACATAATGAAGCACAAAAGTGAAGTGAGTGCTATGTTTAGGAAATGGTTTCAAATGGCAGAACGTCAGTACAAGCAAAAAATTATTGCTGTACAGAGTGATAGAGGAAGTGAATTCTTATATATTTTTGATGTATATATGAATACATGAGTTTTACTCTACCCATTGTCGTTGTCTCTTCATAACCTAACTCTGCAATACTTTATATCAATACTGACATTTTATCTGCACGCTACTGCTGCACTGCTCTGTGTCAAGCACAAGTAAATATTATATTTGTTGCTTAAATCCTGATAGTTGTGGGTTGTTTTTACAGTCCGGTCCTTCAAACAACATGACGCCCATTCAAACCCCCTCTATCCATGTGGCACTTTGAGGCATGTAGCCCCAGCTTGGCCAGAGAAGGGGGAGGGCTGGTACTGAAGACCCATGCATTCCATTTGGGGCCTGGGATAAAATTTAGAAAAATCCACTAGGTGTAGCCAATTGGATCAAATAAAAAGGATAGATAGTACCGATTGGTTGCTCCCATTGATGGTCCATTTGCCTCCTTCTTGGTACATATGGGGGTGGCTCTTTCTTGGTATCTCAGCATTTCCAGTTCAAGCAAAACAAATTGGCTACATGGCTCCCCAACTTGTTTTGTTTCAAATAAAAAACAGGTAATTTCAAAAGAAAAGAAAAGATGACCTATCTTGGCAGATAGTCACTGGTTCATTAGAGACACTTATGCCCTGTATGTTCCTTTTACCCTGTTACCTGGTCTTGCCATTTGCATTTCCCGATTAATTTGAACAGTGTTTTCTTGGACAACCGGAAGAGCACAAAGACTGGCAAAAACCTGGGCAAGTATCAGGCCAGAGAGTGTCTCAAAACAGGCAAACCAAACTGTGTGCCCTGATTCAGGCACCAAGCAGGCCAGGAGGTGAATGCACGTCCTGCCTAGGAAACAGTAAACATATTGATAGTATGTAGGGATAGAAGAGAATACATTAGCATTCTGATAAGCCATAGGTTCAACTGTATCCCCTGCTTTTTGAAATATCTGGCTACAAACACATTTATTTACTGAATGTTAACCATGCTTCAAATAATGTTTTTATGCTCAGTGATCCAACTTCCTACTGATGCTACTTAGGGCTTCTTTGGAAGGGCAGAGGTAAACACAGTTCCTAGCTTCAGTGAATTTACAATCCAAGAATTGTGGGGCTTAAAAGACCTTATCTATGCAATTACAAGGTCTTTGAAGTCCATTTCCTACAGCTAATTCCCCTGCACTCTTTCCAAATTCACAAGAAATGTCCTATGCTGAGAGTATTTTCACTGTGTTAGGTAGTGCAAACTGGACATGAAAGTCAGAGCCTGACACCAAGGCAGCTGAGGCAGTGTGTGGCTCCTAGGGATGGGCACCAAACAAAAAACGAAACACTGATTCATCGGTAGAGATGGGCACGAAACGAGCGATTTTTCGTTTTCATTTTTGTTTTTTTGTTTCGTTATGCAACGAAAATGAAACAGAATTTTTTTAAAAAACAAAACGAAAATGAAAACAAAATGACCAAATTTGCCGTGTTTTTCGTTTTTGTTGCAGCAGATGCATTGAACTAAAAAGAATGCTAATGAAACAGCAATTTTTCGTTTTTGTTTTCATTTTTCGTTTCATTACCTAACGAAACGAAAACAAATTTTTTTGCAAAAAAGTCATGAAAATGAAAACGAACCAAAACGGACCCCTAAACGACCAAACGACAAACGAAACACCATTTTTTTGAGTCATGCCCATCTCTATTCATCAGCTAATTATGTAACAAAATGAAATG
Organism: Phrynocephalus guinanensis; assembly: GCA_037367245.1. NCBI lineage: Eukaryota > Metazoa > Chordata > Lepidosauria > Squamata > Agamidae > Phrynocephalus > Phrynocephalus guinanensis. The sequence goes on along the minus strand of CM074733.1, from coordinate 153,538,337 downwards.
AAATGAAACAAAATGAACTGGGGAAGCAGCGTTTTGTTAGAAACTAAACAAACCAGCAGTTTTTTGTTTAAAATGAACTAATTTGTTTCTCTGTAAAACGACTCCCCTGGGTCGTAGGGGCACCTAATTGGGTGTGAATTTTCCTTTCCCCTTGAAGCACCCTCAACTTGGAGAGGTTTGGGGTATAGGGAGCCAAGTTATTCAACTCCATAGGAAAATTTAAAAGTATTTGAAAATACTGATCCCAGGCATTTAGCAGCATGGAAATGACACAAGAGCTTCCTCAACTATCCCCTGTAACCCTTGAAGTTTTGAAAATTTTGGTTTTCAGAGAATTGAGTTATTAAGCTCCAAAGGGACTGCAGGGGGGTACTTCATCGAAGGAGTGTGGATCGGCACATTGAGGGGAAGCTGTAAATTAACCCTATAATTGCTAAAGCGGGCCTGACACACTGCTTCCATTAAGCACCCACACACCTCATTTGGAGCTTAATATCTCCACTACCTGAAACACAAAACTTTCCAAATTAAAATGGGTTCCTGAAAATCGCTTGGGGAAGTTAAGCCTGTCATTCACATTCCTGGTATCCGTAATTTTCCATTGAATATATATATAGCCCTAATCAGAAACGAACTACACAAGAAAAGATACCTACTAGATCAAACCAACAGAGACCTACTCACTCTCCACCTCAAACTCAGCAACAAAATCCACCCAACACTCTGGAACAAATCCAAGCAACTCGCCGCCTGGAGAGCTGAAACAGAGACCTCCCACAAGACAGACATACACACCAACAAACTCCACAAACTGGAAAAACGCCAGAAGCCCAACCCCCCACAGCAGCCCATGAAACAAACAGTTCACAACATATCAGACAGGACACTCACCATCGCAGAGACCAAAGTCCTGTCCAAAGGATTCAACTTTGCAGTCGCCCCCAGACACATCCCCACTGAAAACATCATATGCGGAGTGGAAGCCAGCCTAACCAAAATCAACCCAGATGAAGCCAACAAAATCAGACTCGAAGTCACCAATATCCTCTGCTCCAGCAAACCACCCAGAAGCAATTTACACAAAGAAGAACAAAAAGCCCTCACCAACCTGAGGAAAGACAACAACATAATCATTCTCCCAGCAGACAAAGGCAATGCCACAGTGGTGATGAACACATCTGACTACCAAGCCAAACTATCCAACCTACTACAAGACCCTGCTTACATACCTTTGAACACAGACCCCACCACCTACCTGGAAAAAACCACCAAAGCCAAAATAAAAGCCTCACCCTTAAGTGAAGAAATCAAGCCAAGCATCATCCCCAGAGAGAAATCATCCAGATGCCCCAAGCTCTACGGCCTCCCCAAGATTCACAAAGAAGGAACACCTCTCAGACCCATAGTCAGCTCCATAGGCTCACCCCTACAAAACCTCGCCAAATTTCTTGCCAAACAACTCCAGCCCTATGCAGAATCCATCACTTCATACGTACAAAACTCGTTCCACTTCATAGAAATTATAAAGAAACAAGACCTACAACCCAATGACCTACTCGTGAGCTTCGATGTTGTTTCGCTCTTCACACAAGTGCCCATTCAAGAAGCCTTGACAGCTATCCACAACAAATACAACCCCCCCAAGCACATCCTAGATCTGACCAACCACTGCCTAACCAACACATACTTCATCCACAATGGACAAAGATACAAACAGATAGAAGGAGCACCCATGGGATCACCCCTCTCACCGGTCATCGCAAACCTATATATGGAACACTTTGAAACCAACGCGTTACAGAAGTCCGAACATAAACCCAAACTCTGGCTCAGATATGTTGACGACACCTTTGTTATCTGGCCACACGGGAAAGACAAACTGAACAACTTCCTCACACATCTCAACAGCCTACACCCCAAAATACAATTCACTATGGAAATAGAAGCCAACAACCAACTTCCCTTCCTGGACGTCCTAATCTACAAAAAACCCGACGGCTCCTTAGGACATACCATCTACCGGAAAAAAACACATGCAAACCGCTACTTAAATGCACAATCACACCACCACCCTGCACAGATGAACTCCGTAGCAAAAACCCTCATCTCCAGAACCAAACGCCTCGCTGACAAAGACCACCTAAAAACTGAATTACACACTCTCTCGAATGCTTTAATTGCGAACGGATTCCAAAAAAACACCATCACCAAACTAATCCAAAAAGAAACACCCCCCAAGAACCAAGAAACAGAAGAGAACAACGGCACTGCCCTCCTCCCTTACATCAAAGGCACCACAGACAAAATCAGCAAAATTCTCCACAAACACAATATCAAGACAGCCTTTTGCACCGAACAAAAAATAGCCAACATTTTAAGAAACCCCAAAGACAAGATTGAGCTAGAAAACCAAGGAGTCTACGAAATACCATGCAAAGTCTGCCCAGCCACATACATCGGACAGACAAACAGGAGAATAAGCGCACGCATCGCAGAACACAAGAACGCAGTCAAAAAAGAAGAAAAATCTTCCTCTCTCTTCCAGCACATAAAAACAACAGGTCATGAAATTGATTTTAAAAGAACCAAACTCATCTCCAAAACTGAACACTTCAACAGTCGAATAATCATGGAAGCCATTGAAATAGAGAAACACCCAAACAACATGAATAAACGTGATGACACCTCCCGCTTGCCTGACATCTGGAAACTAGCCCTGGTCAACAGACGAGCCTCTGTCACAAAGACTGACACCAGGTCCAAAAGGACACAAGATGCCACCACCTTCCATCCACACCAAACACAAACCCAGACCCTTCCCACAGATGAAACGAAACCACCATCCAATAACAAAACCACGACTGCACCATCTACCGCTACTCCCCACTCCAGCCACCACATGGAGCACACTTACACACGCCAAAAAAACATTGGGAGACCACAGACACGCAGCCAGACCAAAATGAATTCACAAGACACAGGACCCCACTCCACCAAAGCCCAGGATGCTGCCAGAACGCCCATCACCAAGGTCGTTAAGAAACAAAAGGCTAATAGACACACATCCAGCACCTCACCCACACAGGATGTCTCTAAACAGCCATCTAACCCACCAGCAGTTAAGCCCTTAACGATCGCCTCAGCCACACAGCAGATCACAAAAGAACAAACGAACCCACAATCAGCAACAGAGCAAGCAAACCACACCCCCCAGCAGTATTTATAGAAGGACTTCAACTGAGATCACGCTTTGCTTCAAGAAGAAAGAAGCCAGAACACCAGCCTGAAGATGACGAGTGAGACCTCGTCGAAACGTCGCCAAAACAACCAGATTTCTACACGGGAAGAAACCTGAATCCACCCTAACATGCATACCTATACCCGTGAAAATCTACGAAAACAAATATCCGACCTCTACGGGGAGGAAACCTTCCAGCTGACCAGAACCTACGAGAAACTAGAAGTCCGAAGAGCCACCATCTTATGTGACATCGCATTCCTACGCAACTGCCGAGATAAAAATGTGATCCCCACAAGCTTCCAACTGAAATTCCACTCAAAAACCCCATCCAGCAAAAGGATCCTGAAAAGAACAGAACTAGCCCTAATCAGAAACGAACTACACAAGAAAAGATACCTACTAGATCAAACCAACAGAGACCTACTCACTCTCCACCTCAAACTCAGCAACAAAATCCACCCAACACTCTGGAACAAATCCAAGCAACTCGCCGCCTGGAGAGCTGAAACAGAGACCTCCCACAAGACAGACATACACACCAACAAACTCCACAAACTGGAAAAACGCCAGAAGCCCAACCCCCCACAGCAGCCCATGAAACAAACAGTTCACAACATATCAGACAGGACACTCACCATCGCAGAGACCAAAGTCCTGTCCAAAGGATTCAACTTTGCAGTCGCCCCCAGACACATCCCCACTGAAAACATCATATGCGGAGTGGAAGCCAGCCTAACCAAAATCAACCCAGATGAAGCCAACAAAATCAGACTCGAAGTCACCAATATCCTCTGCTCCAGCAAACCACCCAGAAGCAATTTACACAAAGAAGAACAAAAAGCCCTCACCAACCTGAGGAAAGACAACAACATAATCATTCTCCCAGCAGACAAAGGCAATGCCACAGTGGTGATGAACACATCTGACTACCAAGCCAAACTATCCAACCTACTACAAGACCCTGCTTACATACCTTTGAACACAGACCCCACCACCTACCTGGAAAAAACCACCAAAGCCAAAATAAAAGCCTCACCCTTAAGTGAAGAAATCAAGCCAAGCATCATCCCCAGAGAGAAATCATCCAGATGCCCCAAGCTCTACGGCCTCCCCAAGATTCACAAAGAAGGAACACCTCTCAGACCCATAGTCAGCTCCATAGGCTCACCCCTACAAAACCTCGCCAAATTTCTTGCCAAACAACTCCAGCCCTATGCAGAATCCATCTCTTCATACGTACAAAACTCGTTCCACTTCATAGAAATTATAAAGAAACAAGACCTACAACCCAATGACCTACTCGTGAGCTTCGATGTTGTTTCGCTCTTCACACAAGTGCCCATTCAAGAAGCCTTGACAGCTATCCACAACAAATACAACCCCCCCAAGCACATCCTAGATCTGACCAACCACTGCCTAACCAACACATACTTCATCCACAATGGACAAAGATACAAACAGATAGAAGGAGCACCCATGGGATCACCCCTCTCACCGGTCATCGCAAACCTATATATGGAACACTTTGAAACCAACGTGTTACAGAAGTCCGAACATAAACCCAAACTCTGGCTCAGATATGTTGACGACACCTTTGTTATCTGGCCACACGGGAAAGACAAACTGAACAACTTCCTCACACATCTCAACAGCCTACACCCCAAAATACAATTCACTATGGAAATAGAAGCCAACAACCAACTTCCCTTCCTGGACGTCCTAATCTACAAAAAACCCGACGGCTCCTTAGGACATACCATCTACCGGAAAAAAACACATACAAACCGCTACTTAAATGCACAATCACACCACCACCCTGCACAGATCAACTCCGTAGCAAAAACCCTCATCTCCAGAACCAAACGCCTCGCTGACAAAGACCACCTAAAAACTGAATTACACACTCTCTCGAATGCTTTAATTGCGAACGGATTCCAAAAAAACACCATCACCAAACTAATCCAAAAAGAAACACCCCCCAAGAACCAAGAAACAGAAGAGAACAACGGCACTGCCCTCCTCCCTTACATCAAAGGCACCACAGACAAAATCAGCAAAATTCTCCACAAACACAATATCAAGACAACCTTTTGCACCGAACAAAAAATAGCCAACATTTTAAGAAACCCCAAAGACAAGATTGAGCTAGAAAACCAAGGAGTCTATGAAATACCATGCAAAGTCTGCCCAGCCACATACATCGGACAGACAAACAGGAGAATAAGCGCATGCATCGCAGAACACAAGAACGCAGTCAAAAAAGAAGAAAAATCTTCCTCTCTCTTCCAGCACATAAAAACAACAGGTCATGAAATTGATTTTAAAAGAACCAAACTCATCTCCAAAACTGAACACTTCAACAGTCGAATAATCATGGAAGCCATTGAAATAGAGAAACACCCAAACAACATGAATAAACGTGATGACACCTCCCGCTTGCCTGACATCTGGAAACTAGCCCTGGTCAACAGACGAGCCTCTGTCACAAAGACTGACACCAGGTCCAAAAGGACACAAGATGCCACCACCTTCCATCCACACCAAACACAAACCCAGACCCTTCCCACAGATGAAACGAAACCACCATCCAATAACAAAACCACGACTGCACCATCTACCGCTACTCCCCACTCCAGCCACCACATGGAGCACACTTACACACGCCAAAAAAACATTGGGAGACCACAGACACGCAGCCAGACCAAAATGAATTCACAAGACACAGGACCCCACTCCACCAAAGCCCAGGATGCTGCCAGAACGCCCATCACCAAGGTCGTTAAGAAACAAAAGGCTAATAGACACACATCCAGCACCTCACCCACACAGGATGTCTCTAAACAGCCATCTAACCCACCAGCAGTTAAGCCCTTAACGATCGCCTCAGCCACACAGCAGATCACAAAAGAAAAAACGAACCCACAATCAGCAACAGAGCAAGCAAACCACACCCCCCAGCAGTATTTATAGAAGGACTTCAACTGAGATCACGCTTTGCTTCAAGAAGAAAGAAGCCAGAACACCAGCCTGAAGATGACGAGTGAGACCTCGTCGAAACGTCGCCAAAACAACCAGATTTCTACACGGGAAGAAACCTGAATCCACCCTAACATGCATACCTATACCCGTGAAAATCTACGAAAACAAATATCCGACCTCTACGGGGAGGAAACCTTCCAGCTGACCAGAACCTACGAGAAACTAGAAGTCCGAAGAGCCACCATCTTATGTGACATCGCATTCCTACGCAACTGCCGAGATAAAAATGTGATCCCCACAAGCTTCCAACTGAAATTCCACTCAAAAACCCCATCCAGCAAAAGGATCCTGAAAAGAACAGAACTAGCCCTAATCAGAAACGAACTACACAAGAAAAGATACCTACTAGATCAAACCAACAGAGACCTACTCACTCTCCACCTCAAACTCAGCAACAAAATCCACCCAACACTCTGGAACAAATCCAAGCAACTCGGCGCCTGGAGAGCTGAAACAGAGACCTCCCACAAGACAGACATACACACCAACAAACTCCACAAACTGGAAAAACGCCAGAAGCCCAACCCCCCACAGCAGCCCATGAAACAAACAGTTCACAACATATCAGACAGGACACTCACCATCGCAGAGACCAAAGTCCTGTCCAAAGGATTCAACTTTGCAGTCGCCCCCAGACACATCCCCACTGAAAACATCATATGCGGAGTGGAAGCCAGCCTAACCAAAATCAACCCAGATGAAGCCAACAAAATCAGACTCGAAGTCACCAATATCCTCTGCTCCAGCAAACCACCCAGAAGCAATTTACACAAAGAAGAACAAAAAGCCCTCACCAACCTGAGGAAAGACAACAACATAATCATTCTCCCAGCAGACAAAGGCAATGCCACAGTGGTGATGAACACATCTGACTACCAAGCCAAACTATCCAACCTACTACAAGACCCTGCTTACATACCTTTGAACACAGACCCCACCACCTACCTGGAAAAAACCACCAAAGCCAAAATAAAAGCCTCACCCTTAAGTGAAGAAATCAAGCCAAGCATCATCCCCAGAGAGAAATCATCCAGATGCCCCAAGCTCTACGGCCTCCCCAAGATTCACAAAGAAGGAACACCTCTCAGACCCATAGTCAGCTCCATAGGCTCACCCCTACAAAACCTCGCCAAATTTCTTGCCAAACAACTCCAGCCCTATGCAGAATCCATCTCTTCATACGTACAAAACTCGTTCCACTTCATAGAAATTATAAAGAAACAAGACCTACAACCCAATGACCTACTCGTGAGCTTCGATGTTGTTTCGCTCTTCACACAAGTGCCCATTCAAGAAGCCTTGACAGCTATCCACAACAAATACAACCCCCCCAAGCACATCCTAGATCTGACCAACCACTGCCTAACCAACACATACTTCATCCACAATGGACAAAGATACAAACAGATAGAAGGAGCACCCATGGGATCACCCCTCTCACCGGTCATCGCAAACCTATATATGGAACACTTTGAAACCAACGCGTTACAGAAGTCCGAACATAAACCCAAACTCTGGCTCAGATATGTTGACGACACCTTTGTTATCTGGCCACACGGGAAAGACAAACTGAACAACTTCCTCACACATCTCAACAGCCTACACCCCAAAATACAATTCACTATGGAAATAGAAGCCAACAACCAACTTCCCTTCCTGGACGTCCTAATCTACAAAAAACCCGACGGCTCCTTAGGACATACCATCTACCGGAAAAAAACACATGCAAACCGCTACTTAAATGCACAATCACACCACCACCCTGCACAGATCAACTCCGTAGCAAAAACCCTCATCTCCAGAACCAAACGCCTCGCTGACAAAGACCACCTAAAAACTGAATTACACACTCTCTCGAATGCTTTAATTGCGAACGGATTCCAAAAAAAACACCATCACCAAACTAATCCAAAAAGAAACACCCCCCAAGAACCAAGAAACAGAAGAGAACAACGGCACTGCCCTCCTCCCTTACATCAAAGGCACCACAGACAAAATAAGCAAAATTCTCCACAAACACAATATCAAGACAGCCTTTTGCACCGAACAAAAAAATAGCCAACATTTTAAGAAACCCCAAAGACAAGATTGAGCTAGAAAACCAAGGAGTCTACGAAATACCATGCAAAGTCTGCCCAGCCACATACATCGGACAGACAAACAGGAGAATAAGCGCACGCATCGCAGAACACAAGAACGCAGTCAAAAAAGAAGAAAAATCTTCCTCTCTCTTCCAGCACATAAAAACAACAGGTCATGAAATTGATTTTAAAAGAACCAAACTCATCTCCAAAACTGAACACTTCAACAGTCGAATAATCATGGAAGCCATTGAAATAGAGAAACACCCAAACAACATGAATAAACGTGATGACACCTCCCGCTTGCCTGACATCTGGAAACTAGCCCTGGTCAACAGACGAGCCTCTGTCACAAAGACTGACACCAGGTCCAAAAGGACACAAGATGCCACCACCTTCCATCCACACCAAACACAAACCCAGACCCTTCCCACAGATGAAACGAAACCACCATCCAATAACAAAACCACGACTGCACCATCTACCGCTACTCCCCACTCCAGCCACCACATGGAGCACACTTACACACGCCAAAAAAACATTGGGAGACCACAGACACGCAGCCAGACCAAAATGAATTCACAAGACACAGGACCCCACTCCACCAAAGCCCAGGATGCTGCCAGAACGCCCATCACCAAGGTCGTTAAGAAACAAAAGGCTAATAGACACACATCCAGCACCTCACCCACACAGGATGTCTCTAAACAGCCATCTAACCCACCAGCAGTTAAGCCCTTAACGATCGCCTCAGCCACACAGCAGATCACAAAAGAAAAAACGAACCCACAATCAGCAACAGAGCAAGCAAACCACACCCCCCAGCAGTATTTATAGAAGGACTTCAACTGAGATCACGCTTTGCTTCAAGAAGAAAGAAGCCAGAACACCAGCCTGAAGATGACGAGTGAGACCTCGTCGAAACGTCGCCAAAACAACCAGATTTCTACACGGGAAGAAACCTGAATCCACCCTAACATGCATACCTATACCCGTGAAAATCTACGAAAACAAATATCCGACCTCTACGGGGAGGAAACCTTCCAGCTGACCAGAACCTACGAGAAACTAGAAGTCCGAAGAGCCACCATCTTATGTGACATCGCATTCCTACGCAACTGCCGAGATAAAAATGTGATCCCCACAAGCTTCCAACTGAAATTCCACTCAAAAACCCCATCCAGCAAAAGGATCCTGAAAAGAACAGAACTAGCCCTAATCAGAAACGAACTACACAAGAAAAGATACCTACTAGATCAAACCAACAGAGACCTACTCACTCTCCACCTCAAACTCAGCAACAAAATCCACCCAACACTCTGGAACAAATCCAAGCAACTCGGCGCCTGGAGAGCTGAAACAGAGACCTCCCACAAGACAGACATACACACCAACAAACTCCACAAACTGGAAAAACGCCAGAAGCCCAACCCCCCACAGCAGCCCATGAAACAAACAGTTCACAACATATCAGACAGGACACTCACCATCGCAGAGACCAAAGTCCTGTCCAAAGGATTCAACTTTGCAGTCGCCCCCAGACACATCCCCACTGAAAACATCATATGCGGAGTGGAAGCCAGCCTAACCAAAATCAACCCAGATGAAGCCAACAAAATCAGACTCGAAGTCACCAATATCCTCTGCTCCAGCAAACCACCCAGAAGCAATTTACACAAAGAAGAACAAAAAGCCCTCACCAACCTGAGGAAAGACAACAACATAATCATTCTCCCAGCAGACAAAGGCAATGCCACAGTGGTGATGAACACATCTGACTACCAAGCCAAACTATCCAACCTACTACAAGACCCTGCTTACATACCTTTGAACACAGACCCCACCACCTACCTGGAAAAAACCACCAAAGCCAAAATAAAAGCCTCACCCTTAAGTGAAGAAATCAAGCCAAGCATCATCCCCAGAGAGAAATCATCCAGATGCCCCAAGCTCTACGGCCTCCCCAAGATTCACAAAGAAGGAACACCTCTCAGACCCATAGTCAGCTCCATAGGCTCACCCCTACAAAACCTCGCCAAATTTCTTGCCAAACAACTCCAGCCCTATGCAGAATCCATCTCTTCATACGTACAAAACTCGTTCCACTTCATAGAAATTATAAAGAAACAAGACCTACAACCCAATGACCTACTCGTGAGCTTCGATGTTGTTTCGCTCTTCACACAAGTGCCCATTCAAGAAGCCTTGACAGCTATCCACAACAAATACAACCCCCCCAAGCACATCCTAGATCTGACCAACCACTGCCTAACCAACACATACTTCATCCACAATGGACAAAGATACAAACAGATAGAAGGAGCACCCATGGGATCACCCCTCTCACCGGTCATCGCAAACCTATATATGGAACACTTTGAAACCAACGCGTTACAGAAGTCCGAACATAAACCCAAACTCTGGCTCAGATATGTTGACGACACCTTTGTTATCTGGCCACACGGGAAAGACAAACTGAACAACTTCCTCACACATCTCAACAGCCTACACCCCAAAATACAATTCACTATGGAAATAGAAGCCAACAACCAACTTCCCTTCCTGGACGTCCTAATCTACAAAAAACCCGACGGCTCCTTAGGACATACCATCTACCGGAAAAAAAACACATGCAAACCGCTACTTAAATGCACAATCACACCACCACCCTGCACAGATCAACTCCGTAGCAAAAACCCTCATCTCCAGAACCAAACGCCTCGCTGACAAAGACCACCTAAAAACTGAATTACACACTCTCTCGAATGCTTTAATTGCGAACGGATTCCAAAAAAACACCATCACCAAACTAATCCAAAAAGAAACACCCCCCAAGAACCAAGAAACAGAAGAGAACAACGGCACTGCCCTCCTCCCTTACATCAAAGGCACCACAGACAAAATAAGCAAAATTCTCCACAAACACAATATCAAGACAGCCTTTTGCACCGAACAAAAAATAGCCAACATTTTAAGAAACCCCAAAGACAAGATTGAGCTAGAAAACCAAGGAGTCTACGAAATACCATGCAAAGTCTGCCCAGCCACATACATCGGACAGACAAACAGGAGAATAAGCGCACGCATCGCAGAACACAAGAACGCAGTCAAAAAAGAAGAAAAATCTTCCTCTCTCTTCCAGCACATAAAAACAACAGGTCATGAAATTGATTTTAAAAGAACCAAACTCATCTCCAAAACTGAACACTTCAACAGTCGAATAATCATGGAAGCCATTGAAATAGAGAAACACCCAAACAACATGAATAAACGTGATGACACCTCCCGCTTGCCTGACATCTGGAAACTAGCCCTGGTCAACAGACGAGCCTCTGTCACAAAGACTGACACCAGGTCCAAAAGGACACAAGATGCCACCACCTTCCATCCACACCAAACACAAACCCAGACCCTTCCCACAGATGAAACGAAACCACCATCCAATAACAAAACCACGACTGCACCATCTACCGCTACTCCCCACTCCAGCCACCACATGGAGCACACTTACACACGCCAAAAAAACATTGGGAGACCACAGACACGCAGCCAGACCAAAATGAATTCACAAGACACAGGACCCCACTCCACCAAAGCCCAGGATGCTGCCAGAACGCCCATCACCAAGGTCGTTAAGAAACAAAAGGCTAATAGACACACATCCAGCACCTCACCCACACAGGATGTCTCTAAACAGCCATCTAACTCACCAGCAGTTAAGCCCTTAACGATCGCCTCAGCCACACAGCAGATCACAAAAGAACAAACGAACCCACAATCAGCAACAGAGCAAGCAAACCACACACCCCCAGCAGTATTTATAGAAGGACTTCAACTGAGATCACGCTTTGCTTCAAGAAGAAAGAAGCCAGAACACCAGCCTGAAGATGACGAGTGAGACCTCGTCGAAACGTCGCCAAAACAACCAGATTTCTACACGGGAAGAAACCCGAATCCACCCTAACATGCATATATATATATATATATATATATATATATATATATATATATATATATATATATATATATATATATATATATATATATATATATATATATATATATATATATATATATATATATATATGTTTTCGTAGATTTTCACGGGTATAGGTATGCATGTTAGGGTGGATTCGGGTTTCTTCCCGTGTAGAAACACCCAAACAACATGAATAAACGTGATGACACCTCCCGCTTGCCTGACATCTGGAAACTAGCCCTGGTCAACAGACGAGCCTCTGTCACAAAGACTGACACCAGGTCCAAAAGGACACAAGATGCCACCACCCTCCATCCACACCAAACACAAACCCAGACCCTTCCCACAGATGAAACGAAACCACCATCCAATAACAAAACCACGACTGCACCATCTACCGCTACTCCCCACTCCAGCCACCACATGGAGCACACTTACACACGCCAAAAAAACATTGGGAGACCACAGACACGCAGCCAGACCAAAATGAATTCACAAGACACAGGACCCCACTCCACCAAAGCCCAGGATGCTGCCAGAACACCCATCACCAAGGTCGTTAAGAAACAAAAGGCTAATAGACACACATCCAGCACCTCACCCACACATGATGTCTCTAAACAGCCATCTAACCCACCAGCAGTTAAGCCCTTAACGATCGCCTCAGCCACACAGCAGATCACAAAAGAACAAACGAACCTACAATCAGCAACAGAGCAAGCAAACCACACCCCCCAGCAGTATTTATAGAAGGACTTCAACTGAGATCACGCTTTGCTTCAAGAAGAAAGAAGCCAGAACACCAGCCTGAAGATGACGAGTGAGACCTCGTCGAAACGTCGCCAAAACAACCAGATTTCTACACGGGAAGAAACCCGAATCCACCCTAACATGCATACCTATACCCGTGAAAATCTACGAAAACAAATATCCGACCTCTACGGGGAGGAAACCTTCCAGCTGACCAGAACCTACGAGAAACTAGAAGTCCGAAGAGCCACCATCTTATGTGACATTGCATTCCTACGCAACTGCCGAGATAAAAATGTGATCCCCACAAGCTTCCAACTGAAATTCCACTCAAAAACCCCATCCAGCGAAAGGATCCTGAAAAGAACAGAACTAGCCCTAATCAGAAACGAACTACACAAGAAAAGATACCTACTAGATCAAACCAACAGAGACCTACTCACTCTCCACCTCAAACTCAGCAACAAAATCCACCCAACACTCTGGAACAAATCCAAGCAACTCGCCGCCTGGAGAGCTGAAACAGAGACCTCCCACAAGACAGACATACACACCAACAAACTCCACAAACTGGAAAAACGCCAGAAGCCCAACCCCCCACAGCAGCCCATGAAACAAACAGTTCACAACATATCAGACAGGACACTCACCATCGCAGAGACCAAAGTTCTGTCCAAAGGATTCAACTTTGCAGTCGCCCCCAGACACATCCCCACTGAAAACATCATATGCGGAGTGGAAGCCAGCCTAACCAAAATCAACCCAGATGAAGCCAACAAAATCAGACTCGAAGTCACCAATATCCTCTGCTCCAGCAAACCACCCAGAAGCAATTTACACAAAGAAGAACAAAAAGCCCTCACCAACCTGAGGAAAGGACAACAACATAATCATTCTCCCAGCAGACAAAGGCAATGCCACAGTGGTGATGAACACATCTGACTACCAAGCCAAACTATCCAACCTACTACAAGACCCTGCTTACATACCTTTGAACACAGACCCCACCACCTACCTGGAAAAAACCACCAAAGCCAAAATAAAAGCCTCACCCTTAAGTGAAGAAATCAAGCCAAGCATCATCCCCAGAGAGAAATCATCTAGATGCCCCAAGCTCTACGGCCTCCCCAAGATTCACAAAGAAGGAACACCTCTCAGACCCATAGTCAGCTCCATAGGCTCACCCCTACAAAACCTCGCCAAATTTCTTGCCAAACAACTCCAGCCCTATGCAGAATCCATCTCTTCATACGTACAAAACTCGTTCCACTTCATAGAAATTATAAAGAAACAAGACCTACAACCCAATGACCTACTCGTGAGCTTCGATGTTGTTTCGCTCTTCACACAAGTGCCCATTCAAGAAGCCTTGACAGCTATCCACAACAAATACAACCCCCCCAAGCACATCCTAGATCTGACCAACCACTGCCTAACCAACACATACTTCATCCACAATGGACAAAGATACAAACAGATAGAAGGAGCACCCATGGGATCACCCCTCTCACCGGTCATCGCAAACCTATATATGGAACACTTTGAAACCAACGCGTTACAGAAGTCCGAACATAAACCCAAACTCTGGCTCAGATATGTTGACGACACCTTTGTTATCTGGCCACACGGGAAAGACAAACTGAACAACTTCCTCACACATCTCAACAGCCTACACCCCAAAATACAATTCACTATGGAAATAGAATCCAACAACCAACTTCCCTTCCTGGACGTCCTAATCTACAAAAAACCCGACGGCTCCTTAGGACATACCATCTACCGGAAAAAAACACATACAAACCGCTACTTAAATGCACAATCACACCACCACCCTGCACAGATCAGCTCCGTAGCAAAAACCCTCATCTCCAGAACCAAACGCCTCGCTGACAAAGACCACCTAAAAACTGAATTACACACTCTCTCGAATGCTTTAATTGCGAACGGATTCCAAAAAAACACCATCACCAAACTAATCCAAAAAAAACCACCCCCCAAGAACCAAGAAACAGAAGAGAACAACGGCACTGCCCTCCTCCCTTACATCAAAGGCACCACAGACAAAATAAGCAAAATTCTCCACAAACACAATATCAAGACAGCCTTTTGCACCGAACAAAAAATAGCCAACATTTTAAGAAACCCCAAAGACAAGATTGAGCTAGAAAACCAAGGAGTCTACGAAATACCATGCAAAGTCTGCCCAGCCACATACATCGGACAGACAAACAGGAGAATAAGCGCACGTATCGCAGAACACAAGAACGCAGTCAAAAAAGAAGAAAAATCTTCCTCTCTCTTCCAGCACATAAAAACAACAGGTCATGAAATTGATTTTAAAAGAACCAAACTCATCTCCAAAACTGAACACTTCAACAGTCGAATAATCATGGAAGCCATTGAAATAGAGAAACACCCAAACAACATGAATAAACGTGATGACACCTCCCGCTTGCCTGACATCTGGAAACTAGCCCTGGTCAACAGACGAGCCTCTGTCACAAAGACTGACACCAGGTCCAAAAGGACACAAGATGCCACCACCCTCCATCCACACCAAACACAAACCCAGACCCTTCCCACAGATGAAACGAAACCACCATCCAATAACAAAACCACGACTGCACCATCTACCGCTACTCCCCACTCCAGCCACCACATGGAGCACACTTACACACGCCAAAAAAACATTGGGAGACCACAGACACGCAGCCAGACCAAAATGAATTCACAAGACACAGGACCCCACTCCACCAAAGCCCAGGATGCTGCCAGAACACCCATCACCAAGGTCGTTAAGAAACAAAAGGCTAATAGACACACATCCAGCACCTCACCCACACATGATGTCTCTAAACAGCCATCTAACCCACCAGCAGTTAAGCCCTTAACGATCGCCTCAGCCACACAGCAGATCACAAAAGAACAAACGAACCTACAATCAGCAACAGAGCAAGCAAACCACACCCCCCAGCAGTATTTATAGAAGGACTTCAACTGAGATCACGCTTTGCTTCAAGAAGAAAGAAGCCAGAACACCAGCCTGAAGATGACGAGTGAGACCTCGTCGAAACATCGCCAAAACAACCAGATTTCTACACGGGAAGAAACCCGAATCCACCCTAACATGCATATATATATATATATATATATATATATATATATATATATATATATATATATATATATATATATATATATATATATATATATATATATATATATATATAGTTTTTATGCTCAGTGATCCAACGTCCTACTGATGCTACTTAATTACCCATTTTATAGAGTAATGAAGTGGTTCATTACTGGTTCATTTCATACATTTTTAAAAAAAATCATTTCCAACAAAATGAAACCAATGACAGGGGAATGAAATGAAAAAAAAAATCTCAATTTTTTCTGTTCAATTCCCATGCCTCCAAGACCTTTTAAGTCATTATGTAGTTGCACCAACACCTGCCAAGAAAACTCCATGGACGTGGGGTCACTAAGAGTCAGTCATGACTGTAATGACATAACACACATACACTGTAATACATACAGTGTGTGTATGTATTACATGGGGCTCTACATGCAGCTTCCCTTGAACCTTGTTCGGTGATTGCAGCGGCCAGGCTGGTGGTTGGTGCGGACAGGTTTGACCGCATCACCCCCATTCTGGCTCGTCTGCACTGGTTGCCCGTTGCCTCCCGAATAAGGTTCAAGGTACTGGTTTTGGTTTACAAAACCCTCCATGGCCTGGGTCCTGATTATCTGGCAGAGCATATCTCCCTACGATCAGAGCTGGCCCGTCCAACCCGATCCTCTGTGGCTCTCTTGCTTCGGGTGGCCACAGCTAGAGAGGCCCATAGGGTAGCAACCCGCAAGCGGGCCTTCTTGGTGGCTGGCCCAGAACTATGGAACAAACTCCCCAGCAAGATTCGCCATGCTCCCTTGTTAGCAGCCTTCAAGAAAGCACTTAAAACCTGGTTGTTCGGGGATGCCTTTGGCAATTGATAGGATGTACCAAAGTACTCTTTTCTGTTTACTTTTTATTGTTAATTTTTATGCCTTTTAGTGTCAGCTTTACGCCCCTTGCCTAATACCTCTCTTTTTTTTTTACTGATGTACATGTTTTTAACCTTTTTGTGTGAACCGCCCCAAGTTCCCTCTGGGAAATGGGAGCAGTATAGAAATGCAAAAACAAACAAATAAATAAAATATATAATTTTGTTGATATGCTTATTTATAGTGCATCTTCACATCTTAACTCTGTCAACTCCAGTCTATCCATGTATCATAGATGGGTGGGCAGCTATAAGTGTCTAATTTAAGACCATCTTTATGATTAAATGGTTTTCACCTTTCCGTTCATTACAAATGCACCGATAAGCTTTTCAGACAAATCCTTTATAAGTACAAGTCTATTTAATACTTTAATCAGAAAGGCTTCTAAGTGAAAATGCTCACTAGTAAGCCCCTGTTATGAATCATTTTCAAGAAGCTCCATCCTTAAAGGAAGAAAATGCCAACTCAACTTACTGCTCTACAATGATGCATTTTAGTGTTCCTTTGTTTCCATCAAAACTACAAGTTGTTTTGTTTTTCAATTGCTCTATATTGTACAATAACCTGCCGCTCCATGAAAATTATCCTTGAATAACAGAACAGTGTCTATGAATATTCATGGGGAAGTTAATTATCCCTCTTTTCTTTCAGTTATTTAGAGAATGCTGGGAAAGCTTGCACATGCAAAATAAAATGTGACAAAATGTGGCTGGTAAGAAGAAACAGACCTGTAATTTTTTTTTTTGTGCTTAAGTAATGTTGTATCACTTAAGCCTTAAGGGTGTAAATAGGAAGACATTGGAAGACTTCATCTGAAAGAACGAAAGGCTGCTAAATATTGCCATGGTAAAGTGTCCTGGAGTAAGATCGGACTTAGTCATTCTGAGAACTTTACGAGGCCTTTGGGAGCCACTCAGTGTAGCCTTCATCACTGTTGCCACATTCTATTCAAGCCATTAAACTGTTTGGGACTCAGAAAGCAATGCCTTTAGCAGGATAAAGAAGCAGACATACTTTACATTGCTACTGTATACACGTAAGCTCTCAAGCTCTCTTCAGACATACTCTATATGTTTTTAGCAAATGCCTGATGAGGCATTAACAAATTATGTTGAAAAGTGTTCCTAAGAGAAGAGATGTAAGTATGAAGCAATGATATAACGAGGAGACCCTCTGGTTAACTATGTGACCTTACAAGGATTTAGATATTCAGCTTCTTTTAACTCTCTCCCTCCTCATGGAAGTTTGTGAGGGAAACAGCTTTCAAGGGCTACTAGACTTCCACTCCTCACACATTTGTGGAACTCAGAAATCAAACTCCTGAAGAAGACTTAAACTTGTCCCCCCAGACCTCCGTAATGAGGCAGGAGATGAAGTTTGGGTGTAAACATGGGCCACACTTTATTAACATAAAATAAACTCACAAGAAAAGGAAGGGGGGCAACAGTAGAACGCAAGGCTGCTCCACCTGGGACTGGCCATGTGACAAACTTCTGAGAAACCCTGCAGGTCCCAACCACCCGAGGGTCCTGGCTCTTGGTGATCGCCACCTGTGGGGCCCTGCTTTTTCCTACCTCCCAGCACCACGTTCTAAGGCCTTCGGTGCAGGGAGGTGGGCCAGCTCACACCATCTTCTGGTGTGCTTTAGCTAAAGTGTTCTGCTTATATATACCGCCCCATACCACTACAAGTAGTCTCTGGGCGGTTTACAATTTTGATTACAGTGTGCAGGCTACACATTGCCCCCCCCCCCCAGCAAGCTGGGTACTCATTTTACCGACCTCGGAAGGATGGAAGGCTGAGTGAAACTTGAGCCTGCTACTGGGGATTGAACCCAGGTCGTGAGCACAGTTTTACCTGCAGTACAGGCATTTAACCACTGCGCCACGAGGCTCTTAGGCTCTCAAAATCACCCACCTTCCACTACTACCTGCTACGGTACTGGGCTATGATGAATGCCCAGTGCCCTACACCCCGGCCTCTAATAGAGACCGTAATCCCCCCTTCAAAAATATCTCAAGGCCCAAGTCAGACAAATGGATGCCATCATTGCGGTATAAATCACTGTGCTCCACCCTAATCACTGGATGCTTGATCACGACTCCTAAGTCCTAACCCATCCACCACTGCCCGTTTGACCTACTGATTGACTCCCTTGCGGGCCTGGTCTATTACACGGGGGTTGCATGAAGCCCAACAAACTTTTCTAGGTATTATTGCAGACCACACAGACAGCTGCTTGAACCACTTTTTCAACTGAGACAAATCTGCTACAATCTGCATAATCAAGGTCTTGCCCTTCTTCTGTACCAGATTGTTGCCTCACAGATGAATTGCTAGAACCTCAAATGGCAGCAGACTTCCACCTTGCAAAATCAGGTCCATAAACCTGTCCCATGAGCATCCATGGCATCCTCTCCACTCCAAAGCTGCCTGCGCATCAAGGCCGAGGTTGGATCCCCAAGCCAACTGAGCTACAAACTTGGCTGCTCAGAATATGTAGCTATGTCCTACTATTAAAATTTGAACTCAGGCAACCAGTCCAACTGCTCCTGTAAGAGAAGAAAAAGAGAATAGGCAGGAATGAACAACACTGGGACCTACTGCGGGGGTAAAGGGCATACATAAGACTTGTATCAGGCTGACTTCCAATGACTTACCCACTTGATGGTTTCTGTGCTATAGCCCATGGCTGCTGCTGTGGAAGCCGCCCCAATTCTAAAGGAATGTGACCCAAATTTCCAGCCCTCGATCCCTGCCTCTTTAAAATGCCCTTGATGTGATCCTCCAAAATTGGTACTGCATCAACAGCTGACCGTCCTGGTGCTGAAACAACTCTCCCTCTACTGTACCCTGCTCAGCCATGTACTTCCACACCACACTAAATGGGCAAAGACCTTCCACCGAACATTTTCCTAACACCACCATGCACCCCTTCGCCCTTTGGTCAGTCTTGGATCAATGCAGCCTGAGGACTATACGGCCTTCAAAGACGCAAGTCCCAGAACTGCAGTGCTGTCTGCGACCTGTCGGCTTTTCCAGCTGCAACCAACTCGCTCACATAAAATGTCCCAAAGAATGCCACAAGTGTAGCGGCATGAAATAACACTGCCTCACAGGCATCTAATTTTTGTAGTATACCTGGTGATATGGGCATTCTGCTGCCTGACACCTTCCCATGCTGCCTGCTCCAACCCCCCCCCAACATTTTACATACCTGGAAGTCGCCTGTGTACTCAGGAAACCCCCTGACCTTACTGTAGAAGGCTAGTGCAACCAGTCTTCCTCTGATAGGCATGGGTGCCAACCCTTTCTCATGTAAATACAAACTGAACTGCAACAAGTGGTCAGTGGGGACCAGCCAACTAGGCACTAGCCCTTCCTTTGCCCAAAAATTGAAAAAGTCCTTATAGGAAGCTGCGTAAGAGCATCAGGTGCTGGGCGCCAAGCAGGAAGCCATGACACTGTTGACTTTTACCCGCCAATGCACCACACTTCCTCTGGCAAAACTTCGGGTAGTTCTCATGGTTCTGGGGCCAACTCCCTGAACCAACCAATCAACTGAGGAATTCTCCCATTCCCTGACCCAAAGCCATAAGGTGGCCACAATGGGAAAAAATTCCAAAAAGGTCAGGTTGCGAGTGATACTCTTCTCATGCCAATCCCGTGGTCACTGTCCAGCACACCATCGCCCCTTAAAATAAAGCCCATAGCCGCAAGCCCCAGATGCATCAGTATGTACTTTGAACTTCAGGCTAAGGCATTTTTCATCCCTCCAAAATGACACCCCATTGAAATTTTCAAAAAATTCCAAACAGCCAGGTCCTCTCTCATGCCCCGTGAAAGCCTACGCCCATGATGTGGTCTACTGAGACCGCTCATGGCTTCACACAACCTATGTACAAAAGCCCTACCAGCTGCAACAACCCTGCAGGCAAACTTTAAATGCCTGGCAATCTCCTGAAGTTCCTTCAGTGACACCTTGCTCTGTCCCAAAAGGCGGGAGATATGCTCCCGCAAGTTCATTAGCTTTTCTCTCAACAACCTGCTCCATTGGCTCCAAGTGTCAAGTTCAATCCCCAGGTATGTCAGAGTGCTGCTGGGCCCCTCCATTTTTTCTTCGGCCAAGGGTACGCCTAGCTCCCTGGTCATGGCCTGGAACTCATGCAGCAATTTCTCACACTGTTGAGAACCTGCCATCCCACAGAACAAAAAATCATCTAAATAATGCACAACCGAGGAGAGCTTAGCTCTCTGCCTCAGTTGCCATTCCAGACAAGTGCTGAAGCACTAAAATGCTGTGCATGAAGTAGAGCATCCCATTGGCAGCACCCTATCCATATAATAAGCTCCCTCAAATGAAAATCCCAATAAACAAAAATCCTCGGGGTGGACTGGTAGCAGCCAGAATGCAGACTTAATGTCGCATTTTGCCATGAGTGCTCTGATGCCGCATTTGCACACCATGTGTATAGCCTCATCAAATGAGGCATAACATACAGTGCACATCTTCTGTGGAATCCCATTGTTAACTGATTCCCCTTCTGGATAAAACAAATGGTGAATCAAACAAAATTCACCAACTGCCTTCTTCGGCACTACCCCCAGCACACGGCCTTCATTAACCTCTTTCTGAATTTTTGCCCTAAATATGTGTGCCATACCCTTGATGGACTTCAAATTTTTGGAGAGCTCGGCTGTCCGCACCCCCTGCATGGGAATGTGAAATCCCTCACCAGAACCCTTCCTATGGTAATAAGCTGCTGCTCTGTCTGGGTATGCCCTCAGCCACCTCTCTAAAACAGAGACTTTAATTGGGCTGGGGGGATTTCAATGGAGCTGCTGTGCCAGGGGCAGGCTTGCACCCAACCCCTTGTTCTCTGCCTTCCCCTGCTCTGGCCTTCCCTTGCACACACTGCACTGCCGGGTGTGACCTGCTGCATAGATTGCACTGGTGCCGGTAGTGACATGGCCTCCTGAAGCAGGCACCCCTTGAATTAAAGTCCCAGCAGACCAAGCAGGGTTAAACCACCTGGCCCACTAATGCGCAGGGAGCCAAACCCTGTGGGGCCTCATGATTAAGTGACCGCTATCGAACCGGTCCCCTAGGACCGGCCAGACAGGGGTCATGTACCTCAGCCACAACACATTGTGCTACTCCCCCGAAATTAAATTCCTCCTAAGGGCCGCTTTCATTCGAAATCCCTCATCATATAAAAGCCAAGCATGGCCGGGGAACTCCATGTATGCCCTGTATATCAGTACCAAGTACATGGAACAGGGAAAATGCCAATTCTGGCTGAGCACGTACTACAGTGCCTGCATAGGTTATGAACCCTCAGAGCCAATTGGCCCAGCACCTGTCTGCTTTCTTCTTCACTAACCTGGCCCGATCCTTGTCCTCATCCTTGTCCTTCCCTTTGGCCTCAACGTCCCTGTTCAGCAAGTCAAACACATCCACGTAGTCACCCCTCCAATGTTTTTCTATTGTGGCTGGCAAGAGATGCTCTCCTAGTGAGAGGGACTCATCTCCCACCAGTAGGGCATTCCTTCGCACCGAATTGTAACCTGTGTCAGGAATTGCCAGTAAGGGCTGGACGTCAATCACAGCCCAGACATAGTTGTATGTTGATGACTGGGGATAGGATGCGGTCCAGGCATCCCCTCTCCCGGGACTCCCCCACCGGCCCAGCAGGGCCAGGCAGCAACTGGTGCCAGGGCTCACCAGGCTGCCCTGATGCAGCCGGGATGGATGCTACAGTCTGTGGGTGCCTGGTGGGGCCCCAACGCCATATCCCTGCCCCCATGTGATATTATGTGTGGAGGGGGACTCACCAGGCACACTGGGTGATGCTGTTTGTATCATTCTGGATTCCTGCCCCACTGTGCCTTCGCTGCTGTTTGCTGCCTTGCCTGAAGGCCAGTCTTCTTCCTCAGAAGAGGAATTTGAATGGCAAGAAGTGGCCACAGCCTTCCTTTTTGCTGGTTGCTTGCATTTCCCCTTGTCCTGCCCTTTCTTGGGTGCCATAGCTGCTTGTGCTCACCCCAAGGACAGGCCCAAAGCTGTGAACCACTGCAGCTCTAGGGCACTCTAGCGGGGGGGGTATAAGCCTCCCCTGTAGCAACAACGCCCCCAGGCTTCCCACGAGCAGTGTGTCGGCTGGATGAGCTGAGGCCACTCTATGGCCTGATAGGCCTCTCCAGGCTCCACCCCAGAGAGGAGCCCTGTAGATTCCAAATGAGCCTAGATAGCAATCAACACCCCCACACACACACCAACTCCCCTGGACCTCTGGTGCCAAGCAGCAGCTTTCTCCCACCCTGTTGGATGGGGGCTGCGGATGGTAGGGAACTGAGGTGTGTGTGTGTGTGTGTGTGTGTGTGTGTGGAGTGCTACCCAGTTATGCCCATCAGTTTGAGTGGGTTATGACTGGTAACATGTGGGGGGCGCTTGTCCATTTCCTCCTCCACCCACAGCATTGGGTCAAGAGGCTGCCACCCAGCCACCTAATCTTCCCCGCCCTCTTTCACCTCCTTCCACTATTACTGTATGCCGGCTTCTACTGCTGGGTTTTCCTTTTTTTATTTATTTCCCCCTGCCAGCACTCAAGTGAACATTAGGAAGAACTTCATGACAGTTAGAGCTGTTCGGCAGTGGAATATGCTGCCACGGAGGGTGGTGGAGTCTCCTTCTTTGGTGGTTTTTAAGCAGAGGCTGGATGACCATCTGTCGGAAATATTGTGATGGGGGTTCCTGCATGGCAGGGGGTTGGACTAGATGGCCCTTGAGGTCTCTTCCAACTCTATGATTCTATGATTCTATGATTCTATAAGTGCCACTTCTCCCTAGACCTTGGGGGTGAGGCTGGCTACACCCCCACACTGCTCCACTCTCCACCAATCCTCTGACACAGACCATGTGGCGGCCGCAAAAATGAAACTGCATGAGAGCCCACAGTGCACTCCTCTCTGAACGCTGGACAATGGCGAAGAGGGCAGCTAGCGGCCGCGAGGCTCCTTTTAAGGTAGGCTCCCACATGGCCACAACCGGCCATCATCCTGTCTTCATCCCTGGCTCACCGGGCAAGTGGGAAAATTAGCTCCCGGTCCACAATTGTGGCAGCAGTAGCGCCTTCTCTTGACTCTATTTAAATTGTTTGGCACTAGCTTGCAATAATTAGCACTTTGCTGGGATACAGTCAAGGGACAGCTTTTCTATATAGCCAGTGATTCCTGTTCAAAAAAAGTAATCACACTTAACAAGTTCTGAGTTTTAACCCTCTTCTAGGCAAAATTAAGGGGGGGCACATTTACTGAATGATGTCTGGAATCACAATGCATTGCAAGGTATGAAAACATCCCATGTTCACAAGGAAGTTTGGGAGTGCAAGGCCAAGGCTATTCGACCATACCCAAAGTCTTTTTTCTTTAATATTTTTGTTAGTCTTTATTTGACTAGGTGTCAGCTTTTATTTCTATGAAAAAGTGCAATACCCAATTTCTGGTCAAAATCCTGTCAAGATTTGATGTGTGCACAAGAGTTATTCTGGCTAAAGGATCAGGTGCTGAGCATGTGCTGAGCATGCTTCTGGTGCATGCCCCAAAGCATGAGGTGCCTTGTGTTGCAGAAACAACACAACACATTGATTGGGTTGAAGCAGAATGCTTGGAGCCCACCTTCTGCAGGCAGCCCAAAGCCTTTTATTAGATACAGTGAACAAGGCTATGCCATAAATCATTAACAGCGGGGAAGAGAGAGATGAAGGGTCTTTTTGGTAACATAGCTTCCAAACTTATGGTCTCCCTCCCCACTGCCTAATCTCTGAGTGTCAGGGCCTGTTTTCCCCTGGGGCTTCCTCTCAAGTCATCCCACTGAAGGCTGATCTTCGCCTGTGCTTGGGGTCATCTAGAGTTTGTTATTGCCCTGGATTCCATGCTGGGTCTCTGCTCCACTGTGGACATGAATCTACATCCGGGGGCTAGTCTGTGGCTTGAAGTTCCAGGGTGGGATTCCTACAGCCTTGTTCATTACCTCTAGCAACTTACAACTTTCCTTTCTGCTGATGTAAAATCCCAACAGGATTTTTTACATTTGTGTCTTAAAATACTATTATGATTTCCAACTCATTAAAAACTGAACAAAAATTAATTGAAACCCTGAAAAAAAACAGCTGATGCTATTTATTTCTAGAAGGGTGTCATGGGATTCCTGTATATTCTTCCACAGTATATAAATAATAATTTTTACTGAGGAAAATAAGAAAACCCATTGAAGAGAAGAGCTATTTTTTTTGGCTGTCACCCTATATACAATCTGAGCATGTCACATAGATGCCACAATGGTCCTTGCAAGCACATTTTCCACATGTAATGCACTGCCAAGTGATGTTCTTCTTCATTTGACTTGTGCAAGAGTAACAGTGACAGTCAAATGGTGCCACATATGCTCAGTATTTGGTTAACAGACCTTTTGCTGGCTCTAAACTAGCGAAGTTTCTGGCTCCCATTTTTGTCCCATGTTCGCCCAGTTTTTCCACTGCTGTAATGGCCAAGGCATGAGCGGCAAGTAGGGTATCTGCAAGGGAGCCAGGACCAGGGTGTTCCCAGGAGACAAGAGTGTTGTCAGTCAGCCAGTCCAAAGTTCCTGAGTCACAGAAAGAGTCGTCAGCCAGTCCAAGGTCAAGAGTCACACACAAATGCAGTCCAACAGGGATGCCAATCAGGAAGACTTACAGGGGAGCAGAGTTCCAGGAATGACCAAGATAACAAGCCCAAAGTTTCAGGAGTCCAAGGTCTCACATCGCTGAGGTAAACATGAAAACACCCCATGTTCACAAGGATGTTTGGGAGTGCAAGGTCAAGGCTATCCCACAATACCCAAAGTCTTTTTTGTTGTTGTTTCTGTTGTTTTATTTATTAAGGTATCAGCCTTTATTTCCAAAAAAAAGTGCAAATCCCAATTTGTGGTCAAAATCCTGTTAAGATTTGATAGGAGCACAAAGAGTCATTCTGGCTGAAGCCTGAAACATTTTGCCAGCTACTGGCTTTATGCTAGTAGCAAACCCTACAGCTGCATTCCCTGATCGCCTCAGTCTGAGTGGGACCTGATTCTGCAGAGAGGCAGAGTCTAGTGGCCCCAATCCTGACATCCACACTGTGGACCTACCACGAGGTATTTACTTGCCTGTCCTGTAAGAATTCTTGCTCAAGACGCCATGGCACGATAGCATTGCTGCACATCACTGTATGCCATGTTTTTCTTGATTTACTTGATATTGGCAAAATACTGTAGTCATTTACACCTGAAGTCCTACAGCTGTTCCACAATAGATAGACCCACTCCTGGTGTGGATGACTTTCAAGGCCGCTCAAGAAATATAGTGCTTGTGTCTCAAAAGATAGCCAAATGCCCTATGCATTATGCTTGCTTCCTTGTTATCAAACCTAAAGAGTACACAGTCTCTTCAGGCTCACTGTTGCTTTCAAGTGACAGCAGCCTGTGTCACAGTTCTTCCAAGCTTTTATGTTACACTCCTGCTAGGAGCAGAAGGTGGATGGTATGCATTCAACCCAAAATCAGGTCATGTAACAACCACACTTTAATGGTGACAGCCTTCCTCTGTTGACATACCCTGAAGGCCCGTTGTGCCTCTGTTTGTTTCATGAACGATGTGCCAAGAAACGCTCTCCGGAAGGACAAAATTCAAAATTTTCTAGCATTGAAGATTTTATTTCCTTTTGTTTTGTCACATCTCTCTTGTACAATGGACATTTGTAAAATATATGGTATTCAAAACATAACACCACAACTGGGTCCTCTCTAGACAGAATCAAATAAATGTGCATTTTTTTCCTTCTATAACCTGATCCTTCAACAACCATGGCCACAGAACCATGGTCCCTTCCATCTGTACTTAAAGTCATTTCCAAAGGCTGACACTCAGCTGTGGTTATACTAGACCAATGGTTTAGCAGAACCCTTTGCTACTTACTAGTTATGCAGGCCAGGATTTCTGGGAGTAGTAGTCCATGAACAACTGGGAACCCAAGATTGGGAAGCACTATACTAGACATATGTTCTGAGGGATATATTCTGAGGTATAAACCAGCTCGGGCACTAAGGTCATCAGGAGAGGCCTTTCTGTCCATCCCGCCACCTTCACGGTTGCATCTCATAAGAACACATGAAAGGGCCTTTTCTGTTGCTGCCCCCAGACTTTGGAACTCCCTCCCACTGGAGGTCAGGATGGGAAGCTCCGATCCCTGGCTTGTCCAGGGGCAGGGCGCATTTGTCCACCAGTCCTGGACTTTTGGCGCCAAACACGGGTGCATCCGGGACCTTCTGCCCGGGGATGGGAGCCTTGATAAAGCAGCTCCCACCCCTGCGCATGCCTCTTCAGGTGCCAAGACAGCCCCGCCCACCCACCCTGGGAAAGGAGAATGAGTCTTACTGGTCACTCTAGGGCCGGATGGGAATTTCTGGTGCAAGAGGTAAGGTTATTCAGGTAGGCCCGAGTAAGTCACCCTTAAGGTGCCAGGCAGCCCTCGTATAAAGTTAAACATCACCCCTAAATTGAGGATTTAAACAAAGCAAGAATCTTAAAATCAGGCTGTTAGGAGGGCTGTGATGGGCTAGCAGATTCACCTACCTGGCATGATGCCGAACAGGTGGGCAGCATCTGGCCAGGGGTGAAACTCCCTGAATACAAATTGGTTGGTAGAGGATAGTCTCCAGTCATTGCCTGCTTGCACTATGTAACAGACCCCCATTTACAAGTTATAGCTGTGTTGATTGAATTGTTGAATTGTTAATAAATTGTGGCCCAATTAACCCATAACAATGTGTCTCGCCTACTACTTCCAGGGCTTGCGGGACAATGCCCCATCTCTGCTGTCTTTCCAGAAGCAGGCAAAGACATTCCACTTCAGGCAAGCTTTCCCGGAATGAGGGAACTACCTACTATGTGACTTTTAGATGGATTACCATGCATGACTGCATTGACTGATTTCATAAGAACACCAGTGTTTCCAGGTTTACTTTCCACCCCTCATAATGGATCTTTTTTTCTTTTGGCATGTTCTTTGTATCTTTAATGTTACCTTTTAATGTTCTAAGATGTCTTAAATCTTCTGGGCTCTATATTGTCCCTCATTACTGTAAGCCACCTTGGGTCCTTTTCCAAGGAGAAAGGTGGGGTAAAAATATTCAAATAAATAAATAAAATAAAATAAAATAAATGACCACTGTGTTCATATTCTGAGCAGCTTTCTTTGGGCAATCTAGTGTCATCATCATCTTCAGATGTGCAGCAATCTATCCCAGGTTCATTCGGAAACAGCTGTTGCACTGTTTTCTTGGGCGTGCAGGTTTTGATGTCCTAGCACAAATTTTGTCCCAGCTTTTTTTGGGGGGGGTCAATTTACAAAAGAGACTCACATTAAGGAACATGGCTTGCTAGTTTTCAGGCAATCATGTTCTAAAAAGCCTCTTTTGCAGGTCTAGTTTTGTGTGCATCCTTCCTCCTCGCTTTCTTCAGCACCTGGTGTCAAAAGTGACAAGCCTGAACAGAAGCCTTCTACTTATGGAAGCAGTTGATGAGATCTAGAATATGGGAAGTTCAGGGTTCTGGCTTGTGTGGAAGGTCGATACGGATAGAGAACTCTCTTTTCTTCAGGCTCACTGCTAATCCTGTAGACCAGTGATGGTGAATCTTTTAGAGACTGAGTGCCCAAACTGCAATTCAAAACCCACTATTTTTTTTTTTGCAAAGTGCCAATACAGTAATTTAACCTGTATATAGGTGGCTATGAGGGGGCAATGTGGGTGCCCACAGAAAGGGGTCCGAGTGCCACCTTTGGCACCCGTGCCATAGATTTGCCGTCACTGCTGCAGACAAACAGAACATGGAAGGGGCAGGTAACCACACCCCTTGCCTCCTGAATACATAAGCAGGCTTCAGAATAACTACATAGGGGCCTAAGTCCATCTGTGATCAGGCATCGAATCCTGATCTCTGGGGCAGACTCTGAAACACAGTAATAATTCTTCCTTGCACATGCATCAAGGGACCACCATACATCCATATTCCTATGTGCATACACCCATGTTTACTTGTCATTAACACTTTAGCTGCACTCTGTGGACACATATCTGTTTACACATAATGTGTTTACATAAAGAGCCAATTCAGAACTGTGCACACATACACTAGCCTGTTGCAAAATGAATTCTCTACTAGTTTTAATATTGGTATTCTATATGTGTCCTTCCTCTCATCTTTTCCTCTAATCTCCCCCCTCCTGATAAATCTTTGCAAGGTTTAATTTTTATTAATATATAATTTTATGAAAGTCCATTAATACACTGGCATAATCTGCTCCTTAATATTTTATTAGTTTGCCAGCATACTGTCTAATACTACATTTTCACAAATGTCATATACAAGGATTAGCAGGGTAGCATTTCATCTCCTTAGTTAGCAGCCTTGTCACCTTAACAAGTTTGCCTGCAGCTAAGTTTAATTAAAGTTCCCTTCATAAACAGCCCTCATTCCTCAGCCTTTCTCTACAAATGACATGGAAGAACTATGTTATACATCTTTCTTCAGGTAACTGCTTTTGCTTTTCAGTGTATTTCTTCTCATCACAAAATTTCTTCTCATTGATGTATGTTATTGGTGTGTCATATGGCTTAAAGACATGTGGTAAAGAAAAGTTTAACTAATTAACTCCTGTCTATTTAGAGTAAAAAAGACAATATGATATCATGGTTTTCATTGATTTGAGAGTAGCAAATTGCTAGATGGGTGGTACAAAAGCTCAATAAACAAACAAATGAATACATTTGCAGAATGGGCATTCATTTTAATTTAAGATGCAGGATAATGATGAACAACCCGAAATGCTTCACTAATTATAAGATGTGCTCATGACTTATTGGTGGTCATCTTTCACATTTTCACTCCAGTGCACTCCATCATCATCATTTTAGTTGGCACAGCAGTACTTATGTGATCAATGCACAAGGAGCAGGACAAGTGTCTCCTGTTTGTAACTCAAATCCAGGAAATTATAGAATAAATTAATGACAAAGATGAGGCTGTCATGCTTTGTGTAACTCAGGAGAAGAGATGACTCCTTAGAAAAGACTGTAATGCTAGGAAAGGTTGAAGGCAGAAGGAAAAGAGAAAAATCAACCCCAAGATGGATTGACTCAAAAACAGGAACCCGTGGCCTCGGGTTTACAGAAGTTCAATGGGGCTGTTAAGGACAGGACATTTACTCACAGTTCATAGAACTGCCATGAGCTACATTTTATGTACTAATGAAAAAGCAGCATTAAAAAAAATTAAAGAATAAGAAAAAAATTCTCACCTTAATGAGGAGATTGTGACAAAAGTCAGCTGAACCTGCATTTGCTGTCCAAAGATTGCTAATTACATAAGGGCAAGATTCATGATCTCTCACCTACTTATTCTTTGGTCACAGTCATAAGGGTTAATCGCTCCTGGTAGCTTTTGACATGCTTCAGCTCCCAGGTTCAGGCACACGATAAGGGGTACAAGCGGCAGCTTGTTAATGAAAGGCTATTTGCTACGGCACAGTTCAATTACCAAACAGGAGCCTTAGCTACAATCATTAAGTCAAGTTTGAACAAAAAGGGCACCACAAGGAAGAACGGTAACATGTTCTGTCACACTCCTTCTGTTCATCAGCGCCAAATGCAAACACTCTTCAAGGATCCAGGGGATAGGAGACCGTTCCCTCCCTCCATTATGAACTCACGGCAATCTGGCTTGAGAAACTATGAGTTATTTGTAGAATCATATAATCATAAATGAGTAGAAAGGGGCTCAACGAAGGAATCCAAAACAAATCTGACATAATTAGTTGTCCAATTTTCTCTTGAATGCTCCAAGTGTTGGAGCACTCACCACCTGTAAAGGTAATTGGTTTCCATTGTTGTAGTGCTCTAACAATTAAGAAGGTTTTTTTTCTTCCATTCATCCTAAATCTGTCCTCCTGTAGCTTGAGCTTATTATTATGTGCCTTGCACTTTGGGAAGACTGAAAATAGATCCTGCCCTTCTTCCCTATAATAGTGTTTCAAGTATATACTTGAAAATAGGCATAGGCCTTTCGCTTCTGAATGGGTCTGGTTCTGAAATGAATCCCAGCAGCACAGCTGCTGTTTGGAACTTGGACCCACCCTCCAAAATGAAATTACCCATTGACTTACCTTGCCTTACTTCACTACTTCCAACCAGGAAGTAGCCTCTGACATGTCATCATTCCTTCTCGTCCCTGGCACTGGGCAATCTGACAGGGAGGCAGGACGAAGCATGTCCCTGCACAGCTTCTGATTGGTCAGTGCCAGAAAGAAGGAACAATGTTGAATTGGAGGCTACTTCCTGGTTGGGGTTTAGCCCCCGTGCGAGATAAGGCAAGGTAAGTCAATGGGTGATTTCATTTCAGAGGGTGGGTCCAAGTTCCGAACAACAGCTGTGCTGCCGTGATTCATTTTGGAACCAGACTCATTCTGAAATGAAAGGTCCATGCCTACTTGAAAAAGTGGTATCATATCTACCCCGTTCTTCTTTTCCCAAGGCTGAGCATGCCCAGTTCTTTCAGTCTTTCCTCATTGGTCTTGGTTTCCACTTCCCTGATCATCCTTGTTGCCTTCCTCTGAACCTGCTCCACATTATAGGAGAAAGATCTCTTCCACCTTCAGCAGCTGATACGGGATGGAGTAGCTAAGGAGGAAGGGTTAGGGTAAGAGAGGAGAAACCTTAGGCTAGATGGAATCTGCATGAACTGCTGACAATGAACTGGAAGTGCTTTGCCATAAATCATAAAGCTGCAAACAGACAGGAATGAGTAGATTCCAATTCACTTTTAAGCAGAAAAGAAGCGCAGCAAACAAAATGGATGTTCTTGAAATCTGCCACCTAAGATCCTGCCCCATTATCAGGGCACTGCTCCATTTTCTTTAGAAATAATGGAAATGGTTATTGAGTCTGTGTCAGAGCAGCTTCATGCATTTCAGAGGGAAAGTTGAAAATACTTGCTAATGATAAATGAATGGCATGGCAGCCTTCTCTCCCACTCATTTCTTTGTGTACTGAAAAGTTAAACCAGAAACATTAGCAATTAAAAAAATGCTGCTCTGCATTTTTACAAAGCAGAAGTCAATGTGATTGAGTGATAACAGATAGGATAAATAAACTGCATTCACTCGAAAATGCTGAGGAAGTTAACATCCTATTGATCTGCAACATTTAATAAAGAAAAGTTGCCAACAAAGGCTGGTTATGCACTTGATATAAGTAGCCATCATAATAGAGCCGAGGTAGCTAATATACTCCATTTTTATAAGGTTAATGCCGTACTCAGAAATAATCCAGGATAACATACATTACAGTTTAAACATGTCCTTTCTGTCCCCCTATCCACTTCCCCTATTCAGTTTTCTGCCTATGTGACTGTTTTGCAATATTAGATTATCATTTTTATCTTAATTGTTCTGCATCTTCTGTTCCAACCACAACCCCTAATTCCAGCTAACTATATTGTGCCCTGGCAGTACTATACCAGCCACAACAGAAATGTAAACCATAGGACTAAACAAAGGTTTGTTAGTAAAAGCAATAAGGAGGCATCAAGAAGGGCCAAATAATTTGTACTTGATAAAAATAAAAGGCACTTAGCTTTTGCAATGAAAGGACTATTGCCCCCCCCCCCACTTGGAATGACGAGTCGAGGCAGTGTGTTGGGGTAAACTGGGCCACACTTTATTAACAAACAGCAACATAACAACAACAGGAGGGGCCAAGCATCTTCTCCACTTGGTCGGAACCCCGGGGCCTCCCGGGACCCCTCCGACTGGCAGCCTTAGGCGAGCCTTCAACCCCCAGGTGGTGCTGTCATGGGACAGCACGGCCTAGGCCGGTTAATTTGGTTTCCTCCTCCCTGCTGTTTATTCTCCATCCTGGGTAATTCCCAGCGCAGGGAGGCACTTGCCCTCCCCCACCCCAGCCCCGAGACCTCCTGGCCCGCAGTGCTGTGGTGAAGGGGCGTTTAGTTTTACTTGCCAATGGTATGTTCCCTGCTGCCCTCCAAGCTTTTAGCCGCCAAAGTGTGACCGGTAAACAATTTCTCAACATTTAACTCGAGGAACCAGTGTGGGATAGGCAAAAAATCCCCGCTCTCAACGGCCAATCTAGAGTGCGGGTCAAAAATTCCTATCCGGCCCCAAAAAGGCGACCAGTAAAACTCACACTGGCCCTAACGCGGTGGGTGGGAGGGAAAC
This sequence comes from Phrynocephalus guinanensis, assembly GCA_037367245.1. Classification (NCBI taxonomy): domain Eukaryota; kingdom Metazoa; phylum Chordata; class Lepidosauria; order Squamata; family Agamidae; genus Phrynocephalus; species Phrynocephalus guinanensis. Next base: position 153,504,889 of record CM074733.1, on the reverse strand, counting down.
GCTGCTCAAGGGAACTGATGGCCGGAGGGGAGGAGGAGCCACCCATTATAGGGCGCTCCTCCCCCCGCCCCTGCAGGACCTCCCCGTCCTGCCTCCTCTCCTCGCCCTCCTCGGGAGGGCAAATCGGCTCCACGGGGGACAAGCCACCCGTGGAGCTGGCATTGCCCCCCCACTTGGAATGACGAGTCGAGGCAGTGTGTTGGGGTAAACTGGGCCACACTTTATTAACAAACAGCAACATAACAACAACAGGAGGGGCCAAGCATCTTCTCCACTTGGTCGGAACCCCGGGGTCTCCCGGGACCCCTCCGACCGGCAGCCTTAGGCGAGCCTTCAACCCCCAGGTGGTGCTGTCATGGGACAGCACGGCCTAGGCCGGTTAATTTGGTTTCCTCCTCCCTGCTGTTTATTCTCCAACCTGGGTAATTCCCAGTGCAGGGAGGCACTTGCCCTCCCCCACCCCAGCCCCGAGACCTCCTGGCCCGCAGTGCTGTGGTGTGAAGGGGGGGCGTTTTTTTTACTTGCCAATGGTATGCTCCCTGCTGCCCTCCAAGCTTTTAGCCGCCACTGCCGCAGGCCTAACCTTGCTATGGCCTAGGCCCCCCACCAGCAGCTAACTCCGCTTCCAGGCCCCTCCGTAGATCCTGCAGGAACAGCTCGTTGCCCACGTCCGTCAAGTGTACCCCGTCCGGCCTGTAAAGCTCCTGCCTGTGGATGTTAAACTCAGGGTGGCCCAGCACCGCCCCAAACTCCTTGCAAACCGTCCTACAAACCTCTTGGTTCACCCCCTTCCTGGAGCGATTGAGCTTTTGTGGGTCACAGTTCGCCCTCCACACCTGCCATGGTATCATCGTTGACCACAATACTCTCGAGGTTGGGAACCTGGCTTTCCAAACTGCCAGGTCCCTCAAAATTTCAATAATTAATGATTTGCCCGTTTGGCTAGTCAGATCGTTTCCCCCCAGGTGTATCATAATGAATTCCGGTGGCATGCCGCGGGCGGCCTTCATTGCTGTCCCCAGGAATTCGCGCCACCTCATCCCCCTCTTTCCCCACCATTCAATTGTGGCACGGTCACCTAGCCCCAAATTTGGTCCCCAACCGGATCTAATTGCATACTTTTCAGCCCAGTATACGTAACTGTGCCCCACAAATAGAACCCTCGCCCGGTGGGCCCAGCCTGCCGTTCCTGGGAAAACAAAAGAACAAGTTAGAGTGCCGGCAACGGCCGGATGTACCATTTATAACAGTGGGAGGCCCACCTGCCCAAGCTACGGATCGCCGTTGCGTCATATCCTACAGCCGCGGCTGTCGACGCCACCCCAATACGAAACGAATGCGTCCCGAACTTTAACCTCCCCAATCCCAGGTTCTCGAGGGCCCTACTGGTCATGGTTGCAAATTGGAATTTAGTTAAGGGGCGCCCATCCCGGTGTATGAAGGCGTAGCCACCGCTAGAGCCCCGCTGTGCCAAATATCCCCTCATGGCTGCCACCGGGCATATTCCCCCCACGGAACATGGTCCTAAGGTTAGCTCGGCGCCCTTCCCCCTCTGGTCCGTCTTGGATTTCCTAATCCGTATCACTAGTGTTCCTTCTGCCAGCTGTATATCTGTGATGCAGAGAGCTGTGAATGACTTGTCCCGCCCACTCGATGCCACCAGCTCGCCGACTCGCAGGGCTCCGAAGAAGGCCAGCAGGGAGGCCGCCCGGAAAAGGGAGGCCTCGTAACCGTCCGCGCACACCTCTGGCCAACCGGCACTCATGCGCTCCAGCAGCTGCGGTGACAGCGGGAAACGGGCATCGGGGACCCTCACCCTCACCCACGACCAGCCCGCCACCATGCCCCGCACCCGGAAGTCCCTGGTGGTATCCTGATGTCCCTGCAGCCTAGAATAGAATGCTAAGGCGGCCAGTTTCCCTTGCAGAGAAGCTGGCGCCAGCCCCCTGCGGTGCAGATATACTAGGAACCTCTGTAGGTGCTCAATTGGTAGCGGCCAGGTCTGGCTCAGGCCCTGTTCCTCCCGGAAGGTTGCAAACTCCCTCAGCACTGCCGCATATCCTCGGCACGTCCGCGGGGCGATGGAGCTGCGGAGTGCTCCGTCGGCCTCGGCGCGCCAGCCTGCCATACTTCGAACGGGATCTTCACGGGCAGCATGGCCGCTCCTGGGGCAAGGGCCCGGAAACGCTCGTCCTGTTGGCAGGACAGAGCATCGGCGATCTCATTCTCCACCCCTGGCACATGCCGAGCGTGCACTACGATGTTAAATTGCAACGCTCACAACACCAAGGCCCGGACAAGCCGCATCACCCGCGGTGAACGGGACGTTAGGCTATTGATGACGCACACCACCGCTTGGTTATCGCGCCAAAAGTGGACCACGGCGTTCGCCCAGGCCTCTGACCAAATGTAGAGAGCCGCCCAGATAGGGAACAACTCTAGGAAAGTGAGATCCCTAGTAACTCCCTCCGCCCGCCAGTCCTGTGGCCAGGTCCCACTGCCCCACTCTCCCCTCCAATAGATGCCGAACCCAAGACCACCCGCAGCATCGGTATGGACCTGGAACTGGGCACCCAATCGGAGCTCGTCCCTCCAAAAGGAGACACCATTGAATCCCTGCAAGAAATGATCCCACACGGCTAAGTCCTCCCTCATATCTGCTGTCACCCTGGTAACGTGTGTGGGCTTGCGGAGTCCGCTCATAGCTGCACACAGCCGGCGCAGGAATGCCCGCCCCGGGGCCACAACCTTGCAAGCAAAGTTAAGGTGGCCCACGAGCTCTTGTAAGTCCCTGAGCGAGATCTTGTGGCGTTGGCGAGCCAGGCTAACCCGAGCCCGTAGCGCTATGAGCTTATCCTGGGGGAGCCTGCAAGCCTGCTCCCTGGTATCGATTTCGATCCCCAAGAAGGTGAGCACCTGGCTGGGCCCTTCTGTCTTCTCTTCCGCCAAGGGCAGCCCCAGCTCCCTTGCTAACTCCCGGAATCTGTCCAGCAAGGCCCTACACCTACCTGTCCCCGCCGGGCCACAGAACAAGTAGTCATCTAAGTAATGGGCCGTGCTCCCCCACCCTGTCTCGTGGCGGAGCCGCCACTCCACAAAGGCACTGAATGCCTCAAATATGGCGCATGACACTGAGCACCCAAACGGAAGCGCCCTGTCCATGTAGAACTGGCCCTGAAACCTAAAGCCGAGGAGCTCGAAGTCTAGGGGATGGACAGGAAGAAGGCGAAATGCAGACTTAATGTCGCATTTCGCCATCTCTGCTGCAGGGCCGCAGGCGCGCACCATGCGCACCGCGGCGTCGAAGGACGTGTACCTAACCGAGCACAGCTCGGGGGGTATACCGTCGTTGACGGATGCCCCCGCCGGGTGGGACAGGTGATGTATCAGGCGGAACTCACCTCGGGCTTTCTTGGGCACCAAGCCAATGGGCGATACCCTCAAATTCGGGACCGGTGGGTCCCTGAAGGGGCCGAGCACCCGGCCCTCCCTGACCTCCTTACTTATCTTTTCCCCGGCCACCCCCTCAGCTAGCTCCAGGGATTTCAAATTGTTAGCTAACTGGGGCCAACGGGCCCCACAGAACGGAATCCTAAACCCGAACTCAAACCCATTAACCAGAAACCCCACGGCGTCCCTATCAGGGTACTGCGCCGCCCACCTCCTCAACACATCAAGCCTAATGGGGCTGGGTCCCTTTACCAGGATTGCCCTCAGCTCCCCCTGGGGTCTTGGGCCCTCCTCCGTCCCGGGGCTTACCTTGCGGTGCGCGTGCCCTGCCACAGTTTTTGGCGGGGTGCGGCTCTCCACAGACCGAGCACTCATGCTTGAAACGGCAGGGCTGTCTGTTACACACACCCTGCCTGTTGTACTCCCAGCAGACCAGCCGGACTTGAACCGACTGGCCCGCGGCGTGGGCAGGGCTGTAAACCGATCCTTTCCTAATCGTATGCCCACTGTCGTATCTATCTCCCAGCATGGGCCTGTTCGGATTCATAAACTGCAACCAGAGTGGGGGGAGGGGCTCATCCCAACGCACATAGGGGTCCAACGCTGCCCTGCGACGGAATTCCTCGTCATAAAGCAGCCAGCAGTGACCCGGGTAGTCTACAAAGGCCCTGTATATAATGTCCAGGTATTTTAACAGGGCCTGCGCCCTCCACGGGTGGGCCTGAAGTGTTAGGGACATGAAAATCAGGTAGGCCGGCAACCAGGCCACCCAGGAGCGCTCCGGCTTTTTCTTAAGCCTGCGTTCCTTGTCCACCAGGTCCTCCTTGTCCAGCTCCTTAGTTTCTAATTCCCTGTTCAGCAAACTAAATATATCCACGTATTCCCCTCTCCAAATCTTCTCCCTGGTTGCTTGCGTTAGATGGTGTCCAAACGGGGAGGCGTAGTCCCCATATGGCACAGCGGCCGCCCCCACCCCGGGGTAGCCCGGGGCGGCTGGCGCACCCATCCATGGCGTCACGCCCCCGGCCACATGGCCCACCCCCCACCAGCTCGCCGGGTACGAATGTCCCGACTGAAAGGGTCCCATCCCTCCCTCTGCTGGAGTAGGGTGTTCTGGTCGTGTCCCAGCCGTCGGGGGCGTCGCTCCCGGTGCCCATGATGGTGTCGGGCCCCACGCCGGGAGCACCGGCGGCAGGAACCGAGCCGGCCACGGCTGGGCCGCCCCGCCTGCAAGCGCAGCCGACCCAGCCATGGCCGAGCCCCCAGGCCAGGGCCACGTGATCGTGGGCGCAGGTTCAGGCGCGCATGCCAACTCACTGGGGGTCGTGGTCTCCGCTGAAGGTAGGGGGTCACGGACCCCATCCCCCAAGGCCGCATCTGCACCCTCTTCGTCTTCGGATTCCGTCACCGCCGGCTGAGATCGCTTTGCTGTATCTGACTCCATACCAGCAGCTGCCAAGGTCCCTGGAATCGCATCCAGCTGCTCCAATGCTGTGAATCGAGCGGACATGTTAGCCATTTTTTCCCTTAGTTGGGCGCGCTTGCGGGACTTTGCGGGCCTGGCGCCCGTCCTAGTGGTCTGCTGGTTCTGGGGGCCCTGCTTGTCAATCCCCCTCGCAGCCTCCAAGGCCTTGAGGCGCGCCTCCATCTGCAGCCATATGGGCCACTGCGCTTCGTCGGAATCCTCAGGGGAGCCAGGTGCCTGCTGTTGGGCTGGGCGCCGCGCCGGCTGCTTGCCCTTACTGGCCCCCTTTCCCTTCTTAGGCGCCATAACTCCCTCCCAAAACAAGGCCGCCTCCCCCCGCCGGGACCCCCCCAAGCCGGGAGTCGCCGCGATAGCACACTAGGCCCCCCCCCGACACTGATGGGTAGAAGTAAGGACGGCCGGGAGAAAGCAAGCCAGGCCGGGAGGCCGAGTAAACGGTCAACTGGGGGGACAGGCCGCAGAGGCAGGGACACAAGGCCAGGCAGGCCGCAGGGGAAGGAGGCCCCTCCCTGACTCCGAGCGAGTCAGGCCAGAAGGCCAACTAAGCGTGATGTACGGGGGGGAAGGTCAGCCGCCGCTGGCGGTACACAGGGCCAGGCAGGCCGCAGGGGAAGGGGGCCACCCTAGGACTCCTTGCCGGCTAGGCTGTAAGGCCCACTCAGTGTGGACGAGGGCAGGTAGGCCGCAGGGAAATCAACAAGTCCGGGCAGGCCACGGGAAGAAGCCACCCCCAGACTCACCCCCCCGGGGTTCCTATCAAGGAGGTGTCCCTCCCTCCCGAGACAGGCCGGCCACCCCGGGCCTCCAACCGCCCCCCGGCTCCGCCAACGGGTCCCGCGGCGTCGCCTCCACCCCCCGGTCAGTTCCCGGCTCGCCCCAGCCCGACAGGCCGAAATTCGGCCCAGCAAAATGGCGCCCGTCACGTGGCTAGCAGCCAAAATGGCGGCACCGCAACAGCGTTTGGGGAGAGATGCTCCTCCAAATGCTGCTCAAGGGAACTGATGGCCAGAGGGGAGGAGGAGCCACCCATTATAGGGCGCTCCTCCCCCCGCCCCTGCAGGACCTCCCCGTCCTGCCTCCTCTCCTCGCCCTCCTCGGGAGGGCAAATCGGCTCCGCGGGGGACAAGCCACCCGCGGAGCTGGCATTTGAAAACACAATCAAAATAACAAATGTTATGTGGTTTAGAGATTTTTATAGAGCACAAGGAAATCTAACTTGAAGTTTATCTTCCCATTATCCCATTGAATGTTCATTACAGATCCCCAAAGTTACCATCTGAAATGATACTTTACTAAAATTCTCTAAAGCTTTACAAAGTTAACAGAAGGGTCCCATATTGTTATGATCTGGGGAAGCATCAGCTCCACAATATAACTGAAATGAAATGTATACATTTTCTGAATCTATTTTTTTCTAACTGGTAGGGAAAATGCATCAAAAGTGTTGTACTACAGATAACATCATAACTAGCCTAATAGCTAGATAGGTGGTATATAAATACAATCTGCTAAAAGCTACCAATCAGCAGCTGTAACTCACCCAAATGTGAGCCCCTTCTGCAGCTGGCATAAAACCCATTGCATGCTCTTCCATGTTCTCAATGCCCAGAAGTCAAAGCTGCTCCTAGTGCACCAGGTGCAGTCAGAGTGCCCTGAAACAATCACTTTGGTATTTAAATAACCCATCATATGGAAGAACCACGACAAATATCCCAATATTTTTTTTCAATTGATTAGCGCAGGCATATCCAAACTTTGGCCCTCCAGATGTTTTGGGCCACAACTCCCAGAATTCCAAGCCTGTATTTCCAATGGCAAACGACTGTGGGAGTTGTGGTCCAAAACATCTGGAGGGCCAAAGTTTGGACATGACTGGATTAGCAGATAGAAATGTACAGGAAAGCCAGAAAAGGGCAGACCAGAGTGCAGAAGATAGTGCCATAGTAAAAATGCACCCATCTCCAAAAGCTCAGAAGAACACACAAATTGGCAGTGCCACTACCACAGAAAGTCTGAGATGGCACTAGAGCAGTGAAAGGAAAGGAGGAACGTATGTGTTTTGGGATGTTTTGTTTTGTTTGTACTATGTCCCCTGTGGAGTGTTGTGTGCTGTAAAGTGTTATTCCCCATGGTAGGCATCTTGTGAATGTAAAGTGTGCATGCTGCGGAGCCAGAGAGATAAAGACTCCTGACACACATCCTACTATCTGAGTGAGAGTTTATTTAAAAGCAGTTTATGGTGGTGTGCTCTAATGCAGGCATGTCCAAACTTTGGCCTTCCAGACGTTTTGGACAACAACTCCCACAGTCCTTTGTCATTGGCAATCTAAGCTTAGAATTCTTAGAATTGTGGTCCAAAACATCAGGAGGGCCGAAGTTTGGACATGCCTGCTGTAATGGGTTGGTGTTTGTGCCCTATCCTATCCTCAGTCCCATCAGCTGAGTGTGACCCCCTTAGAGGTGGGAGGATTGGGACCTTGATTATTCTGGGAGCTCCCAATGGGTTCTATGTGCTTAGGACAACCTTGCTCTTTGCCTATCCTGTGCTGAAATAAAGGGTGTCGGGTCTAAACGGAGTTTAGATTTGGCCTAGCTTGGCTCCTCCTTTTCTCCACTGCCCTCCCAGCGTTTATGTCAGTTGATCTTGGGATGGTATGAGATTTACGTGCAGATCTGGGATCAGCCAGCACAGGGTGCAGCATAAGAGCAGCTGAGGTGACACAACTGATTTATACCATTCTAAATCCTATCTTAAAGTTTGGATCGTGTCTTTAGAGAGGATTGCATTGTAAACCTGCTCCCCTATCAACATATTAAGCTAGTTAGTTATCTAAGCAAATCTATGTTCCTGTGTAATAACCAGACTATTCTAGGCATATACAAATCAACCATTTTATGACCTATTTAATACGTTATTCAAGGACAGAAGTAAAGCGAATGGACCTATAATTTCCTGCTTTCTTTTTCCAGTAGAGCTTTTTTTTAAAAAAGTTCCCCCGCAGCTCTGATTTACTAAAGCCATGTAGTATACTATATTCCAAAATATGTTCTCAGCTGCTTTTAAAGATTATAATGGCACATCATATATTTATAATATTACCATGCACATAAAGCCACAAGAGTTCACAGTAGACTAAATCATCAACCATTTTAAAGTGAAGATGTAGTTCTGATTTTCATTTCCCTCTTTACTCAGGCTATGATCTACTCAACATATTTGCACGGAGAATTCTGTAGGCCAAAGGAAGTTTTATCGCTAGTTTTATGCTTGTTCAAGCCATCAAAAGTGCTTTAAAAATTATGACAGTAAACATAATTATTACCCAGGTCATAAAGCTGCCATCAATGTAGCATTTTCATTTATTAAAAGAAATGATTGCGTGTTTATGGCTGTCCTCATCTCTTTATCCATGGCTGGCTAGCTTATTGTGAGAGTTATCCTTGGAACTTCTCCTGATAGGATCTTCTCAGTAGTAACATTCTTGGCTTACTGTAGGAATTTTGTCATTACCAGGATAAGTGTTAATATTTATATCCTGGCAGCCATCCTGGGGCACTAAAAGACTCCTTCCATCTCTTGCCTCCACTCCCCAAGGCTTCCCCAGGACTTAAGGAGTCCCAAGAGAGCCTCAGATCCTTCAGGGGAAATCAGAAACCTTTAAATCATGCACACACATACAAAAAGATGCAACTAATAATCTCATCAGCCTTGGAAAACTTAGAGTCATGCAACAGAATGCCAGATATTGTCTTTCTAGATATATATTTGCATGGAAAAAGGGAAGAAAACAAGAAAATACTATTTCATTGTTTCAACACATTTTGGTTCATACCTTCAAAAAGTTACTTGGCTGGGACTAATCAGATTCCATGTGTTGTCATGCCAATGAAAGAAAGAAAGAAAGAAAGAAAGAAAGAAAGAAAGAAAGAAAGAAAGAAAGAAAGAAAGAAAGAAAAAAAGAAAGAAAGAAAGAAAGAAACCTTTCTAAGATTTGATTCCATCTAAAATTTATGTAGCTCTAATAGAGAAGGTGACAGTAAATTAAGAAGTGACATAAGAACTAATAAGTCAGCAGAGAACAGGACTTAAACTGTAGAATACAAAAAAACCCCATGATAGACTGAAAAATGAGTCAAGTGTAAGAAAATTCAGCCCGTGTATTGCATATAAGGAGCACTGCATGCAAGAGGAAAAGAATGAGGAAATACCACACTTCTTATGCTGAATATTATTACCCCCGACAACTGGCTGAAATCCTATTCCATAACTTACATCCACAGCTGTTTTTCCCCATTTTAAAAATATTTTTCATTAAAGTAGACACAAAAATACCAAACCTAATGAAATAAGACATAAAAATTAATAAACATACAACTTGGTGTGCTGCCCCCCTCATCAGGATCATTGGAAATATTCTCTTTTCCTTCCATACCCCTATTAGAAAAACATAGGCTCTGGAGAAGGTACACAGCCCTTCTCCTTTGTCAATACAAAACCAGTACATTCTCGCAATTTTCCGTTACAATTATCCATTATTCGTTCCGTTACATAACGGAACGAACAATGACCCTAGGGGCAAATTTTACACGAACCGAACAAAACTGAAAAAATTGGGTTCGGTTGGGTTCAGTTCGGTAATGTGGGGGGCGGAGATGTCTCCTACCTGGTGCTGCCCCAGAACTCCTTCAGGGATGGTGGTGAGTCAGCAACCAGGAAGACGGAAAAAAGCCTACCACCGCACTACAGCTGTAGCATGGCCACATGGTCAGCAAGGCAGTGAAAAAAAACAATTAAAAATCTAGAAAGGCCAGCCTTCCTGAAAACGCTGCCGTAGCCACCGCCGGGACCGCCCTCCTCGGGGCCTCTCGGAGGCTTCGCGGTGCGAGTGGGACCGGTCAAGGCAAGCTGCTGGCCAGGCATGGGCTGAGCCTTGGGAGGCAGTGGCTGTCCCGAACTCCCAGGTTCCTCCTTGCTGGTGCAGGCAAGGTGCGGGTGACCACTGCTTGGGCTGTCTGCTCAAAGACACTGCCGGCTAGAGGAAGAATTACCTGAAAGTAAGAAAAACAAACAAACAGCCCCGCGTAACCCAGAAGTTCGGGTTCACTTCCGGGTTTGGCCCCGTGCGGGCTTTTTTTTTTGTTTGCCATGCATGCACTGAGGTGGGGGGCAGCAAGAGGGGGCTGCGATCCAGCCTCGCACACTCCCCTCTCCAGCGATCTCCACGGCGCTCCGGAGGCCCCTGGCCCTGGGAGGGCTCCCCGTGGCTGTGGGAACACTCTCCCAGAACGCATGTCGCCGGCTCCGGAGATGCCTGGCCCCGGGAGGGCTCCCCGCAGCTGTTCCAAAAACTGAAATAATTGAAACAAAGTGGGTCCCAGGGGCCTGAATAACGGTAATGGAATGAAGCGGGGGACCTAGGGGCCAAATAACAGAAATGACCGCCATTTTGGTGTTTTGTGCCCATCTCTATTGATGACTGATGCTCCCTAGGAGTCCTACAGAACTGTATAATCCTCCAGGGAAAAGGTGAGACGCTTGTGTTCCATGACAGCTGGTATGCTCCTACATTGACAGTCATATTAAAACTGATCTATCAAGGTATACATCTTTTCATTGTTTTTCATAATTTCTGACAGCATGGGACTGTTACATTTCATACAATTTTGTTTCAAAAATTCATATGAAACTAAATGAAACAAAATGCAAGGGGGAAAAAAATGGAACGGAACGGAACACCATTTTTCCATTTCATGCTGTGACGACACCTCCCTTTTAAACGTGTGATTGATATGAAAAATGTGAAGTGTAGGGAAATCAACTTATTAATTTTCACAGGATCCACTTGGTAATGCTGCCACCATTTAAATCGTTGCCTTATGAACTGGGACAGACTCAGATGTATATTATAAAAATAATAATGATGTTTATTGAGAAAATAAATAAATACAACAATGACTGAAGTTGGTATTCGTTGCCTTAAACATAGAATAGATTTAATCAAATCTTCAAGCCTCCCTGTCTTTAATAAAAAGTAAACAGTAAAGCCCTCACTGCCTGACTGAACTCTAACAGAGCTGTGCTCTCAGCACTCACTCTCAACAACCCTTAACTCTTAACTCTTCTTAACTCTCAACAACTCTTAACTCTCTCTTAACTAACTGAATCTCACAGACCAGGCTCCACCCTTTTTATACTATACTATCCCCCCCTCCTGCTGGGATTGGTTGATGATTTACATATGTATTTCTCCTGCTTCCAGGGTGTTGTCACACATGCCCACCCCTACTCCTAACTATAAACAAACCTTATCTTCAGAACTTAGAAGTTCAAATACTTCAAGATTCGAGGGGAGGGGAAATCAGTAGGAAAGTGTATTGCTGTTGCATATGCTGCATTATAGTTCTAATGGTCTGTAAACTACAATAAAGCAAGCTACCTTTCTTCTGATAATGATTCCTGGTTTGACTCACCTTTTTTAAGAACCTGTATGAACCAAGTCTTGAAGCATCAATGATTTGAAAACCCTGAATACTGGAAAAGCTGAGCACTGCAAGTACAAAGACATTTGATTTTTAAAAAGTGCAATCAAAAATATCACTCAGCTTGCTCAGCTTGAGAACTGTTCTGAAAAAAGACTATTTACAAGCCCCTCTTTTGTATGGACTTCCATTTTCAAGGCAACTTCTTCTGCATTTCCTTAAATGTATTTTGACAGTTTATACATTTCAACTGCTAACACAATGATTTTTGGAAACTAAAGACTCCCTCCCCATCCTGTGCCCCCCAATGCCTTCTACACAATGGAATGGAATACCATGGGAGCCTCAGTGTGTTTGAAAGGGATTAGAATTTTTGTTATTTCCGAAAAATTAGCAAAGCGGATGGCACCATCATCCTCACATGGCATAGCTCTGCAATAAGATTTTATTTCCCCTAGTGCTATCCCATTCAGATATCTTCACAGACATCCCATTCAGATGCATCTGTGAAATTTTCCTAGGACTGTTTTGGGTAGACTATACTTTAGTGTATTAGAATAGTAAGAGTATACTCTTTATCTGCATAACAATGCATCTCTTCCCAATGCATGTATTTTAATGTATATGGAAATTGTTAATCAGTCATTCTTTCTGTTCTCACAATGGATGGCCAAAGCTTGGGAAAGTTACTTTTTGTGGACTAGAATTCCCATAGTACAGCTTTAAGTGTGGTTTTTGGTCCTTATAGTTCATTTCTTCTCCATCACTAAAGCTCCTACGCCCTTTTATAACCTATTCTGCTGCTGGGATGAAATCTCAATCTTTTCTTTTTCTTTTCTTTCTTTTTCGTAATTTTTGAGCCATTCAAAATACATTGCGCACACACACTTTTTTGCTAATGGAGAAAAAATATTTTCCCCTTAGTTTTGAGATGGGTAAGGAACATATCTAGCATGCAACCTCACCAGCTTTCCACATTTCATCTGAAGCCCAGAACAAAGTCCTATCAAAGTCCTATTTTTTTTTTCAAATCACAAAGTTGGACCAGCACAAAACCTGTAAAGTGATTGAGAAATATGGAAAAGGGAAAGCACCCAGGAATGCTCGCTAGCCCATGACAACAAGGGGAGTTTAAAATTTGCCACTAACAAGTGCCAAGTATTTGAGGGGATATAATAGTCAAAGGACTCAAGAGACCTGGATTTCAGTCTTCATTTAAACTTGGAAACTCAAAGAACTGAGGCAACAGAAAATCATTTCTTAAACACAACTCATATCCCATATAACCTGCCAGGGTTGCCATATATCAGAAGTGATTTTAGAACTTGCAACAAGATCTAGGAAGCTGGGGGATGGATCAGAAGATGATAGTGGTGCATAATTCCAAACCAAGAAGTTCCTTGACCCTCAGGAGCACTATTTAAGAGTCTATATGAGAGCACATACTGGGGGAGCCAGGAAACTCCTGTGGTGTAAGCATATTTCCCTTGATCTATTTCTGAATCTGATTCTGAAAGCTACTTTACTAGTTAGCAGGAAGAAAAGTCAAAGTAAATTAAGAAAGTTTTCCTAAATTACGATATAGGGGAAATTTCACAGCAAACTATAGACATGCAATGCCTGTACAGAGTCAATACTCATGCAAATGAAAAACAGTATGCAGGGAGCAGACATTTTGAGGTATATGTTGTCAACTTGTAAGCATGGTTAAGCATTTTTGATGAAAAGAGCCATAGCAGATTAAAAAGATGGCAAGGTATACCATTTAAGGTGTGCTTCCAGATTAATCTGGTTAAATAATATTTAGGATACACTGATTTTTATTCTTCCACAGATAGTGTGCTTTTTAATATCAGCAAATGTATATGTAGTGCAGTTCTGTAAAAAATGCACAGGTTCTTCTAGGAACTTAAGAACAAGCACATGACATAAAAAAGCAACCACATCTGAGGCTTATGTCTGAAGTCAATTGTTTCAAACTGAAAGGACAACTTTAAAAGCTGTTAGTTTTAGAAGTGGTAACTAGGGATGGGCACTAAATGCAAAACAAAAAACTTTCATCATTTCATTAGTTAACGAAATAAAACAAAATTAAAACAAAACAGGGAAGCAGCGTTTTATTAGTAACAAAACAAAATGGCATTTTTTCCATTTGAAATGAACCTATTCATTTCACTGTAAAATGGCTCCCCTGGGTCCTAGAGGCACCGGAGCCTCTAGGACCTAGGGGACCCATTTTATAGAGCAAAAAATCAGTTTGTAACTGTTTTGTTTAGTATAATTTTTTTAAAAATAATTCCTTTCTAATGAAATGAAATGAATCATGGGGGAACAAAATGAAATGAAATGAAACACAATTTTTCCATTTTGTGCCCATCCCTAGTGGTACCTTTGTTGATCTCCACTAGCATTTCAGGCAAAATCAAAAAAGAAAGAGAACAAAAATGTTGTAGCATCTTAGAGACTTACTGCTATATTTTAATATTAGCTTTCGCGTACAAGTCCACTCCATTGGACATAAGACTCTTAAAATACAGAGATATTTTTCTTTGTTTTTAAAATTTTCTTTTGGTTTTGCCTGATATAAAAATTTCATGCTCTTTTATTATATAATACATGATATTATTAAATGTGAATGTCTAAACTTGAGAAATACTGTGTGTGTGTGTGTGTGTGTGTGTGTGTGTGTGTGTGTGTGTGTGTGTGTGTGTGTGTGTGTGTGTGTGTGTGTGTGTGTGTCCATGCCCATGCCCGTGCATGCAGGCATGCGTCTCTCTGTCTGTTTATCTGTTTGTCATTCAGATTTGGGATTATGCATAGAGTAGGTGTTGTTTCATACCCTTATATTATCCATATTTATTTAAAAACCACATTGATTTTAATGGATTTTTCTCCCCAGTATGTATATAAATGATTTCAATATAAAATATGTTAAAATGATAAGGTGGTTTTACAGTCTTAAATTTTGTTTGTTCATCATGATCCTTTTAATGTCTAAATTTATTTCTGGGGATAGCCATTAATTCATCAAAGGTTAGGAGTTTCAAAAAGACCAGAATACAATAATGACTGGGCATGTATATATTGTAAAGTTATTTTATCTCCTCAGTAAAGGGCATACTATGTATAGCAAAGTAAAACTCATTAGGTTCCATTATTTTCAATACTGAAATAATTGCAGTCAGCACCTATTCAAGTTGAAATAAGAACCCTTTGAAAACAAAGTGTGAAAATTAATTTTCACCAAACCTGCACCGTTAAATACATAGCCTTCTAGCAATGTTTCACTGAATTAAATCTCATTTCTCTGCTTCTCTCCAAGGCCATAATCTCCCATCTGTTTTCCACAATTACTATCTTATAACATCCTAGAAAGAAAGAAAGAAAGAAAGAAAGAAAGAAAGAAAGAAAGAAAGAAAGAAAGAAAGAAAGAAAGAAAGAAAGAAAGAAATCAGTGATATATACACATATTTTTATGGGCAGACCCAAGAAGGTTGCTGAAAATGTTTGGGATGATATATTGTAGGATAGAAATGCTTGACTTAAACACTGAGCAGAACAAATGGGCCACCCATGAAATATTTCACATCTAATTGTGCATTGTAATGCAAATGTCAGTTTACTTGTATTGGCTATACCATGCATGTGAGTTTTATTTATGGGCCAAGAAATGAATCTCCTAAATAATATGAAGCAGTATAATCCGTGTCCGCATACTTAAGCCACATGCTAGTCCCCATACTGAAGTAGATGGGAACGGTGGCCCGAGGTGTAGAAGATCATTCTGGCTGAAGAATTTAAGCCAATGGTTTGCAGTGATTACAGCCTCACTATTTAGAAAAGCTTTAGTTAAAAACCAGATTGTGCTACTGGTTATCAACATTCTGTAAGAACATGGCACTTGAAGAAAATGCCATATGCTTCTGTCTATAAGACACCCCCATGTATAAGCCCCCCTTTTGTAACCAAAAATTACAGTTTTGCAACTGTGCAGTTCTTTCCTCTGCTGACTTCTGTGCATAAGACAACCTTCAATTGGGGGGGGGGGAGTCTTATACATGAAAAAATACTTTATTTAAGACATTTGCCTCTCCTGTCTTGTGAGGGTGCTCCCATCCTCTTGAATATTTTCCCCTAAGAAATTTCATGTATCATCCTCCTTTGGCTTTCTGGTCTGGGACAGAATCCTTTGTTGACTTTTCTATAATTTCCTGCCATTCTTGTGGTTTCTATTTATTTATCATTTACTTGGGCATTGTGGGGAAGGGGAGAAGCATTTTGATGCTTTACTCAGCTTTTAAAATGTACTATTGATATTGGGATCAATCTGTACTTAGCCTCAAATAGAGTAGACTCATTGCATATATACAAATTACTTTAGTGTTGTCATTTCAAATTACTATCAATGCTATCTCTTGTTGAGATTAATGTTTGGATTTAGCCCATGGCCGTTGCTTCTTCATTGTTTTGCTTTTATTTTCTTTGTAACTTAGCCAGAACGGTAGAGCAAAAATACTTTATATGGATGAATGAACACCGGCTTCTTCCATGGTCTTGCTGAATTAAAATGCATTAGCTGTGTTTGCTGAACACATCAGACCTTCAGGGACAGGAGCATCTATCTCCTGCAAAACTACTGTATTTTCCCTCAGGACCCCAGTTCTGCTCTACTGCACATACGCCTGACTTGAACTACTCATAGGCACCACATATAGTTTGCCAATATCTACATTCGTGCAAACAAGATTCTGTACTTGCAGTCTTTTTTTTTTTTTTAAAATCACACACCCAAGTCAAAGGAAGTAGATGACAATTAAAACTATTATATGGAACAAAAACTTTAAAAGATCACTTCTACTCATTTCTGTGCCTCATTCGGGGTATCGGGCTTTCCCATTCTAAAAGCAATATCAGTTTGTACAGCCTGATGAATAAAGGGTGCAATCCTATGTAGGGGTACCCATGAGTGCTTGGCATGTACTGTACAGCCTAGCCTCAAATAGGGATGGGCACAAAACGAAAAACGAAATGCTGTTTTGTTGTTTTGTAAGCTAACATAATGAAATGAAACGAAACAAGGAATCGCCCCTCTCGGCCCAAGAATTAATCAAATACAGGTTAAAAAGGAGGAGGCCTTAGGACTAATAGGTAAATTGAAGAGTAACAAGCATAAATGAGCTGGAAACAGGGCTAAACAGGGAGTAGGGGGACAAGTTGTTTTAATGGAACCAAATGTAAGGTAATGCCTATTGGGGCAAAAATTCCAACTTCATCCATCAACTCAAGGGCTCTGACCCATCCGTGACGGACCAGGAACGAGATCTTGGTGTACTGGTGGACAGCTCCATGAAGGTGTCGCCCCGACGTGCGGCAGCAGTGAATAAGGCCAGTTCCCTGCTAGGGCCATCGAAAAAAGGGGGGGCTGAAAACCAAACCGTCAACATTATCATGCCATTATGCAGAACAATAGTAAGGCCCCGCCTGGGTATTGTGCACGGCTCTGATCCCCGCATCTCAAGAAAGACCTAAAAACATATGGGCCTCTTTAGTCTGGAAAAAAGGCGCCTGAGGGGGGATATGATCAAGACATACAGAATCATGCAGGGCATGAGCAAAGAGGCCAGAGGGAAGCTCCTCTGTCTCTCCCACATACCCGAACCAGGGCATAACTCAAATTGAGGGCTGGGAGAGTAAGAACTGACAAAAGAAATTAGTCATTTATTTGTTCATGTATTTATTAATTTTACCCAGCGCGTTGGAAGTCTATGGAACTCCCCGGCACAGGAAGTGGTGGTAGCATCTGGCCTGGATGCCTCCAAAAGGGGGGAGGGGCTGGACAGGTTCCTGGGGAAACAGTCGAGCACAGGTTACAAACCATGATGGAGAAACCAGGGTCCTTCAAGGGCCAGACGCAGGTGAGTGGTATCAGGAGACGAACATCTAGTCTCGTGCGCTCCCAGACACATCTGGTGGGGCCTAGACGGCATAGCCGAACCGAAGGCGAACAGGCGACAAGTAACTCAGCCGCGTGGGTGCGGCACGGACCCCAAATGGATTCCAAGAGTATCCGACGGATGGCCCTAATATGTGACTGCAAAATGAAATCGTGGCACGGGTATAACGACAATGAATAAAGATGATGGATGCAGATTACACCCACCCCCCATACACACTGCCAGATTATGCGCACAAGATGGCCGAACGGGTGGGCAGACGTGACACCACCGACGTTGAAAAATTACAGCCAATTAACTTTGGATAAAAAATACAAGCATGCTAGACTCCCCCAATAAGTCAACAAACAGACAGAGGGGTTCAGAGCCACTCGGGATGTGCAGCCAGGCAGATGGACGTAGATCGATGCCTAAGGGGTGAGCCCATGAGGCCTGGCCGAAACGGCCACCGGGACCCAAGCCAGATTGGCCTCCCTGAGTCACCCCCGATAGAAGGGTGTAATATCCCCTAAACAAAGCTAATAGCCTACAGCCCATAATAGCTGGAGGTAGGTAGAGCCGCCCAGGGCGCCCCGCCCTACGGATGAGGATGGATTTAAGAGCTAAGAGTAGGCCCAGCACGTCCGGCCAAAATGGCCGCCGAGTGGCGAAGCAGAAAATGGTCGCCCAACCCAAAGGCACAGGTTACCAACCAAGCTGGAGATATGTAATCTCCAGGTTTAAAAAAAACCCAGGGTACTTCGAGGGCCCGAGGAAGGATGGAGAGCGATTACGCCAAGCCCCAGTACACCTAAAGATTGGCAATCAAAATGGCCGACCTTGCAATCCCACCATGCGGCTGCAAGGGCATAAAGGCCCAAGGGAACTAACGGTGAGAGGGAGAATACAAGCACCCAGCCCTCCCCACATAAAGCACCATAAGGGACTAGAAATAAACAGCGGCCTAGGATGGCTAGCCAAACAGATGAGGATGGATGACCATTCAAAAGAGGCCCAGGAGATCTGGCCCAAAACGGCCGCCAACCGCAAAAGCAGGGCAAAAATGGCCGCCCGGCCAAATGCACTAGACCAAGCCACACACCCTACACCAAAGGATGTAAGATAAAAGGGAACGGCCAAAAGATACCGAAAGGCAATACCCTAGGGAAGGTGACCACAAGCATCCAACAGGGCGGAGGGGACAAGGCCAGCCGAGATGGCAGCGTGGACAAACAACAAGAGCCCACAGAGGGCAGAAAAATTAACTATGATCCACTGCACTCCGAAAGCACACCGGCTTCACCCAAGCCCTGCAGCCAAACAGCCCACTTCCCGCCATCGCCGGCAATAACAAGTCTGGATAGGGGCTCAAGGAGGTGCGAAAAGCAACCTGCAACGGTCGCTCTGACAGGCACAAGCCGGTCTGTGCCTACAGACCTCCCCCCCAACCCAAAGGAAAAAGCCATAAAAGCGCTAATCCAAGCGCGTATCGAAGCGCTCAGCTGCTTGTCCGGAACGCTCCGACAAGCAGCTGAGATAACTGGGGGGAAAGGGGGGCCGAATTCGCTGCTCTCACGGCAGCTAGAAATACCCGCCTCCCAGCCCACTCCCCCGGACAACACAACCTGACAGCTCCGGGAGGCAGGAGAAGAGTCAGCTGCTCCCGACAATCAGCTGCTTGTCGGGAGCGAAAAAACCTGCAGCCGCTTGTCCCGCGCTAGCCAGCCGGCACTCACAACAGGCGCGCCCGAGCCGGAGGCGCAGGCAAGACAAGGTTTCTCCCGACAATCAGCTGATTGTCGGGAAAGAAGAAACAAGCCGAAGCTTGCTCGCTAAGAAGGAAGCAGCACGCAGGAGCTCCCCGGATGGGGTGCCTGTCGCTCCAGGAAAGAAACCGTCGATTGCGGAGGCAGGCTGAGGGGAGCGCGCCAAGGGCTTATATAGGGCGCGCTCCCCCACCGTAGGCTACGCTAATAGCGGAGCCGATAGCCGCCTCCCTCAACCGGCCGGCAAAGGTGCCCCTGCTCGGCACGAGGCCGGTCGGAGCAGCCATTGTGGAAGCACCCTGAGGGTAAGCCTTACTGCAAAGTAGATCTTTCCTCTGATTGAAAATGAATGGATATACCAGGGATGTCTTTGCCTGGTGAAATCAAGACATCAAATAGAAAGAGGAAGATGTTCTAGTATAATGGGGACTAACTGATCTTAGGGAAACTGAGTTCTGAGTTACTGTGTATTTAAAATAGATTTTTGGGCATATTTGCATTATACTCATAAGACATAAAAGAAATGAGATCATTATATTAGTTCAAAGGAGATTCTCTGGAATGTGAGATGTAATCAACTGATTGTCTGTTTCCCTTTTTCCCACTGTATGCTGATTACCGGTTCTACTGAATGTGTCTTCAGAAGGGAAAGTTAGCCGAACTCAATTTAAGTTCTGTCGATGAAGCAAAACAGAGCTCAATGTTGACTTCCTTGAAGTTGTGCTGGGCATCACTTCTTATTAAATGTGCAAGACAGGAGTGGGAAATATTTTTCTGCTGGAGGCTGCAGCAAAAATTTAGAGGTGATCAGCCATGGTACTTATGCAGACAGGACCTAATCCGATGACTGGTGTAGGCAGAGCAAGTAATGAACAGTGCCACTTCTCTCCCTCTCTCCCTCTCCCTCTCTCCCTCTTTCAATCTCTCAATCTCTCCTATCTTGCTCTTTCATGCTTATCAGGCTCAGTGTTGGAATCCTTAGCTTGCATATTTATGCATACCCTACTGTGCATGTGAATAAATACAATTTCCAGATATTTTTAGTTTATTTTGCTCCACATTTTTCTTTCTTTCTTTCTTTCTTTCTTTCTTTCTTTCTTTCTTTCTTTCTTTCTTTCTTTCTTTCTTTCTTTCTTTCTTTCTTTCTTCTTTCTCTCTTTCTTTCTTTCTTTCTTTCTTTGCTTGCTTGCTTTCAATTTCATGCTCCTTGTTGGGGGTGACTCTGTGGGTAAAAATGGGCTCTGAGGCCCTTGCAGCTTGCCCACCTGTGCTGTAGGCACATGTTTTAAATGATTATTAGAGAAATATTTCATGTAAAATCACATGGTATAAATAAAGGAATGGGACACACAGTCATTTGAGTTACAGAAAAAGGAGTCACAAGCAAGTCATGTTTTGGAAGGGAACCACAATTGCTACTATGTATAATAATCTCTCTTTCAATCTGAGTTAGTATCATCCAATAAAACATCAGTGGCATTATTTGGTGTGCATGGAAGTATGGTCTGTGAGAAATATGTTCCCTAAAGCTGACCCTGATGGCTGAAGAAGGTTCTTCCAGGCCACCAAAATGCCTGCCTTCAAATTCTGACCAACCTCTCCCTCGTTATTTTCTCTGCAGTACTGCAAATGAGGGTAGCACAGAGAAAATAATCTGCTTTATGTAGTGAGTCATTACTCACAACATGGTGCCTGGCAGCTGCCATGTGGAACAAATTCAACCTCCATGCCCAGGATGTGTTCCCAAACAGATTTTCAGTTGTCAGAGGCCCCACGTACCAACGTTGGGCATGAAGGAGCTGTGTCCCTGAAAAGATCTGTACACCAAGATCCTCTCACAAGGGTCAAACTAGCCTGTTTCACAGCTTGTTCTGTGTATGTCAAGGAGATGGCAAAGGCACTTACAGGCAAACTTTATCACCTGAAACACTGAAGTCATTTATTTTAAAGTCATAGCACTGAAAATGTAACAGTAGGGATGGGCAACAAATGAAAAACGACACACCGTTTTGTCCTTTTGTCAGCTAATAAAACGAAATGAAACAAAATGGCGATGTGACGTGTTGTTACTTATGAAATGAATTGGCATTTTTTACATTGAAGAGTACAAAACGTGCAAGAAGAAATGTGTGTGTGTAGGGGGGATGAAGAAGTGATCCTGGACTGGTCAGTGGTGGAAATCAAATAACGTGTGTGTGTGGGAGGGGGAGGAATGTTGTAATTTCAAGGAGGTTGGAAAGGTACAAAACAAGCTCAAAGATATTTATTATATTTAATATAGCCTGCCCAATAAAGCCTGCTTGTTTTGCACTCAGTAGCACAGAAAAACACACACACAGTGTGTTATAATAACAGAATGGAGGAACTGATATACTATAGGTACAGGTGGGTGGTGGGCTAGAAATAATGTGTGGATGGAAGGAATTGTTGTACTTTTTCAAGGGGGTTGGAGGGGTACAATAATGTAAATAAAGCAAAGCCTGTCCAAATGAAACCCTGTCTGATATCCCACTGATAAAACCCTGATAAAAGAACAAAAACAGCCGTGCTGTTCAGCGAGAAAAACAGGGTGGGAAGGACAGGATGGGGGAACTGGTAGAGGTGGGTGGTGGACTGGTCTTGGAATAATGGAGGTGGGTGGGAGGTAAAAGAAAATTCTCAAATATAATGTAAAATTCAATTCAATTAAATAAAAAGTGGTGGGTGGCACTGGCTGCCACTGGAGACAGTCCAGTGAACTGAACATTCTCACTCAGTCTCAGATTCTATATCATACACACACACACACACACACACACACACACACACACACACACACACACACACAGAGAGAGAGAGAGAGAGAGAGAGAGAGAGAGAGAGAGAGAGAGAGAGAGAGAAACTCTCACAGCAACACACTACACAGCTTTGCACAGGCACAGCAGCAGATTAGCAAAAGAAAAGGCAGTCAGTAACCCAAGCAAAGAGCTCTAAGCTAGCTGCTGCCAAGGCTAAGGCTAATACTTCACGTCCATCTCATCACTGTTCATGGTACGAAGAAATCTAACCACACATCCATTGCGGGATGAGGGGAGGTCTTCCTGACAATGTCCCCTGAACTGCGATCTAAGCAGGATGAGAGATTCCCCTCCCTGGCCTCGGGAATCTCCTCATCTCGCTTCTCGTTCCAATACGAGAGCCCGTGAGGTCAGTCTCCTCCCGCAACATGCCATTCTCCATCTAGTGGCAGGAGTGCGAACAGCCATTTGTCAGTACATCCCCTATGGAGTCAGCAACACAGTGTAGAGAGATTAAAAGACAAATGCCTCAAACTCAGCTCTGTAACGCATTGAAGGCAAGGCTTCGGAGAATCGAAACATTGAACAATGGAAGGTCGGGCTGAAAAAAAATGGAGAACAAAGGCATGGAATTTCACATCTCATCATGGAATGAGGACGTGCGGTAACAGTCATGACAGTATCATCCCTCACGCCCGTGAGTACACGGGAACAGGGATAGAACTGCAAGAAGACCATGTGACTGCAACCGACATCAACATGCAACAAACTTCCTCCCAGGATGAGAGTGGATTTAAAGTAACCGTCTAACTCCCAGATAATGATTCCCAAAACTGAAAGTAGTTGTCCCTTTATATACCCTTCTGCCATGAGGAAAGAAGCAAAAAAACACTCCCCCATTCCCAAGCCAAACACAAAAACCACCCAATGTATTCCTATGGGCACCCTTTTTGGCATTGAATAACTTGGCCCCCTGTACCCCAAACCTTTCCAAATTTGGGTTGCTTTGAGGGGAGAGCTTGAGGAAGTTCCACAGTGATTTCCATGCTGGTCAGTGCCTGGGATCATTTTTTTCAAGGACTTTAAAATTACAAAAGTGTTTCTACTGTGGGGAACCCTGTTTTATATGTCCATTATTGTTGTTATTGCTTTCTTTGTTTTTATGCCCACTACTTGTTGTAAACCGCGCAGAGTTCTTCCAGAAGACAGGTGGTATATAAATACTAAAATAAATAAATAAATAAATAAATAAATAAATAAATAAATAAATAAATAAATAAATTGGCCCCCGTACCTCAAATATCTGAAAATTTGTGGTGCTTAAAGGGGAGAGCTTGAGGAAGGTCTACAGTGAATTTGATGCTTCTAGGTGCCTGGGATCAGTATTTTTAACAGTAATTTAAAATTTACAAAAGGTTTTTCTACTGGGGGCACCCTGTTTCGTGTCAAATAACTTGGCCTTCCTTACCCCAAACCTCTCCAAATATGGGGTGTTTAAAGAGGAGAGGTTGAGGGAGGTCCACAGCAATTTTCATGCTGCTAGCTGCCCAGGATCAGTATTTCCAAGAACAGAAATTGCCACTTCAAAAGTTTTTCCAGGGGTCACTCACTTTGAATTTTAATAATGCAGCCCTGAACCCCAAATATCTCCAAATTTGGAGGGCTTAAAGGGGACAGTCTAATGAAGGTACACACCAAATTTGGTGCCTCTAGGACCCCGGGGGGCACGTAATAGAGAAATTGTTAGCATTTCATTTTGTATGTTTTTTTTAATGTTACTAACGAAACGAAACAAAGTGAGGGGGGTCAATGAAATGAAACTATTTTTTTTGTTTTGTGCCCATCCCTATGAAACAGTGAAATGATTCTGACTGTAACTCATCAGTGTCTAGTTTGTAATAGCAGCACTCCTTTGGGGGGATGTGAAAGTTGTTAGGGGTCTACTAAGTTGTATTTTGGAGGATGTGTCACCTTTTAGCTATTTCATTTTGTTGGTTATCACTCAGCATGCTGGTTAGGAAATATGGAGGGCCTACCTTTCTCCCACTCTGATACCCTAAAATAAACCATTTACAAATACACCTTTGTACAGAGAGAGGGTGAGATAGGAACTGGCAAGCCACACCAGTATCCTTGCCAAGAAAATTCCATTGACAGAAACAAAAGGCTAAAAGATATGACACTGGAAGTTGAGCCCCTAAGGTCGGAAGGTCTCCAACATGCTACTGAGGAAAAGTGGAGGACAAGTACAAGTAGCTCCAGAGCTAATGAAGTGGCTGGGCCAAAGCCGAAAGGACACTCAGCTGCAGACGTGCCTGGAAGAGAAAGCAAAGTCCAATGCTGCAAAGAAATATACTGCATAGGAACCTGGAATGTGAGATCTATGAAACAGGGTAAGCTGGACGTGGTCAAACGTGAGATGGAAAGAATAAACATTGACATCTTGGGCATCGGCAAACTTAAATGGACAGGAATGGGTGAATTCAGTTCAGATGACTATCACATCTACTACTGTGGGCAAGAATCCCATAGAAGAAATGGAGTAGCCCTCATAGTCAACAATAGAGTGAGAAAAGCAGTGCTGGGATACAACCTAAAAATGATAGAATGATTTCGGTACGATTCCAAGGCAGTCCTTTCAACATCACAGTAATCCAAGTTTATGCACCAACTACCGGTGCTGAAGAGTCTGAGATTGACCAATTTTATGAAGAACCTCTAGAACTGACACCAACAACTTCTAGAACTGACACCAAAGAATGATGTTCTTCTCATCATAGGGGATTGGAATGCTAAAGTAGGGAGTCAAGTGATAAAAGGAATAACTGGCAAGTTTGGCCTTGGAGTTCCAAATAAGCAGAGCAAAGGCTAATTGAGTTTTTTCAAGAGAACAAGCTGGTCATTGCAAACACTCTTTTCCAACAACACAAAAGGCAACTCTATACATGGACATCACCAGATGGACAATACCAGAATCATATTGATTATGTTCTCTGCAGCCAAAGATGGAGGAGCTCTATATAGACCTGGTGCTGACTGTGGCTCAGATCATCAGCTTCTTATTTCAAAATTCAAACTTAAACTGAAGAAAGTAGGGAAGACCACTGGGCCAGTCAGGTATAATATAAGTCAAATCCCTTATGAATACATGGTGGAAGTGAAGAATAGATTTAAGGAACTAGATTTGGTGGACAGAACACCTGAAGAACTATGGATGGAGGCTTGTAACATTGTACAGGAGGCTGCAATGAAAACTATTCCAAAGAAAAGAAAATACAAGAAAGCAAAGTGGTTGTCCAACGAAGCCCTACAAATAGCAGAGGAGAGAAGGGACGCAAAATGCAAGGGAGAAAGGGAAAGATACAGAAAATTGAATGCAGACTTCCAAAGAATAGCAAGGACAGACAGGGTGGCCTTCTTGAACGAACAGTGATTTGAACTAGAGATCAAATTGCCAACATGCGCTGCATTATGGAGAAAGCCAGAGAGTTCCAGAAAAACATCTACTTCTGCTTCATCGACTATGTCGAAGCCTTTGACTGTGTGGACCACAACAAACTATGGCAAGTGCTTAAATGAATGGGAGTGCTTGACCACCTTATCTGTCTCCTAAGAAATCTATATGTGGGACAAGCAGCAACCGTCAGAACTGGATATGGAACAACTGACTGGTTTAAAATTGGGAAAGGAGTACGACAAGGCTGCATACTGTCACCTTGCCTTTTTAACTTATATGCAGAGTACATCATGTGAAAGGCAGGTCTGGATGAGTCACAAGCCAGAATTAAGATTGCTGGAAGAAACATCAACCTCAGATACGCAGATGATACTACTCTGATAGCAGAAAGTGAGGAGGAATTAAAGAACCTCTTAATGAGGGTGAAAGAGGAGAGTGAAAAAATGGGCTAAAGCTCAACATCAAAAAAACTAAGATCATGGCCACTGGTCCCATCACCTCCTGGCAAATAGAAGGGGAAGAAATTGAGGCAATGGCAGAGTTTATTTTCTTGGGCTCCTTGATCACTGCAGATGGCGACTGCAGCAACAAAATAAAAAGACGCCTGCTTCTTGGGAGGAAAGCAATGGCAAACCTAGGCAGCATGTTAAAGGGCAGAGACATCACTTTGCCAACTAAGCTCAGGATAGTCAAAGCTATGTTTTTTCCAGTAGTGATGTATGGAAGTGAAAGCTGGACTATAAAGAAGGCTGATTGCCGCAGAATTGATGCTTTTGAGCTGTGGTGCGGGAGGAGAGTCTTGAGAGTCCCCTGGACTGCAAGGAGATCAAACCTATCCATCCTGAAAGAAATCAACCCTGAATGCTCACTAGAAGGTCAGATTTTGAAGCTGAGGCTCCAGTACTTTGGCCACCTCATGAGGAGAGAGGACTCCTTGGAAAAGTCCCTGATATTGGGAAAGATTGAAGGCAAAAGGAAAAGAGGACGGCAGAGAATGAGATGGTTGGATGGTGTCATCGATGCAACCAATAGGGATTTGACAAAACTCCGGAAAGCAGTGGAAGATAGGAAGGCCTGGCGAGCTCTGGTCCATGGGGTCACGAAGAATTGGACACAATTGAATGACTGAACAACAACAACAGAGAGAGGGAGGGGGAGGGAGAGAGAGAGAGAGAGAGAGAGAGAGAGAGAGAGAGAGAGAGAGAGAGAGAGAGAGAGAGAGAGAGAGAGAGAGAGAGAGAGAGAAGAGACTAATATGCAGACTGCTTGCAGTAAATAGTGAAAATGCCACTAAAACTTGAAAGTGGTCTGTTTTAAGTCAAATTTAGTATCATTTTCTAAATATACAGTATAATGAGATCAAAATAGCCTGCCTATCACCTTGGAGTATTCTGGTAATTCACACAATGATTGATTATGATTTTGTTTATGTTTTCAGGGCCTGCACTGATTGCATGACTGAGCAGTCTCTGTCTTCTTTGCACATGCTCATAGTTTAGCTACTGTAACCACTAATTTTCTGAAGAAAATTGAGAAAGTTCTCTGCAGTACATATATAGGCAGAAAGATTTTACTATAACCTTTTAGTTAATCTTTGTCAATGAAACCAATCTGTCTAAAAGCTTGGATCTAAAACAATACCAGCAATGGGTCATGTCCAAATAAGTCACCATGTATCCACAATTTCATCAGTGTTTATTTTCCCTTTGTGGTTCTCTCCTCCCTTTTTTCATATAAGTAAAAGTATAGGTTCAATGAGCTTCAGGACTGGTTATGAGGCAGAGATGGCTTTGATCACTTGGTGGATGACCTACCTTGGGATCTAAAATGCAGAATTCTATCTGTTTTTGTTTGATGGACCCTTTGGCAGCTTTTGATATCATCCTCCATCTAAGCCAGTGTTGGCGAACCTATGGCATGGGTGCCAAAGGTGGCACTCAGAGCCCTTTCTGTGGACACCTGACACCGCCCTTTCACAGACACCTGTATTCAGGTTAAATTGCTGTATTGTCACTTTGAGAAAAATTAGTGGGTTTTGAATCAATTTGGGCACTCGGTATCTAAAAGGTTCGCCATCACTGATCTAAGCTGTCTCTCTAGGTTGGGATCTGGAGGCACTATCTTGTGATGGCTCTGATTCTTCCCGGAGAAGCAAACCTAGAAAGTGGTGGTGAGGAATCCTGTTCAATACCTTGACCTTTGGCTTGTGGTGTCCTTCAGGGTTCTGTTTTGTCCTACGTGATGTTTAATCCTTATATGAAAATGCTGGGACAGGTTTTCTGGAGTTTGGGAGTTGGGTGCCATCTGTAAACTTTTTGATGTCTACTTCCAGGTTATGGAGTGACCTGTCCCATGAGGTTAAGCTAGACCCCTTTTGTCAAAAATGATTTTTTTCAGGTATGTTTTAATATCTTGTTTTGACATGGTTAGATGTAGGGATGGGCTATTCATTTTGGAAGCTACCAGTTCCAAAATGGCACACTTGAGCCCAGCTGGTGTTCGGAAGCTTCCGAAATGCAATCAGCCAATCCCTTCTGAGCCCACGCGGGGCTGAGCTCCAATGAGGAAGAAGATGCTGATGTCATCATTCCTTCTCCCTGGTAGTGGCCAATCTGACAGGGAGGCGGGGTGATGCACTTCCCTGCACAACTCCTGATTGGCTGACTGTGTGTATTTTTTTTTGCTGCAAGTACCCATTCAACCTCTTATTGTTAGTGCTCTAAAGGACAGATCAGCATGGCAGAGGGGCTGAGCTTCTGCTGACCAATAATAGAAGCCTATTTCCCACTACAAGCAATTTACTGGTGCATGTTGTCATATAACATGGTGAAACATTTGGTCACAAAAGCTGTTTTCTCAAGTTGTACTTTGATCTTTCTGATGTGCAAGCATTTGACAACACTACAAAACATTGTAATGACTGAGACCCAGTGGGACATAGTGGTTCAAGGGTTACATTGGGGCACAGGAGCTCCACGTTCAAGATACTGCTGAACCACAAAACTCACTCAGCGACTTTCAGCAAGTCACTCCCTGTCAGTATGATCTACTTCAAAGGATTATTGTAATTACAAATTGTAGAGAAGAACAATATACAGCAGGCATGTCCAAACTTTGGCCCTCCTGATGTTTTGGACCAGAACTCCCAGAATTCCAAGCCTGTATTTCCAATGGCAAAGGATTGTGGGAGCTGTGGTCCAAAACATCTGGAGGGCCGAAGTTTGGATATGCCTGATATACAGTATATTGCTGTTTGAGGAGATGTAGCCTTGTTGGTCTGTATAAGCATGTGAGGGGAAATATAAAGGAAAGCATGATAATAATTCAACATTTCCATAGCTAAAACTGAGGGTCATCAAGAAATTATCCAAAGGTTTGGTTTTGCTACAAAAGAATGAGCTCTCCAAACTAATGTGATGAAAGCTAAGATCCAAGAGATTCATGCCAACAGCAAATATTGATTCTGCCAAGAAAAAGATGAAACTGGGTCATACCTTATCTGTGAAACTGGGTCATACCTTATCTACAAAATTAGACATGATAGAGTGGCAAATTTGGAGCAATGGTGATTATGCAATAATAATAATAATAATAATAATAATAATAATAATAATAATAATAATAATAATAATAATAATAATAATAAATAAATAAATAAATAAATAAATAAATAAATAAATAAATAAATAAATAAAGGGTGGTTCAGTTTTGTGAATACTTGTGAGTAGTAAATGTCGATAGCAGAGGAACCCTGTACTTTAATATAGGCAATATTTATAGTTTTTACTATTATTACAACTGAATGTTAGGGAGACAAAAACCATGACTACAAAAGAGCCAAAGAAATGTAATGTTGATGACTTGATGAAACTGATATTATTAAAGATTTTTTTTCATACCTTGTTTCAATTGTTAGCTCAAATGGAAGCTTCAGACAAAAAATATCAGAAGAATGAGGAGGTTATCTATGGGGAAACAACAATTGGTAATCAAATGTAAAGACATGTCACTAGAGACCAAGGCTGATATCATCTACGTTATAGTAGTCACAATTGCTATGTTGGATATGGATAGAGAAAAAAGCCAACCCCGGTTGGGGGGGTGTTGGATAAATCTAAGATTCAACATATATTTAGTTATTTATTTATTTCATTTTTATTCTGCCCATCTAGCCCAAGGATACTATAGGCAGTTTACAACATTACAAAATAGGAATTTTAAATATCAAGCATTAACAAATGAAATGAAAACATTAAACGTACAACCATGAAAATAAAAATAATTATAATCAATTTCAGTATCAGCAAAATAGGATTATACTGTCAAAAAATTAAGAGCCAAAATATGCAAAACAAGATCTGGATAAAAGAGATTTCATTGTATGCATAAAGATAAAGGTAGTAGTAGAAAAGAACTGTAAGAGTACCTACCATAAGGACAAACATAAAGACAAACAAGTAGAACATTAATATTACAACACTGAAGCAGTAATACTTCAGATACTTAATCAGAAGACAAGACTCACTAGAAAAGGCAATAATGGTTGCAAAAGTTGAAGGCAGCAGGAAAAGAAGACCAATGTGAGATGGATTGACTCCCAGCATGTCCAAACTTCAGCCCTCCTGATGTTTTGGACCACCACTCCCAGAATTCCTAGCCTGTATTTCCAATGGCAAAGGACTGTGGGAGTTGTGTTCCAAAACATCTGGAGAGCCGAAGTTTGGACATGCCTGCCCTAAAGGAAGCCACAGCCTTGAGTTTGCAAAAGCTGAGCAGAGCTATTAATAATAGGACACTTTGCAGTTCATTCATTCATAGGGTCACCATAATTCAGAAAATTCTTGACAGCATATAATACCAGTCATGTCCAAAGTCAGGCCCGGGGGCCAAATGCAGCCCGTTTACAAATTTCAAGTGGCCCACGGCCTCTTCTCCCTGCTGGCTCAGACTGTCATGCATCCCCACCAGCTGGCCCTTCCCTATCCGGATGGCCCTCGTTGCAAAAATTTTGGACACCCCTGGCATCTACCATAACAAGAGCCTGGCAAAGGAAAGTTAAGACAGAAATGTAATAAAATTAAATACTAGAGAACTTTTGTCTGAGGGTGAGAAATAAGTTACAGGCTGGTGCATCCCCTGTAACTTATTTCTGTGTCCTTCTAATGCATGATCAGTTTTCCAGTCATGACACTGAAAAGACAAAATGTGTTACCTTCAATTAGTAATTCAGGGAGTACTGTAAGATTTCCCAAAGCTTATGTTGCTTAATGTGGTTCCTCTTCTGGCCCAGACTGGTTCAATACTTTCTTCTGATAATAACGGCTTCCAAATACTTTCTTGCTGACTCCTGCCAACACTCTTCTTTCCTAATGTTTCTCAGATGACTAGTAACCAAAGCACAGGAAATCACTTACCCAGTGGAGTGATATGGCTTTTAAAGTGGTGTTAGTTATCATGGCAGCTCCCAACAGAGTAACACAAGGGAGCCGGCACACACTTGAAAGTAATGGTATTTGGTCTTTATCTGTAAAGTTGTGTGATTGACAGAGGACTGTGGAAAGGATTACACTGCCTTCTTTTCCAGGCTGTGCAGGGGTACATCTTCTGAAGCTCTTTACTGATAGGCTTGGAGAAATAGCATATGAGCAACTGCAGAACTGATGTCATTTTCTGCAATGCTTCTTCCTTACAGATGCATAGCATTTCCTTGAGTGATAGAAAACATTCCAAGTGTCATCATTCTCGAGCAGACCATATTTCTATGCTCCCCCCCCCCCGAAACCTTCCCCATTCCCCAATGACAACTTAAACAGCCAATACAGGCTATTACTGTTTTTTTTTAAAAAAAAATCCTTGTAGTCTTCTGCAATGTATTGGTGCTTGTAATGGGGTGGAATCCTTAAAAAGAGAGGTGAAACCCTGGATTGTTGTCATACTGCCTAATTAAAACTAGACCGAAAAGAACAGCTTCTTTCAAGACCTAATCCTAAATGGATGCATATCAGCAAATGTCTTTCACAGAGATCACCATAAGTTTTTCAAACAGCAACTTATTTTCAGTAAGTTATGGAAAATGTAGAAACACAGAGTCCATGTCAAGTAGTTTTCAGTAGTGGCAGTCTTAGGGCCTGAACATGGCTTTTGACATATACAGCAGTGCACAGTGATTCTAGAAGCCATGAAAAGTGTATAGAAATGCTGTGGAAAGATGACTTAATTTGCCCATGGCAGTATTCTGAAAAATTTAGGTTCTTGCTCATGTGCAGAGTCGAACTGTGAGCTGGACTCTTCTGTTATTCAGATCCAGTGTTGGTCCCTTGAAGAACTTGATGATGGATGAAGGGAATTTATTTATTATTTATTTATTTTTATATTTATATACCACACCAATTTCCCAAAGGGTACTCTGGGCGGTTCACATAAAAAGCACAGGAAATCCACAAGGTAATAAAAAGATTAAAAGATGACAACAATTAAAAAAGTAAAAAGGTAATTAGCAAGAGGCATAAGACTAATAATAAATGCAAATTAGGGGGGGAAGAAGCATGATACAAACCCTAGCGATTGCCGAAGGCATCCCTGAACAGCCAGGTTTTAACGGCTTTTTTAAAGGATGCCAAGGAGGGAGCCTGGTGTATCTTGCTCGGTAATTTGTTCCAGAGTGCTGGGCCAGCCACCGAGAAGGCCCGTTTATGAGTTGCTACCCTACGGGCCTCCCTGGGGAGTGAGAGAGCCATGGAGGATCGGGTTGGACGGGCCAGCTCTGATCGTAGGGAGATACGCTCTGCCAGATAGTCAGGACCCAGCCCATGGAGGGTTTTGTAAACCAAAATCAACACCTTGAACCTTATTCAGGAGGCAACGGGGAGCCAGTGCAGACCTGCCCGCACCAACCACCAACCTGGCTGCCGCATTCTACACCCACTGCGGTCGCCTAACAAGGTTCAAGGGGAGCCCCATGTAGAGAGTGTTGCAATAATCTGTACTCAACATGACCAGCGCCTGCACCACAGTCCTCAGAGAGTTCCCATCAAGGTATGGGCGGATCTGGATGATGTAGGTCGGCACTCATTTCTACACATTTGGGGATGTGGGTAGGCACTCATTTTTTTACACATCTTCACAGGCTGTACTGAATAATAAACAAGAATCCAAACAGGGATATGGATGAAGGGATGAACATACCTTGGCAGCTGATGTATGTGTGTCTCTGTACTCCTACACTAATATATCAAGTAAAGGACAGTGGGAGAAACTCAAGGAAGGAATTTTTATATGGCACTATTCCACCTAAGACCTAAGACCTAATGTAGAGGACCTGCAGCTGTTCCTTGGACACATAGGTCACTCTTCCACCTGAGACTGAAGTTACTGCCACTCTGTCCAGCTCCTTACCAGAGGCACAAGATCCCCTGCCTATGTTCTTCTTCTGCAGTACAGCAGGAATCCCTACACGCATGCACACATAGACACACATACAGACCATGGGGGAAAAACAAAACCTATTTCCACATGCATTACCAGAATGGGCCACTGGAGCATGCCAGAGGCCACCAATAAGTATTTCATTCCAACATCTCTTTTTCCCTCTTGTGGCTGGTTTTCATAATACATTCACATAAGTAGTTTTTTGTGCTTTTTTAATATTTCCAGCCCATAAGAAGACCCATGCTGAATCAGGCCAAAGTCCAGCTTCCTATATCTCACAGTGGCCCCACCTAATGTGTCTGAGAGCACATAGATATCTGTCTCCTGATACCACTGCCCTGAATCTGGCCCTTGAAGTACCCTTTTAAAGTCTTGGAGCAGGCCCAGCAAGTGAGGCTGGGGGATCAGATTCACCACTGCCGCTTTCCCAGCTGCTCCAAGACTTCTTGGAGCAGCCTGGGCGAGCAACAGAGGGGGATTGGGGCCACCGCTGCTCACCGGGGCTGTGCCAAGGCTTCTTGGAGCAGCCCCGGTGAGGGACGGGGGGGGGGGGATCATGTCTGCCTTCGCTGCTCGCCAGGGCTGCTCCAAGGCAGTTTATGAATAAATATAATGAATATATTATGAATGTATATAATTCAGGTTCTTGGAATCATAGCCAAGGAACATAATGAGGAGAGAGAAAAGGGCCACCACTCACAAATCGGGGGGGGGGGGAGTACAACACATTGAAGAATGTGCTTCAAAGGTTGAAGAAATGTGTTGAAAGTGGTTAAGTACAAGTAAGTGATTTAGGGAAGAAATGTGGTTATATGTGAGAAATATAAGGAGCATAATTCAAGCTATAAGTTATGGCCAGAGTTTCGTGTAGTTTCGTGTTGCTAAAACAAAGATAGCCATGTAATCAGGAGAGGAAATGTACCTTTCACGTAAGTATGCTTAGTAAGTCCCCAAATGCCAGTCAAGCTGAGAAATGTCAGAGGCCATCATTAAATATACTACTATGTAAATTCACAATGCCTCAGAGTTACCATAGCACTATGTAAATATATTTCTAGTTTATCCAAACCTCTCTTTGAATCTCCCTCAGGTATTTCAGCTATATGAGGTTGTTTGGCTTCATACTAAGGCTGTATTAATAGTTGCTCTTCATGGCTCAAAGGGACCCAGTAGGCAGCTCCAAATATGTGTCCGCTGTTCAAGATGTCACTGTGATTAAAACCTGCAAAGCCTTCTTCTGAGCCATCTTACCAAGCGCTAAGTCACTGAATGTAAGTGTATCTTTTAATAGGCACATATGTCAAACGAGCACTGCAATGTTACTAGCACAAACCACAGAAACTCCTGAATTCATACTTTTTCTGCTCTCACTCTCTCTCCCGCCTCCCTCCTGTAATATATTGAACAGCAGTAAATTTCACTTTGTACTCTTCTTTCTGCTGTAACTCCTTCCAGGAAGGTGACATAATCTGATGGAGGAAAAACACAGTTTTGAAACTTCAGGATGCTTGAGACATGAAGACGCTCTAACTTAATGTTGTTGGTGCAGAACGGAGAGGGGTGGGGTAATAATAGTTTTTCGCATTTTTTTCTTATCCCTCACCTTCCTTGACTGCAGGTGTATGCCACTTGTTTTGAACACCTGGAAGAGAAACCCCCACATCCTAAGGGAGGAGAGGATATTTTCATTATTTGATTTTACCCCTAACACCAGCAAGCCATCTTGGGTGAAATTCTCCTTTCAAGGGGCAACGTTCCCAGAAAAAAAGCTTCATACCCTCCAACCTTTCATAGGTAAAAAGAGGGATGTAATTGTAAGGCTCTGATTCTCATATGAAAGACATTCATCAGGCACCCTTCTCTCCCTTCTTTCTGAAGGCTATACTGTGTTCTGTCTGCTTTGTTTGTTGCAATAACAATTCTTTTAACAAGGCATTTCCAAGGGGTCAGACTCAGAATAAAATACACCTGGTGATTTGCAGGCATTCAGGAAATAGGGATGCTTCATAAGGGGATTGCACCATATGAACGTGTTTTTAGTCTTTGGAACTCCCTGCCGCAGGATGTGGTGATGGAATCTGGACTGGATGCCTTCAAAAGGGGATTGGACAGATTCCTGGAGGAAAAGTCCATCACAGCTTACAAACCATGATGGAGATGTGTAATCTCCAGGCTTAAAACCAGGGTACTTCAAGGGCCAGATGCAGGGGAGTGGTATCAGGAGACAGAAATCTAGTCTCGTGCTCTCCCAGATGCATTTGGTGGGGCCACTGTGAGATACAGGAAGCTGAACTAGATGGGCCTTTGGCCTGAACCAGCATGGCTCGTCTTATGTTCTTATGTTCTCATGTTTGTGCTTTGTTAAAACCACTCTACTTCACTAGGGATTCAGGGTTTTCTCCAGCACCGCCAGTACTTCCGTTCCCTCGAACATTCCAGTTTTAGAAACCACAATTTCCTTTCCTTTAAGGGTTTAACCAAGTCCAGCTAGAAGCTCTCTTAATAAAGCATTTCCTTGTTTTTATTAAGACACACACTTCTTTTACAGCTGTCTTCACCCCTACATACACAGGCAAATTCCTTTCTGTTTCTACTAGACATGGGCACGACTAGGCGAAATTCTCGTTTCCGTTTTCGGTTCTCGTTATCGTTACGTAACGGGTAACGGTAACGAGAATTACTCCGCTCCAACTCGAACTCGAACCGAAAAAGAAAAATTGGGCCTGATTTTTCGTTGTCGTTCATGGCATCACGGCGATCGCGCGATGCCAAGCAGCACAGAAAAAAAGTTTTTAAAAAAAAACCCGATTCCCGGCCATAAAAGCAGGCGAAAATATGCCTGCCTCAGTGAGGGCACCTACCGAGGGGTGGTTTCTGGGGGGGGGGGTCCCCGGCCTTCCCCCCCTCTCCTGTCCTGGGCTGCTGGTACCAGGCTGGGTGGGGCATCCTCGTTGTCTCCATTTGCCATGCGTTGGGGGGGATCCAAAATGGCAACCACAATATTTATTTTTAAATTGTGGTCCAAAAACCCACCAAAGCAGCACAGAAACCTTTGAAAATTAGGTATTTTAAATGCCTGATTTTTATAGTAGCAGCAGTGGGTTTTTCTTGCAATAAAACATCTCCATTGATTTTATTTTATTTTATTTTTATTTTTATTTTTTTTACACCTGCGCATGCGCAATGATGGGCTGGCCATGGGATGGGACCATGCAAATTTTTGGACCCATTCCACCAATCGCATGGCCAGGTTTTGACTGAGACTTCTGGGTGTGCCAGAGAGGGCATTAAAAGCCCACAAACCCTAACCCTAACCCTAACCCTAACCCAACCCTAACCCATACGCCAGTACGCTGTCCATCTTAGTGGGTCAGAGGCACCCAGAGGTGCAGCCCACTAACCCACCCTAACCTTAACCATAACCCTAAGCCTAGCCATTACCCTAACCCCAACCCTAACCCAGATCCGTACGCAAGCACACTTTCCTTCTTAGTGGGTCCCAGGCACCCAGAGAGGTGCCTCCCACAGCCCACTATTCCCTACCCCTATCCCATTCCCTAACCTGTACGTCAGTACGCTAGTACGCTCCCCTTCTTAGTGAGTCAAAGTGAGGCCCCCAGAGAGGTGCCTCACAGAGCCCACTATCCCCTATCCCATTCCCTAACCTGTACGGCAGTACGCTACTATGCTTCCCTTCTTACTTAGTCAGAGGCACCCAGAGAGGTGCCTCTGCCACCCCACCCTAACATAATGTAATGTAAATGTATGGTACGCGGCAGCTCCGCAAAACGCTTCCCTTGCTTTCCTTCTTAGTGGGTCAGACGTCAGAGAAGCACCCAGAGAGGTGCCTCCCAGAGCCCACTTACTCCAACCCCAACCCCAACCCAAACAACAAACGACAAACGACAAACGGAAACGACAAATTTTTGAAAATTTCATCGACAAATGGTAACGAGCTGAAACAGACCCGTCCTGACAATCGAAAACTCGAAATGTCATTTTTCCTGGTCGTGCCCATCTCTAGTTTCTACAATGACAATCTGCCCTTAGCAGGGAGTTTTCACTCAGTGAGAGACCCTCGTAACTGACACTTCACTTGGCTCTTTATTTCTTCAGCCCAAGTGAAATTTTTAACGCTACTTTTTAGCCTTTCTTCCTTTAACTATATTTAGGTCTGGTACTTCAAGGCAGAACTGGATCTCTTCTCAGATCCCACACAGGCTGCCTACCAAATTGTTACGCACATACCCATACTTTCATTACTTTTACTGCCACCACCACTTTCCTGGACACCTTTATTTTTATTAATAAGGGTGTCAGTCACCAAGGTATATGTTTTTAAATAAAAACTTGTAACATTTATTGATTTACAAGAGTATTCATATAGTGACGGCCAATTAACGTATATGCTATTCACACAGTTACATTTTTTTTAACTTTTATATATCAATCTTTATACCAGACCCTAACCAGCCTCAAGATTTCACTCCTGATTGACTGATAAAAAGCTATCTTAGATCCTAACTGCCTTATGACTCTCTGGCTTCTCTCTTCTCTCTTCACAGGGTTCTATACATTTATATACTGTACCCACACCCACTAATTCACTGATTGGCTACTCTAAACACACACATAAATATTCATAAATAGCATTAAATATGCATAAACAACCCTGTTCATCACAACATCAAAGACTAACTTTCATATTTTAATGTAAGGTTTTGTGGACACACCCACTTCTTCAGACATATAATAGCAGAAAGTTTCGTGGGAGATCTTGAAGATATGTTTCCATCTGGGCAGAGCAGAAATGTGAATGTAATATCACTGAATTGCTTTTTGAAGAAAATCAGTTTATGCAAAACTGAAGTTTCCAGATATCTGGGAATCTAAATGGTCTCTCCAATATCTAGGAGAGTTATTTATACACATAAATAAATAAATAAATAAATAAATAAATAAATAAATAAATAAATAAATAAATAAATAAATAAATAAATAAAAAGAATTTCCAGTTTGATGAGTTGAAACTTAAATTTCAGTTTTTAAAATTCAATTATGGATGTTTTGGATTTAAATAGGTTTCGTTGGATCAGATTTACAAAACTGTAATTCAGAGAATCCTCTTTGTACCCATCTGCTAGCACGGAAAGACAATAACTGAGACCAATGTGGTTTTAGAGAGAAAAATCAAACATCCTTTAACTGGGGAAAAAATCAACACACTTCATTTGGTAAAAACATTATTTCCAGACAATTGAAAAAAAAATCTAAAGGCTGGGAGCTGGGAAAATTAAACAGAGACCCAGAAATTTACTTCTTTTCCTGCTGTTTTCAAAAGGAAAGATTATAGGTATTACTTATGTTATCTTTTGTTGAGGTTGGTTGCTGTTAGTTCTGCTCTGCAAGTAGTGTAATGCCCAAGGCTTCCCAGTGAGTGCCAAGTGATAGCAGAAATATCTCATGGAGCTTTGATGCCTCACTATTTCAAATTTTAGCAAGGTGTATGTTTCAAACAGAATATGGAAAATTAGCACAAGCAGTTAAATTTTTTCATTAATCATTTGAGTACTCAAAAATCTTATTTGCTAATGTTGGTAGGGAACATTATAATTCACTACATTAATTCAAGAACATTGATCACTAGTAGAGATGGGCACGACTTAGCAGTATTCCCGTTTCCGTTTCCGTTACTCGTTTCCGTTACTCTACGGAAATGGTAACGGGAATTACTCCGCCAGACTTCGAGCTCGAACCGACGAACGAACAATTTGGTCTGATTTGTCGTGCTCGTTACTTGCATCGCGGCGACCGCGCAATGCCAAGCGGCACAGAAAAAAAGTTTTTAAAAGTTAAAAAAAAAAAACGATTCCCGGCCCTAAAAGTAGGTGAAAACTGTCTGAGGGCACCTACCAGGCCAGAAGGGTGTTTTATTGGGGGGGGGGGTTTCCCCGCCCCCCTCTCCTTGGCTATTGCTACTGCTGCGCTGCTGGTACCAGGCTGGGAGGGCGCATCCATTTGCCATGCAGTGCGGGGGATCCAAAATGGTGACCGCAATATTTTTTTTTGAAATCATTGCCCAAAACCCCACCAAAGCACCACAGAAACATGCGAAAATTAGCTATTTTAAATGCTTGAATTTTTACAGTAGCAGCAGTGGGTTTTTCTTGCAAAAAAAAGTCTCCGTTGATTTTATTTTATTTTATTTTATTTTTATTTTTTTACACCTGCGCATTCGCAATGATGGGCTTGCCCATGGGAGTGGACCATGCAAAGTTTTGGAGCCATTTCCCCCAATCGCATGGCCAGGTTTTGCTGACTGTACCAGGCTGGGAGGGCACATCCATTTGCCATGCAGTGCGGGGGATCCAAAATGGCGACCGCAATATTTTTTTTGAAATCGTTGCCCAAAACCCCACCAAAGCACCACAGAAACATGCGAAAATTAGCTATTTTAAATGCTTGAATTTTTACAGTAGCAGCAGTGGGTTTTTCTTGCAAAAAAAAAGTCTCCAAAATTTTATTTTATTTTATTTTATTTTATTTTATTTTATTTTATTTTATTTTATTTTATTTTTTTACACCTGCACATTCGCAATGATGGGAGTGGACCATGCAAATTTTCCACCAATCACATGGCCACTTGGCCTGGTTGACCACAGAGACTTCTGGGATGTGCCAATCGGGCATAAACAGCCCACTAATCGTAGCCCAAACCCGAACCCTAAGCCTAACCCATACGCCAGTACACTGTCCTTCTAAGTGGGTCAGAGAGGCACCCAGATGCACCCCAATACTCACCCTAACCTCACCCGTAACTAGCCTAACCCTAGCCGTTGCGCTAACCCGTCTTAACCCTAAGCCAGATCTACTTGCATTGCACTACATGCAAGTACGTGAGACACAGCGGGTGCAAAGAGTCTGCCAGTCTGTCACTTGTGGCTCTGGCTGACTCCTGCAGCTCCCTCCAGGAGCACGCTACCCCCAAACCAGTACTAACGACAACAAAAAAACGAAAAATGAACTGACTAATTTTTGCGAAATTTCACGAAAAACGGAAACGAGCCGAAACGGACTGCCTCCGATACACGACAACTCGAAAATGTCATTTTCCCGAGTCGTGCCCATCTCTAATCACTAGGGACAGCAATGAAAATGGAAGCTCTCAATTCCTGCTGAATTCAATGTAGAGCTTTTTTACATGGATTTTTTTTAAAAGCAAGCACTACTAATGATCCCTGAAAAAGTTCATTTGACGTAGAATCTTTGGTATGTTCTACTGTCTCATAATGGATGAAATAATTATTCCAAAGCACATTCAATCTTAGACTGACAACCTAGGCCAGGCATGTCCAAACTTTGGCCCTCCTGATGTTTTGGACCACAACTCCCAGAATTCTAAGCTTAGTTTGCCAGTGACAATGGACTGTGGGAGTTGTGGTCCAAAATATCTGGAGGGCCAAATTTTGGACATACCTGACCTAGGCTAAGAAATGTTGACTTGCCCAGGACCACATAGAGAGTCACTGGCAGAGTAAATTCCAGCTATAACATTAACTCTTATTGGACTAAATTCATGAACATGCTTAGTACTTCACTGAACAACCTTCAATTATGCTTGTCTGTACTAAGGAAAGCATCTTGATGCAAGCAAATCTTTTTAATGATTTCAAAAATGCTGAAAGATACAGAGATCTTCATCTCACAAGAAATATAGTTCTCATAGTTGGGACAAACACTGTCTTGTGCCCCCCCCCCAAAAGCTAAATGAATGAATAGGGACTAGGGATGGGCATTTCATTTTGTTCCATTTAGTTTTCTCTGCATTTTGTTTAGTTTCATTTTAAAATGAATTTTTGTGAAAAAATGTCTGTGAAGATTCTGTCATCCAGGGGAGTTTATCTGGAAGTTGAGTCATGCCAACTGGACTTCTTCACAACATAGAAGGGGTAACAGCTAACGACCAATATCAGCAGTACACCTTCACTTGAAGGACAAAGGGCACTCACTTCAAAGATGAGGATGCACACATATTAGACAGAGAAGATGGGTGGTTTGAGAGAGGGGTCAGGGAAGCCATTCATGTGAGCATTGAAAACCCCTCTCTCAACAGAGGTGGGTTGCTCAGGCACAGTCTATGTGCTACTTCTCAGGCTGTGCTTTCAACAATACCAAGACAAATCTAAAAGCCTTCACCACCAAGGCCATAGCTAATGACCCATACTTTATGGGTTTCAGCACCTTAGACCATTGTTCACCTTAAGGCTATTGACTGTTGTCTACCTAACAAGCCTATTCAGGCCATTATTCACCTTATGAGCCTATTTCAGACCAGGGTGACAAGAGGTCAAAGAAGACTATAAGATGGAGGAATCACAACTAGCTTTATTAAGACTGATGAAGCTGTTTGGATGAGCATAAAAACATTTCTATCTGTCAAGAAAAGAAATCCTGTTGCCATGATTCAACTTCCAGATTTTGTAAAAAAAAAGATTACAAAATGAAACAGTAATGAAATGATTTGTTATTCTATAAAATGGCTCCACTGGGCCCTAGAGGCACCAAGTATTGTGGATGCCTTCTTTGGACTATCTCCTTTAAGACCTCCAAGTTTGGAGAGTTTTGGGGCTCAGGGAGCCAAGTTAATCAACCCCAAAGGCAGTGCCCCCAGACAAGACAATCTAATTCCAATTCTATGTACTTGAAAATAGTGATTCCATGCATCTAGCAGTATGGAAATTATAGTGGGGCTTTCACAAGCTCTTCCCTTTAAGCACCCCCAATTTGGAGAGATTTGGGGTTCAGGGGGCCAAGTTATTCAACTCCAAAGGGGGTACCCCCAGAAAAAAAGCATTTGTAATCTAAAAGTACTTGAAAATACTGATCCCAGGCATCTAGCAGCATGGAATTTACAATGGAGCTTCCTCAAGCTCTTCCCTTTAAGCCCACCAAGGCACATAGGGCTGTATCAAATGAACCCTCTGTTTCAGTGCACCAGGCAGGGAGTGTGGCAGGGTAGCTGGCATGCAGACGGCAGATCTTAAACATTTAGACCCTCTAGGAGAGTGAGATTAAACCTCCCTGGTATGGCCAAGGCAGGCCTTAGAAAAGTTGGGTCATTTGAGACCCACTAAGAGAGTAAGAGTGGACCTCCCTGGTAGCAGCACTTCCAGAGCCATCGGAAGGAGGGGGGACCCAGGAAACTACAGGCCATTGGTACTTTAAACACTGAACCCCATGCCTTCTGTAAGTGTAAAAGGCTTACAAACCAAGATTAAGTCCCTCACTCCTCCAGACAACAAAGAAAATGAAGCCAGACAGCCTCTTATATACCTTAGTCAGGCAGCCAAGCAAATCCCACTCACCCCCCAAAAGCAGCACTTTAAAATGGATTCCTATGGTCATCACCTTTGGAGTTGAATAACTTGGCCCCTGAACCCCAAATCTCTCTAAATTGGGGGTACTAAAAGGGAAGTGCTTGAAGAAACTCCACTGCAATTTCCATGCTGCTAGATCAAGAAAGACATAGTGGGGGGTCACTAGCACCTCCCTTTCTAAAACAATTAACATTGCAATATAGTAAAAATGCTGCCACAGGATGTGGTGATGGCATCTGGCCTTTTTCTGCGGTAAACCAGGGTACTTCAAGGGCCAGATGCAGGGGGAGTGGTATCAGGAGACAGATATCTAGTCTCTTGGCGCTCCCAAACCCCCTTTGGAGTTTAATAACTTGGGCCCCTGAACCCCAAACCTCTATAAAATCAGAGGGATTAAAGGGGAGAGTCCAAGCAAGGTACCCACAAAATGTGGTGCCTCTAGGACCCAGGGGACCCATTTTACAGCATAACAAAATTATTCATTAAAAAAAACCATTTCTTTTCATTTCGTAACAAAATGCTATTTCCTGTTTCATTTCATTTCATTTCATAAGCTTACAAAATGAAAAATGGCATTTCATTTTTTGTAAGGTGTCCATCCCTAATGGGGACATAGTCAGCACCCCAAGACTTTTGTTCTTTTTAATACCTTTAATCACTGTCACTAAAGAGCCTGGAGTATTTTTTACAATGAACTTCATAAGAGTATTGATAGAATTGGAAATTCTAGGCTGTGTTACTTCTCAAAATGCTAGCACAAGTTTCCAATAAGCCACTACTAGACTTCCTCTGGCTTGTCATGAATATATATCAAAGCTGAATTTAAACGATAAAGCCACAGTCACGCTGTTTTGTAATCATAAGATAAAATGATTTCCAGTGTATATATAACAAATACATATACTTTGAATTGACACAAATATATTCCCTAACACAAAAGAGCTGGTAATGAAAGACTACGGATGGAAGTAAAAAGCAAATTAATAATTGTAATAACATGTCTCCCTCTCAACCAGTACCAGCAAGAATTTTATATGTGAGGTGCCAAGGGCTTGTTTCTCCCTCATCCTCAAGGACCTCTGTCATTTGAAATATGATTTCTTCAAGAATAATTTTGTTTTTCTGTTCATATCATGACATTATTTTAAGCATGAGGCTGTACTAACATTCTGTCACAAGAAATCAAGCTGCCGCAAAGAGAGTTTGTAGTGATAATTGAGTGACACCAGGAATGAGGTGTGGCGGCCTTAAGGGATTATTATTTTTTTTTGCTGTGGAAAAAAGTAAAAGGTTACCTAGTAAAAAGAGATACCTTTGCTTTTATTATCATTTTTACTATGCACTTTTATGTTACCTTGATTTTCCTGCCCTGCTTTTCATGAGGATACTGATTGCATCAAATGGAAAATATATAAACCACAAGAGGGTTCAGGAATGGAACCCATAGGCATGCCACATATTTTTTGTTTTCTTTCTCTGGCATGGAGGGTTCCCAACTGATTTGAAAGACAGCTAGGCTTTAAATGATGGGCTTTGGGGTCAAAATAAAGTAAAATGCAAATTTCAATACATTCCAATTACAGGCTGTATAAGGTGCACTAAACATTTCACAGGTGGAGGGAGGAAATGTCATAAACGCTGGTTTGGCAATCAGAATTTTATAGTGATTTTTGACTGCTCGCAAAATTGGGATTGATTTATTCATTTTGGAAGGCAAAAAATAAAAAAAAATCCATGAAACCCCATGAAACTCCTATTACCTTGTGATCTGCAGCTATTTTTGGTAGTTGATAGATATTTATGACATATTGCCATGGCAACAAAGATGTATCTGAATAACTGTTATATGGCAAGAAGGGATAATGCTCCAGAATGCCTTGTGATACAAATAATCATTGCTTAAAGTTACAGAAAACATCTAAGGAATGTTGCCTGTTTCTACCTGTATATCTACGTGAATAAACAAAGCATTCATTTATTGACAAGGATAACATGATCCTACTTGTAATAGCTTT
This sequence comes from Phrynocephalus guinanensis, assembly GCA_037367245.1. Taxonomy (NCBI): domain Eukaryota; kingdom Metazoa; phylum Chordata; class Lepidosauria; order Squamata; family Agamidae; genus Phrynocephalus; species Phrynocephalus guinanensis. Next base: position 153,460,720 of record CM074733.1, on the reverse strand, counting down.
CACAAGAGAGATTGAGGGCCTGAGGCCACTAGATGGAGCATTTATCTTTGCAAAAAATTAGTAACAAGCAAGATTACTTTCAGAAAAGACATTTAAGTACAGCCTCCCTCTCCTTCCCTGTTAAAAAATATGTAATATAATTCTTTCACGAAGACTCTGTGTTTCTGTTTGCCAGCTATGTGGAACTGAGTCTCTCTCTTGAAGGACAGAAAGGAGTACCTTAATTAGGTATGCAGAGGATTTGGTTGTTCTAATAGAAGGGGAGGAGCTTTTTCTTTCTCTTTTCCTTCCACTTGGTGTTTTTCTACAGTCTTGTTTTCACATATGTGGATTTGCAGATTTTCAACACTGCATTTAAGTGTGAAGAAGCTATGCTATTAAAGGAGGCCACTTCTCTTTCTGTGGCAGGAGGTTATTATTATGGAAACGATGCAAGGAAAAGGATAATGATGCAACAGAGGATGGATGAAAGAGATGGGTGGGGTGAAAAGAGGAGTGTGGTTGTATGGGAAACAGCAGTGGATCTTTTTTCCTGCAGGCTGAGACCAAATATGAGGTAAGTTTTTTTTCTTGTAAGGAAAAGAAAAAGAACAATGTGGAAAATAAAGGTGGACATCCCTCAGTTCCAGACAGATCAATGCCAGATAGGTCCATTCTACTGAGCTGGCCAGCTGTGCATTGTCCACTTCAACAAAATACCAAGTTAGAACCATTCCGGTAAAGACAGTCCCATCCACTTTTGCCAGGCAGCTAAACAAGAACAGCTTTCTGGAAAGCTGGCCAGGGGGCAGGTTAATTGAGGCAGCATCAAAACTATGCTTCAACAAAACTGTAAGAGACCATCATTTTGAGTCTCCCGAACTGTGTGGTTCTTTGAAACAAGGCTGGAAATAATTTCATCCCTCCATGCTGATGTCAGTTAAAAGCCAGGCATTAGCCGAATGGGAGAACGCCTCAACCGAGCCGTGTCTGCAACACTGTGCTGTGCTCTCCGGCATCTAATGGATCAGGGAGACAGATACGCTGAGCTCATTGGCATGTAAAGTTAAATTCAGATCTATTACTGATTACGCACATGCATGTCCAAGAGCGGAAGCGTTTAAAGGAAAAGAATTAGGCTGACGCTGGCAAGCGGCCAGCGAAGGGACTGAACGGAGACTTTTCAGGAAAAGCAGACTTTGTCCGTGCCAAGAGAGTGTGAAATGCTTACAAATGGTTGCTCAGCTGTGAGATGAGGAGTAGGAAGGAGAGTCCGAAACATTCAGCTGCCCAGCAGTCCAACCCTATGACCACGATACGCCCTTTTAAAAAGAAATAGCCATGCAGTGGAGTAGGAGAGAATCGTGCGCTCGCTGATTGGCACTTCACCTGAATACACAGCTCACATAGGAAGTATGGCCCAATGGAAGAACGCTCACTTAGGAAGTATGGCCCAATGGAAGCCATAGCCTTTTCATTAACTTAACGAGAAGACAAGCGAGTTGGAAAGCATATTTACAGAAATGGGGGCTCTGTGTACAGAGATATTTGACTCAGAACCCAGAAGGTTGGTTTATGGCCCAGGAGACACACATCTTTTATTTTCAGTCCTGTCCCAAGACTCCATCAAAGAAAAGACGAGTGTCTGGGTAGTTCTCCCCCCACACAACAAGCAAAAGCAATGGGTATTTGTTCAAATATATAATTAGCCACTACGATGGCAAGGCATAGTGCTGTGGACAAAATAAGAATGTATTCAGATTCAAAAATGTTACCATTTCTTCTCAGAGTGGAGATGTGGAAATGAAAATAATTGAAGGTTGGCTTCCATTGTGCTTAATCCCACAACAACACCCCCTGGCCTCCCTTGTTTCCTCTGCCATGATGGGAATGGGCCAGAGACAGGGAGAGAAGGCGAGAGAGGATGCACTGGAATATTGCTTAGTAGGCAGCACTGGAAGCATCCAGAAAATCCTCCAAAGGCTGCACTCTGAAGTACCAGTTCCCTCCAATATGACTTGTACAAATATAATCCCAGCTGTTAACTCCCTATTCCAGCAGGAATTTGGGATTCACAGCATATGGTTCCTAAAGGAGGTTGAGCAGTGGGGGGTATGAAGTGCATAGTTGCAGGAAGTGCAGTGTTACTGGAAGCATTACACCAAGATGAGATGGAATGAACCACTGGCGAAATGCTTCCAGCCATCCCATCTTCCACTTCTTATGGAGTGGTTCAAGTTGCCAATCAGGAACTATCTAAAAGATGCTTCCAACATTCTAGTGAGAGACACTTCTGTGACAAAGGTGACAACCAGTATAGACCAGACAGAAGAGGCTGGCATGGAAACTATAACTTGCTAAATTGATTTTGGTCTAAACCCCAAGATACTCTTTCTCAACAGGGCTCTCCAAGTATCTGGCACTGTTGGGAAATACCAGATACTATACAAGTGTCTTAAAATGTATATAGATGTAGACAAAGTATCTCTTTTAGCAGGTTCCTGGATGGCAAGGAACCAAAGCTCTGAGGTAAAGTTTGAATAAGAACATAAGAACATAAGAACATAAGAAGAGCCATGCTGGATCAGGCCAAAGGCCCATCTAGTCCAGCTTCCTGTATCTCACAGCGGCCCCACCAGATGCGTTTGGGAGCTCATGAGACTAGATATCTGTCTCCTGATACCACTCCCCTGCATCTGGCCCTTGAAGTACCCTGGTTTCTCCATCATGGTTTGTAACCTGTGATGGACTTTTCCTCCAGGAATCTGTCCAATCCCCTTTTGAAGGCATCCAGGCCAGATGCCATCACCACATCCTGTGGCAGGGAGTTTCATAGACTTAGAACGCGCCATCATCGTTAGCTTTCAGAAATACAACCCAGGGAATTCTGTTCTTCACTTCCTGAAAGAAAGCTTTGTCATATCATTTGCAAGAAGATAAGTAAAGGTCATATTTCCAGACAAAGCTTTTGCTGGAAGGGTGTGGACAGAGGCAGCACAAATTATATAGCATACTTCACTTCAGTAATTTACCACACAGAGGGCTGTCCATCCATTTAACTCTCATGGCCTTGGCTAAATCATCCTGCAAAGGGTGAATGGTGGGACTCAGTGGCTGAAGTCCGGTCATAAGTCACAACTAGAGAAGGCCCATCAAAGCAGTGGGGATTTGGTGAATGAACACTTGTGCATAGGTTCCATTGATTCAACATGCATCCTGTAGTTGTGGAATACTGCTAGATTTCAGTGTCCAATGAGAATTCCAGTATAACTTAAGGTCTTTAGGGAAAAAATCACATCCTCTGTTCAAAGAAGTGCTTGGAAACTACAGTAGTCTGCTCTATGCAAACACCCAGAGACAGAAGATACAATAGAGAATAAAAGGAAAATGAAATTTGTTGTTGTTGTGTCATTATAGTCATGACTAGAGATGGGCACGACTTGAAAAAAATTTTTTTCGAGTTGTCGTTAGTCGGGCCGGTTCCGTTTCGGCTCGTTTCCGTTTTTCGTGAAAATTTGCAAAAATTAGTCGGTTCGTTTTTTCGTTTTTTCATTGTCGTTAGTACTGGTTTGGGGAGGGGGTAGCGGGCTCCTGGAGGGAGCTGCAGGAGTCAGCCAGAGCCACAAGTGACGGACTGGCAGACTCTGCACCCGCTGTGTCTCACGTACTTGCATGTAGTGCAATGCAAGTAGATCTGGCTTAGGGTTAAGACGGCTTAGCGCAACGGCTAGGGTTAGGCTAGTTACGGGTGAGGTTACGGTGAGTATTGGGGTGCATCTGGGTGCCTCTCTGACCCACTTAGAAGGACAGTGTACTGGCGTATGGGTTAGGCTTAGGGTTCGGGTTTGGGCTACGATTAGTGGGCTGTTTATGCCCGATTGGCACATCCCAGAAGTCTCTGTGGTCAACCTGGCCAAGTGACCATGCAATTGGTGGAAAATTTGCATGGTCTACTCCCATGGGAGAGCCCATCATTGCAAATGTGCAGGTGTAAAAAAATAAAATAAAATAAAATAAAATAAAATCAACGGAGACTTTTTTTTTTTGCAAGAAAAACCCACTGCTGCTACTGTAAAAATTCAAGCATTTAAAAAAAAGCTAATTTTCGCATGTTTCTGTGGTGCTTTGGTGGGGTTTTGGGCAACGATTTCAAAAAAAATATTGCAGTCGCCATTTTGGATCCCCCGCACTACATGGCAAATGGATGCGCACTCCCAGCCTGGTACCAGCAGCGCAGCAGTAGCAATAGCCAAGGAGAGGGGGGCGGGGAAACCCCCCCAAAAATAAAACACCCTTCTGGCCTGGTAGGTGCCCTCAGACAGTTTTCGCCTACTTTTAGGGCCAGGAATCGGTTTTTTTTAACTTTAAAAACTTTTTTTCTGTGCCGCTTGGCATTGCGCGATGCAAGTAACGAGCACGACAAATCAGACCAAATTGTTCGTTCGTCGGTTCGAGCTCGAAGTCTGGGGCAGTGATTCCCGTTACCGTTTCCGTAGAGTAACGGAAACGAGTAACGGAAACGGAAACGGGAATACCGCTAAGTCGTGCCCATCTCTAGTCATGACGAACTCTTTGTGACCCCCATATCCATTGTATTTTCTTGGCAGGAATACTGGAGCAGTTTGCCAGTTCCTACTCCAGGTGTTTACAGCACCTGGTGTTCCCTGTTGGTCACCCATCCAAGTACTAGCCAGGCCGGACCCTGCTTAGCTTCCAAGATCAAGTGAGACTGGATGTGCTTAGGGTACCTAGGTATAATGAAACTGGTTTATGTAAAATGCATTATTCTCTTACTGTGGGGACTTTCCTGACTGCAGTGCTTTTCTCTGTAACAGATGAAATATGGGGCAATTTACTGACAACTATAGTATTCCATTTCTGCCTCAATGTTAGCTAGGAGGAACAATATAAATAAATAATGCAAGGGCCAAAATAAGAAAGAGAATCATTTCTTGCCTTTTTTGTTTTGTATGAACCACTTTGGGTTTTTTTTTTAAAGCTGAAATTCAGTAAGACAATACAGGAGGTCTACATTGCCCCTGGAAATTCACTTTTGTGTTTTTTTTACGATGTGGCATATACTTTGAAAAACGTATTTGAGTCACTGTAAGTTGGAAGTGACCAACCAGCAAATAACACAATTTCCACATATGGGCATATCATTGATTCATGTATGAAGCGTTATACTATGGGCAGTTTAACATTCAATTCATTTCACCAAAAGCCTCTGGTGTAGACTATCCTGTGATGACTTCAAGACCACTTTCCTTGTTATTTAACCCCTGATAACTCTTTTTAAAAAGATTGATACTGAATCCCTGTTAATTAGAGAGTGTAAAGAATACTTGCTTAATTTTTCATTGTCATTGATTGAGGCTATTCCAATAAGACACTTTCACAAAGAACATTGAGGCTCCACAAGATTCCTCACCTGCAGGCAAGATTGAAACACAGCTCAATTTTTCTCCGTGTCAAGTCTCCATAAGTAAATCTAGCATCCTTTCCCTTTGAAAAGCAAAACACCGAGGAGGAGGTGGAAAGAGGATAGAGGTTGAGAATGGTAGGCTGATGGCTCAAGAAGACTTAAACTCCTAGCACCTCCTAAAAGCAACTCCAGGACCAGAAATGTATGGAAATAGCCACATTTGGGGTGCAAGAATCACCACAGGATGTCTGCTTTGGCTTTTTTTAAAATATGGGCAGAGGGTTTTAGAGGGATTATAAGGTCTCAGTGACCCACCACAGGATGGAAAAATCTTTCCATTACGTTGTGAAAGGCATGCCGTTCTCTCTAATAAACTCCAATTCTAAATAATTACATGTATGCAATTCCAAAAATATAATTATTGCTCCTGCTACCACTTTGTCTAGTTAGATACCCACAACAGGAATAGCTATAAATCTGAGATGACAAGCCTCATAGACTAAGAAAGCATTGGGAAGTGCCTATTGTTATGTTAAAAGCTTACAGTTCTGTTAATCATATTAAGATGAATGGGTTTTCTTATCTAGATCAGCAGCAGAATGGGTGGCACATAGGATAATAAATAAAGAGAAAGCATATTTACAAACTAACATTTCTAGGTAAAACTTAGGTAATGAATTAATAAACTGCATAAATCCGAAGCAACCCAGTAGGAAACAGTGCATTAAAATAGCTGTCTGAAAAGTATTTATTTAGTTATTAAGTTTATAGATCACCCTATTTAGTGAGAACACTACTGAGGGTGCTTTACATAATTAGGGGAAGCATACAACCAACAAACATCATCATCATCATCATCATCATCATCATCATCATCATCATCATCATCATCATCATCATCATCATCATCATCATCATCATGGAGCAGGAAGGGAATATATCAAATGAGTGCAAAACATCTTAAAATCAAATTGACTGGGGAAAATCAGTCAAAGCTATAAACACATGGGCAGTACCAGTAATGGCATACCCAGTGGGAATCAGATTGGAACCAAAATGAATTGAAAGAACTGTGTTTAAAAACACTGAAACTAATGAACCTGCATCACATGGCTCATTCAAAAAGTGATCTGAACAGGTTACATTCATCATGAACTATAGGAGAGTGTGGATTACTGGATATAGTACTAGAGGAGGAAAAAGGAAGCCTTAATTAGTACAAACAGAGCACCATTTGTATATTAGTACAAGCAGAGAAAAGTTATCTAGGACAATATTTTGAAAACAACAAAAACAAAGGCTAAATAGAAGAAACAACAGTTTGAAAATAAATTAAACAGTTTGAAAAATAAAGCATTACATGGACAACACCTGAGAAACATTGATGGAAAGCATGATAATAATTCAGTATTGCCATGGCTAAAACTGAGGATCATCAAGAAATTCTCCAAGGTTCAGTTTTTGCTACAAAAGAACGAGCTCTGCAAACCAATACGACGAAAGCTAAGATTCAAGGTATTCATGTTAGCAGCAAATATCAATTCTGCCAAGAAAAATATGAAACTGGGCCATACCTTAAATGTCCAAAGATTGCACAGATAGATTACAAAATTAGACATGATAGAGTGGCAAATTTGGAGCAATGGGGATTATGCAATAATAATAATAATAATAATAATAATAATAATAATAATAATAATAATAATAATAATAACAACAACAACAACAACAACAACAACAACAACAACAACAACAACAACAACAACAACAACAACAACAACAACAACAACAACAACAACTTGCCAACCTCCAAAGACCCAAGGGAACATCAAGTAGAAAATGTATCAGAAAATAACCAAGTCAAGACCTTGTGGGATTTCAAAAGAAAATATTTTTTCACCCAGCGCGTTGTAAGTCTATGGAACTCCCTGCCACAGGATGTGGTGATGGCATCTGGCCTGGATGCCTTCAAAAGGGGATTGGACAGATTCCTGGAGGAAAAGTCCATCACAGGTTGCAAACCATGATGGAGAAACCAGGGTACTTCAAGGGCCAGATGCAGGGGAGTGGTATCAGGAGACAGATATCTAGTCTCATGCGCTCCCAAACACATCTGGTGGGGCCGCTGTGAGATACAGGTAGCTGGACTAGATGGGCCTTTGGCCTGATCCAGCATGGCTCTTCTTATGTTCTTATGTTCTTATGTTCCAGATTTAACTGATAGACACCTTGAACATAACATACCAGACATACTAGTAATAGAATGAAGAAGTGTCTAAACCATTGACATTGCACTTCCAGGGGGATGCCAGATCTGAATCTAAAGAATCAGAAAAGATAACAAAATACAGTACAGAGAACTGGCAATTGAAACATCTTGCTTGTGGATGAAAAACACTTCAGTGGTCCCTGTAGTTACTGAGGCTTTGGGAACAATGTCAGGGAGTTTCACACAATATTATAAGCACTTGCAGATTTCAGAATTCACACCATGAAAGCTACAAAAAAAGCAACAATATTAAGAACACCGTACACAATGAACCAATGTTCAACAGATACTTAGGTTTTTGGTTAAAACATGGGCTTTTATAGTCAATCTTTTTATAATATTGATTGATTCTGCCTGATATTTTTGAACAGCAGCAACAACCCAGAAAGCATAACAGGATAAAGAAAAACAGAAACAATGACTGAAGACTGTCACCTGATAAATTAAATCAAACTAAATTAAATGAAACATAAAATAATAAATAAAATATAAACTAGTATAAAAAAAATCAGTAGCCATATTTATTCACGTAGCGTACAGGTCACACAGGTTAGCCTGAGATGTTGCCAAAGGCTTCCTTCAACAGTGCTGTGTTCAATAATCAGTGCGTTATGATTCATGTTCCACTTTAGCACTGACCGTGACCTGGTACATCCTATGCTCATTCACCTGGGAGACAATGCATATACATTGGATTTTTAATAATTATATCAAAGGTACCTCTTGTTCTTCATTACTTCCCCTTTTAAACATTTAGTTAATTTTTTCAGGCACAATACTGTAACCAAAACAAAGAAATAACAGAGAAAACCCTTTAAAAAAGATAGACATCAAACAAGCCAATACTGTACACTAGAGATGGGCACGACTTAGCGGTATTCCCGTTTCCGTTTCCGTTACTCGTATCCGTTACTCTACGGAAACGGTAACGGGAATTACTCTGCCAGAATTTGAGCTCGAACCGACGAACGAACAATTTGGTCTGATTTGTCGTGCTCGTTACTTGCATCGCGGCGATTGCGCAATGCCAAGCGGCACAGAAAAAAAGTTTTTAAAAGTTAAAAAAAACCCGATTCCCGGCCCTAAAAGTAGGCGAAAACTGTCTGAGGGCACCTACCAGGCCAGAAGAGTGTTTTATTTGGGGGGGGGGTTCCCCGCCCCCCTCTCCTTGGCTATTGCTACTGCTGCGCTGCTGGTACCAGGCTGGGAGGGCGCATCCATTTGCCATGCAGTGTGGGGGATCCAAAATGGCAACCGCAATATTGTTTTTGAAATTGTTGCCCAAAACCCCACCAAAGCACCACAGAAACATGCAAAAATTAGCTATTTTAAATGCTTGAATTTTTACAGTAGCAGCAGTGGGTTTTTCTTGCAAAAAAAAGTCTCCGTTGATTTTATTTTATTTTATTTTATTTTATGTTATTTACACCTACACATTCGCAATGATGGGCTCGCCCATGGGAGTGGACCATGCAAATTTTCCACCAATCGCACGGCCACTTGGCCAGGTTGACCACAGAGACTTCTGGGATGTGCCAATCGGGCATAAACAGCCCACTAATCGGAGCCCAAACCCGAACCCTAAGCCTAAGCCTAAGCCTAACCCATACGCCAGTACACTGTCCTTCTAAGTGGGTCAGAGAGGCACCCAGAGGTGCACCCCAATACTCACCCTAACCTCACCCGTAACTAGCCTAACCCTAGCCCTTGCGCTAACCCATCTTAACCCTAAGCCAGATCTACTTGAATTGCACTACATGCAAGTACGTGAGACACAGCGGGTGCAAAGAGTCTGCCAGTCCGTCACTTGTGGCTCTGGCTGACTCCTGCAGCTCCCTCCAGGAGCCCGCTTACCCCCCCAAACCAGTACTAACGACAACGAAAAAATGAAAAAACGAACTGACTAATTTTTGCGAAATTTCGCGAAAAACGGAAACGAGCCGAAACGGACTGCCTCCGACACACGACAACTCGAAAACGTCATTTTCCCTAGTCGTGCCCATCTCTACTGTACACCCAATGCCATTCCTACGCCTTGAGAGGATCTCCATTTCTGAGGCGCTACTTATTTCTCTTTATTTGTACCATGCCTGACATAGGCCTTCCTAATTATCACCAAGGCATTTCCCTCTCCCTCATGAATGATGACCCTCTCAAGATTTCCATTCAGCCTCTTTTTTTTAAATTTTAGTGCACAATTTGCCAGTGAATAACCTCTTTTTTCTTACTCACTCCTCTTGCTGGTCTGTCACTTTGCAGTCATCCAAAAGTCAAAATAGATGTTGCAGTCAACCTTCCACCACAAACAGAACTTTATTTATGTTTACTTATTGTAGTAGTATAAAGCAAAGCAAAGCAAAGTGTTCTGCTTATATACCACCCCGTGCCACTTCAAGTAGTCTCGGGACAGTTTACAGTTTATAACGTTTTTCAGCTCTGCAAGTTGCATATCAGCTCACTTTTGTTTGGTGAGTGGATACTGGGAAATAAGCTCAACTTCATTTGCTGCTTGATGGCAGGTGAAGAGCAGCTTTAAAGGCCAAGGTCTGTGGAGGAAAATGTTGCCCTGTTTTGGTTTATTAAACTTCTTCATAATAGGGGAATTCTCCTTCTCAGTGCTATACAGCCCAGGAAGGTTGGAGGTTGTTGACCTCTGGTGCTGCAGAGTTCTTTACTGGCAAACCTAAAGGCTGGCACCATCTCTCATTTTAATTTTAATTACTTCACCCAGAGTAACAATATGAGCCAATCAGATTCCACCTGGAGAGACATGTGAAAAATAAGAGTCAGGCTTTAGTTTACTTGCTGTTCCATGGGCTCCTGATAAGGCACACAGTCCCAAAGGTGATGCATCCTTGTAGTTACACTGACACATTTCCTCTCATGAGTATTATTTCCTTTCAAATGGTTGATGCCCAGCTGCTGTTGCAAGTACACATGGGAGAACATAAGAACATAAGAACATAAGAAGAGCCATGCTGGATCAGGCCAAAGGCCCATCTAGTAAAGCTTCCTGCATTTCACAGTGGCCCCACCAAATATGTCTGGGAGTGCACAAAACTAGATATCTCTCTCCTGATACCACTCCCCTGCATCTGTCCCTGGGGGATTACACATCTGGGGATTACACATCTCCATCGTGGTTTGTAACCTGTGATGGACTTTTCCTCCAGGAATGTGTCGAATCCCCTTTTGAAGGCATCCAGGCCAGATGCCATCACCACATCCTGTGGCAGGGAGTTCCAGACGCTAACTACGTGCTGGGTAAAAAAATATTTTCTTTTGTCTGTTCTCACTCTCCCAATCCTCAGTTTGAGTAAATGTCCCCTAGTTTTGGTATTTTGTGAGAGGGAGAAGAGCATCCCTCTATCCACTTTACTCATGCATGAGTAAAGGATCCTAAAGGATCCTAACAGCCAAAGTGCTGGGGGTGTGTGTGTGCTTTGTCTGCGCGTCTGGCCAGTGACACAGTTTGAATGGGCCACATGACACAACAGGCAACAGAGTATAAAAATAGGTTCACCTTCCTTAGTGCAGCTGCTTTCCATTCAGTTTGCCTTCTCGCCCTCCCACCCTATGAGGTGAATGGAGACTAGTTGATCGCATAAGGGCCAGATGGGAATTTTTGACCATAACTCTGATTGGCCGGGAGTGATGGTGAGCTTTCACCCATTCCATTCTCTTTGGGCTTTCGGGAAATTGCTGACACCATCACAATTGGCGGGCAGTGCAAGTGGTAATGGAAGTTAGGCTAAAGTTACTTAGGAATAAGATGCTTAGTCCAGCAGCCCTCAATTATAATCAGGATTGGAGGAAATATTGAATAATAGATGAGTAGGCCTGATGATAATATTGTGTCCCTGAGTGAGGGCTTCCCAGCCTGCTATACTTTTAGCAGCACACTGATCAAGGAAGCAGCATCCTGCTAATAATAATCAGGAATAGAACTTAGCCACTTGCACTTTTCTGGTCTCCTTGCTTTAAGGTATCATTTAGAGATGGGAACGAAATGAATTTTTATTCATTTTGTTATTTGTTATTCATTTCATTATGGAATGAAATGAATAACGATTTGACACCTCAAAGAAAAAGGAAATGAAACAAAATGGAATGCTTTCCTGAATGCTTTCCTGTCCCCACCCCAAATGTGCCTGATCAGTGCAGGGAGACCAACAGGCTCCCCACCCCACCCTAGCCACTAGACATGGGCACAACTTGGACAAATTCTCGTTTCCATTTCCATTTCTCGTTTCCGTTACGTAACGGAACGAAGAACGACAATTACTCTGCCAGAACTCGAACTCGAACCGACTAAAGAAAAATTGGGTCTGATTTGTCGTTGTCGTTCCTGGCATCGCAGCAATTGCGCGATGCCAAGCGGCACAGGAAAAAAAAATTAAAAATAAAAAAAAACCGATTCCCGGCCAAAAAAGCAGGCGAAAATATGCCTGCCTGAGTGAGGGCACCTACCAGAGGGGTGGCTTCTGGGGGGGGAGGGTCCCCGGCCTCCCCTCCTCCTCTCCTGGGCTGCGCAAAGTGCGCATCCTCGTCGAGTCGCCACGCCAACTCGCCAAGTGGCGCAACACAGAAAAAAAAAGTTTTAAAAAAAACCCCGATTCCCGGCCAAAAAAGCAGGCGAAAATATGCCTGCCTGAGTGAGGGCACCTACCAGAGGGGTGGTTTCTGGGGGGAGGGTCCCCGGCCTCCCCCCTCTCCTCTCCTGGGCTGCACATCCTCATCGTCTCGCCAACTCGCCATGCCATGCGTTGCGGGCGGGGGATCCAACATGGGGCGACCACAATATTTATTTTGAAATCGTGTGGTCCAATAACACACCAAAGCACCACAGAAACATGCGAAAATAGCTATTTTAAAACTGCCTGAATTTTTACAGTAGCAGCAGCAGTGGGTTTTTCTTGCAACAAAACGTCTCCATTGATTTTATTTTATTTTATTTTATTTTTATTTTTTTACACCTGCGCAATGATGGGCTGGTCATGGGAGTGGACCATGCAAATTTTTGGAGCCATTCCACCAATTGCATGGCCACTTGGCCAGGTTTTGACCAAGACTTCTGGGATGTGCCAGTCGGGCATAAAAAGCCACTAACCCTATCCCGAACCCGAACCCGAACCCTAACCCTAACCCATACGCCAGTATACTGTCCTTCTTAGTGGGTCAGAGAGGCACCCAGAGGTGCACCCCAGTAACTCACCCTAACCTTACCCATAACCCTAAGCTTAGCCCTTGCGCTAACCCCTAACCAGTTAGCCAGATGTGTACTCGCATTGCACTACAGCAAGTACACTTCCCTTCTTAGTGAGTCATAGGGCGCCCGTAGGCGTCCTCTCTCACTTTGTTCCCCAGCCCAAGTGCACCGTATGCCGCCCGGCAGGCAGTGAGTCACAGAGGCACCCGAAAGAGAGTTGCCTCTGCTACTGCAACTTAATGGTATGCATATCCAATTGGCTATGCATGCCATTTTGTAGCGGGCCAGAGGAGGCACCCACCCTAGAGAGGTGCCTCCAGGAGCCCGCTTTCTCTTCATGGCGGGCCAGAGGAGGCACCCACCCCAGAGAGGTGCCTCCAGGACCCCCCCAAAAAACCAGTACTAACGACAGACAAAAAAACCAACAAATGAAATGACAAATTTTTGGAAAATTTCGCGAAAAATGGAAACGATCTGAAACGGGCCGGCTCCGACACACGACAACTCGAAACGTAATTTTTCCTGGTCATGCCCATCTCTACAAGCCACTGCCGATCAGCTGGAGCACAGGGCTTCGGCAGGAAAGGAGTTTTAAAAGCCTGGTCTTTCCCCCCCCAATCAGGCATGGGAAAGGGTGGGTTTTTAAAACCTTTTCCCCCTCCCCCAAGCCCGGGGCTCTAGTTGACTGGTGCTATGGTGGGAGGGAAAAGTTTTTATAACCCCCAGATTTTAAAACATTTATTTCCCTCCCCCAAGCCCCAGGCTCCAGCTAATCAGCGCTGGAGAGGTAGGGAAAGGTTTTTCTCCCCCACCGCAGTGCCAGTCAGCTGCCACGTGGGATTTGGGAGAGGAAAACAAGTTACACAAGCATTACACACACACACACACACACACACACACACACACACACACACACAGAGAGAGAGAGAGAGAGAGAGAGAGAGAGAGAGAGAGAGAGAGAGAGAGAGAGAGTACACAGAGTACACACATATACAAATGTAAAAAAAATTTAAAATTAAACAAAACGAAAAATGAAATGAGTTTTTAATTTTTTTTAAAAGGAAATGAAACAGAACAGAAAGGAAGGAAATGAAAAATGAAACAAAATGATATTTTAGCATTTCATGCCCATCTCTAGTTTCAATAGCTAAAGGCACTTATTTGAGTTCATAAATTGTGACCCAATTTCAACCCATCAAACATGTCTCATCTCTTTATTTCCAGACTGGGTGGGAAAAGCTTTGCAGAACCATCTGATCTCTGCTATTATCTTAGACTGGTCAGGCTATCATCAGATTGTTTAGCCATGGACATCTTGCCAGAGGTTTAGTGCTAGGGATGCCAGCAGCTCTGTTTCCCTCCCACTCCACTTACCCATGATTAATATTTGTTTGGTTTAAGAAGGTTTGCAAATATGTATACAGAAATATGTGTTTACTAAACAGCTCTTTGGCACAATCTGGAAAATGGACTTCATAAATACACAAATATAGCAAATCCACATTGAGTTCCATTATCTATCTATCTATCTATCTATCTATCTATCTATCTATCTATCTATCTATCTATCTATCTATCTATCTATCTATCTATCTATCTATCTATCTATCTATCATCTGATTCCAAGTCTCCTCTGTCATAGTTCTGGGTCTGTCAAATCAGTTTAATTCAGAAGGCAGATACAAAACATGGAATGTCACTATATGGCCTTTCCCAGTTATGTCCATTGATGCTTCATGCCTGCCACTATTTAGCCTACCGAAAAAGTTAAAGAATGCAGCTTGCACTCTTTCAATCTATATAAACCTCTGATTTTTATTGCTTTTTTGTCAGGTGATACCAGACACTATTCTTCAACTTTAGAATTAACACCCGCCTTCATCTGAGTACAAACACAAGTACATTCATCAACCAATAATATGGATTCATTTAATCTTCCTTACCTCACAAGCTTTTAAGTGAATTGATGCATGATGAATTCATTCTTCTCCATGACCAGCTGTTTTAAAATTGTCACAACAACAAAGATCTCTCTGAGCGACATAGGGCATTTATCCACGACCCCTAAACTCCGGGGCAAATGGCTCCCAGCTCCGGAGCTTAAAAATGTTTCCCCACCAGCTCCGGAGTTAACAGGAAATTAAGTGCGACCACGCCCACTTTAGCGCGTCCCAGCGCACCTTTCAAGTACCTGCTCTTTGGAGGTGAAAATTATTTGATCCGGTGTAACGATAGTGAGTGTGGGGCTCTCCTTGCTTCTGTTTGTTGTTTTTTGGTTCCCGCCCCTTTAAGAGCTACTTTTACAGAGACTGGGATGTTGCCGACAGGAGCGAAAGGCAGAACGGAGGTGAGCGGCATGCTTTTCTTTCTCTTTTTCTCCCTCCCCTCACGCAGCCAGCAGCCAGGAAGTGCGGAGGGGTGGGGACACAGGAAGAGCGACAAACCCCTAAGATCTCTGGTCCGAATTTAAGTGGCCAGCGGATCTTAGGCGTCGTGTGAAAAGGCCCATACTTTCTTATTCCTTTCTCTCACATGCTCTGCGATATCGTTTTTCATTCAGACAAACAACAGATTATTGACAGCGGTGCATCATTCCCTAAGATGCTCCTGCCAGGTATTTCTATAACATTTTGAGCACAACTAAGGTGAAATGTATATTGCATGACACTAATTCGCATCGACATAAAGGGAAAAGATGGATATTATTCCCACTTACTATTCATCCACTGCAGTGGGACCTCTATATACTGGCCCTTGTTCCAGGAACGGGAATAGCATGAGCTAGAAGTCACAAGCAACTTCACTTATTTTGGGGGATGGGGGGATTGGTGGAATCCTCAAAATGTTTTTTGCTGAAACATGTAGAACTGTAACCTAGGAAGTGGGCTACTACTTCAAATCCAATTTTTAATTGCTCTTGTGATCTTTTTTTTATTTTGGATAGAAAGATTGGTGCAACTTCCAATGTGTCCGGGTGCATGAGGAAAACATCTCACTGGAATAGGGGCTGAAAATATGGACCTCTTGGACCATATGAAGCCCAAAAACTCTAAATGTACCCTCCCAGAACTTTCAAGGGATTTTTGTTTTAATAAAACAGATCTCTTGTGACTTCCAAGGGTTATGGGGGAACATTTATTGTGTTTTAAAAGAAGCACAGAAATTCTAGGAACCCCAAATACCCCCCATGTTTAAACATTGCCTTTTGGAAGCCCCCAAGGCCATATTGTCAAATGTATGAGTAGTGAGAGTAAATATATCAGGTAAGGCTACTGAGTGTGAATGTTACCCTCCAAGGTCCAGGAGAGAAGCATATATGGAACCTAAATCCCTAGAGATTCCCTACCGCTGCCCCAGGCCCTCTAAAGTTTCCTATCTTGGTTTTGTACAGAGATTTCAATTTGCTACTCAATTTTTATGAGGTAGCTTTGGGTCACATGGTGCTTAGGAAAAGAAAGTAGTCACACATGCTCTGTCCCTACTCTAAATTTAAGGTCAATGTGTGTTAAAGATGAATACTGCATACATGATTTGGTCAAGTCTGTTGATTCCAAACTCTGTGATAATTCAGTCACTGGAGTAGGGTTCTTGAAGGTGCTTATTGAATGTAGACTCACATTCTGATTGTATCATTCTGAAAATTGGAAGCTGAGTCATGGCAACTGGACTTCTTTTTCTTGAGACATTGAAATGTTTTGCTGCTCATCCAAAGAGTTTCATCAGTCTGAGGAAGGCTGGTGGCAAGTCCTCTACTTTACAGTCCACTTTGACCTCTTGTCACCCTGGTCTGAAATAGGCTCATAAAATGAACAATAGCCTGAATAGGATCATTAGGCAGACAACAGTCTCAATAGCCATAAAGTGAACAATGGCCTAAAGTGCTGAAACCTATAAAGTATGGGTCTTTAGCTATGGCCTTGTTGGTGAAGGTGTGAAGTATTTTTGGTTTGCCTAGATATTGTTGAAATAACAGCCTGATAAGACTGCGCCTGAGCCCCCCACCTCTGTTGAGAGAGGGGTTTTCAATGCTCACATGAATGGCTCCCTGACCTCTCTCTCAAACCACTTATCTTCTCTGTCTAATATCTTTCTAAAGATGAATAAAACTCTGAGATTTAAATTACAGCAGGAATGGCTGAGTTTCAGGGCTGAAAATGGAATCTATTTACCAGAGAAGGGCAGGTTCTTTTTTAAATTAATATTTTTGTGGGACCTGGAGTTTGGGCAGCTAGGGGGCTAATGTCAAACGACAAGATCCAAATGGTTGGTTTGATCATGGTTATGAATAGCAGATTGTTCTCAATTTCATGTAAAAACTGGGTACATTATCTTTGTCTTCCAACCCTGTATTTTTAACATCAATACTCAGCTGGTTTGGGTAAAACACTTTGTTACACTAGGGCTAAGTAATATAGCTCAGATTCTAAGGCAGAGGACTGAAAATGAGAACTCAATTCACTGCATGGATTGATCTCCCAGGTCATTCATTGCCTAATCCTACTTAATAACAGCAAACTCTCAAGTAAGTAATTGGCTTTAGACTAAACAACTTGTTGAGATCTTGTAGCAAATGAAGCAGGCAGCTCCAGACGGCCCAAACTTTGCTTACTGCTGTGTCTTGCAAGCTTGAGTGCTTTCCTCTGCAGTGTGCTGTGTGCATTAGCATTGTAGGCAGATGAGCACAAGACAAACAGGCAGGTGTTTTTATTGACCTTTAGCTGAAACGTCTTACTCATTTTGCTTACCTTTCTTGGGTATTGCCATAGTGATGGTCACGTGGAGGCACGGAAAAGATGCAAAACTGCCTATCTGGAGCACAGGGAGCACAAAGCAAGCTGGATTCCTTGAAGACACCTGTTGTGGAACTGCAAAAGCATGCAAAAATTTATGGGGAGATATTGAAAGAGGAAATAAGAAATGTCTTATGAGGAATGGCTTAGGGAACTGGGAATGTTTAGCCTTTCGAAAAGAAGGCCGAGGGGGGATATGATAGGTATGTTTAAATATTTGAAAGGATGTCATATTGAAGAGGGAACAGGTTTGTTTTCCATGACTTCAGAGACTAGGACTCGGGGCAATGGTTTCAAACTACAGGAAAAGAGATTCCATTTGAACATTAGGAAGAACTTCATGACAGTTAGAGCTGTTCGGCAGTGGAATATGCTGCCACAAAGGGTGGTGGAGTCTCCTTCTTTGGAGGTTTTTAAGCAGAGGCTGGATGGCCATCTGTCAAAAATATTGTGATGGGGGTTAATGCATGGCAGGGGGTTGGACTGGATGGCCCCTGAGGTCTCTTCCAACTCTATGATTCTGATTCTATGATTCTATGAAAGCCACCTTCCAGCTTCATTTTCTCTTCCCCATCCTTCACACAAATTATAAAATCTCTCGAGCTGGTCAGAATCAAGCAGTGTAAAGCCATGAACTTGGGCTTGGCCCTACATTAAAAGAACTGTACAGTAATCAGTCATCCACTCCATTCACTGAGTTAGAATGCGTCTTATGTTAACAGAAAGCATTTCCGCTGGTGAGCGTGAATGAATCCGAGTCTTCCTGTCCGAAGCTTTTTGTTCTACTGATGCCCCTAAATTTGCTGCATTTTACTTGGCTCCCTAAAATTCATTTTTCTCTTGGTAGAGGGCAATTGGGGCTTTGTACCACCTTGAAACCTTTTGTTGTCATGTATTAAGAAATAAAAATACCCGGGAGAATGAAGGCAAGCAAGTCGAGCTTCTATGTGCAATGCAATCTCACTAGCACATTCAATTGCTTTAAAATGAAATCGGAGCTTCAGTGTGTGAGTAACACCTTCCTTGGAGCTCGGAATTACGATTCCTGTGTTGCCTGCTGGATGCAGCTTCAGTATTAGGTGGCATATTTTGCCTTCTCTTCCTCTATGTGTTAAATTACTGTTTTTGTTCTGTTCTTCATCATAGCATTTGAACACGTCCCTCTCTTTGCATAAAACACATGCATGTGTGTCACAAACTTTAATATCTATGAATAACTAAGTAAATAAATAGCTGAGAATGCAATTGCAAACTGAGACTCTTTAATAAACTTGGAAATGGAAAGAGCAGCTTACATGCTATATTTTCAGAATATTGAAGAAATAGATGAAATTCTAGCACCAATTTTGGAAATGTAAGCAGTGGATCTATGACAAAATATTGAAATGCAAGCAGAGGATATAGGGACTAATATTGGAAAATGGGGAAGAAACCTGCGAGGAAGGGGAAGACAGTGCATTAATCCAACTGGATAGTGAAGATGAAGGAGAGACCAATATTTCAAAGGCACAGAAAATGGAAACCAGAGGAGTTAAGCATAAGAAAATACAATATAATAAGGAGAAACCAAATAGGTATGGGATAGGCACAAAATATAGGACATATTATTTATATTGACCATCCGGCACATTTTTTCTTGTTAATATTGTGTTGAAGAGAGTAGATATGAAAATAAAACATCTAGTGATTCATATATTAACTGTTGCTAGACTTTTGTATGCTATGTACTGGAAGAAGACAGAGATACCAAAACAAGAAGAATTGATAGAAAAATGTCTGGAAGTTGAAGAAATGGATATATTGCTGCTACCAGTTCGCCAATCTGGAATGCTCCAAAAAAGGCCAGTAAAAAAAAGTGCTGGCACAAAAAAGTGCTTGCTCATAACTATCACTGCGTAACCATTAATCGGCTCCAAGATCCTGGGTGTCATAGGAGCCCAGTCATCACCCTGCCTCCCCCTCTCCTTGGCATATCCCTTCAGCATTTTCCAGATGCGGTAGTCCAAAGACAGATTGGGATACCCTGAAACCTTGGCATGAAATGCCAAGGCCAAAAGTTTGCCCTGAATTGAACTAGGTGCAAGTCCCCTCCTGTACAGGCAAATTATAAACTGTTGCAGGTGTTCTACTGGTGTCGGCTGCATGCAAGGCAACCCCCCCCCTCTCCCTAAACTCACGGAACTCAGCCACCACCACATCATATCCCCGACAGGTCCTTGGAGCCAGCACCAAACCTATGGCTCACTTGGTTTTGTCACACCAATCTGCCATACCTCTGGCAGGAGGACTTCTCCCTGCTCTTGGCCTGTTGGTACCAACTCATGAAACAGATACATCTGCTGGCATGAGAGGGTGTCCGCAATGCTGTTATTCACCACTGGTATGTGCCATGCCTGAACTAAGATATTATACTGCAGGCACCTTAATGGGCGGGGGTGAGTTGGCAGAGCAGCATGGTCCATTGTCTGCCCTCACAGCACCTCAGGATACCCTTCCCCAGTGCCTGGACAAATGCTACCTTGGCTGCAGGTAAGCCAAAGATCCACCCCTCTGATCGGGGAGGATATAGCAAGTGCGGGGGTAGCAATGCCCCCTGCCTCTGATTAGGAAAAAAATTAAATAAAGTTAGAATTTTTGGGGTGGTAGCTCAATGTGGCTGTAGGGGCTGCGGGCCCTCCTGCACCTTCACCGTGCCTCACCTCCTACCGCCCTCAAACCGCTTCATTGGGGGCTGTGTCCTCCAGCCCTGGTCTCCAATTAGGTTGGTGCTGCCTGCCATGTGAGCAAAACCGAAAGTTCCATAATGCAGCAGCACTGGTCCCAACGACTATCCTCATTCTAAAAGAGGCTTTGTCCTTATAGCGGTGGGCTTTTATAGCACGCTCTTCCCACTCCTGTGGGTAGAGACTGTCTGGTCTTGCGTCCTTCTGCGTAGGGAGGCAAATCCACCTCGATCACTGAAGAAAGCCCAGCAGCAGAACGAAGCCTCTGAATGCATCAGCCCATCCTGTGGCAGAGAGTTCCACATACTAACAACATGCTGGGTAAAAAAAAATATTTTGTCTGTTCTCACTGTCCCAACTCTCAATTTGAGTGGATGTCCCTTAGTTCTGGCATTTTGTGAGAGGGAGAAGAGTGTCCCTCTATCCACTTTACTCACAGCCTGCATTATTTTGTATTGTGAACTGCTCTCTAAGTGAAAAAACACAAGCTACAAGTATATATGGACCAGCCTTTCCTGCTGTCTGGTAAAATAATAGAAGTATCTTATGTCAATTCCCCCCCCCATAGGCAGGTTTGATACAAGAAACATACATATTTTTGGAACATATATTTTTGGTATTTCTAAGAAGAAATGTTCAATTTTTTTCTAATGTGCAGTAAGGCATTTAATAAACTTGGTTTATGTTTCGTGCTGCTTATCTCAGAGTTGTGGCTGAAATTGTCAATATATTTTCTCAGAACCTCAAGGTCAAAGCACTTCATGCTTTTGTTTATAATTGCCCATGAAAGTCAAGCTGCTTGCCAGCTAATCATTTTCTCTTTTGACTATATTTGTATAATTCTTTTTAACAGAGACTCTAATGAGATTCTTTAACAAGCAAACAAATTGAATTACAGTTTTTTTTTCTTTTGGGAATGTGTTTCCAATCATTCTAAGCATCCATTTTGATTTGTAAAAGGAAAACTAGAATCTGGGCATTCTTCACAAAACAAACAAAGAGACAGAGCGACTCATTGACAACATTTAGAGAGCAAATGAGGGACCAAGCCAGTTCAGAGGAGAGAAGTACTATTCCATGTAACAACACATGTTCTGAATCATGCAGAAGAGGTCAAGATGGAAGAAATATATCTTTTTTTTTAATTGAATAATTTTATTAGGTTTTTAAGGAGGGAACAAAGGGAAGGGGTATGGGAAAAAGGGGGTACAGTTTTTTTAAAAAAAATTTACATTGAATATGTCAAGCAAAGTAAAAGTAGTGATTTAACATATTGATAGATTGCCAAATATTATCACAGTACTAATAGGTTTGTTACTTCTTGCCATCTTTTCCGAGAGATCTCATCGTAGTCTCCCTTTAAATAGCCGGAGAGTCTGTCGATTTCGATGCATTCTCTTATCTTTTTGTAGAGATTCTTCTCTGTTGGCACGTTAGGTTGTTTCCAGAATTTCGCATACAGTATCCTTGCAGCAACAATTACATGATGAAGTACATATCTCTGATCATATGAAATATTTATGTCTACTATATTTAATAAGAAAAGTTCTGGTCTAAGCTCTATCTTAATTTTCAAATATCTTTCTAAAAATAGTTTTACCATTTTCCAATATGCCTTTGCCTCTTTACATGTCCACCACATATGGTAAAAGGTACCACAATCATATTTACATTTCCAACATTTAGGTGAGCAATTGTACATCTTAGATAATCGGTGTGGTGAGAGATGCCATCTATAGAACATCTTATAGCAATTTTCCTTAAAATAAATAGATTTAAAGATTTTGACTGTATTCCACAGAGAGTCCCATTTATTTAGATAAATAGAGTAACCGAAGTTTTCTGCCCATCTTATCATAGTATCTTTGACCAGTGTATCAACCATTTTCTCATTTAACAAAATACTATAAAATTTACTAAGAAGCTTGGAGTCACCAGAGGATAGTATTTTGTCAAGTGGCGTATCAATAGTCATAAATCCCCCCTCTTTAGTAAGATCTTTAAAGTGTGAGTATATTTGTTGATACTTCCACCAGTCTAAATTATATCCTTCTGATACTAATTTCCCTAGTGGTTTCAATGAAAGGTCAGTGTTCAGAAGGTGTCTATAAGTTAAAACTTTTGGGATTTCACTTGTACGGGAGCTAATAAGCGCTCCCGGCGGAGATAACCACAATGGTACTTTGAAGTAGAATTGTTTTTTAATCGATAACCATATTGCGGGCTCCGCAGGCGGCTCGTCCGCCCCGCGGAGCCTATTTGCCGCCCGCGAGAGGGACGGCAGGCGAGACGGGACAAGAATGTCCCGGATGGGAGGGGGAGGAGCGCCCTATAAAGGGCGGCTCCTCCCCAACCCTGCATTCAGTCTTCTTCCGGCGTTCCCCACCCACCCACCGCGTTAGGGCTAGTGTGAGTTTTACAGGTCGCCATCTTTGGGGCCGGATAGGAATTTTTGACCCGCACTCTGGATTGGCTGTTGAGGGCGGGGATTTTTCGCCTATCCCACACTGGTACCTCGGAGTTGGAAAGTTTATGTTGATTTCCACATTGGTCACACAATGGCGGCTAAAAGCTGATGGAGGGCAGCGGTGAGCATACAATTAACAGCTGGACCCAAACGCCCCTCAACCACAGCACTGCGGGCCAGGAGGTCTCGGTGCTGGGGCGGGGAAGACCAAACGCCTCCCTGCGCTGGGAATCACCCAGGTTGGTGACAGCAGGCAGGGAGGATCAAATAAAACCAACTGGCCTGGTGGGGTGCTGTCGGACGACTGCACCACCTGGGGGTTTATGGCTCGCCCGATGCTGCCCGGTTGGTGGGGTCCCGGGAGACCCCTTGGACCCAACCAAGTCATGGATGCCTGGCCCCTCCTGTTGTGGTTGTGGTTGATGATGTTATGCGTTAATAAAGTGTGGCCCAGTTACCCCCAACACACCGTCTCGCCTGGTCATTTCGAGTGGGGGGGCAATTTAACTAAGGCATTCCTTATCCAGTGCTTTTTAAAGAGGGTAGGTATATTACCCTTATACCACACATAATGATGCCAACCCTTGTCTAGGCCATAACCCTCAAGCTGCAATGTTCTTTTATTTGTCATCAAAATCCAGTCTTTAATCCAAGTAATGGCAGCAGCCTTGTAATATAACACTAGATTGGGCAGGGCAAAACCACCAGTTTTGGTTCTATCCTGTAAATAAACATTTTTAATCCTTGCTTTTTTCTTTTGCCATATAAATATACGTATACTTTTTTCCAGGTCTGTAATGATCTTAAAATTGGGTAATATAGGTAAAGATTGAAATAAAAAAGCAGTTTAGGTAGAACATTCATTTTAACTGCTGCAATTCTGCCCATTAAGGATAGCTGGAGTCTTGACCAAATTTCCAAGTCAGCTTTGATTGTTTTTATAGCATTAACATAGTTATCTTTATATAAAGAGTTACAGCGGTTAGATACAATGATACCCAGGTATTTTACCTTGCTAGCATGTTGAAAACCTGATTGGTTTACCAGTTTTTCAATCATGGATGGAGTCATATTTTTGGTAAGCAACAATGTTTTTTCTCTGTTTACCTTTAATCCAGAGATTTTAGAGTAGGCCAAGATGGAGGAAATATATCAATTTACCTTTGATTGTTCTGCAGTCCAGAGACCTCTTGGTAGTGGAGTGGCTAAAAAATTCTGTAAGTAAGTAAGCAAGCAAGTGGTGCACAATAACTATTCAGTCTTGCTATGTTTCTGGCTATCCCAGGCAGTTCAAGCAAAACATATTAAGATATTTATGATTAGAGATGGGCACAAAATGCCAAAATGGTGTTTTGTTTCATTTTTTGTTTTGTTCTTCTTTGTTTTATTTCATTTAAAATAAAATATATTTTTTTAAAAAATTCATTTTATTTTTCATTTGTGTTGTTTTTCATTTTAAATTTTTCATTTCTTTTAACTTGCGCCGACCAACTGGATTGGCATGTTTTATTTGTTTGTTTATTTGTTTGTTTGTTTGTTTGTTTGTTTTCTTATCATGCCTACCAGCTGGCCCGTCAGCCGGGTCAGTGCATTTTTTATATTATTATTATTATTATTTCCTACTGCACCAACCAGCTGCCCTGTGGGCCGGGTCAGTGTGTTTTTATCTATCTATCTATCTATCTATCTATCTATCTATCTATCTATCTATCTATCTATCTATCTATCTATCTATCTATCTTTCAGTTCTGACCAGCTGGCCTGTGGGCTGGGTTGGCACAGGTTTTTATTATTTTTTCCTACCACACCAACCAGCAGGCCCATGGGCCAGGTTGGCACATTATCTATCTATCTATCTATCTATCTATCTATCTATCTATCTATCTATCTATCTATCTATCTATCTATCTATCTATCTATCATCTATCTATCTATCTATCTATCTATCTATCTATCTATTACAGCGCCAACCAGCTGTCCTGTGGGCTGGGTCAGCACATTTTTTTTATTTTAATTTTTCTTATAGCACCAACTAGCTGGCATGTGGGCTAGGTTGGTGCGTTTATTTCTTTTATGTATTCCTTACAGCACCAACCAGCTGGCCCACAAGCCTGGTTGGTGTGGGTTTTTATATTTAATTTTTTTTCTTATTGCGCCGACCACTTGGCCCACAGCCCGGGTCAGCATATTTTTTTAATCCCCCACCTGATTGCAGCTGATTGGTTGGGGGAAGGGCAGGGTTTTAAACTTTTTTCCCAACCGAAGCCCCACACTACAGCTGATCAGCAGTGACTTCTGCGGGGGGGGGAGCCTGCAATTTCCCCATGCTTTGGGTGGGGCCCCCGCAGGCTTTTCCCCATAGCTTTGCTTCAATGCATTCCTATGGGAAAATGAAAAACAAAGCTAATGAATTGGAAAATTCCATTTTGTTTCATTTTGTTTTTCTTTAATGAGTCTGTTCATTATTCGTTTCATTCTGTTATGAAATGAATAACGAATAATGAAACGAATTAAAAATTCATTTTGTGCCCATTTTGTTTATGATGCAGCTGTTGCCTTCTTTGCTGAGCCTTCTGTATTCTACATTCATGTCCTCTGTCATTGCAAACAAGAGCTATTTCAAGTCACTGGAACTAATCAAATGAAATGCATCAAGTGGATGATCAATCAATGGGACTGAACAACTTGATCATAAACTATTTAGTGCATAATGCAAGAAGTGTTGTATCAAGAGAAGACTAGTAGAGGAGCTGGAGATGAGCTAAATATGGGTGTGGGGGGAGGTCTTTCTCTCCAGTAGGGCTCTATTACTTTAATTTTAAAATTAATAAAAATAAGTCTTAAAAACAGATTTGTAGCAATTTACTAATAGTCATCTGGAAAACTGGTTTACCATTGTTTTGCACACTCACCAAATCAATTTGCAATAGTGCTATCCAAATGCCACCTGCTGTGTAAAAAAAGAGAGAAATTGGGGGAAATCAGTTTTACTGAACTGCTCTTCCCTGAGCTGATATGGAGATGAGTGATTTGAACTCAGGTTCTTGTAGATATTGGTATATCTTTATATATTTCTTGGAAAAGCAACACAACCCCCTGAAAATGTTGAAGACAAATGCCTATGGCATAGATGCAGGGGTGTGCTATCAACTTGATGAATATGGGAGGCCTTCAGTTTGTACACAAAACGCCTCCCATCCTCCTTCTGGAGTGCAGTCTGCTCTTCTATGGTCTCACTTCTCTTGCCCTCTCTGGCCCAATCCTGCTTGCCAAAGGAGAGTAAGCAGGAAGAACTCAAGGTCGTGTGGTATGACTCAAGGGCACCCTGCCACATGACCTCTCCCATCCTAGAATTTCTATCCTGTGCACAACAGTTTTGAGTAAGTCCAGGGGCCATTTTAATGGAAAACATACTACTTAAGGAAGAACAAATCTGCCCCATTTTTCTCCTCTGTTTGAAATGTGCAACTTTTGGTAAATTTTGCCTGAAACTAAACAAATTCTTATCCAACCCTAAGGATGAGCAAATTTGGCGACTGCATTTCACAAGGGCGAACCTTGGACATCCTGACTCAAACTGAACTGACACAAAATTCTGACCCATCCCTGATGTTGTTCTTTCAGTTTGCTTATTTTAACATTTGCATAAATGTCTAAACAACCATGAACAGGAAGTATTTTAAAGGGCACCAAGTCAAAGCATGTACTCTCTCTGTAATTCACATCTTACCTAATACTTCACCTTTATTTTATTTTATTTTTCATTTCTTCCTACCGCCATTAAAGATATCATTGACCTTATGTTTCCTGTGAACAACATAGGTAGCTCCTTTTAGGACTGCATCAGTCCTTGATTAGTGCCAAATGTATATCTTCCTTGACAAATGGTAATATTCTTCCTACCATTTACCCAGGAAGCTTTTTTAAAGTACCTAAACATTTCTGTTCTACACAATGTTCCATGTTGTCAAGTATGTCTGCATTGGTCTGTCTGTATTTAGGTGCTTTCATTTCTAGATAGATAAACTCCATAAAACAACTGCCCCACAGAAATGCAGGACGGTGAGCAAGAAGCTAAATCAGCAACGATGCTAGCAGGTGTCATAAGCCAGTCTGGTCAGCTGGGAAAGGAATAATGACAACAGAACTTAAAACAGAAAGGCAAAAAGACAGTAGCTGGAAGCAAGTGAAAACCATTCAATTAATATCATATCCTATGGAAGAATCCCTCTATGCAAATTTAGGGATAGATGAGGCTTGGTGGTATGTGGCTAATGTCTTGCAAATGTGTAAATTTTCTTTATAAGTATAGTTGGAGGGAAAGGTAAAAGGTAAACGTTCCCCCTGCACATGTGTGGTAGTTGTGTCTGACTCTAGAGGTGGTGCTCATGTTGAGCAAGTCCGTGGCCATGTGGCCAGCATGGCTGAATGCATTCCTGTGCATGGAACACTGTTTACCTTCCCACTCTTTATGGTGGTTGCTATTTATCGACTTGCATTTACATGCTTTCCAACTTCTAGGTTGGCAGGAGCTGGGATTAACAGCAGGAGCTCACTCCACTGCATGGCACCCAGGATTCGAACCACTGAGCTGCTGACTTTGCAGCTGACAGTTTCAGTGTTCTAGCCCACTGAGCCACCACGCAGTAGGAGGAAACCTGAGATTTAACAACAAAACTATTTTTGTGAGAAAGAAAACAGGCAAACTCACCCACCTAGCCCAAGTACTTTTAGAAGCACAAACCGTAGCTCTCACCAATGTAGCATTGAATCGCCATGAATGCATGATAATAAATTATGGGGTTACCAATTCCTTCATTTTGGTAGCCCCCTCACTGTACATGGCAGTCTAGCACAATACAACCTCTTTCCTCTCCATGCTGGAGACAACAGTAGCTGTTGAATTTTATTAGTGTTTCTGACTAAATATATCTATTGTTCATGGTATTATCAGAATTTCATAGAATCATAGAGTCATAGAATCATGGAATCGTAGAGATGGGAGGGACTTCAAAGGCCATCCAGTCCAACCCCCTGCCATGCAGGGACCCCTATCACAGGATGCCCGACAGATAGCCATGCAGCCTTTGCTTAAAAACCTCCAAAGAAGGAGACTCCACCACCCTCTGTGGCAACATATTCCATCGCCGAACAGCTCTAACTATCATGAAAATCTGCCTAAGGTTTAAATTGAATCTCTTTTCCTGTAGTTAAGAACATAAGAACATAAGAAGAGCCATGCTGGATCAGGCCAAAGGCCCATCTAGTCCAGCTTCCTGTATCTCACAGCGGCCCCACCAGATGCGTTTGGGAGCACATGAGACTAGATATCTGTCTCCTTATACTACTCCCCTGCATCTGGCCCTTGAAGTACCCTGGTTTTAAGCCTGGAGATTACACATCTCCATCATGTTCTAACCTGTGATGGACTTTTCCTCCAGGAATCTGTCCAATCCCCTTTTGAAGGCATCCAGGCCAGATGCCATCACCACATTGTGTGGCAGGGAGTTCCATAGACTTACAACGCGCTGGGTGAAAAAATATTTTCTTTTGTCAGTTCTTACTTTCCCAGCCCTCAATTTGAGTGTATGTCCCCTAGTTCTAGTATTTTGGGAGAGGGAGAAGAGCTTCCCTCTATCCACTTTACTCATGCCCTTCATTATTTTGTATGTCTCAATCATATCCCCCCAGGCGCCTTTTTTCCAGACTAAAGAGCCCCAAATGTTTTAGCCTTTCCTCATAAGGGAGGTGCCCCAACCCAGTAATCATTTTAGTCGCTCTCTTCTGCACCTTTTCCAGTTCCACTATATTTTTCTTGAGATGCGGTGACCAGAATTGTACACAATACTCCAGGTGGGGCCTTACTATTGTTTTGTATAATGGCATTATAATGGTTGGCTCTTTTATTTTCAATCCCCTTTTTGATAATCCCTAGCATGGAATTGGCCTTCTTCACTGCTGCCACACATTCGGGAGACACCTTCATGGAGCTGTCCACCAACACACCAAGATCTCTTTCCTGATCTGCCATGGGTAACTCAGAGCCCATGAGTTGATAGATAAAGTTTGGATTTTTTTGCCCCGATATGCATTATTTTACATTTGGCTACATTAAAACACATTTGCCATTTCTCAGCCCATTCCCTCAGTTTGGAGAGATCCTTCTGGAGCTCTTCACAATCTTCTCTGGTTTTTACCACACGGAAAAGTTTTGTGTCATCTGCAAACTTGGCCACCTCACTGTTTATCCCTGTCTCCAGGTCATTTATGAACAGATTGAAAAGCACCGGTCCCAGGACAGAGCCCTGGGGCACACCACTTTTCACTTCTCTCCATTGTGAAAATTTCCCATGATAAGAATAAAATTTATCTAAAAAAATTGTTATTGGTTGTTTTTCTTTGTTAGTTGCCAATGCACCATTATAAATTGTAAATGCATCATTGGTGGTTCATCAAAATTGCCACGCTGAGTTAGTTATATAGCAAAAGGTTTATTAAAGGCAGATAGAGTTATAACACAGAACGATACAGCACAGAAAATAGGTTAGTTTAAGAGATCCTAGGAGCAGCATGGCCAGAGGCCTTGCTGTCCTGGACCCCGAGTGATGGTTTTCCGTGGTCTTTTATACTCTTTTGCATGATGTGGTGACGTATTTTAGTACGCATACAAGTGTTTGTTTATGTTGGCCTATGCCCATCTGGATGCCCACCAGAATGACTTTATCCATATTTCGTTTGATTTCAAGTTGGTTCCTTATAACTGGCTAACTGCCATCTGTCATTCTTATCTAACTGACGCTTCTGGTGCGCCATCCTGTCTCCTGCCTGTAAGAGGTTTTCGCCCACGGGTGTGAAGTGTGCCAAGTTTGTTGGTTCAATTTGACCGTATGCCCTGTGAGCTCATTTGGGTCTACTTTTGATTTTGAGGCATGTTAACCCGTTCCTATCACCCATTGACACCTACTCTTTGTTTCCTGGATCTCAACCAGTTCTCAATCCATAAGAGGACCTGCCCTCTTATCCCCTGACTGTGCAATTTTCTCAGCAGCCTTTGGTGAGGGACTGTGTCAAATGCCTTTTGAAAATCCAGATAGACTATATCCACCGGTTCACCCAAATCCACATGCCTGTTGACCTTTTCAAAAAATTCTACAAGATTTGTCAGACAAGATTTACCCTTACAGAAGCCATGCCGATTTTGTCTCAGCAATGTTTGTTCTTCTATATGTTTTAAGATTTTCTCTTGGATGAGGCTTTCCACCATCTTTCCTGGGACAGATGTAAGGCTAACTGGCCTGTAGTTTCCCGGGTCCCCCCTCCTTCCTTTTTTAAAAATTGGTGCGACACCTGCTATCCTCCAGTCCTCCGGCACTGTGGCCGTTTTAAGAGACAAGTTGCATATTACTATTAAGAGATCTGCAATTTCATTTCTCAGTTCCCTAATAACCCTTGGGTGGATGCCATCTGGGCCCGGTGACTTGTTAATCTTCAATTTATCAATTAGTCCTAAAACATCCTCTCTTTTAACCTGTATTTGATTCAATTCTTTAGTCAAGAGGGACGGTTCAGGCAGCAGAATCTGCTCGAGGTCTTCTGTCGTGAAGACAGATGCAAAGAACTCATTTAATTTCTCTGCAAATTCGAAGTCCTCCTTAACCTCCCCTTTTCCTCCCTCACCACCCAGAGGGCCAACTGGTTCTCTGGCAGGTTTTCTACTTCTAACATATTTAAAGAAGCTTTTATTATTACCCTTTATATTGCTAGTCATGCGTTCCTCAAAATCTTTCTTTGCCTCCCTTATCATCTTCTTACATTTCTTTTGCCAGAGTTTGTGTTCCTTTTTATTTTCCTCATTTGGGGAAGATTTCCATTTACAGAAAGACCTCTCCTTGCACTTTAGAGCCTCTCTAACTCCACTCATTAACCATGCCGGTGTCCTCTTGGAATTAGTTTGAGAACATTGCCCTGTATCCTAGTCTCTGAAGCCATGGAAAATAAACCAGTCCCTTCTTCAATGTGACAGCCTTTCAAATATTTAAACATGGCTATCAAATCCCCCTTCATCCTTCTTATTGAAAGGCTAAACGTTCCTCATAAGTCATTTTCTCCAGAACTTCAACCATCCTGGTCACCCTCCTTTGCACATGCTCGAGGTTGTCAACATCCTTTTTAAATTGAGGCACACAGAACTGGACACAGTACTCCTGGTGGGGTCTGACCAGAGCAGAATAGAGTGGTACTATGACTTCCCTTGATCTAGACATGATGCTTTTCTTGATGCAACCAAGAATTGTGTTGGCTTTCTTGTCCTCCATGTCACACTGCTGACTCATGTTCAATTTGCGGTCTACCAAGACTCCCAGATCCCTTTCACAGGTACTATTTTCCAGCCAGGTGTCTCCCATCCTATATCTATGCATTCATTCTTTTTACCTAGATGCAGCTAACCTAGATTTACTAACATTTACAAGTCTCCTCATAAGAAAGATGGGGGGAACTTATTTTAAAACAGAAATTAAGTGTAAATAAATAGTGGCAGAAAACAAAACTGACTCAATAATTTATCCCTAAAATCACTGACAGTTGAGCAGCCTTTAATATTTAAAAATTTTAAAAAAAACAGTCTGTGAAGCACCTGCAATATTTAACATATTAGGAGCATTAGATCTGTGCTCTAAATCATGAAATGCATATTTCTTTTGTAAATGAAGTTGACAGGGAGTAGGCAATTTCTCTCACTTATTAACCATCATTTTACTTGCTTGATTTATGCTGAATGTGTAGCAGCCCAGTGTACAGTTAACAAATGCCTCAAATTGTATATTCCAATACTATATATCATGTGTACTCTACTAAGCTTTTCGTTTGTGCAAGTACAGCGATGACAGGAACAACAAGCTTGTACATTAAAATGCCCTTTCTACCTATATTAGGTCACGAAATGGCAAATGTGCATTCATTTCTCCCTTTCCCATGCTAAGACAGTGCAAAAAGTTCCATAAATATCCATAAGAAGAAGGTTTATTTGAAAACAAGGCAAAGGACCAGCACAATTAATTGTTTCAGTCTCTGCATGTTTTCAAGACAGCCTGAATCTGTTTGTGCTCAAGTTCACAGAGGTGGTTTGTACATTTCTGGTCAGTGGGGAAGTTAAAAACACAACAGAGGGGCACTATACATCACCGTAAGACTTGAAGATAAAGAAAATTCCATGTGTTTATATTGCCGACAGCCATGCCCGATTTCATTTGTGAAGGAGAATTGCTTCCAAATGAACATTTCTGTACCATGAAAAGAAGAATGTGCCAGATGGCTCCGAATGGCCAAGCAACAGAAGCATTTGGAGAGAATCCACTGATGGACATGTAGTGTACACAGTACTCCCAGTTGATTCTAGAAAGAGAGCCAAGCGAAACATGAAAGGGATTTTGTTCCGATTATGACAAAATGCACCAAACATCTAACACACAGGGTCCCAACATGTGGGTCATGACGCCTCAGGAGGGTCACTGCAGCTCTAGTCGTACAATCTAAGATGGCAGAAGATGAGATGTGGAGGAAACCAAACTGTACTGTTCCAGAGCGGAGACTTATGAGAGTCATAGAATCATAGAGTTGGAAGAGACCTCAAGGGCCATCTAGTCCAACCCCCTGCCATGCAGGAACCCCATCACAATATTTTCGACAGATGGCCATCCAGCCTCTGCTTAAAACCCTCAAAAGAAGGAGTCCCCACCACCCTTTGTGGCAGCATATTCCACTGCCGAACAGCTCTAACTGTCATGAAGTTCTTCCTAATGTTCAAATGGAATCTCTTTTCCTGTAGTTTGAAACCATTGCCCCAGGTCCTAGTCTCTGAAGCCATGAAAAACAAACCTGTTCCCTCTTCAATATGACATCCTTTCTGATATTTAAACATAGCTATCATATCCCCCTCAGCCTTCTTTTTGAAAGGCTAAACATTCCCAGTTCCCTAAGCCGTTCCTCATAAGACATTTCCTCCAGACCCTCAACTATCCTGGTCGCCCTCCTCTGCACCCGTTTGAGGTTGTCAACATCCTTTTTAAAGTCCTTAAGGGACATGGGGCGGTAATCCTCCAAAAGGGCCATCCACGCCACTGCCTCCTCTACTTTCTCACTCAACTCTTCCTTTGCATTTTATATTTTTATTTCCCTTTCTTCTCCACAGGCCTGGAGAGAAAGAGGAAGATTTTTCTTTCTTTCTTTCTTTTTTCTTTTTTTTTCTTTTGTTTTCTGTTTATTACTTGTTTTTATTGCTGTAAGCCGCCCAGAGTTCCCTTTTGGAAGATGGTCGGGATACAAGATAAATAAATAAATAAATAAATAAATAAATAAATAAATAAATAAATAAATAAATAATCTAGTCGGACTGCTACTGTTCTGTTTGCACTCTCATAGCTGCTGGAAGCAGGTTGAAGAGCAGTGCTGTTTGTGCCTACCCCTCTTAAATGCCACCCATAAATGGTAAAGCCTGATCCTTTGGGTGGTCATCAGAAAAATGGAGGAAGAGGAGGCAGTAGCGTCAACCGTCGTCATCTGGAAAGCATTGGACACTTTGCTCTGGATGGCAGGTGGTGGAAATATCAGACCAGCTGGGATGGTCCCAAACTGTTTTGATAGGGAGACATGCCCAATTTACCAGAATTTTTTTTTTAAAAAAATGGTGGGCTGTCAAGAGATTAATGTATATTAAAAAGAAGAAAATGGCAGAATTCAAAGAGCTAGCCCAAAAACAATGCAGCATTCACCCTCCACTCTGCCTAGATGCAAACTGGCTGCCCAAGCAATTGCAGAAGATTATACAGACTCCACTAGCCTCTTTCCAAAAGTCTCAGCTGGGTTACCCAGGAGAGCTCTGGAGCTTCATTGGTGCTCTCCTATAACACTTTCCTCTTGTGTCATTTTCAGGGAATCTGAATCCTTAACCTTTCCCTACATACACCCTCAATTACTTTAACACACTCTGGGCCTTTTTACACGACCCCTAAGATCCGCTGGCCACTTAAATTCGGACCAGAGATCTTAGGGTTTCGTCGCTCTTCCTGTGTCCCCACCCCCCTCCGGACTTCCTGGTTGCTGCCTGCGTGAGGGGAGGGAGAAAAAGAGAAAGAAAAGCATGCCGCTCACCTCGTTCTGCCTCTCGTCTCTGTAAAAGTAGCTCTTAAAGGGGCGGGAGCCAAAAAACAACAAACAGAAGGAAGGAGAGCCCCGCACTCACTATCCTTACACCGGATCAAATAATTTTCACCTCCAAAGAGCAGGTACTGGAAAGGTACGCTGGGACGCACTAAAGTGGGTGGGGTCGCACTTAATTTCCTGTTAACTCCGGAGCTGGTGGGGAAACATTTTTAAGCTCCGGAGCTGGGAGCCATTTGCCCCGGAGTTTAGGGGTCGTGTATAAACGCCCTCTATGAATGGATGTGCACACATGCGTACGTACACACACACACACACACACACACACACACACACACACACACACACACACACACACACACACACACACACACACTGATTCCTAGTGTGATGTGATGGATAATGTGACAGACTAGAACTCTGGAGAACAGCGTTCAAATCCCCACTTCGCCATGGAAGCTCACTGGGGTTGTGGAACAGGCAAGACATTTAACATCACACTTGCCATGAAAGCCCTGCTATGTTGGTTCCAGCTTGGCAGCACAGAACCCACACACAACATTGCAAACTTTGACACTTGCACTACTGTTTTAACCCCAATATTGCCAGGTCTAACTTGAGAGATCTGTTGCAGTGGCTGGTTTAGAGATCTGTTGCAGTGGCTGGCGTGCTGCAAGGGTAGTGGCCATGCTGGTGTATCCCAGCTGTCTTGCTCCACCCTATCATTAGCCGAAACCGGTACAAAATGATTTGGTCCACTTGCAGCTGTTCCCTGATGACAGTGTGAATCTCCCTTCAAAATTAATGTTCAATCCACATCTCTATTCAGAAATGTGCTTCCTGGTAGTGCAGGATTACAGCCTTGCAGTGTAATATAAAAACAGGTATAAGTACTGAGTTGAGTGCTTGGCTTCAGAATTAGGGGTTGGATGCTGAGATCCTCACTGTGCTTCCTGGAAGAGGGCAGCCAAGGCAACCTGTAACATGTGTGGCTACTGGTTGCTCCCTGTGCCCTACCACCTGGGGAGATTTGGGCAAGCTGAAGGGTCCCAGACTGCAACCAGAAAGAGAGGATAGTAAACCACTTCTGAGTGGAAAGGGTTGCCCTAAGTCAGAACTGACTTGGCAGCACATCATTATCATCATCTGCTGTTATGAACCTCTGCTGAATAATGTCACTGAATTACAACAAATGGCAAACCATAGAATACTAATGGTCATTACAAATTCTGCAAGTGTCTCAGACATTGTAGATCTAATGGAAGGATAAGAATTTCTTTTTTTGAGCATGCAGTCTTTCAGTTTCAGCCTCCCCTTCCTTCAGTGGTATTTTATTTTTTCCCCATCTTGAAATTCTTCTTTTACAGTAGTTTCTTGTACCATGGAATACATTACAGTCAATTGGACTTGTCAACCTAGTAAGCAGCATGCTTGAAAGAAAATGTCTGAACTCACTGAACTTCACCGGGATACATCCCTCACTGCTCCTTACTGAAAAATAACATCCCTTTGGTCTGTGACATAATATCTTAATTTGAGAAGGCACATCGGGTGATTTAGCCGGTGTGGCACATGAATCTTAGATGTATCTATAGCACCGTGCTTTCATTGTTCATTCCTCCCATGTTTTTTTTAACCTGAGATGGTCTATTCATAGACCTTCATCTCCACAATATTATTCAGTGTGGCCAGATGACATCATCTGTCTCCCTCATACCAAGGAGAACTGTGGTAATATCAATTTTATGCTCTTTCTTCACCACCTCAATTTCTCCCACTGTGGCAATGGGCCAACATTTCCTCACAGTAGCTCAGAGACAAATTGAAGCATACCATTGTTTGCTAAACCATATTATAAATAACACATCATTTTAAAAAAATAACAACAAATAGTGATGCCCCAAGGGGAAAGGAAACCTTGAACATCTGTGTCATCATACTTTAAAAACACACCCTACAGACAACTCAAGAGGTCAATGCAGTTCACTTTTGTTGTTGTCTGCAAACAGTTTCCAGCCTCTGGGGTGAGAGTCAGGACAGAGGCAGAGGCTTCCCACTGCACTTAAAATGTTGTCTCTGGAACACCCAAATGCTCAGTACTCAGTGATGGGGACCTAGTGCAAAAGACACCCACTGAACACAGGTCTGGACTTGTGACTGACCCTGTGCTGAAGTGTGGTACGGGGTTACCAGAATTCAACAGGTGAGCCAAAGTGCCTTTTCAGAATTGGAAAGGGGAAGGTCCTAAAAGTTATTGTAGGATGTGGTCCCAGGTGGTGGGATGTTTCATTGAAATGGGCTCAGAGACCAGGTGACTATTGATAGGATTGCATTCAAAGACCTGGCAGAAGGACAATGCCCCCGGGCAAAGGAAGTTGTCACAAGACACCAGGTCATGTACTTCTTTGGGTCCTAAGGAGTTTAGTACTTTCCTGTACTGTTGCCTTCTGGCAGAAGATACAGAACAATTAAAACTAGGACCTTACGTATTCTGAACAGTTTTTTATCCCAGAGCTGTAACTGCACTTAATAATGAACTCAAGGACCACCAGCAGTGAGCACTTGGACAGGATTACCTAGCCTGTTGTATAGATGCTTGTGTTTTTTTTTTTTTGGGGGGGAGGAGTGTTCGGGGATTTTTTATGTGTGTCTGTTTTGAAGGGTTTTTTAATGTGTGAGAGAGTGTTTGGGGATTTGTGTGTGTGTGTGTGTGTGTGTGTGTGTGTGTGTGTGTGTGTGTGTTGAATCTGGTCTCTGGGTGTCTGAATTTCCTTGTATGTGTATACTGTGTATATAGACACAATGACAATAAATTATTATTATTATTATTATTATTATTATTATTATTATTATTATTATTATTATTATTATTATTATTATTATTATTATTATTATTATTATTATTGATGCTCTTTGGGGTGGTAGGGTAGGAGACACAGCAGACATTGTTGGATCAAGCCAAGGAAACAGTCTTCCATTTTTGCTTCCATCTCTCCACATATTGAGACTGGGAAGGATAGGATGTTTTGGAGGCCCTTCACTCATAGTGTCATTGTAAATCTAAGGTGACTTGACAGCATGTAACAACAGCAATGATATTATCAAGAAACTTCTATTTTACATAAAATCATAGGACTATGCATGCACCAACAATCTGATCCAGGTACCACTGAAGTGTTTTATATCAGGATACAATCCATGTACTTTGTCCTAGGTCTTCTCCAATCTGATCTAACCCAAATTATTTCAATTTCTGAATATTCAACATTTCAGTTTACTGAAGGACAGGCGAATGGCTATTACTTTATGATGCTGCATGAAAACTGGAGAGATTATAAATTACAATTATTCAGACAGCATTTCAGGTTTTTTAAAAGGGGCATGGTGGCTCAGCAGTCTAGAGCACTGAAAACTGTTGGCTACAAGGTTGGCAGCTCAGCGATTGAATCCCAGGTGCCACACAGCAGAGTGAGCTCCCGCTGTTAACCCCAGCTCCTGCCAACCTAGCAGTTCGAAAGCATGTAAATGCAAGTACAGTGGTACCTTGTATAAAGGAATTAATTTGTTCAAATGAAATTCTGTTAAGCAAATGTTCCTTTATACAAATTACCCATGGGAATCCATTGAAAACAGAGTAATCCCTAATTGCGACAATTTTTTTATGTTGTACAGATTTGCCCCATAGGTGATTCTGTTAAGCAAATTTCCCCTATCTCCAGAATTTCTTATGTTGTACAGATTTTATGTTATACAAACCATTTGTTATACAAGGGTTCACTGTAGATAAATAGGCACCGCCATAAAAAGTAGGAAGGTAAAACAGTGTTTTCTTGCAGCCATGCCAGCCACATGGCCAGGGACTTGCACGACACTGGCTCTTCAGCTTGAATACTGAGATGAGCACCACCCCTTTACTTTTACTTTATTTACTTTCAGGTTTTTAGAGTAACCCACCTCCAAAGCATGCTTGTTATGGTTTCTTTCTTTCTTTCTTTCTTTCTTTCTTTCTTTCTTTCTTTCTTTCTTTCTTTCTTTCTTGTTTCTAGTGATTGGCTACTCAGTCCCGCTAGTACAGGAATGGGTGGGGAAATCTGATCCTGCAAAAGTAGCAACTTTATTTTCTCTAATCCTGTACAAATGATCCCAATCCAGACAAGTCAAGTGGCAAACAGAGCAAAGTAGCTCTGAAATGTATCCAGTGTGGTTGGGAGAAGGGGGAGAAGAGGAAGGACAGGAAAGGCAGACTCTAAAGCAGTGATGGCAACCCTTTTACAGACCGAGTACCCAAACTGTGATTCAAAACCCACTAATTTCCCCCAAAGTGTCAGTACAGCAATTTAACCTGAATATGGGTGGGTGTGAAGGGGCGATGTCAGGTGCCCACAGAAAGAGCTCTGAATGCCACCTTTGGCACCCATGCCATAGGTTTCCCAACACTGCTCTAAAGCTAAAGCCAAGTCACTGAAAGCCTTGATGGACACCCAGCAGTTGCACATAGATCCACTCCGTTTTTGGGAAAGATAACATTAAACAAGCCAATGGAACATCTCTCCTAACCTTACCAGTACCTAAGAGAAAGCAGCAGAAAATATCATGCAAGATAATACCTTACTCGGGGATCATCCTCTAACTCTCAGGCATGGTATGGGACAGTAGCAGTATACAGTAGAATCAGGTTGTGGCTGTTTGCTTTGCTCCAGGGTATGCCAAGTCAACAAAAATATGTTCAATTCAATCTGAAATTGGACATAAATTGAATTTGGCACTAGGCCGAAAAGCAAAGTGTGCTGCATCTATACTGCCCCATATCACTTAAAAGTAGAGATGGGCACGACTTGAAAAAAAATTTTTTCGAGTTGTCGTTAGTCGGGCCAGTCCCATTTCGGGTCGTTTCCGGTTTTTGCGAAAATTCGCAAAAATTAGTCGGTTCGTTTTTTCGTTTTTTCATTGTCGTTAGTACTGGTTTTTTTGGGGGGGGGAGCGGGCTCCTGGAGGCACCTCTGTGGGGTGGGTGCCTCCTCTGGACCGCTATAAAGGGAAAGTGGGCTCCTGGAGGCACCCGTGGGTGCCTCCTGCCACTAGGAAGGGGAAGCAGGCTCCAAGAGAGACCCCTCTACATGGGGGTCTCCCCTCCTCACCTGCTGCTGCTGCAAAATGCTATGCAATAGCCATATGGATATTGCATAACATAATGTGCAGACAGTGAGACCTGTGAGAGTGATAGCGTCATGCCCGCCCTGCACAAGGCTCTCGCACCACCATGTCTCACACAGAAGGGAATTGTACTTGCTGCGTGTAGTGCAATGCAAGCAAGTAGATCTGGCTTTAAGTTGGCTTAGTGCAAGAGCTAGGGTTAGGCTAGTGACGGGTAAGGTTACGGTGGGCTAGTGGGTTGCACCTCTGGGTGCCTCTCTGACCCACTAAGAAGACAGTCTGTGACGTATGGGTACGGAGTCAGGGTTAGGGTTAGGGCTAGGGCAGGTTTTAGGGGGCTTTTTGGCACATCCAGAAGTCTCCATGGCCAAGTGGCCATGCGACTGGTGGGATGGCTCCAAAAATTTGCATGGTTGTCCACTCCCACATGGCTGGCCACTCGGCCAGCCCATCATTGCGCAGGTGTAAATAAAATAAAATAAAATAAAATCAATGGAGGACAGAGGAGGAGAGGAGAGACATTTTGTTGCAAGAAAAAAACCACTGCTACTGTGAAAAAATCTGGCAGTTTTATAAATTTTCGCGTGTTTCTGTTGTGCTTGTGTGTTTTTGGACCACGATTTCAAAAACAATATTGCGTTTGCCGCCCCATTTTGGATCCCCCGCCCGCACCGCATGGCATGGCGATGGCGACTCGCGAGTCCGGCTGCCCAGGACGGGGGGGAGGCGGACCCCCCCCTCCAGGGACCCCTCCGGTAGGTGCCCTGCGCCCTTAGTCAAGCAGCATTTTTCCGCCTGCTTTTTTGGCCCGGGAATGGGTGGGGGGGGAGAGTTTAAAAGTTTTTTCCTGTGCCGTCCGTGCCGCTTGCTTGCGCTTTTTGCGGCGGCGGCGGCGAGACTGGGCTTTTTGCTGGCTGCGAGCCTGCGGCGAGTCCCACCAGAGCAGCCCAGGACGGGGGATGAGGGGGGAGGCCGGGGACCTCCAGAAACAACCCCTCTGGTAGGTGCCCTGAGGCACGGCAAGGCATTTTCCCGCCTGCTTTTTGGCCGGGAACCGGGTTTTTTTTAACTTTTAAAAACTTTTTTCTGTGTGCCGCGTGTGGCATCGCGCGATCTCGCGATGCAAGGAACGAGCACGACAAATCAGACCAAAATTGTTCGTTCGTCGGTTCGAGCTCGAAGTCTGGGGGAGTAATTCCTGTTACCGTTTCCGTAGAGTAACGGAACCGAGTAACGGAAACGGAAATACCGCTAAGTCGTGCCCATCTCTACTTAAAAGTTCTCTCTTGGTAGTCTGTCAAGTAATTTCATAGGCTACACATTGCCTCCCCCACCCCAGCAAGCTGGGTACTCATTTTACCAACCTTGGAAGGCTGGAAGGCTGACTGAACCTTGAGACTGGTACCTTGGATTAAGCCCCAGGTCATGAGCACAGCTATGTAGTACAGTAGTTTAATCCCAGTACAGTAGTTTAATCCCAGCACCATTGAAACCAGTGCCCAGACTAATTATATAGAACCTTGATAAGTCAGGGTTCTAGTTTAGACACATGGGCAGTGGAAAAGTAGTTTTCATCTTTCTTTCCACTACTAAAGAGGGAGGAAGCACCCTCTAAACCAGTGGTGTCCAAACTTCAGCCCTCCAGATGTTTTGGACCATAATTTGCACAGTCCTTTGCCATTGGTAATACAGGCTTGGAATTCTGGGTGTTGTGGTCCAAAACATCTAGAGGGCCAAAGCTTCGACACCCCTGCTCTAAACTCTGTAAGCATCTGAAGTGGGAGGAGAGCACTGCTGTTGCCCCATCATCCGTGCTGTCCTCTCCTGTTCCTTGCCAGCTTCTACACAACGTCATTCCCTTGCACCATCCCTTTCCTGCTACTGCCAATCTCTCTTTAAATATGTCCAGGGCCAAGCTTGCCAACTCTGCCTAAATGCACACTATCCATTTTGCACACTTGCAGGGCAGGCACGTAGGCAGGCCAGTAGCAAAGTGAACCAGCAAGCAAGTAGCAGTTGCACTGCAGTGGCAAGGCGCCAAGGAGCCAAACAAAGGAAGGGGGAAAAGGGAAATGCGTGAGGTTGGGAAGGACAAAAATGAGTAAACCAAGACAGGGCCAAGGTGTTGGTGGCAGCCCTCAGGAGGATCTCACAATACTCCTGTCACTCTACCACTTGAAGTAGCTACCCCATTCTGTCTAATAGTATGAACTGCCTTTCCATGGACACACACTTTAAGAGCCAGGATAGGCTTGTGTTTCTCATACCATCTAGAGATAGGCATGAAACAGAAATATAGTGTTTTGTTTCATTTCTTTAGTAGTTTCCTTTT
Source organism: Phrynocephalus guinanensis (assembly GCA_037367245.1). NCBI lineage: Eukaryota > Metazoa > Chordata > Lepidosauria > Squamata > Agamidae > Phrynocephalus > Phrynocephalus guinanensis. The sequence continues at coordinate 153,419,215 of CM074733.1, read as the reverse complement.
GTTACTAATGAATTTTTAAAGTAGTTTTAGAATTTACGGAAACAAAATGAAATGAAATGCTTTGCTCCCCTGAGTCCTACATCCAAAATTGTAGGGGGTTTCTTTGGACTCTTCCCTGTAAGCCCCCCAAAATTTGAAGATGTTTGGTGATCAAGGGACTGAGTTATTAAAATCCAAATGGGTCTCCCTAGGAAGCAAAATATTGTAATTGAGTCGGGAAGTCACTAATCATTCACCTGCAGAGGTGGGGGCTATTAGCGGCTACTGAGACTCAATTAGGAATGAGTTTTTCCTAAGGGGGACCCCCTTTGAAGTTTAATAACTCAGCCCCTGAACCTCAAACCTCTCCAAATTTCAGGGGCTTACAGGGAAGTGCTTGAGGAAGCTCCCCTGCCATTTTTGGTTCCTCTAGGATGAATTGTGTTTTTCCAAGAGGAAAAAAATGGTCTTTCATTTCATTTTGTAATGAAACACATTCTACTGTTCTGTTTCATAACACAATGATTCATTACATTACAAAACAATGAAACAGCGTTTCATTTTTCATTTTGTGCCCATCTTTAATACCATCATTTCAACAGAGATTGTGTCTGAGGAGGGAGTTGGGAGGTTATATAAATGTCTACCTTTTCTTTTAACCCTACATTTTAGAAGGAATATTTGCAAGCTTTAGTTAAAGCTGAAATATACTCTTGTCCTATGCCAGGCCTACCATTGCTCATTATCCCCTTAGGTTCTTTCTATGTTTTTTTTTTTTGTTAAGACAACCAAAACTGATAGTTCAGCTTTGTGCATGCAGTTAAGCTACAAGGCTCAAATGAATTTTGTTCATTTAATATACTTCTTATGCAGCCTATTTGGTCAAATGTGGTGTGCATTTTATTTTTCATCATCAGAGAAAATAGATTCTGGCAGTGAGTGGGATTGTTGTAGCTGCATTTTTCATAATAAAATGAGGTTTCTGTACAAGTAGCCACCAGCTTGTCATCTGCAAACAGTGGCTTGATGTTGAAGATAAGGTATAAATTAATTATCTTATGCTTGCAGCTCTGGCGATGGCAAATGCAAACGGAAGGATGCCTAGGAGACTGAAAAACAAATGTGGAAGAAGTGACAGTCATTGGCTTGTTAGTCATTTCATTAGTATCATATTAAATGGCTGAACTGCAGAATGGTGCTCTTATGCAGAGATGGGAAGACGAAAATAATGTTACATAAGGAACAGTCACTTCGGCAAAAGAGACCAGGCATCATTTTGAAACAATTTATGCCACTCAAAGATCATTCTGCTGCTGAAAGCTGCTTGAATCCGTCATATAGGAAGCAAACAGAGAAGCAACTGGAATAGACTTTGGATACAGCTACAAGGGAAAGCCAGGCTTGACAGCCCCATTTATGCCTAATACTCACCTTAGACATAATTGGGGCAGGACTATGCTGAATAAACTCCCTCACTGCATCAGTGTTGTACATGCCATCAACACAGACCTCCAAAGGGAAGGGTCTTTATGCATATACAAGACCCAGGTGAGCCCAGACAACAGAGTCCCTGTCTATACTGATATTTGTTTTTTGAAACCCCCCCCCCCATATATGGTTGTACTAGGGAGGGACAGAGAGGAGGCTGACACTACACCAAAGGAATGGAATAGCTTGTTCCATCCTGGTCCCTGGTTGTATATCATGGGAAGACCTTTAAAATATGACTGATTTGGACTGACAGGCAGAACCGAAAGCGATTGATTTCAGCTTTGTATCTCACAACACAGTATGCCCCTCTGCCTAGGGATATACAATTCCCTCTTTAGCTGGAGAAAGTTTTGCAGCTATTCACCAGAAATCAATAATTTTGCCTTGAAATGTTCACTTATTTTTATTTATTTATTTTAGAGTATTTTTACCCTGACTTTCTCTGCTCTCTCTGGTTGCAGCTGCTAGAGATATAAGTTTTCATCTTAGTTTCTCAGTGAGCTTCTATGATTCTTCTCTCTGCCCCATTACCCTGCCACCTCTTGTTCCCAGCTTCTCAGTGAGTTCCCCTCTGTCCCATCATGTCCCCAACTTTATTGCCCCAGTAATTACCTGTGGAAAGTGATGAGAGCCTGATTGCCTGCTGTCTCTGGTTGCAGCACCTAGAGATGTAAGTTTTTGTCTTAGGCTGCTATCCCACAACCACTAAAAACCATTTCAAACTGCTAGAAGATGCAGTTAATAAAACTGTGTCCCCATGACCAGCAGACTTTAAAGGGGGGGGGGAATGCGGCCACTTAAGCACAACCCAGAGAATTTTACAAGCACCTGGTCTCAAGGTGGTAAACGGTATTTGAGTCTGTGAGGACTTGGAAAATCTGCATCAAAAACTTTTCATTTTGCTGTGTTTTGGTTCCCACTCATGGAGACAAAAAAGATGTGGTTCTTCAAGCTGTACCTGTGGGGACACAGGAACCACGTTTTCAACCACATGATTGTTCTGGGGATATTCTGCATTTTACCTTGATCTGGATTTTCTGGCCGAGGGAAAGCATGGTTAGTTTCTCAGTTAATGTCTTTCTGTCCCATCATCCTGCTGCCTCTTGCTCCCAGCTTCTCAGTGAGTTGGTTTAGGGAAAAGTAATTTAATGTATAAACATGTATGATTCCAAGCCACGGTTGATGAAAACCTTCTGAATATCCCTAACATAGCTTTCAAAGACTTCAGCAGAAAAAAATTACAAATTACATCATAGCCTCCTTTTTTTGTGAAGGAAGGATATTGCTTTCCTTCCAGATCAGCAGGTGTTGTGTCCAAGAACTACATGATCAGAACAATGGTTTGTTTGGAAACCAGATGTACCATCTCTTCCTCCCCACTGTACCGCCCACTGCCCTACCTAAAATCCTCTCCTGAGGGTGAAGCATCCTTAGGAAATATTGGAATGCCGAAGTGGGAGCAGGACGGGACAGCATGAAGAGGAGGCAAAACCCATTGTACAAACAGCCATCCACTCATGTAACTGTTAAACATCTGTCTTAAGCTTCTAAGAAAACCTTGGCCTTAGTCACTAATGCCCCAAATCCAATTGGCTTTCAGGTAAGCTATCTGTGTCTGGCTGTGGCTAGTTGATGAGGTATCAGAGCATCTCAGGGAGCATCTGGGCATGTGACCACCCACATGACTGAGATTGACAGAGTTTGGCAATTTGGCAATTTATTCTGCCAGTGGAAGCTAAGACTCAGGGAGACACAATCCACATTAAAAGCATCTACAGTATATTACATACGTACAAACTCAGGGTGGGCACAAAATGGAATAATAACATTTCATTTCATGCCCACACCCGTTTTGGTGGTTTTTTTTGCTTCTTATAATTTTTTTTTAAAAGCATTGTATGAAATGAAATGAAACGGCTCCCCTGGGTCCTAGAGGCACCAGATTTGGTGCCTGGGAGCAATTTTTTATGGATCCCCCTGGTGCTGACTGGGCCACTTTTAAAGGGGTCCAGCCCATGACAGCTCTGCAGGAGCCCTGTGAAAATGGTTGGGTGAGCAGTTTTGGGTGATCACACTGCCCGCCTGACCATTTTCAGAGGGCTCCTGCCATTTTCAGAGGAAAATGGCTCCCCTGCACTAATTCCCCCACCTCTAGAACCAAGGAGAAAAAAACAACCATTTTGTTTCATCTGTAACGAAGGGCTGCTTCCTCATTTCGTTTCATTTTGTTACATATCGAAATGACACAACAGCATTTCATTTTTGTTTCGTGCCCTTCCCTAGTACAAACATAACAGAGTTTCAACAGCACATCAAAGAGTACATAGAGGCAGCATATCAGCAAAATATAGTATAGACATAAAGCATGGGAACATGGGTACCTTTTCACCAAATGTCCAAAGGTTACTGATTTCTGGAGCATTTTTATACTCATAACCAATCAGAAAACTGGTTACATCATGCCATTGTATCTGCGTTTCATCAGCTTTACTCATTATGTCTATTTTGTACACCTGGGTTACAATGACACAGTATTACATACTGGATTCCATTTTACAAATCAATTGAATAAACATATGAAACACCTGTAGACAAACCTATTCTGTCTAATACAACATATTTTTCATCACAAATATCTGACAGTCCAATAACACTCCAACACCTCATCAATTAGCCACTATGAACCACAGCAAGTTATGCAAACATTAATACAATACAGGCCAGTATGCTTTATTTCATGACTGCTTGTTTCAACCGGTGCTTTGAAGTCATATATTAAAAGAGGTTCCAAATAATGGATTATTTTCTGACAAGCAATAGTACTTTTTAACCATTTAATTAAGAGCATTTGGAAAGTTACAGGTTTTGTGCAAACAGTGATTTATTGTCTGTTACTGTAAACAGGCCACTTTCTGAGTCTGCTACAAAAGAATTTTTTGTGCAATTAATAACAAGAAAGAACGTGTTGTGGGTCTTTCCTCTCTTGCTTTGAATAAGGTTTCTGAGCTCTGGTTTCAAGCAAAAATATCAAGGAATTTGATTGCCTTCGAGGCTTCTGTAGGTGGCATCATCGGAATATAACAATCTAAAAAGAAAAGAAAGAGAGGATGAAGCAGAGGACACGAGACTGCTGGGGAACCGAAGAGTTCATCAGCTAAGCTTCAGATTAAATGCTTCTTGCTGTGCTGCCAAGTACCTGTGTCTCCTGGCAGTTTGTAAGGTGGAGGGGAAATTATTGGCTCTTTATGCATTCCCATGTCTTTTCCTCCACACATATATTTAAAATTGTTCCTGGGATTTCCTTCTGTTTATTCTCCTGCCTTTGTTTATTGGTTTGTTAATTAAAACGGTGTAAGCTGGGACTTCTGAGCAAATACACGTGGAAGAAATGGCTGCCATTTACTGATCATTCATTAATACAGTATTGTCCTTTGTGAATATCTGTATTGATATTTTAAATCACCAAGAATAGTGGGAATACCTTCCCATTCTTAACTGTACTGTGGGAAGGCACATGTCAGCTTGTGTATCAAGTTCATGCCCTCTACTTATCTCAAGCGCTACATAAGAATCTCAAGAGGTTCAAAACCTTTGGTAGCCATAGCTGCAGTCTTTGGCCTCTATGCATGGGGAACAACAAGCAAGTTGGAATAACTTAGCTCCTAGTGGGTAGTTTCTTAAGAATATTCAAGTTAGACGGGGATGTGAAATGCTAGCAAGGGCATTGGTATTCCGTTCTCCAAATACTAGGAATATCACTCACCCACTTCTGAAATGTGTATAGAAATGATAAAGGTACTAAATATTTTGGGGAGAAATTCACTCCACCTTTTAATACAGATTTTCATGTGTATACTAAGGTATGAACTGGATCCCAGTCATCCTTCTAAACATGCAGAATCAGAATCAGAATCCTTTTATTGGCCAAGTGTGGTTGGACACACCCAGAATTTGTTTTGGTAAAATATGCTCTCCCTATATAATAGGAAATATAAGAATCATATATTCAACCATAAAAGCACAGTACAACAATACAATATAACCGATTATTTAAAAAGGAAGAAGAGAAGTAAAAATTAATTATTCAACAGTTTGATAGCACTTGGAAAGAAGCTATCTTTATATCTAGTTGTCCTAGTATGCAATGCCCTAAAATGTGCCCCGAGGGTAACAATTGAAACAGATTATGTCCAGGATGTGTGGAATCTGTATTTCATTGCCCTCTTTTTAGCTCTTGTGGTAGACTTTCCACAATAGATAGTAAATTAGTAACTATAATTTTCCTGCAGTTCCAATTATTCTTTGAAGTCTATATCTGTCATGCTTAGTCGTGGAACTAAACCAAACTGTTATAGAGGAAGAGATGATAGATTCAGTAACACCTCAGTCATCCTTCTAAACATGCACTTCTCTAAGGAGCTGTCCAGCAAACACTAGCATGCACAATTTATATGGCAAGGAAAGTTACCTGCAAAAAAAAGGTACAGTAGTGGAAATAGTGTTAACATGGAGTACATGCAAAATGCATTAGCTTGTATAAACATTTTCATACAAACTTTAATTGAAATGAAGGATGAAGCGAAGACTGGAAACATTATTGAAGATGTGGTGGAAAACAGTGTGTGATTTAAAGACAAGAATAAAAAGCAGTGGAGATCAGTCTCCTTCCCAGCAGGTAAAGCCAATAAAACCAAAAACATCTAGGAAGAAAAGACGAGAAAGAAAAAAGAACTGAATCACAGAAAACCTTGTTCTCATTCTGTGCTCATGATGTCTTTATAATTCACATTAGCCCAGATGCCTTATTATTTCCAATCAAGATAGTATTTGGAGATCATTCTGAGTCAGAACTCTAATTATTCTTTCATTTCTGATCTCTAATTTTCTAACAGACTGTCAATAATTCACACTTAATAACTGGGAAATCTATAATGGTTGGCATGGCTGTTCAATTAATAAGCAAACAAATCAGGGTAAATGATCAAGGGAATTGTGCAGCAGAATACAGTTTACTAATTTATTTTGACAAACTTAATTTTGCTTTAGTCATTTATTATGGTAGCTCCCAGCATACTTCTTAATATGCTGTCATGTATTTTGCACATGTAGTGATATTGGCCCCTTTTCTAGAGTGATGAATTTATGATGTTCATTAGTATTCTTGCTTATTCTGCAATACAAACTAAGATCAAACTACTGTTCCTAGTTCCAGATGCAAAGGATGGCTTCTGAAATGAACAGTTTTAAAAAAACAGTTTGTTTGGTCAGCAGTGGTAAATGCTGCTGTAAAAAGATCAATGGTTTATGTGGGCAACTTTCTGTCTTATTGTTTCTCTTTTTCTCTCTCTTTTAACACTGCTCCGTAAGTATGCACATCAACGGCTAATTCTTGCTACTGTTTTGTACCATTAAGTCATTGTGTATTTATGGCAACCCTGTAACTGATTGACCTCCAAATTAGAGATGGGCATGAAACAAACAATTTTTCATTTCCGTTTTCGTTTTTTCATTTCGTTATGTAATGAAACAACAAATGAATATTGTCTCTAAAATGAAACGAAACGAACAGAAACACCAGAAATTATGTTGTCCGTTTCGTTTTCGTTACGGCAATACATTGAACTGCTTTAAATGCTAAAAAATAACAAAAAAATGAAATAAATGGTAACAAAATGGTAACAAAACAAATGAAAACGAAAATGAATTTTTTGCGGAAATTCACGAAAAACGGAAACGAAACGGAACGGACCCCCTAAACGACAAATGACAAACAAAACACAATTTTTTTGATTCGTGCCCATCTCTACTCCAAATCATATTTCTTAATGTTATCTATATGGAATACATCTTAGGAAGGAAAATCCGCTCCCATGTAAATAATCAAATAGATGCAACTGAGACCACCAAGATGTAAGCATTTGAAACTGATGTAACAATCTAGCATGTTTTCATGTATAATTCTGAAAAATGGAGGAGGGTTATTGTCTATCCAGCCATATGGATCTGTTATCAGTGTTGGGATATGTTGATGGATCGTTGGGAGATTGGTGTATTATTTGGGTATTATGTGCTGCAGTCTGATTAAAGGAGGAGTTGTAGACACAACAGGTATATGAAAAATATACTTTATCTATATATTCTAAGGGGAAAAGCTAAACGGGTTGACCTATGAAAATAATAAAACACTCATTAAATATCTGTACAGAAAAATATACAAAATAGAAAATTAGGGCAACAGCAGTTGTGATAAAGCTCATAAAAAAGGGATAAGGAGCTATACACATATATATACTGCCTTGTTATAAATACAAAAGAATAGAATACAACCATAAATAGCAGTAAGTCAGAAGTAATTCTGCAACTCCTCTCTGTGCCTCTGGAGCAACACCAGCATCAATCAGATCAGGGCGTGGCGGAGGAGTGTGAGTGTATGAGGCTAGAACCCTTACTTAAGTAGTAAGGTCTTAAAGAGACATGCAAACTGCTGAATCATGTTGAGGTTTACTTTTGCCATATGTTTGGATGTAGGCCTTGCTATGCCAACAATTAGAACTGATGCCAGTGGCAGATTCTTTTTTTTTAATATTTATTTCACACAATATAGTCAAACAAAGTAGACAATTATTGAGAACCAATTTACAGAATTAACATAAGCAAACTCTATACATGTCCACTTATCTGTTAGTAATACAAAGGAATTACGGATTCCACAGTTGATCGGCCGTCTGCAAATCTTTCACAGTTTCTGGGGGCACTATCTAAACGTCTTTATATCTATTTTACCCCTTGTTCAATTGTCTGCTTCTGGGCCCATTTATATAGCATCTTCCAGCTCTCATTTACAAAATGTCTTGGGTGGTCTCGCAACACCTCTGAGAGCATGTCCAGTTCTGCAATGTCCAGTAGTTTTTTAAACAGTTCAACTTTGGTTGGTATTTCACTTTTTTTCCATTTCTGGGCCCAGAGCAGTCTAGCTGCCGTGTATATGTACAAGAGAATATATTTTATTTTTTTGTCTATAATCTCTGGTATTATATTCAGTAACAATGTTTCTGGTTTAAATTTCAATTTAATCTGTACAATTTCTTTTGCCACTTTCCACGTCTGTCGCCAGAACTTCTGAGCTTCGTCACATGACCACCATGCGTGATAGTAAGTCCCTGGGTTCTTTCTGCATTTCCAACAAACATTATTTGACCTTTTGACATTTTGGCTAGTTTTACCAGAGTGAGATGCCACCTGTGAAACATTTTAAATATATTTTCTCTAAGACTAACAGGTTTAATTAACTTAAGACTATCTTTCCACATTTTAGTCCAATCATCAATATCAATGCTGTATGTAAAATTGAGCCCATTTAATCATTCCCTCTTTCACCCTTTCATCCTCCAATTCATATTCTAATAAATACGTGTACATTTTTAAATAATTCCCTCATTTGTATAAATCCACAGTTCATCCACCTGTATTCTTCCTTCAAAGAAACCCATGCATTTGTCTTTTTATACCTTGATTCCAGTTTTGCCATTGACCACCAATCTGTTACTAGCCCCAATCTCTCCAGCTCTGTTTTATCTTTCATCTTCTTCTCTTTAGTCAGCAATTCTTTGTAAGTGAGTAGTAACCCCTTTGGATTTATTGTTTTCAGGGTAAAGGCCTCTATTGGTGCTACCCAGTCAGGTATTTTTTATAAGTCTGCATTTGAAACTTTTGCTAAACTAAGGACAGTGCTTTCTTTATTATATGATTTGAGAAATGTGTCTGCTCCTTAATTCCCCTGTACCATACATATGCGTGCCAACCCATTCTTAAATCATGGCCTTCTAGTTTTAAAAGTCTTTGATTTCCAAGTATTATCCATTCTTTTATGCAGACCATGGCACACGCTTTGTAATATAGTAGCCAATTTGGCAGCCCTGTCCCTCCTCTGTCTTTTAAATCTTGTAGTATTTTGAGTTTTATTCTTGGTCTTTTTCCTTTCCAAATAAATTTTGAAATTAGCGTGTCTAAGTCTTTGAAATATTTAAAATTTAATATAATTGGTAAGTTTTGAAATGGGAATAACAATTTTGGGAGGACTGACATCTTAATTGTTGGGATTCGACCCATCATTGATATTTCTGGCTTGTCCCAGTCGTCCAGATCTTTCTGCATTGAGAGGTAATTTTCCTTCATCAAATTACTTGGGTTTTTTGTGATCATAATCCCTAAATATCTTATTTTTTGGACTTCCTGAAAATGTGTTTTTATGCTGAGTTCCTCCATGTCTTTTTATGCGTATTTTTAGTCATGAATTTTGTTTTTTTATAGTTTATTTTTAGGCCTGCCACCGCTCCAAATTCTTTTATGTCTTCTAATATTTGTTCAATGCTGTGCAGGGGATTATCCAGTATTAATACCAGGTCATCTGCATATGCTTGCAATTTATACTCCTCCCCCTTGATCTTAAGGCCTCTGATTTCATTATTCTCCCTTATTTGTCTATTCAGGGTTTCGAGGGTTAAAACAAATTGTAACGGGGAGAGTGGACACCCTTGTATCATGCCTTGCATAATTTCGATGTCTTCCATCATTTGGTTATTCACTTTAATCTTAGCCCTCTGCTCGGTATAAATAGTTTTAATTGCTTGTAGAAAAGGTCCATATGCCCCGATCTTCTTTAACCGCAGGAGCATAAACTCCCAATTCAAATTATCAAAGGCCTTTTCCGCATCTAGGAAGATCAACATCATTTGCTTCTCTGGGTGCTGTTCATAGAATTCCAAAATGTCTATTATTGTTCTTATATTTGATGTTAGTTTTCATTTGGGGATAAATCCTGTTTGGTCTTCATGTATCATTTCTACAAGCACCTTCTTTAGCCTTGCTGCCCAGATAGTTGAATAAATCTTATAATCAACGTTTAGGAGAGAACTTGGCCTGTAGTTTTTAATTTCTTTTTTTTTCTGTCCCTTCCTTGTGTATCAATGATATGTGTGCTTCTTTCCATGAGTCTGGGATCTTCCCGTTTCTTCCAATGTGTTCCACTATTTTTTTGAACTGTGGAGCTAAAGTTCCTTCCAGTCCTTGGTGTTGTGGCGTGGGATTTAGTGATTTCAGCAGTGATTTCAGCTCTTAGACATAGCAGGCTGGAGACAGCTTCTAGTGTAACAGCTCTTTATTCAGGGAGAGAACAAGACTGGGGACTGGGGAGAGGGAGCAACATTTATAGGAGCCAGGACTGGCTAGGAAAAGATACATTTTGGAGGGAACAATTACAACCAATCACAAAGCTGCCTTTTGGCAGAGACCAATAGGATTGAGGATCCAAATGCAGCAACTTGAATAAACCAATAGGCCTGTTCCCTTTGGAACAGGAAGGCAGTTACTTCAACAAAAGCAAGTACAGATAATAGAAATACAGATCAATACACAACACTTGATAAAATTCCATCGGGAGACCATCCGGTCCTGGAGCTTTCCCCTTCTTCTGTTTTTTCCATGCCTCCATAATTTCACAAGTTGTTATCGAATTATTTAACATCTCTAGTTGTTGGGGCCTGAATTTCCAGCTCTTTATCTTGTCTAAATATTTCCACTGATCTTGCTCAATTTCTTTTTTTTTTTATAAAGGTCGATGTAGTAATCTTGTATTATTTTTTGAATTTCTTTCTGCTTATATGTTTCCCGGCCTTCTTTATTTTCTAGCATATTAATCCTTGTTTTCTTTCTCTCTCTCTTGATTTTATATGCTAACCATCTTCCTGGTTTATTTGCGTTTTCAAAAAAGTTCTGCCTTGCAAATTTAATTTTTTTCACCATCTCTTCCTGCTCCAGCAAATGGATTTTGTGTTGTAAAATATTTATTTTATTTTTTAGGTTGGTGGCTGAGGGTCTTTTTTTTTTTAGCTCCTGTTCATCCTCCTTTAAGGATGCTAAGAGATCTTGATATTGTTTCTTCATTTCTTTCCTTTTTTGAGCATTGTATTGTATTGCTAACCCTCTGAAAAAGGCCTTCGCTGCATCCCAAAGTGTTGTCATTTCAGTATCTTGGGGTTTGTTCATTTGGAAGAAGAGATCTAATTCATTTTTCAATTTGGTTATAAATGTTTCATCACTCATCAGATAGGTATTTCATCTCCATCCTCCTTTTCTTCTTGGTTGTCCTAATATCATTATTATTGGGTTGTGGTCTGCATATGTGTTTGACAATATTTCAATTTCTTTCACTTGGTGTGTCAAATCTGCTGAGATACAGCAATTGTCAATCCTCGACCAAGACTTGTGTCTGCATGAGTAGAAAGTGTAGTCTCTTTTCTGTGGATTCCAGGTTCTCCAAATATCGATTAAGTTTAGCTCCTTTGCCATTTCTAAGAAGATTTTAGGGATCATGTTTCCTTTCTTTTTTCTTCCTGTCCCATCTGTCGTTGAGGTGTATTTTACTTTGTCAACTACTGCATTAAAATCCCCCATAATGCATATATTTTTTCTGGCTCTCTTGTCAGCAACTATTTAAATTGTGCAAAGAACTTTTCTTGTGCTTCATTTGGTGCATAGATATTTACTAGCAGTATTTTTTCACCCTCTGTTGTTATCTCTACTGCTACAACTCTTTCATCTGTTGAAGCATGGATTAATTTGGGGTTAAGGTCTTTCTGTACATACATTGCCACACCCCTTTTCTTTTGTTTGTCTGCTGCTATAAAGGCTTGACCTAATTTGTCATTTTTTAGCATATTATTATCTGATTCTTTAATGTGAGTTTCTTGGATTGATATGACATCAGCTTTGGTTTTGTACAGTTTATTAAAGATTGAGTTTGTCTTCTGGGGTGAGTTCATCTCTTTAATGTTAACAGATAAAAACTTGAGTTCTCTTGACATTTTATAGGTTTTTACTGTCTGATTTGTCAGCTTTGTCTTAGTTTTTGTTCCAGTTTCTTGTTTTTCTGGGTTTCAGTGCTCTGTCCTCCTTTTCTTTTATCTCCCCTTCTGATTCTTCACTGGAAAATTGCAAATCTTCTTCAGTTAGGTTCAATTTGTCTCTCATCTCTTCCAGGGAGTTTCGCGCCTTCATTTTGCTTTTTAGGTTGAATCTTCTTGCCTCCCAATTAAATCAGACGCCTTCTGGAGTTAGCGATTTAAAGGGGATTTTCCTGTCTATGAGCACTTTTGTGAGGAAAGAGTATTCTTGTCTTTTTTCCCCGCATGCTCCATGGTACCTGTTTCAAGATATTGACTTTAACACCACTTATTGTCAGATCTTTCTCTTGGTTAAATTTCAATATTTTCTCTTTTGTTGGTCTCTTTATAAACTTTATGTGCACTTCTTTTGGCAGTTTGTTCTTCCTTGTGTATGCATTCCCTACTCTGTATACTCTGTCTATAGATTGTTGTAGTTCTTCCTTAGTTAATCCTATTTGTGTGGCCAATTCTTCAGTTATTAATTGCTCTAAGTCTTCTCCTTCATGTTCTTCCACATTTTGAATTCTCAAAAAGTACGATGCCCTATCCATTTCTATCAACATCAGCCTATTCTGATCCTTGGTTTTTTCCTCCTTTATAATTTCTAATTCTTTTTCAATTTTATCGACTTTAAGTTCCACCTCTTTGCCTGTGTGAAAGCATCTATTTTCAAAATGTTACTGTCTATTCCAGTTTTGAGCTCGGTCTTAACCTCTTGCATCTGATCTAAGATTTGTTTCACAATATTTGCTTGAAGGTCTTGAAGAGCATTTTTAAATGGATCTTGGGCTATGAGTCTCATTAAATTTGCTGTTTGATTTGGAGAGTCCTCTTTCTTTGTTCGGGTTGCCATGTTCCTGAAGCTCAGTTTAACATCAGGGTTACCTTGATTTATTATGACTCCCCTTTTCAATTGCCTTTAACCCTTCCCCCTTATTTGCCCCTTATTTTATTATAATTCTTAACCAATAATAAAGTCTATAACATATTACTCAGGTCTACCAATTTGATAATCAGAACAGATATCAAAGGAGGGGATTAAAGCAATGTTATTCACCACTGTCTAATATAAATTGTTCTTGACCAGAAGCCTGCTCAAGGGTTGCCAACAAGGTTCGAAGCAGCTTATACAAGCTTAAGGGAACTCATCCAACACAGGATCTTCAGATTGCAGCCTTGTATCCAGAGTTAAGTTCAGTTTCAGTTGAACACCTATGTCCTCCTGAATTGGAGATGAGATCTTCGCCCAATATATATTACCAGTAGAGATGGGCACGACCAGGAAAAATTACGTTTTGAGTTGTCGTGTGTCGGAGCCGGCCCGTTTCGGCTCGTTTCCGTTTTTTGCGAAATTTTTCAAAAAATTGTCATTTCGTTTGTCGGTTTTTCGTCTGTTGTTAGTACTGGTTTTGGAGGGGTGGGCTCCTGGAGACACCTCTCTGGGGTGGGTGCCTCCTCTGGCCCGCCATGAAGGGTATGTGGGCTCCTGGAGGCACCTCTCTGGGGTGGGTGCCTCCTCTGGCCCGCTACAAAATGGCATGCATAGCCAATTGGATATGCATGCCATTAAGTTGCAGTAGCAGGCAGAGGCACCTCTCTTTTGGGTGCCTCTGTGACTCACTGCCTGCGGTGCACTTGGGCTGGGGAACGAAGTGAGAGAGGACCCCTATGGGCACCCTGTGACTCACTAAGAAGGGAAGTGTACTTGCTGTAGTGCAATGCGAGTACACAGATCTGGCTTGGGGTTAGGGGTTAGCGCAAGGGCTAGGCTTAGGGTTACGGGTAAGGTTAGGGTGAGTTAGTGGGGTGCACCTCTGGGTGCCTCTCTGACCCCCTAAGAAGGACAGTGTACTGGCGTATGGGTTCGGGTTCAGGTTCGGGTTTGGGTTCGGGCTAGGGTTAGTGGCTTTTTATGCCCGACGCACATCCCAGAAGTCTCGGTCAAAACCTGGCCAAGTGGCCATGCAATTGGTGGAATGGCTCCAAAAATTTGCATGGTCCACTCCCATGGCCAGCCCATCATTGCGCAGGTGTAAAAAATAAAAATAAAAATAAAATAAAATAAAATCAATGGAGACGTTTTGTTGCAAGAAAAACCCACTGCTGCTACTGAAAAAATTCAGGCAGTTTTAAAATAGCTATTTTTGCATGTTTCTGTGGTGCTTTGGTGTGTTATTGGACCACGCAATTTCAAAATAAATATTGCGGTCGCCCCATTTTGGATCCCCCGCCCGCACCGCATGGCATGGCGACTTGGTGAGATGGATGCCCCCCACCAGAGCAGCCCAGGACAGGAGAGGGGGGGAGGCCGGGGACCCCCCCCCCCACAGAAACCACCCCTCTGGTAGGTGCCCTCACTGAGGCAGGCATATTTTCGCCTGCTTTTTTGGCCGGGAATCGGATTTTTTTAAAAAACTTTTTTTCTGTGCCGCGCCGCTTGGCGAGTTGGCGTGGTGACTCGACAAGGATGCACACTTTGCGCAGCCCAGGAGAGGAGGGGGGGAGGCCGGGACCCCCCCCCGAAACCACCCCTCTGGTAGGTGCCCTCAGGGAGGCATATTTTCGCGTGCTTTTTTGGCCGGGAATCGGGTTTTTTTTTATTTTTAAAACTTTTTTCCTGTGCCGCTTGGCATCGCGCGATCGCTGTGATGCCAGGAACGACAACGACAAATCAGACCCAATTTTTCTTTAGTCGGTTCGAGTTCGAGTTCTGGCAGAGTAATTGTCGTTCTTTGTTCCGTTACGTAATGGAAATGAGAAACGGAAATGGAAACGAGAATTTTGCCAATTCGAACCCATGTCTAATTACCAGGCACCTGTAAAAAAAAAAAACAGGTTCTTCGTGTTATTGAAGTTGGCTTATGCCCAAGGCTTCAATAACACCTTGAGGATTCTTGATTATATCCTACAGCAGCGCCGCGATCCCCATTCTTCCTGCTAAAGGAGGTGGCAATTGCCCAAGGCTCCGATTAGTATTGTTTCCTTGTAATTGCACAGCTTTTAAAAGTGACAACAAGTAAGCTATTTTAGTTCACAGGCACCGGAGAGTCAAAGAATTAATGACTGAGTCAGGTTAGTAAAGGGTTAATGACTAGATCAGTCGCCTTGTGTAATGGTTTCTAGTCCCACTAACCGCTTCGGGTTAACTACCGTGGACCTCTGAGCTTGCTTTGATGTTGCTTGCCTGTTAATTGTCCGCTAACAGCTCCTTCTTTGTAGAGAACAAATGGCTATTCAGGGCTTTAAAACAATCACTAATTCATCTGAAAGTCTTGTCACTCTGCCTTTTTCATACCCGGTAGCTCAGCCAAAGAGGAGAAAGTGAAAGAGACCTCCCAGGATTAGGGGGGAGGGGTGGTTTCTATGCCGCTTTCCTCTTTCGACTGCAGAGAAATGTTTGCGGAGGTGGGAATCTAACTCTCCAGCCCACTACTGTTAGTTCTCCGTACACAATTCTCGGGGGAGGATTCGATGTGCTCCTGTCCCCTCGATGTGTTTGGATTACCTCAAAATGGAATCCTGGCGTGGTGAAGCAGCTGAGTCGCCATCATGGCGCCAGACAGGATTGTCTGCCTTGGGAGAGAAACGCTCCAGAGGGTGAGTTGCTGCTCAACCCCCCGCGCTTCTCAGATCCCTAACGGCCCAGGGGTGCGCTCTCCCGCACACACCCCTGCTCCTGATTTTTCCGGGAGTTCTCGATCTGCTGTAAACAGCTAGTTCTCTCAGAGCCCCGAGAAATGTTGTTGCTCCGCTGCTCTTCCAGCCACGCCCCCCAGTGGCAGATTCTCAGTGACCCCCCCCCCAAAAAAAAAAAAACTAGCAGCATGACCCATTAATCTGTTCCTGGGGTTGAAGATGCTCAAACCTTTGGTGCAGATCTGATTGACACACAAGGTGTGGCTGCAGTTGGTGAAGGAGTGGATGGGGAAGACTCTTGATGCACAGGCAAAAATCTTAGCATGTAGCATTGAGAAGTTTGCACTAGTTTCATTATACCTTTTTAATACTATAGAAAGCTCAATTTTCACTTGTTGGTCTAGCACCAAGCCATCTAAATCTACTTACAAGAGTATAACACACGGTTCTTAGGAGGAAAAGTCTGGCCCATGGTAATGTTGCCTTGTGAATCAATAAAATAATGTCTTGACAGAGGAGTTATTCAAATGACAGAATGTTCCAGGGGAAAGTCAGAGGTATGAATGAGGAGATGTATGTCCAGCAACTTGCAGCTGACAGTTTCAGCACTCTAGACCACTGAGCCACCATGTCCCTTCTTTCCTGTAGCAGTTACTAAAATGGAAGAATCTTAAATCATGAAAGGTAGAAGACTATGTTTATAATTTAATTAACTCTCCTCTCTGTTCCTGTTGAACAAAAAAAAACCCACACCAGAGCTAGAAAAGCTAAAAAGAAACCCATTGCTGCCTATTTACTGTAGTTCTAAGCAATATTTGTTGCATGACTCTGCCAGCTATTCCTTGCATCAATGTCTAGCCGAGTGAGACTTCTTATTTCTAATTTATCTGTTTCATTTATACACCACGTATCTCCCACAAATGAAACTCAAAGTAGCTTACAATAAATCCAAGGAAAATATAAAGTGAGTAAGAGCATAAAAATTAAGCCCAGCATAAAAAAGCAGCAATAAAAAGGAAATATATCACCAATCCAGTTTAAAGCCCCTTTCACAGCACCCACAGCCAGCTTCCAAGTTTCTGGTGTTGGCAGAAAGACAAGAAGGAACCAACCAGATCCTTCACTAGCTGGGATAATCCCAGCAGGGTTGGATGGAAGAGAATGAACAGTCCACCAGGCTCATGTTCATATCTCAATAAGCAGCCTACTATCCTCCTCATACTGGTAGATGGCATAGCTCGCTATCATTTTAATATTTTTATCACTATCATGAAGACACTTGTCTCCCCAGGCAATCAGAGAAGAATCATTGATGCAGGTAGCTTGTGGCCCAGCAGGATTGCATCCTTGATAAATTTTGGAGGGAGCACCCTCTTGTTCATTCCACCAGCTGCTTATATGTGCTAGCATCACTGCTGGATAGCCCCACACATGAAGGAGATGCTGACAGTCACACTGCCCTCTTAGAAGTGAACCTGGTGGATACAACAGAGGTGTCTGATAAGCTTACATGAGGAAGACACAGAGACTGAGAGATGCAGTAGTGCTATAAAGGTGGTACCCAATACCTTTTTCTTTATTCATATCAGAGTGTTGCACAAACAAGAGAAGTTTACAGTGCAATGTTTCTGGAAGTGAAAGATTGGTCAGGTGCATGCTGTTGCCTGGGCATGCTGGCATGTCCTTTCAATGTTTTCCACTCTTCAAGAAGATACTTTGTTGTCATCGTCATCGTTGTTGTCATCATCATCATCATCATCATCATCATCTTGGAACTCCAGAGATGGAAGGGACCTTATGGATCCAGCTGTTGTCTGTGAGGCACAGTGAGGAACTGATACTAAACCGCTGATCTATCTATCTATCTATCTATCTATCTATCTATCTATCTATCTATCTATCTATCTATCTATCTATCTATCTATCTATCTATCTATCTATCTATCACATTCACTCTTCTTTTGATGCTCCCCTCCTTATGATCTTCTGTACTCATATCTTATCTCTTCTTGTTTCTATACTGAGGTGAATTAGCACTAAACTAAATAGTTTAAAAAATACTTCAGGATGACTGTGTGGGTGGTTGTCCCCATTGTCCTAAAACATGACCCATGTCCCCTATCCTTTTGTAGAATGGAACAACAATGGGTGAAATATCATTCATATTGTTTTGGCTAGAGATGGGCACAAAACGGAAATATAGCGTTTCATTTCATTTCGTTTCAGTCTTTATTTTGTTTAGTTAATAATGGATTTCTAAAAAGAATTTTGATCATGAAAAGAAATGCTTCGTAAGGCTATAAATAATGGGGAGCTTTTCTTTATTTTATTTAACAGGGAGCCCTAAATCAAAGACCTTCAAACCTTCCAATCAATTTGCTTTCAAGCAAAGAATCCTCTGTAAACAAGCTGGAAACCTAATGGCTTGTTGCTCCATTAAGAGATCAGGGAGATAAACACAGCTGCTCCTCGGTGTGGTTAGGGAAGGAAAGAAAATTTATTTTTTATAAACCTCCACAGTTCTACTTAAAATGGAAAGGAAAACAATCAGTTTTAACCAACTTGCAGACACATCCAGCAAAGGGAACAGCTCAGCTACTGGCTAGATTCAGGCAGATCAAAATCAGAGATAAGCTATCTCAACGGCTGAGACCAGGAAGAAAGGAAAACAAATCAATCAGTTTAAAAATAAGCTTCCTGTTCACAAGACAGATGGATCAAGAGGCAAGATGAATTGTTTCATTTCCGAAACAAAAAAAATGGTGTTTCTTTTCATTTCTTGACCTCACACTGTTTGCTGTTTTGTTTCATTTCGTAAGGTTTTGTAAGCTTACAAAATGATGAAACAGTGTGTCATTTTTCGGAAGGTGCCCATCCCTAGTTTTGGCTGTTAAAAAGTAGAAGCTTTCGACAACAGTGGGGGTCTCCAAATTTGAAGGAAAGGGAGCCAGACTGATTCCCACTGGCTTTTATATCATGTGGTCACTGGAAAATAAGAATAATAATATCATAATAGTTTAATTTTGGAACTACAGAGATGAAAGGGAACCTATAGATCAACTGGGACCATACCCACGAGGTTGGCGCAGGCGCACTCACTGAGGGTGGCCACACCCAGAGAGGCACGGAAATTGCGTACGTGTGACCGCGCCTTCTCTGTGGTGGGCCCCACCCTATGGAACCATCTACCCAGTGAGCTGCACCTGACAGAGTCCCTGCCCGCCTTTAAAAAGGCCCTGAAGACTCATCTCTTCAGGGAGGCGTTTGGCGACCTTCTTACTTAGTTGTTATTTAGTTTTTCTTTTTTTCTTTTTTTCTTTTTCTTTTTTCGCCCACACTTCTCTGCTTGGGCTATGCCCGCCATCTTGTCCTCTTCTCCTTTCTTGTGCTTGCCCATTCTAGCTGTTTTTATTCTGAGCCGCCCAGAGTTCCCTTCCAGGAAGATGGGTAGGGTATAAGACTAATAAATAAATAAATAAATAAATAAATAAATAAATAAATTGTCCAGCCCGTTTCAAGAAGGTGGGGAGGGTGTGCCCTGGTCCTTGATAGGCACGCCTCCCCACTGCAGCCTATGCAAACAGTGCTGGCTATGCACGCCTCGGCCGGCCGGCTGGAAAAGGTACACTGCCACTACAGTCGTGGCGTGAAGCACCCATTATGCATCCAGGCATGGCAAGGGGGTGGTATATTGCTTCTTAGCCTCGTTGCATTTCAGGATGCTATTGATTTTTCTTTTATGTAGCCCTTTGTGTCTTCTTTGCATTAAGGGTTCAATGTGTGAGACTTGGCTAGAAGTGTTACTTAATCTGATTGCCGCCCCCCACTATTTTTTTCTTCTACCACCATACTCTGTCAAAAGTATTTTTAAGTAGTTTTTGAACTACATGTGGGAGGCTAAAATCATAGCGTCCTTAATATTTTAGGCACAATAAATAGAAAGAGATGCTTATAAAATCCAGACATCGTCACTAATATAATGGTACCAAGAGACAATTTTCCTCATAAGAACAGGAAGATAGTTTTCTCTATTCCATGTCGGATCATTTGTCTCTGTTACACTGATGAATTCATTTCATTGACAATGCCTTGTCTGAATAATGAAAAGCTGGGTGAAATAGCTTGATGGTCAAGATGGAATACTTAAATTTCCTTCCAATTACAGAGCAGCTTATTTTTAAGATTTGCTGTTCAGATGATCCATCACAGACAGGTTTCTCTTGTAATTTGTATTTGCTGAATGTCTTCTCTGTGATGAGATTCTGATTAGCATAAATATGCTTCCCCTACTCTGACATTATTCTAGCAAATGATAGAATGGCCCTTCAGTGACTTGATTTTATTATACTGTACACATCATTAATTTTTGTAAGTTAAATGAAAATTATTGGCATCACCTTAAAATGCAGAATCCTCATGACATGAGGACAGTAAAGTCAGGGTTTTCGAGCAATGTGCTACATGCTGCTCTAAAGGGTCTCAGACGTTGACCCTGGAAATCCAGGGAATGGAAAACTCCCTGGCAATCCTATTACTAAAGCAGGTGCTTTTCTTCCAAGAGAAGCCACAGTGCCAAACAAATGGATCAGCAGTCTACAATCTGAGTTGGTCCTCCTTTGCTTTACCTCTGTTCTTTTTTAGTACATGCAACACCTCTGATATCATTAGAAAATTCAAACATGATGTATCTTTAAATATCGTATTTTTTCCAATAGACAAATCACTTTGTACACATAGATGTATGTCTGTGGAGTTAAGTGCCCCTTTCTGAAGAATGGGCAGTAGGAGGAGTTACTTAGGCCGTGGTCTCACCACCGTTTTCTGCACATTTTTGCTGCAAAGAACTGTGCAGTAAAAGATCACATCCTAACTGCGAAGGAAAGTAATTCGGTGCTTGGACCGACCACGCCCCTGGAAGCGCAGTTTCACTGAATTATTTTAAACAACTACTAGGGGTTGGTTTAAAATACTTCCCTTAATGATCCACAGTTCTTTGCTACTCTAACAAGGTACGACCCCAGAAAATACACAGCAATTAGCTTCATACCCCATTTCCTGCCGGTAATCACCCAGGGGATTTTTTTTTAAAATGCAATGGAATTTTTTAAAAATGCACTGGATTTTTTTTAAAAAAAATGCAATGGAGACTTAGAAAATCAACCAGGGAAAAAGGGGAAATATGCACAGTAAGCAAGTAAAGACGGGCACAGAGCAGTAAAATACTACTCTGTCGACAGGACACTAACTGTGCATCAAACACCACATGACCGCCCCCCCAAAAAACTACACATCAAATTAAGATATGCAGAAAACTTCAGTGAGACCGTGGCCTTACTTTGCATCTTTGTAGTCCTTATTCCTCTGGAACAGAGCTTAAGTAAGCTTCCAAGCAAGAGAGGAATCCCTGGACTGCTGTCACCAAAAGTCACCAACCTGACTTGTCTAACCACCTTTGGATAAATCTAAAATAGGTATTAAATAATAATCGCTTTTATAACCCTTGTGATATTAACATAGATATGACTTGTAGATTCCTGAATCTACATGCCGACATGACTCCATTTTAAGATGTAGATATATTCCTGTATCTTGTCCTTGCGCAATGCATTTGCTCACCTTAATTTTTAAAGACTATGAGAAGATCTGAAGTAGGGAGCTCCAATGCATTCAGCTAAGGCCTCCAGGTTGCTGGTTCATTACTGACTGGCAGCTTCTCTGTTTGAGCCCTGCCCTTCCTGGCTGATTAAGATCTCGGGGGTGGGGGACATTCCAGAATGAGCATCTCTTAATTGCCTCTGCCTCCTTTCGGGGTGTGGTTTTTCCTGATCACTTGAAGGAGACAGTGGTAAAGCCCATTCTTAAAAAAACCTCACCTGGCTGCAGATGACATGAACAACTATCATCCAATAGCCAATGTTCCCTTTCTGGGCAAGAGGGTGGAGCAGGTTGCCACTGAGTGGCTCCAGTCATTCCTGGAGGAAGATCTAATCTTGGATCCAATCCAATCCAGGTTCAGCCCCCATCATGGGACTGAAACTGCCCTGGTCGCATTGCAAGATGACCTCCTGTGGGGGGCTGACAGGCGTTGCTCTACCCTGCTGGTCCTCCTCCACTTGTCTGCAGCCTTTGATACTGTCGACCACAGTATCCTCTTGGGCAGGCTATCTGAGGTGGGGATAGGGGGCCTAGCTCTGAGCTGGCTTAGCTCGTTCCTTGAGGGCCATGCCAAGCGAGTCAGGCTGGGTGGGGCATTATCAGCCCCTTGGTCTCTCTCATGTGGGGTGCTCCATGGGTTGACGGTTTTCCCCATGCTATTTTAATATTTATACGAGGCCATTCGCTGAGGTCATCTGGAAATTTGGGGTCTGCTGTCATCAGTATGCTGATGATACACAAGCTCTATGTCTCCTTCTCCACATCTGCAATGGAGGCTGTACAGACCCTTGATTGCTGTCTGTATGTGGTTCTGGAGTGGACCAAGACTAACAGGTGTAGACTCAACTGGGAGAAGACTGAGGTACTGTTCCTTGGAGGGGGGGAAACAGGTTGTGTGGCCCTCTTCCCAGTCTGGATAGAACTTCCCTCCAGCTGGTAGATAGAGTGAGGAGTTTGGGCATCGTGCTGGATCCGGCATTGTCCCTGGAGTCTCAGGTGGCAGCTGTTTCCAGGGCAGCGATTTACCAACTTAGGATAATCGCCCAAATTCACCCATACCTTGACGGGAACTCTCTAAGGATGGTTGTGAAAATGCTGGTTGTCTCAAGGATAGACTATTGTAATGCTCTCTACATGGGGCTTCCCATGATCCTTGTTCAATGACTGCAGTGGATGTAGAATGCAGTGGCCAGATTGGTGGTTGGTGTGGGCAGATTTGACTGCATCACCCCTATCTTGGGTCACCTGCATTAGCTACCATTGCCTCCAAAATAATGTTCAAGGTACTGGTTTTGATTTACAAAACCTGCCATGGCTTGGGTCCAGAAAATCTGGTGGAGCATGTCATCCAAAGGTCAACTTTGATCCGGCACACCAGAATATTCCTTTTGCTTCAGGTTGCCACTCCCCAGGAGGCCCGTAAGGCCTCTACTCAGCATCAGGCCTTTTCTGAGGCAGGTCCTACACTGTGGAATCACCTTCCGACTGAAATTAGGACTGTAGAGCCCCTCTCAGCCTTCTAGAAGCTTTTAAAAACTTGGGTTTTAAGCCACTTTTGGCCATCATTGAGGTTGAATGTCTGGTTATTATGTGTTAGTCACCCACTTGGTTATTCACCACCATCTTGCTTCCCTTGAGTGGTTGTGCTTTTGTGTGTGTTTTATTTTACTTATATAGATTTGGAAAGTCAGGTGGTCTATAAATGTATATAATAAATCCTGAAATGCTAATTGTACCAAGATATAGCTGGTTCAACTAGCTCTCTCTTTCTCTCTGTGGGTGTGTGGGTGAGTGGGTGTGTTATATCATATCCAGGAGGTAAAGCAAAGAACCTGAGGCAATCGTGACTATCCCATCAGCAATCTTCTTTGGATCCGTCATGTGAAATCTAGAGTTCATAACTGTAAGATGTTAAAACACAATTTTGTTTAAAAAAAGAAAGGGAAAATTAAAACTATACCTTATGTGCAAGATGATCATCTGTCTCCAAATGAGAAGAGGAACAAGATTTTCATACATACCCTTGAAATCCAACATCTCAACAAGCTCAGAATCAGCTAGCCTATCTCATTGCCTTCCTACATTATGTGCTTATATTGGGCTAGTTACTTGAATGCCCATACATGTACACTGCTCAGCCATAGCTGGCAACAACTTCATCCATAATGAATCTGAAAAATGAAGGATGAACTATTTTTGTGAATGCCTGTGTTCTCACTTGGTTTGTAGAGAGGTTAGCTCAGAACTTCAATTTAACATACTAAGGTCTGTCTTTCTCCCATCCTACTGGTTTCTTTTTACATATTCGTGTGATGGGGTCACATTCTAATGTCTTTTCATGCAAAGAAAACAAAGCTGTTCTTAAGGAGATTTTAAAATAATTTTGAGATTTTCAGGCTGTTTGGCCGTGTTCTGGATGTTTTTCTTCCTGATGTTTAAGGGATTAAAGAGTGCAGCATCCAGACCAGAATCAAAGAACATGAAAGACACTGCAAACTAAAAAAATAAAAATAACTGACAAATCAGCAGTAGCTGAACACATCCTGAAACAAACTGGACATGAAATCCTCTTCCAGGACACAGAGGTACTGGACAACACTACCAATCATTATGTCAGACTACACAAGGAAGCCAATGAAATCCACAAACATAAGCACAATTTCAACAACAAAAAAGAAAGTCCAAAAATCAACAAAGCCTGGCTACCGGTACTAAAAGTTGCAGAGTGCAAAAGGTCAAAGCGCAATGATTCCCACCCAGCCACAAGCAAAAGTGATCAGTTCACACAATAGAACATCTAACGACACCCAACAAGGATCATTGCTACCCCTGATTGCATTGATATTTCTTAATCCCTTCATTACAATACAATGACTAACACCTATTTTCCTACATAGGACAAGTTTCCTCTTTCCCATGGCTTTAAAAACCTCAGTCTCACTTACTCTGTACCCCAGAGCACAGAGAGAACTCCTAGTTCCCTAAGCTCCTTGCCCTCTGAAGATGCCAGCCACAGACAAAATGTCAGGAAGAAAAACTTCCAGAACATGGACAAACAGCCCAAAATACTCACAACTATCAGATCTCAGCCACAAAAGCCTTTGAGAATACATAGGTTTTAAAATACTTTTTCTAGATAGAAGAGAACACAACAGCATATAGACTATCAATATAGACTATCAGTAATGTGCACAGCAGTGGGAATACTTAAAGAAAAATAATTGAGACCTAAGTGATCCTGACATGTAGGTAATCCTGATTAGACGGGCACTTACTAAAAAATGAATTGCAAAATTTATTCAAAAATCAATTTGTATTCATCCGAATCAATGCCCCGAGCAAAAACAAGTAGATGATTTTTAGTGATTTTTGATTCATTGATTCATCAAGCTACAAAATTCCCCCTAGCACCTATAGACACCATAATTACAAACAAGCTTCTACCAGCTACTCTCCACGTTCCCTCCAAGTTTGGTTAACAGATAATCACTTTTCATCCAAACAGAGAACAATTGCCGTTTTTCAACAAGTGTAAATGGTAGCAAGCAAATGCCGTTAGACCATTTCTTTTTTTTATGCTGCTCTCAGCCCATAAGCTTCAAAAAGAACAAGAACAGCAGCAGCATACATATTACACTCATATTAACTGATATTTTTTTTGAATAAATTTGTATCTGTTATATTAGTCAAAGGCTGTGTCTTTGGATGACACTGATTAACAACAACAACAACAACAACAACAACTTTATTTTATGCCGCCTTTCTCCCCGGAGGGACCCAAGGCGGCTTACAACAAATTCATAAAAGTACAATAAAAGCAGTACAATGTAAAAACAACACAATACCTATAAAATACTAGAAAAATACTATACAGTATAATACAAGAAAAACAAGATTAAAAAAACAGTAGCTGCAGCAGAGTTAAAAGCTCCCCAGCCAATGAAACTAAAAAAGTAAGATGTTATAAAAGTTGGTGAACGCTGGAGGCTCAAAAGGCCTGCCTAAATAAATAAGTCTTAAGGCCTCGCTTGAATATTTCAAGGGAGGAGGCGGTTCTCAACTCAAAGGGGAGGGAATTCCATAGTATTGATGCCACTACTGAGAAGGCCCTATTTCTTGCCGCCGCCCCTCGCTCTTCCTTGGGAGGCGGTACTCGTAGAAGGGCCTTCTCCGATGACCGAAGTGGGCGGACTGGATTATATGGAATAATAATAATAATAATAATAATAATAATAATAATAATAATAATAATAATAATAATAATAATAATAATAATAATAATAATAATAATAGAACTTCAGAGACACCTGCATAAACCGGAAAAGGTGGTCCCAGTGGTAATTGGCACACTGGGTGCGGTGCCTAAAGAGCTAAGCAAGTATTTAGAAGAAATTAGAGTTGACAAAGTCACCATCAGTCAGCTGCAGAAAACCACCTTACCGGGATCTGCTCACATAATTCGCCGATACATCATGTAGTCCTAAACACTTGGGAAGTGTTCAACTAGTGATTTGTAATACAAAATCCAGCACAGTTATCTTGTCTGCTGTGTGAAAAATTAACAACAACAACAACAACAACAACAACAACAACAACAACAACAACAACAACAACAACAACAACAACAACAACAACATTTTCAGGGATCATAAGCCTGAAAAAGTGACTGAAAATGAGCATGTAAAATTACTTTGGGACTTCTGAATACTGACAGACAGAGTTTTGGAGCATCATACCCCGGATATTGTGATTGTGGAGAAGAAAAAAGTGTGGATCATTGATGTTGCTATACCAGGTGATAGTAGAGTCACTGAGAAACAACTTGAAAAAATTACCCGAAATCAGGATCTGAAAATTGAACTTCAGAGACTCTAGCATAAACCGGTACAAGTGGTCCCAGTGGTAATCGGCACACTGGGTGTGGTGCCTAAAGAGCTAAGCAAGTATTTAGAAGAAATTGGAGCTGACAAAGTCACCATCAATCAGATGCAGAAAGCCGCCTTACTGGGATCTGCTCGCATAATTCACCGATACATCACTGAGCCCTAAACACTTGGGAAGCGTTCGACTAGTGATTGGTAATACAAAATCCAGCATAGATAGCTGTGTGGTTAATAATAATAATAATAATAATAATAATAATAATAATAATAATAATAATAATAATAATAATAATAATAATAATAATAATAATAATAGAATTAGTGAGCAAATTTCAAACCAAGCAATACACCCCCAGAATAATAATAAAACTGGTGGCATTGTATCTTTTATAAATGTTTGCAATTTGCACAAACCATATTTATACCAAACTCTTTCCTTTTTCCTCTTGCTAGATGAGAAACCCAAACTCATTATAAATATAAATATTAACAAATAAATATATTGACAAAACCTAAGCACTAAGAGGCTGTGCAACTTGTTAACTAATACTTCAGAACTGAGACAAATTCTGATAAGCCTGAGTTGTCTTCCAATAACTTTCTTTCTGAAAACTACTGAACAGCACCCGATCCATGTGCTTCAGAAAACTGAGCATAATTACATCTACTTGCCAATTAACAGAAATGATTTTTTTTACTGGCATGGCAACTGTTTAATCCAAACTACATGCAGTTTTCTGTCTATATTGTCTTACAGAACAAAAGTACTAACTTCTTGGCATCTTCTCCTCATGAAGCATATTTTAAAATCATTTTATGATATGCCTCATGAAACTGCTGCTTCATTTCTTAGAGCTGTGTTTGGATTTTCTGCTGAATCCAATTACAATGTATTATCATAAAAGCCATCAAAGTGAACATTATTGATGGTGCTTGTTTAGTGAGCATGCAACTGTTAATCCTAAATATAAATATTTTAATGGCACAATTTCTCACCATTACAGATGAGAGAAAAAAAACCATGAGGCTTGTAGCGTGGTACGAAAAACCACATAAATTCACATAACCCTTGTTCTCTGGAAAAGTACAATGCTTTCAGTGACATATAAGTACATAATAAATGTGAACATTATTTATTATGCATTATTACCGTTAACTTGAATATATAGGAAAGCTTGGTAGGCACTGAAGGGTTGGAAGCAATTCCATCTGCAGAAATTCCAGCATCTGAGAAAAGATTCTAATTTATTTTGTTTTATCCAATAGCATGGTGGGGATTGATGGAGTTATATATATATATATATATATATATATATATATATATATATATATATATATATATATATATATATATATATATATATATATATATATATATATATATATATATATATATATATATATATATATATATATATAATTAGAGATGGGCACGAAATGAGCGATTTTTCGTTTTCGTTTTCATTTTTTCATTTCATTACGCAACGAAAACGAAATGAAATTTTTTAAAAAAACAAAACAAAAATGAAAATGAAACAACCCAATTTGCCGTGTTTTTCGTTTTCGTTGCAGCAGATGCATTGAACTAAAAAGAATGCTAATGAAACAGCATTTTTTTGTTTTCATTTTCGTTTTTTCATTTCATTACCTAACGAAATGAAAATGATTTTTTTTGCAAAAAAGTCACAAAAACGAAAACGAACCGAAATGGACCCCTAAACGACCAAATGGCAAACGAAACACCATTTTTTTTTGAGTCGTGCCCATCTCTAATATATATATTTGGGATTAAGGCCTTTACATTTCGAGACTACTTTTTATTGTCTTCAAGGGGACTCAAAACAGCAGTCTTGGCTTCTTCACTTTTGTAGGGAAAGTATGCACTATGGCACATTTTAAAGCCCAATTCAAAAAAAGCGAGTTAATATGACTTTTCCAAGAGAAATCATTTTCCCTGCCCCCCCGCCAGCCAGGAATAATGAGGCAGAACACATATAGGTTGGGTTAAAACTAGGCCACAACTTTATTTCAACATACAGTGGTACCTTGTATAAAGGAATTAATTCATTCCAAATGAAATTATGTTAAGCAAATTTTCCTTTATACAAATTTCCTATAGGAATGCATTGAAAACAGGGTAATCCCTAATCACGACCACTTTTATGTTGTACGGATTCGCCCCATAGGAGATTCTGTTAAGCAAATTTCCCCTATCTCTGGGATTTTTTTATGTTGTACAGATTTTATGTTACGCAAACTGTTTGTTATACAAGGGTCCACTGTATTTAACTCTAAACTTTTTTAGCACTTCGTTTCTTACAAGGGGGCAAGCAGGTCTGGGCCCAGAGTCTTACTTGACCTCCAGCCCATGTCTGATTTCAGTGAGTTCCTACATCAGAAAAGTGTTGCCCACCTGTTCAGCACTCTTTGAAACTCAGTAAGTTTGATTACTCCTAGGCAACCCTCCAAACCATCATCATTAACCATCTTTGACCTGTATCTTTTTTATAGCTACTGTTCCCGCCTTCCTTTTCTAAATTCTGCTATGAGGGCTGCCTTGCACCACTTGGATGCCTGACCATGAAGCTCATCTGAATTCTACTACCTCTTGCACTACCCGCTGTTGGGAATGGATGGCAAGCCTGACTAACCCTGTGGTGAGAATGGGATTGGGTACCAGCCAAAAATTCCCAATATGTGACCAGCTATTCTCATTCACAGGGTGGGAAGGAGAGATGCAGCCTCCAAGATGAAAGAGGCGAGGGCAGGGTTGTACAAACTGTTTACAGCCTGCAGATTCCCCTGTTTGCCCGTCACAAAGTAGACACATTTTCACATCTAAAGTCCGGGCAGGAGGGCAAAGAATCCCTGCACTGGAGCTGTGCCCATGTTGCAGAGAAGCCCTTGGAAGCTTAGAAAGGACATGTATGCACTTGTGAAATCTACCTCTCTCCTCCATAGTCAAGGAGCTGCTGTTCAGTTTCTGGAACAGTAAAGGATATCTAAATGAACTAAACAAAAGTCAACAAACTGAATCCTAAAGTTCTGTTACATTACTCATATCCCTTGGAATGTATGGGGATTGTATTCAAAGTTAGGTGATAGTCACATGGTATTGGAATTGCTGCTTGCAATCCCTTGGGGTATTTTAATGTGTTACTTTTTAATAAATAATATTATTTACTTAAGATATTTCAATCCCTCCTTTGTCTTTTAAAAGTGTCTTACATCATTAAAATACAGTACAGTGGTACCTCAGTTTATGAGTAACATGGTTTATGAGTATTTTGATCAACGAACAAAAATCCCTGATGTTTTTGCCTTGATCAATGAACATTGGGGCTGTTGGCAGCTGGCTGCTAGCTCAGGCAGCTGACTTTTCACCCTGAGCTGTGGGCACCCACCCCAACACCAGCTTTTCACCTGTGGTGCTGGGCACCCTGGAGCACCTGGACTTGGATGGCAAAAAGTCACCACCACCAAAGTGGGGGAAATGCTTTTTGCCACCCATCTCCCACTCCTGCAGGTTGCCCAGTGGGGAAAAGGAGGCATTGGAGCAGGTGCCTCAAAGCTGAACCCACCAAATCCTTTCCAATGCTTTGGTGGGTTTGGCTTTTTGCCACCCACCCCCAGCTCCCACAGGGTGCCCAGCTGGTATAAGGAAACATTCAAGCAGGCACCCCAAAGCCAAACCCAATGCCTCATTTTACCCTGCCGGGCACCCTGCGAGAGCTGGAAATGGATAGCCATAAGCTTCCAGCACTTGCCGCAGGTCCTGGTTGCTGCGGATGCTAGGATTCCCTGCCAAACCAAATTTCTCCATAGGAAAGAATGGAAACTGGGCCCCCAGAATGAATCATTTGAGTTTCCATTATTTTCTGATGGGAAATTTACTTTGATTTATGAGTGTTTTGGTTTACGAGCATGCTTCTGGAATGGATTATGCTCGTAAACCAAGGTCCCACTGTATTCAAGTCTAACAACATATAAATACAAAATGATTGAACAAATGCCACACACAAAATTAACAGCACCAAAACACATTCAAAGCAGTCAGGCATAAAAAAATGTATTTAAAACCAAACACAGGCAGGCAACCACTGAAGGAAAGCTTGCCTGAAGTGGAAAGCAAATGACATTTCTTTGGGGAGAAAGTAGTCCTATTTAGGAATGAGTAGCTGCCTTTCGCTAACATACAAAGAAGTATCTGTGCTAACCCCACCACTCCCATTTTTGGTTCATACTTTAATTTTTTAAAGTAGTGTGTACAGCACATGCCAGCAATATAGGGTTAATTTAAAAGCAGCTGAACCCCAATTTACCCCTATATTGCTGGTGTGCACTGTACACACTCTGGCAACTAGGCGGGGACCCCATTTGGAGCTTAATCACTTGGCCCCCTGAAACCTAAACCTCTCCAACTTTCGTGAGCTTATAGGGAAGAGCTTGTTTTGGTGCAAAAACATGCCTGTGATCACTGTTTTTGAGTGCAGATAAATATGAACACCAAAATAGTGATCATGGGCATGGTTTGACACCAAAATTGCTGCGGAGCTTCCTCAAGCTCTTCTCTGTGAACCCCCGAAATGTGGAAAGGAAATCTGGAAAGGTTTCAAGGATCTGAGTTATTAAAATCCAAAGGGGTTCCCCCTAGGAAAAAATCATTCTAATTAAGTCAGGAAGCAATAAAACATCGTATTGATTTTATTTTATTTTATTTTATTTTTTATTTTTTTAGACCTGCCCATTTGGGCTGGGAATGGGATGGGACCATGCAGATTGTTTGAACCATTCCACCAATGGCATCGCCAGGTTTTTGACTGACACTTCTGGATGTCTCGGAGGGCATAAAAAGCCGAAGCACTTTCCAGAAATCACAGTCGGGTGTATGGATGTGGTTGAGGGAGGAGGGCTGGCTGCTGGTGCTGGTGTGATCCGATCGAGATTGAGGAGGGAGGCTGGAGGCTTTAGGATTTAAGTTAGGCAGGCAGGGTGGGAATTGAATTTAGAAAATAATTTCTTTGATTTCCTGCAGCTTTGTCTGCTGAAAGGAATAGCAGTTTATTCTTTATTTCTTCTCTGGCAGTTTGAGGATTATTTTCTGATATTGGATAAAGGGGGAGGTTCGACTGGGAGTGGGAGGTGTGGATTTATTTTAAAAATATATTATATACTACCATTTATTTTCTCTTTTCCCAACTTCAATTTGCTTGCACACACACACATTTGGGGTGCAAGCCAAGAACAGAACCTCTATCCTAAGTGATATCCTAACTGCCCACTCGCCCGTCCGCCCGCGCCGCCACCCGCCTGCGGCCCGCGCCATTGCCCGCCCACTCGCATGCCCGCGCCTCCCCCTGTCGCTGTCGCCACCCACCCATGGCCCCCTGCCACCACCGCCCGCTCGCTCCTCCCCCCGCCGCCCGCCCCCGCCCCGCCCACCACCTAGGGCGCAAAAACACCTAGCGCCGGCCCTGATTGCGGGACGCCCCAATGCTCTGGGGGAAGTCAAATCGTGCTAAATCACGGTGGAAATGACAAGCGACAAACGAAATGACAAAACGACAAATTTTTGAAAAATTTCGCGACAAACGGAAATGACCCGAAATGGACCCGTTCCGACAAACGAAAACTCGAAACATCATTTTTTCTGGTCGTGCTCATGTCTAGTTTTTACAGTAATAATTTTTCTTGCTATAGTTGGTTTTATTCATATTTTGCTTGAAGCAAAATTAAGCATTTTAGGTTAAACAAGTTGCAACACATCTTCAAAATCTGCCTGGGATTTATATGTTCTTCTCAGTCACCAGCAGATTCCCCCACAGGCAAAACCTTAAAGTATATTGTGATGATGAACAAATTCAAGTACTTGGCAATGTAGACAGAATGAAAATGAATGTTTTCTCCATGAGCAGTGTGCACCATACAGTCCATAGTCTACAGAAGGGAGAGGGCTGGATTCATCAGCCTGCCGATTGTTGCTGGAGTGGATCCCTAAACAAAGGAATGATGGTGAGCCCCATGTGGGATGTAAGGGATCCAGGGGTCCAGCATGGGAAGGTGGGGGTGGGGTGGGGGCAACAGACACAGAAATGGGCACAAGGAGGGTGCAGCCCTATTGAGGCATAGCACATTCCAAGGGGCTGTCCTAGAGTTTCCAGTTCAGGTGCTGTCCTGCGGCTCTGGATAGGTGGGCATAACATTGTGCATTGGGCTGGCGTAGGGGTGCTACTTTGATGTGATGGATCCAACCCAATTCCTTAGCCAGAATACTGTTCACTGTATTAAATTAATTTGTGGCATAGTTATACCCCAAACTGTGGATTATGCCACTTCGTTTTACAATCCTGCCTTTAAGGTGAGCTCAGCTATAGGCAACAATTCAGACAGCTAACTGGCCTTATTGTTTTAAGAAAGCATGATAGATAGATAGATAGATAGATAGATAGATAGATAGATAGATAGATAGATAGATAGATAGATAGATAGATAGATAGAGCAGCCTCATTTGCTCAGAGGTCAAACTCTGTTAAAACATGTTAAAACATGCTATAATTTTTCAATGAAACCAACAGCCTTGGGAACTAGACTAAACTCCAAAGTAGACTGCATATGGGAAAATGTATTTCAACGCTATTGTTCAGAACACTTATAAAAAGCTATTTGAAGATTAAGTATACAACATAGAAATATGTCTGTGAAGGTTCTCAGTCATCCAGGTGAGTTTATCTGGAAGTTACATCATGGCAACTGGACTTCTTTTTCTTGAGATAGAAATAGAAACGTTTTACTGCTCATCCAAACAGCTTCATCTGTCTGAAGAAAGCTAGTTGCAAGTCCTCCATCTTACAGTCCACTTTGACCTCTTTTCACTCTGGTCTGACATATGCTCATATGATGAACAATAGCCTGAATAGGCTCATTAGGTAGACAACAGTCTCAATAGCCTTAAGGTGAACAATGGCCTAAAGTGCTGAAACACATAAAAGTATGGGTTGTTAGCTATGGCCTTGGTGGTGAAGGCTTTTGGATTTGTCTGGGTATTGTTGAAAGCACAGCCTGATAAGTAGCAGATAGACTGTGCCTGAGGATCCTCAAAAGGCCATAGCGAATGACCCATACTTTATGGGTTTAAATGTAGTACTTCCAAATCTGAGCTGCCACAAACTTCTGTTTTTTATTGTAATATCCTATGGCCTAAAGTGGTATAATATTTGTCAGATATTAGTTAGTGAAATACATGTATTAGACAGGATGTTCTATATATATTTGATATGTATTTAATTGACTTAAAGATGGAGTCTGTAAAAAGTGCAAAGTCACAGTGACTCAATGTATAGTTTTTTCAAATGGAATACAGATATTAAGAATTAACATAATGAATTTTGGCTGATGCAAGAGGTTGCAATACCTATGAGGTAATGTCATTTACGACTGGACAGACATATGTATAAAATGTTCTGTAAATCATTATTCATTGGGCCTTCCATGAGTAAGGCACCCACTTTGTTTCTCAGTCATATATTTGTCAATGTTATGTATGTTATTATGCTGTTATGCTGTTGAAGTTTGTATCAATGTAATAATGTGATTTTCCCTCTATGCTTTGTTGAACTTTGTAGAAGTTCTGTGATGCTGTGATATATTTTTGGAGTATAGCTGTTTGGTTTTAAGAAAACTCTATCTCTGGCTAACTATCTATTCAATAAGTATTGCTTCTGCTGGCTGATCAAATAGCACATACTCTGACAATATTCAATTATAATTGTTTTTGCTATTGTTAAGTAAGAATGATTGCTATTGTATTGCAATTGATCTATTTCCTGTTCCTAAAAATTAACTCTGCAAAGCTAAACATGTAATTTAGAGCAAGTGTTTCAACCTGCGGCATGTTCTATACCTAAGGGACTGTATTGATTAAGGGAAAGAAGCCAGATGTTGGAAGCCAGAAGTGGAATGCCAGCACTGAATTAAAATAATATGCAAATGCTGACTTACTCTCCTCTCTAGTACTGCCAGAGTTCAGAGAATTTAAACAAGTCACTTAAGTGACAAAGTTGCCAAGTATTAGCAAAGCTACTGGTGTATGTGTGGATTCAAGAGACTTTTCTGAGCACCTTTGCAGAAAATGCATCTTAGCCTCCATTTTTGGCTGAAATCATTGTTATTATTTATATGTGACAATTCCTTCAGTCATAGCACAATGATTATTCATCTGAATTTGAATTAAGCGAGTGTCCCATTCATGTCAGGGGAACCTTTTTTCCTTGGAAATCAAGAGGACATGCTTAATACAGTAACCCCCCACTGATCGTGGGGATTAGGGACCCACCCCACCCATGATGCATGAAAATCCGTGATATGCGGAAGCAGGTGGGGGGCCTGGGGGCGGGTTGGGGGCAATTGCGCGCCTGTCCAAGAAGTCTTGGTGTGGCATGCACAGGCGGTGTTGCGGGATCTGACCTCCCACCACCACCCGCCCGTGCCACTCGAGACTTCTCAGAGGGCCTGGGGGCAGTGGGGAGTGACCTGGTCACTCCCTACCGCCCCCCGCATGGCTCTGAGGCCTTTCGGAGGGGCTGGGCGTGGCGGGGAGCAACCCGATCCCTCCCTGCCACCCCCTCACATGGCTCCGAGGCCTTTCGGAGGGGCCCGGGGGGCGGCGGGGAGTGACCCGATCATTCCCCACTGCCCCCGCTGCGCGGCTCGGAGGTGCAGGTACTGTGAACCAGCGATATAGTGGGACCACAGTACCTGAACCGCGAAATGGCGGGGGTGACTGTATACCCATGTGTGCCTCTCACTATCCTGAGAGGTGAGATGTTCTGGTGGTAGTAACTACCAGAGTTTGGCTTTCTGTTGGAGGATAGATCAGACACAGTGCTTTGTAACTTTTGGCTTATTGAAAAAGTATGTGACCAGAGGATGCGAAGGGACAGATGATGACCAGCTCACCTGTGTTGACATAGCAGAAGACTCATAACTTCACAATATAGAGGGATACAGCGGGTGCCTTTCACTTTGTCTCTTTCCCTATAAATCTATTAGGCACTGATTTGGATCCTGACTTGGTCATCTGGCAAACAACTCAAACTAATTCAAAGGCTGCCCAGTTTGACATGGGTCTGAATTCAACTGCAATTCAGAAATGTGTATCTTTGTATCTCATAACTGTCACTGGAAATCAACAAATAGCTATTAATGTCCCCTCCCCCGCTTGTAATTTCAGAACCTTTCCCAATTAAACCAGCTGGCTTTTGCCAATCTCTCGGCATGTGGCCTGCCAAATTAGGGCTTCAACTCTGTCATGAAAATACCACCAGCTTTCACCAGAAAAGAATTAATATTAATATTGTTTCACTCAGGAAACAGATGCCTTCGCAGCCCACTTTGCCTACTGTTTTCCATCTTAGAATATGCCATTGTGTTATTGCCATGCTCTCACAAAAGGGCATCCATATGTTGAAAACAAACATAATAGTCACCTATGAATTGTATTACACCTTCTTTTAATGATTGTCTGTGTTCTTCATTGTTTTTAAAGTTTGTCTTACTGAAATAAATTCATGATTTATGCTTAGTGCCATTTTTATAATGATATTGAAAGACTGTCTTTCAAAATAAGAAATATAACTGAGAATGCCCTTTGCTTACATGGGTCAAAGGGATTTCCATAGGGATGGACAAATCTGCTTCTTTCAGCCATTTTTGA
Organism: Phrynocephalus guinanensis; assembly: GCA_037367245.1. NCBI lineage: Eukaryota > Metazoa > Chordata > Lepidosauria > Squamata > Agamidae > Phrynocephalus > Phrynocephalus guinanensis. Next base: position 153,382,916 of record CM074733.1, on the reverse strand, counting down.
AAGATTTTTTAAAAAAATAATAATTTAAAAAAAATTCAAATGATGTGATTAAATATAAATATTCTCTCAGAAATCCAACCATTATATATTTTCAGATGATATATTCAAACTAAGCTTAAGAATTTTGCCAGCTGCTAATCATCTGTCCTCCTGCCATTCTGAGTCTTCCAACCCATAAAGCTAAACATTTCCTAAGATTAAATATTGTTACAGTCCAGAACCTTAATTCCACCAAATCTAGCAGTCACATTAGCACCTCTGCCATATTGTTCTACTTGACATTTAAAAATATAGCTCAGCACACTGATATTGTCATACCAATGCAGGCATCAAATGACATTATTATGTTCTAAACAGAAATACTTGTAGTGTATGTACTGTAATATTTGGAGAAGTTCAAAAATCTGGAGTTCAAATCCACACATGACTCCGATAATCCTCAAGTACGTTATATGATATCTCTGTCAGTCAGGAAAATTGCATGTGGAGGAGAAAGAACATGTTGGGATTTATTGGATTCTGAACTGATATACTATCTAGAGATGGGCATGAACCAAAAACATACTGGTTCATTATGGGTTAAAGTTTGTGCCCAGTATGTAGTGGAAGGGGCAACCTGTTCCTGTTGTACTGCTGCCACTGCCTTCACTACACTGCCAGCATTGTACTACCACCACTGTCACCACAGTGGTGAGGGCCTAACATCCCATCACCCTAATCAGCTGGGTGACAGGTACAAACACACAAGCAGCAGGCCTACCTCTGACAGTGGCAGCAAGAGGTGGCAAGACGAGGTAGGGAAGTGATGGGGGGCAGTCAGAAGGGGGTGGGCAGGCATCTGTTTTGCTGAAACAAAATGAAGCACCAAGGGGAAACAGGTCTGGTGCTTCATTTTGCTTGATGGCAATCGAAAGGGGGATCAAGAGGTAGAGATGCAACCTGTACTGGATGGGATTACCTCCCAATTGAAAAAAGAGGTGCACAGCTTGGGGGGGGGGGGGTTATTGGACTCATCCCTGAGCCTAGATGCCCAGGTCACAGCTGTGGACAAGAGTGACTTTGCACAATTAAAACTAGTACACCAGTTACGCCCATTTCTTGAGAAACTTGCTCTGGCCACAGTGACACATGACCTAGTGACCTCCTGGCTGGAATGCACTCCATGTGGGGCTACCGATGAAAAATCACAGGAAACTTCAATGGGTCCAAAATACAGTGGCTAGATTGCTAACTGGAGCAGGTTACAGAGATTACATTACACCCCCTACTAAAGCAGCTCCACTGGTTCCCATCAGCTATCAGATGCAATTCAAAGTGCTGACCTTAACCTACAAAGCACAAAATGGCCTGGGTCCAACCTACCTCAAAGATAAAATCTCACAGTATGAACTGGCTCACGTGCTAAGGTTATCAGGAGAAGCCTTTTTCTCCATCCTGCCACCTTCACAGGTGCATCTCAGAAGAACACATTAAAGAGCTTTCTTTGTTGCTGCTCCCAGACTTTGGAACTCTCTTCCACTGGAGGCCAGGACTGTCCCATCTCTGCTGTCTTTCCAGAAGCAGGCAAACACCTTCCTCTTCAGGCAATCTTTCCCTGAATGATGGACAACCTCTTATGTGACTTTTTAGATGGATTATCATATATTATCACACCGACTGACTTCATAAGTACACTTGTGTTTTCCATGTTAGTTTCCATCTCTCATTATGGAATTATTTTTCTTTAATTGTTGGTGTGCTCGTTTTAGTTTTAATGTTGCCTTTTAATGTTGTAAGATACCTTTTCTAATGCCCTGTTCTTAATCTTAAATATGTCTGAAATGTTCTGGGCTGTATATTGTCTCTCATCATTGTAAGCTGCCTTGGGTCCATTTCCAAGGAGAAAGGTGAGGTAAAAACATTCAAAATAAATAAATAAATAAAACAGGATCTGAAAACTGGGTCATGAATCACAAACCAGTCTGATTCACCATTGTTGTTTCCTGGTTTTCCTATCCAACTCTAGAAATATCCTTCTGGAACCCTGAAGATTAGAAATGACATGAACCTTGGTTCAGAGGTTCGTGACAGTTCATATGTGCCATGCATTCCCTTCCCCTGCCACCCCAGCTGGATTCCCCGCTCACTAGCCAGAGTACATTCATCTTCTTCTCCGACTTGGTGGTTTGTCCAGTCCTCAGCAGGAGTATGACTTTCCCTGCCTCATCTCATTGGGTGTTCACTCACATAGACAAGGAAACGAGACAGGCAAGCCTAGGTTCCTGCCAGGAAATGGTTGAGGAGGTGTGCCCTCTAGCTGGTGAGTGTGCCATAGGCTGGGAAGGCAGGGGGATGGAATATGTGGCACCTGTGATGCTGTGTGTACAAACCAGCACAAATCTCTGGACTAAGTTTCATACCCATCTCTACTCAAGGCCAACAGTAGAATAGAACACATCTTGCCTTTGAAATTTCTATGTTTATGAGAATTTAGATCCATGTTAGAGTGAGAAAATGTACACAGACATGTACACATGTCTACATTGCAAATATGCAGCAAAGACGGTGTGTGTTTACAAGAGTGGTGCTTAGCAGGTTTGCTTTAGCCCATTGTAGTGACCCCATGAAAAGAAAAATGTCTTTTATTTCCCAGGGGTATCTACCCTCATAGAGGAGGGCAACCGCACCCGGGATGCCTCGGAGCGAATCTGGGATGTCTTCTGCTCCCAGTGGGTGATCGTAGGATGTAAATCACCCTCTTGAGACCTGGAATGCATCGATGCTGGCCAGGGCTGCTTTCAGCTAACGTCTGTGCTGATTGCTGCCATCTTGCCCTCACTCGTGCGTCTGAGGCTATGGGAGAACTGGACGGTGAAGAAGCTGCCCCCCCTCCTGCAAGTGAGTGGCTTTCCTTCCATCAGATAGCCCTTCTAAAGATATAAAATCAAGCAAAACTCACCTAAAGAAAATCCGCTCTCTTCTAAATACCTCTTTGTCTGCCCCTTTGCTATTTGCTTTCGGAAAGGGCTACTTTATTTCTCCGTTAGAAGGCAGATAAAACTCCAAAAATCTACTTTCACTTTTGTTATTCTGGCTCCTGTTGGCTCAAATGTGGATATAACATGCCATCTGCTGGACTTCTCTATGTATGTAGCTGCTTTTGCATTATATTGCTGTTTTGAAAAGGAGCAAGCCAATCTATTGTGAATACAGCTTGATATCTGTTGGATTCTCCTCTACAAACAACCGATTTCTGTAGTATTTCTGGAAATGAGTAAAGTGGCTCCACTGTAATCACAGCACACTCTTGGTTGGACTTCCTCTGTCTGCAGTAGCTTTGTATTGCAATTTTTGAAATGAGCAAAACCCCATCTGTAACAAAAAAGACTGTTTCCACTTCTCTGGTCCATCCCTCCCTTCCAGTCAGGACTCAACAACCAAGCCAGACCAACCAAGTTCTAGATATGCTTAATCAGTTAAATATGAGTCAGATGAAGCTTATCTCAGACCAAACCACAGCCTTCTCTGGGTTAAGATCTGAAATGAAAGAAGGTTTTGCCAAGGTAGATGCCAAGATGGATTCCTTTTGCGGGCGACTACAGGCATTGGAGGACAACATAGACTTCCGTGTAGAAGAGATAGAAGCTACAATGGAATCCACTAACAGATTGGTTCTTATGCAAGAAATTGAATCTTCACCCAAAATTTTAAGGATTCAAGGTCTCACCTTTGACAAAGACGAAAATCTCTACACTTCAGTTGCGGAAGGTCTGGCCGCTCTGCTTGAGGCACCCGCAGAAGAATTTCTCCGTGAAGTAGATGTGATCTATCGTCAACATACATCCTATACTAGAAAAAACAAGCTTCCTCCAGAGGTAATAGTCAAACTTGTCAGAAGATACATCCGAGATTGCATCCTCAAAGTCATTCGAGAAAAAGAGGTGAAAATCAATGAATCCAAAGTGACAATATTGAAAGACATCCCATGGGAGGTCCGTCAATTGCAGAAAGAATATATGTTTCTTAGCAAACTTCTGCTCAAGCACGATATAAGATATAAGTGGATCTACCCCCAGGGTCTGACCTTTCAATGGGAAGGGAAAACACAGAAAATTGATTCCTACAAGAAAGGTAGAACCTTTGCTGAGAAAAATGCAGAAAAGTTGGGATTTTCCCCCTCCTCCTCTTCATCATCCCTCTCTGAGGGTGAGGATTCAACCGACAACCAAACTGCCACCAAAGATGATAGCCGAACCAATCAGGCTCCCAAACAAGGGACCCCCAAGCAAGATCAAGATAATGGTGCAGTGGGAGGCGCCAGGCCCAAAAGACAACTTAGGCCTAAACCAGGGAGGAAACACCGCTGGAAGTAAAACAAGATGGCTCAGAAAATTCTAACATGGAATATCAATGGATTGAACTCCCCGCAAAAGCATCACAAGACATTTAAACTCCTCCAAAAACAACAATGCGCAATTATTTGTTTACAGGAAACCCATGTACTGAGAAAGCATGAACAATACTTAATCCAAAATAGATTGGGCAACCTGTTTTCCACCTCAAATAAAGAAAAGAAGCAAAATGGGGTGGCACTTTATATCAAACCAGAATTCTCTCCAACTCTCCTGGAAAAAGATCAACTAGGCAGATGGATCCTCATCCAGGCAAACATCCAATCCCAAAAAAAACAATTATTGTTGGTATATACACCCCAAACAACAACCATGGAAGACAAGTTTTCTTTGAAGAACTGGCTCAGAAGCTTTTGCAATATGAAAATCATCAGCTAATGATACTGGGGGACTTCAATGCTGTACACATCCCATCCGTGGATAGGAAAATACCAAAAGGGAAAAAACTTGGGACCTCGACCTCCATACTGCCCAAATCCTTTCTTGACATGTCTGACATTTTAGAACTCCAAGACATTTGGAGAAGGAAAAATCCATTAACAGGTGGTTTCACTTTTTACTTAAGACAACATGCCTCCTTCTCCCGTATTGATATGTGCTGGGCCTCATCTGATCTTTTACTAAATACAAGGGACATAGAAGTTCTTCCAAGAACAATATCCGATCATAATGCTATCCTGTGGACATTGAAAACTTCGGGCAAGCCCAGACACTGGAAAATTAACTCAGCTCTGTGGACTGACAAAGAATTTATTTTAGAGGCAGCCAAAGACTTGAATTTATACTTTGAACTGAATCTGAACAAGGGCACCCCACTGAAAACGGTGTGGGATGCCTCCAAGCCTTATTTTAGAGGGTTTGTCATCCAATATATGGCAAGACGGAACAAAGAGAGAAAGAAGAAATCCGAATCCATCCTCAACATGATGAAAAAGCTAGAAAAGGACTTAATTCATGATCCGCGCAATGAGCAGCTGAATAAAGACCTAGCCTCCTGTAGGCATGAACTTAATCTGATCTTAACAGCAGACATAGCCCATAAGATTAAACTGCCCAAACTGAATTTCGTCAAAAATGCAAACAAACCAGGTAGATGGTTAGCCTATAAGTTAAAAAAGGTACAATCTCAAAAACTGGGGAAAACCAGACAGACCAATCTCAAATTCAAAAAACTATAGAGGCATATTACCAAAACCTGTTCAAGCTGGAGACAATAAATAAAGATGCCATCTTCCAATACCTAGAACAAGCCAACTTTCCAAAACTTACTGAAGAACAGAGAGTTTTGACGAATGCCCCTATTACAATGATGGAAATAACAGAGGCCATTAACCACCAAAAAATTGAACGAAGCCCCCAGACCCGACTCGATACCGGCACAATTTTACAAAAAAATTTCTGAGATAGTCTCTGGAAATATGAAAAATCTTTTTACATCTCTTTTAGAGGGTGAAGATATACCAGATTCATGGAAATCATCTCATACAACATTGATTCCTAAAGAAGGGAAACCCAGAGACCTGATACGGAACTACAGGCCAATCGCTCTCCTAAATGTGGATTATAAAATATTTGCAACCATCTTGGCAAATAGACGGCGGATGATTTTACCGTCTCTGATATCCCCCGAACAAAACGGTTTTCTTCCAAAAAGATGCCTCCAATCGAACATTAGAACTTTCCTTGACGCGTTGGAGTACTATGAATGCCACCCTGAGAAGCAAGTAGCCTTCGCATTCATCGACGCCGAGAAAGCATTCTACAACGTATCTTGGTCTCTACTCAAAACCCAGTTAGATTATTTACAGTGTGACCACAGAATGCTACGAGCTATAGAACAAATTTACTCCACCCAAAACACTAGGATTGTAGTTAATGGCTACCTTACAGACACAATCAAGATACATAAAGGTACCAGGCAAGGATGCCCCCTCTCTCCTTTGCTGTTTATTTTAACTTTAGAATTACTACTCCATGTTATAAGAACTACCCCAGGTATCCAAGGTCTACAGAGCAAAGGAGAAATCTATAAGGTGCAAGCCTTCGCGGACGATCTGTTGGTTATTATGGAGGACCCTCAGACCTCTCTTCCAGAACTACTAAAGATTTTGGAGGCCTACTCTAAAATTTCAGGCCTAAAGGTTAATAGAGAAAAACCACTGTTGCTTACAAAAAATATGACCCCACTTCTGATTGGAAAACTGGTTAGCCAGTCGGGTTTTCAACATGCTAGTAAGGCAAAATATTTGGGTATTACTGTGTCCAACCGTTGCAACACTTTACTTAAAGATAACTATGTTAATGGTATAAAAGCAATCAAAGCTGACCTGGAAACCTGGTCAAGACTTCAGTTATCTTTAATGGGCAGAATTGCTGCAGTTAAAATGACTGTCTTGCCTAAATTTCTCTTTTTATTTCAATGTTTACCTATATTACCTAACTTTAAGATTATTTCAGACCTGGAAAAAAGTATACGTGTGTTTATATGGCAAAAGAAAAAAGCAAGGATTGGAAATGTCTATTTACAGGACAGAACTAAAACTGGTGGTTTTGCCCTGCCCAACTTGGTGCTATACTATAAGGCTGCCGCTATGACTTGGATCAAAGACTGGATTTTGATGACAAATAATAGAATTCTGCAGCTTGAGGGTCACGATTTGGACAGGGGTTGGCATCATTACGTATGGTATAAGGGTAATATACCTACCCTCTTCAAAAAGCATTGGATAAGGAATGCCTTAGTTAAAATATGGCTATCCATGAGAAAACAGTTCTACCCTAAAGCACCAACGTGGCTATCTCCGCTAGGAGCGATTACCAGTCCCCATACAAGTGCAAGCCTTAAATCTCTAACCTACAGACAACTTCTGAATGCTGATTTCTCCTTGAAGTCACTAGAAAAACTAGTATCAGAAGGTTACACGCTAGACTGGTGGAAGTACCAACAAATATACTCACACTTTAAAAATCTCACTAAAGAGGGGGGATTTATGACAAATGACACTCCACTTGACAAAATACTATCTTCTGGCAATTCAAAGCTTCTCAGTAAATTCTATAGTATTTTGTTAAATGAAAAAATGATTGATACATTGGTCAAATATACTATGATAAGATGGGCAGAAAATTTTGGTTATTCTATTCATTTAAATAAATGGGACTCTTTGTGGAATACTGTTAAACTCTTTAAATCTATAGCCTTTAAGGAAAATTGTTACAAGATGTTTTATAGATGGCATTCCCCACCACCACCATTTATCTAAGATGTATAATTGCTCACCCAAATGTTGGAAATGTAAACATGACAGTGGTACCTTTTACCATATGTGGTGGACATGTAAAGTGGCAAAGGCATATTGGATAGTGGTAAAAATATTTTTAGAAAGATATTTGAAGATTAAGTTAGAGCTTAGACCAGAATTTTTTCTATTAAATATAGTAGATATTAATATCTCATATGACCAGAAATATGTACTTCATCATGTAATCGTTGCAGCAAGGATATTGTATGCGAAATTTTGGAAACAACCAGAAATGCCAACAGAGAGAAACTTCCATGAAAAGATAAGAGAATGTATTGAAATCGATAGACTCTCCGGTTTTCTAAAGGGAGACTATGATGAGATTTCCCGGAAAAGATGGCAAGAAGTAACAAACGTATTAGTATTGTGATATTATTTGGTGATTTGTTAATATGTTAAACCGTTATTTTTTGCTTGATATACTTAATGTAATTTTTATAGTGTATTCCCTCCCCTCCCCCTTCCCCTCCCCCCTTCGCCCCCCCAAAAAAAACCCCCAATAAAATTACTTTAAAAAAGAAAGAAAAATGTCTTAGAAAAATGTGTACAAACATTTTGAAGAAATGTTCATGCAGTTGAAAGGTTCATGGAAGGTGGTTGGGCATGTGTGTGTGTGTGGGGGGGGGGGCAGCCCAGAATGGAAACAGGACCAAACAAGGCTACCATTGGGAAACTGAAGAAGTCAATGAGAAGGAGGCTCAAACATATCCTATTAGCTACAAACATGGTTCCATAAAAGCTGCTTCTCTAATAAGCTATAGTAAAATCCCCCATAGCTGATTTGCCTATTTTGTAGAAGTTGAAATTTCATGAACTATCTGGTTTTTTATGTGCAGTGATAATGCCTGATTAAATATTGATTTATTTAAATAAGAATTCATCTGATCAGATTTGTATCAGAGAAAGGTAAAAGTCTTGTTTCCTTAGGCTCATAACTGGCCCAGTTTCTCCGAGCTAAGTCTCACATGAACACCTAAACAAACAGATCTCTTTTCTAATGCATTAAAAATATATAAATCAGCTGTTCTGTGAAGTTCAACAATAAAATATTCATTTGTTTATAGAAATGGAAAATATGTTTATATTTGCATTTCAAACAAGTGTCGTTCACATCATGAGGAGCCAACATTTTGCCGAAAATGTTATATAAAAATATGTGTGTATCTCTGATATCCGTGGTAAGATGGAAAAATAAGGATTATTATGCTTATGAAAACACATGATTCTTTTAGAAGAAAATGTGACAGTGTGTTTTGATGAGAACTACTTTTTGGAGAGCATGGGCCGTGGTGGCTCAGCTGGCTAAAGCTCTGAAACTGCCAGCTGCAAAGTCAGCAGCTCGGCAACTTGAATCCTGGGTGCTACATAGCGAAGTGAGATCCCGCTGTTAAGCCCAGCTCCTGCCAACCTAGCAGTTTGAAAGTGTGTAAATGCAAGTAGATAAAGAGGTACCGCCATAAAAAGCCAGATGGTAAGCAGTGTTCCATGTGCAAAAATGTGTTCGGCTATGCAGGCGACATGGCCACAGACTTGCACAACAGTGGCTCTTTGGCTTCAAAAAGGAGATGAGCACTGCCTCTAGAGTCAGACACAACCAGCATGCACGTGCGGGAGTGGGACCTTTACCTTTAAGGAGGAGATGGCACCATCTAACATAATGGCTAGAATTGTCTTTCCTAGCCAATGTCTTGATACCCATATGAGGGCACTGTTTTAGAATAAGGACTATGACTCTATCTGCAGTGTGAAGCAAACAATTCATGCAACATAACTTAATGTAATTGTAAACTAACATATTTAACAGAAACAAATTCTACATACACACATACACACATAGAGAGGGGGGGAGTCCTAAATCATCACATTTTATTGGAAAATTATCTGGAACCTAAAAATAATAATACTGATTTCACAATAAAATGGGATTTAGTCCCTGAAAAACTAGTTGTGTGCCCCATATGGGTCCTAAAGTAGAAATTACTCAGTTGGGCCCTGCAAAGTTAGTAACCTGAAGTTCTCCAGTATTTCCCATGTTTTCCTTGTCTGCCTCTAAAATAACAAAGAAAGTCCATCTGCCTCAGCTGAGAGAGCTGGCCAGGACTCACCGGGCTGTCTAAAAGCAAAACAAACAAACAAAAACAAACCAATGACTCAATTCATGAATCATTCAGCAAAACTCCAGAAATCCGTGGTTTGTGGACTTTGACAAACCACAAACCAAGACGAACCACCATTTAGCCAATTCGTGCCCATCGCTAGAGGTTTGTCTCATTCACCGAAGCTTTTTTCAAACTAGAGAAAATGAAAGGTTTCAAAGAGTCTGGAAAGCAAGTAGGATCAATCACAGTTTGTCAGACAGCTTGCTTGACTACTGTTGTAGGACATTGTTGAAGAAAGCTGCCAGCATCCTGAGTAGTAAGGTTCTGCCAATCAACCCACTTCTTGTGCCTTGAAAATTTCGCCTCAAATAATTCTAAAACATTAGATAACCAAACATTTAAATGTGATGTGCCTTTCAGAATTCCCACAGGAATACATTTCACCAGTTGTTGGTTTTTTAAAACTAAAATAACTTCAATAAAATGGGGCCATTGAAGAGATATTCAGGCATTCTCCTTCACTGTTTAAAATGTTCTGGATTCACAGAAAATGGACCCCAAACAACTACTGTATTGAGTTACTGTATTTCCACACACCATTCTGAAATCAACAATACTCTTGTTGCCAGTCATGAACAATATTGTTTTTAAAAATTCCTTATACATTTTTTTTTGAAAAATGCACATTTTTCTTTCTCTGTCCTTCAGTCATCATCAGCATTTCTCATCCAGTGACAAAACTATCAGTCACCTTGTTGAATAGGTTGTTATGTTCCCATGCTATGCCCCAGGCCCTTTCACAGGCTATTGACAAGCACTGTCTCTAATTCGCTCTTACTCTGTCACCAACTAGTTTCTCTAGTAACTTAATGCTTTCCAGACTGATTTAAATTGAATAAAGATAAAAGAATTTTATTTTATGACAAAGAAGAAGTAAAAGCATAAAGGGTATTTGTTCAGGTACAAACAAAAGGAAGAGGGCCAAATCATGTTTCCTCCTCTTTAAAACATTTCAGAAATATCTCTCTCCTTTCCCTTGTTCTTTACATTAAATTTGTTGTCAAATCATTTTGTTTCTCATTTATAACACTGCATGCTTCTCTTTGCTCCATTCTAAAACTTCCTTTTGACAGTATTTGATTATCTCACTCATCAACTGCAAATAATTGTCCCCTCTCATCATTTGGAACACACAATTCCCTTCATTCAATCCTCATATTAGCTATTTTGCCCATTCTTTCCCTGTAGTCTCCATGCACGCGCTCCTCTTTTGTCCTCTCCTCCAAAGGGAGCAGAAGAAAGTTGGATTATTTGTTTATTTCTGGTGCACTGGCTCACCACCAAAGTAAAACAGCACTGGATTGTAAAGAAAAAGAGAAAAGAAAGGGAAAGAGAAAAGAAAAGAAAAGATTTACCTCTCTACTTCCTCTTCTGACTCCTCCTCTGCTCCTCTCCTCTCCTGTCTGCCCCTACATGGGGAGAGGGTGAAACTGGATTTTGTTTTATTTGTTCTATTTAGTGCTAAGTGACCATATCACAGCATTGGCTTGCCTGCAAGTGGCATAGCACTGAAATGTTGGGAAAAACTCCTACTGCTGCTACTTTGGTTCAGTGCAAGCAATCACACATGCTGGAAACTGAACTGAAATTGAGTGATCCTACTCTCACTTTATTAAAAAAAAAAGCTCTGAAAAATACTCCCCACCCCCAAATATATCGGTAAGCATAGATAGCAGTTAGGCTGCTTGTCACACAGCCACCAGCTTCTCCTTAAACCGGATCAAAATATGGGACAAACCATATCTGAGTGCAGACCTAAAAGATGTCTGAACAGCTCATGAGCAGCCAAATTATGAGCCTCTTCGGTTTGGACTGGGTTGATGGCTGGCACTTCCACAACACCAAGTAGTTTAAAGAATGCTTCATAGAACTTGGACAAGGGTTTCAACAACATTCCCTTCTGGGGGTATGAGAAACTGTTTTATTGTAGGGCTAGTTATCTTCGTTAGCCCTGTCTCAGTCCTATTCTGCTTCATACCCCAAGCTGACTATGATGGAGTGTGGAAGTCTGTAGTTCTGCTTATGGGTATGCAGCACGAGGTCCCAAGACTGAAGGTCATGGAGAAACAAGGGCCTGTGTACCCACAATGTGAATGACTGCCCCTGACTGTTTATGGACTTGGGGTTAACCTTGGATATTAGTACTCCTCACCCTCTCCTATATGATGTCATCACATTTATCTTCTGGTCATCCTCCACATTTTAGATTTCCTGTAGTTCTCTCTGGCCATCTAAAGAGGCCCCTTCCTCTTCTTAGTCTGAGAGATCCTTCTTTAGATTGCCCTCCTCTTCTAACTTTCCACCTCCTTCAGGGCTCATATTTCACTCATCTAGCCTGGCACCTGCTTCTCCCTTCTCTTCTAGGTGTCCCTCTTATTTTGCCCTACCTCCTATAGGAGGAGGAGAAGGAAGAAGAAGAAGAAGAAGAAGAAGAAGAAGAAGAAGAAGAAGAAGAAGAAGAAGAAGAAGAAGAAGAAGAAATTAACAGATTCCTTAGTGCTGTGATGGAACTCCATCATGTTCTATTCCTTATTGCCAGGTGATTGATTGATTGAAAGGAAATATATAAGTTCCAGAGTCTGAAGATGATGTGTCAGTCCCCTATGGCAGTGCTCCCCAACATTTTTGTCCCCACGGACCGGTAAATGTTTGATGATTTTCCGTGGCCCGGGGCTGGGGCTGGGGAGGGGGGGAGATGGGAGGTGCAGGGGGGGTCAGGCGGGGGGAAGGGGAGGGTGTGGGGGGGGCAGGGGATGGGGAGGAGGGAGGCGGGGGTGCGGAGGGGCTTGGAGCGTGTGCCTTGCGGGGGGGCCACGAGAGCGGCGGCGGCAGCGGCACTTGCCGGCTGGGGGCATCGGGCGTGCCGCTCGCCCCCGCGCGCACGGGCAGGGTGGGGGGGAGCCTGGGGCTCCTGGGCAGGCAGGCCTCCGCCTCCTCCTCCTGACGGCGGCCGCAGCGGCCACGGCAGCCACCCGGGTTCGGCCGCCGCCGCCGCCCGCCTCCGGCTGCGGCCTTCGGGCGGGCGAGCGGGAGGGGGGAGGGGAGGGAGGCCGGTGGGGGGGGTGGCGTCCCCGCGCGCCCCCCGGAGAGGCCAGTGTCCTTTCTTCAGCCCTCCCCCGACACACACACACACACACACACACACACACACACCTGGCCACCTCTCAGGGAGGCGGGCAAAGCTCACCCCGCGCCGTGCGCGCTCTCCCCCGCCACCAAGACTTGCCCCCCTTCCGCTGGGTCTCCGGGCCGAGAAGGGGGAGCCCGAGCGCCTCCTGCCGCCGCCGCCTCTCTCACCTGCTGCTGGAACTTGTCCGCTCTCCCGGGGAGGCGGCGAGGCGGCCGCTGGGGACTGGCGGAACCCGCCCCGCCCCAAAGGGGCTGCAATGAGGGCAGCAGCAGCAGCTGGGGTGATTGCGGCGGGGGGTCGCAGGGGTGACGGCGACCGCGGGGGGGGGTCGCGGCGGCGGCGAAAACACCCAGGCCGGTCCGCGACGCCCCCCCGCCCGCCCCCAACACAGGTGCGGTCCGGCGGCGGCGGCGGCAACGGGGGGGCTCCGCCCTGGAGCGCGGCCGCAGGGAGGGGCCAAAGGGTGCGCGCCCCGGGGAGGAGGAGGAGGAGGAGGGGCACCCACCTCCTCTTCCGACCGAGGGAGCCCCCACGCTGCAGCGGCGGTGCGCGCGCGTGGGGGGGCTCGCCAGCACCTCCCGCGGGCGCCCCCTCCTCCCCGCCGGCCCCCGCGTGCCCGGCCCCCAGCTTCTTGCTGCTGCTGCTGCTGCTGCTGGTGGTGGAGGGTGAGAAGGAGGAGGGCGGAGGAGGAGGAGGAGGATGCGCCGCCACCAGCGGCGGCGGGCAGAGGAGGAAGGTAAAGGCAAAGGCGGCGGCGGCAGCTCCTCCTGCGCTCCTCCAGCCTTCCTCCTCCACCGGCCGCCGGCGGGAGAGAAGAGGAGGAGGAGGAGGGCGGCGGAGGAAAAGGGGAGAAGCCTCCCCGGGCTCCCCAGGCGGCCCGGTGCCGACCGGTCCGCGGCCCGGGGGTTGGGGACCACTGCCCTATGGCACATATCGGGGGGGGGGTGTCATTTGGATGTAATGATGCTTGCCACGTTTTCTATTGCAGCAGTTGATCAAAATCAGTGGATGGAGAAGTATAGTAGCAGTGCTGTCTCATGACTGCCTCACGTTTTCCAGACATCCTGTTCACCATTATTCTTCAAAAAAACTGAGCTGGAGATACAACAGCAAGAAAGGTTGGGGATTTTGCCACCCCAGTTACTATTTGCAGAGCCTGCTTTGATCAGGATGGTTTCCTGAATTATTGGGGAATTTTCCAGCCACTTGATCTGACAATTCTAGATATTTTGTAGAATGGGGCTATGACCCAAGAATTGATATAAACACTCTTTGTTTTAGTCTAAAATATGGACTCCTTAGTTTTCTGAGTTGCTGGGGGAAATGAAGCATGTTGGTTGACAGTCTTCGTATTTTTCATTATCAGTAGTTGGAAACAAAACCATCATAAAGTTAGATGCTGTACAAAATAATCCCTCTTCCCCACTCCTAGCCCCAAGGAGGACTGTGCTTATTATTGTTATTTAAATCCCATTCCATCTGTGTTCAACCTTCCATCTACATAATTTGATGAGGAAACAGTGGACATTCTGTTCATGTCCCTCAAGTGCTGTGACTCATTCTTGTCACAGTTGTTTTTGCTCAAGGGGGACTGACTGCGAGTACTTACTTACCACTTTCTTCTCTCTCTTCTGCATCAGTGAAAAACAGGCAAGATGGAGACCCTTGTTTTGTGCCATCTGGTCTCCCATTATGATGATAAAGAGGAAACAACTCGTTGAGGACTTAATTATTAAAAATGTTGCATTTGGTTTTTCTGCTAAGGAAGGCTGAGATATAAATCAAGCATTATTAAAGTTCATAACATTCAAAATTGAGAGAACAGACGGGGAATTATATAATTTTATCAATGCTGAATGGGGGAATGATGAACATTATGAGCTGCTTTCAGCACTTCACTTTTTGAACCAATTACAATATCACTTATGATTTAATCACCTCTAGATGATAAAGTGGTGATAGGAGCTCCTTCCTCTGCTTTCTTTGTAAGTTCAGCCACAAGATGCACTTCTTACACATGTGCTGTAATGACAGAATTCATAAAACATATGATGGTTAAATGAAGTCTGGTGAAAAAAATGTTGCTTGAACATTTCCAAAACAATGTGTTCTCTCATTCATATAAACAATGGGGGTGGGGGTAGCTTTTGTATGCAAGTGGAACAACATAAAAGCAGCCTCTTAATGGAGATGGAGACTTTCACCTTTTCTGATCCCAATATCCCTTTCAACTAGCTATACTGACTGTGCGATTCTGGGAGTTTATTGGAAAGTAGAACCTTGCTCAATGCTATACCAGTTTGATTGTGCCTCCATTTTTCCTGTTTGGATCCTAGTTACATACTCCTCTTGTTAATAGACTTGTATAAAATGTCATCTTTGGCTTTGCATAAAATTACCTCAGTTGGCACCCCACTTGAATCTGTCCCAATATCTGGTCAACAGTAAACATTTAGAGTGCTGTCACAATGATTGTGTGATGTGGAGAGACACAATTTGCATTTTGTACCAAATAAATCCTGCCCCCAGGGAGAATGGTCTATGCAGCAACTGTACAACTTTGATTAGTCAACTATACAAACAGCTTGGGCTCAAGTTATCTCAAGCTATTTCAAGGAGCACATTTCCCTTTATGAGCCTACTTGAGTGTTAAGATCATCAGTAGAGGCCTATCTCTTGCCCACTACCATTAGACATGGGAGAGGGCCTTCTCTGTCACTTTTCCCAGTCTCGGGAACTCTTTCCCACAGGAGGCTAGACTGGCCCCATCTTGACTGTCCTTCTACAAGCAGGCCAAGACTTTTGCCAGTCTAGACTGAAATAAAGAGGTGACACACGTTTGGTTTGGTTTTAACAAGGGCCACAATTTATTAATCACAGGAATCAACTTTTTAAAACTTTATCATAACTGAACTGTAACTTTAGGAGGGCCTGTGACGTAGCGCAATGTAAAGGTGAGACAATCACTTTATAGGTCCCCTTGGTCAGCAAATTTCCTGCGGCCTGTTATGCTGCCACAGTGAGGATGCCTTAAATGTCCTTTGGGCATCAACCAAAATGATTAAACATTGGCAGCCCTCTTGAGCATGTTTGGGTTGTTATTATTTGATCCCTAGCTGATTCCTAATCTAGTTTATTAATTGAGGGCTGCCAAGGACCTTGGGGATATTAATTAAAGCAGGGACCTGGTTGATTAACATTTTATTTGTGCTACCCGCCAAATTGTGACCGGATTATAACATGGAAGCCCCTCTCTCACATGTGTCTGGTGGGATGGACGGAAACACACTGCCACTCACAGCCAATTCGAGTGGCGGTCAAAAATTCCCATCCAGCCCCGAAGCGACCAGCAAAGCATCACCACCACATTGAAACAGTGGAGGGAGGGTGGGGGATCTGGTGACTGCGCAGGCAGGTGGTGGGGAGTGCGCAGTTACCTTATATAGGTGTGCTCCCCCAAATGTAGGCTATGCAGATTGCACAGCCAACTGCTGCCTCTTCAGTCAGCCGGCAAAGACGCCCCAACTCCACACAAGGTGGAGCGGAACGACCATTCTCTTCAGGCAAGCTTTTCCTGAGTGATGGGTTAAATGCCAAGTGCGTTTTTTAAAAATGAATTGTTGTACCTTTCTACTTTGAATGTGTTTTGGTGTTAGGTTTTCTGATATTTTTAGCCACTGATTCTTTTAATATTGTGTATTCATTGTTACTCGCATTAGTATTGTTACAACCCACCTTGGATATACGCATTGATCCTCCATCCTTGAGTCTTCATCTTATGATGTACTCCCTTATGTACTAAACAGGGAAGGTGAGTTGCAAATGTGATAACTAAATCAACAAATTCTGCCTTGGAAAGTATTTTTAAAAGAAGCAAAACTGTTTAAATGTAGTTGCAAAGACTGATCAATTGTAGTTAACCAATGCAGTTATAATTTATCAGAAGAGTTGTTGACCTATACTTTCAGAGCATGTCTCCTACCAGAGAAATGTTTTTCGATTAGTTGTATTGAATCATTGCATTCCAAAATCTGGGACACTGGAAAGGACATGCTTGCAAAGAAAGAACATTTTAATTTCATTCCTGATTATGCCATTTTCCATTTCTTCTTGTCTTCATCACAATGCCTGAAACGCACAGAGCATGGCCTCAGACGTTGGACTAAGAGTGCTAGAATGTTCACCACCAATAAAGAACTAAATTGAAGACGCATGCTGGGAGGAGGATCTTCCTCACTGTGTTCTGTATTAGGATGTAAATTTATTTCTTCAAAGGGGGGGGGACATAAAAAGTGCATTAAAGAACATTCTGAACATGCACATTGCTGGATATGACCCTGCTTTGACAAGATGATAACACTGATTTGGCCAATAAAGCATTGTGATTAATAATTAATAGTGGCTATAGATGGAATACAAGTGTCGTACAGTCAATTTTGTGAAAGGTATCTGAGTTTTAAATTATTCACTGACTGTCAGAATTGGGCATTAACTGGAGTAGCTCCTGAGCTCAACAAGAGTGACTGCTGCCTTTATGCTGTTGTAGAAGTCTTGTACGGGACTTGTGCAGGGTGCTGAAGGCCTCTATAGTGTAAGAAGAACAAAACAAGTAACCACAGGCCCCTTCTCCTCTGATGTGATGCTGTTGCCCTAGATCTAATACGGTAGGACCCCTATATCCACTAATTCATTATCCACTGATTCAGTTATCCAGGGTTTGCAGAAAAAAATTAAAAAAATAATTCAGCAGCCGC
This sequence comes from Phrynocephalus guinanensis, assembly GCA_037367245.1. NCBI lineage: Eukaryota > Metazoa > Chordata > Lepidosauria > Squamata > Agamidae > Phrynocephalus > Phrynocephalus guinanensis. The sequence goes on along the minus strand of CM074733.1, from coordinate 153,365,180 downwards.
AAAGCAAGCTATTGTCACAGACAGCAGCTGTAAAGCAAACTGCTGTCATTAAATAGCAGTGTAAAGCAAGCTACTGTCACTAACAGTAGCCAGAATGCAAACTACTGTCACAGATGAGCAGTTTTGGGCATTTTTTTGACATTCTCTCTTATCCACAGATTTCATTATCCACAGGTAGGCCTGGAACCAATCCCCAGCAGATACCGGGATCCTACTGCATTGACATTGCCTGTCCTTTTCTCTTACGAGCTACCTGCCATTGAGCAGTGAGAGTTTGGCACACCAAGCTTAGTTACACAGACCTATGCCTCATCAATAACTTCAAGCCAGGCATCTATAAGCAGACACCACAGTCCTCAGACAGACTGAAAGCATATTAAGGAGACCCAAAGCACATTAGTCATTATATTAGGGAAACAAGGCCTTTCTATTTTCTCAAATGCATGTAAATATTTTATTTATTTCCTCTTGCCTGGTCAGGCTATGTGGGACTGGCACTTATATCATGTTGTGGGTGGTACCTTCTAGAAGACACAGACATCACCTTGTTTTCTTGTTAATTTTATTTATTTATTTATTTATTTATTTATTTATTTATTTATTTATTTATTTATTTATTTATGGACATGCAAGCTTAATTTGGAGAACAACTCAAGGCGGTGTACAAGGAAGGTTAAAACAAGATAAAAATGGCATATTATATATATTAAGTATTCAAGGAGAAGAAAAATTAAAACAAGAAGGAGCATTCAGGACCTGTCTCACAAGCATAACCCAAATTCCACCCCTTTGATCTGGTGCATGGTTGTATATGCATGCTTATGTGTGCAGCGAAGTGGAGAACAGCATTGCATATGCCTAAAAAGTTCAATATTGAAGGGCAATTGTGTTCCATTTCACATATTTATCTCCATGGTGCTGATCTGGAAAGTCTGTAGTGAAGTCTGAATGGGATAAAATGTTCCCATCTCTGTCCTGCTGCTGCATATTAATTGTAACCAAGCAAACTACTCTACTCATCCTGAAAGATGAGTAATGGCAACTGGATTTTTCTTGAGAGATTGAAACATTTCACTACTCATCCAAACAGCTTCATCAGTCTGAAAAAAGCTAGTTGTGAGTCCTCCATTTTATAGCTTATTTTGATCTCTTGTCGCCCTGGTCTGATGTAGGCTCATAAGATGAACAATGGCCTGAATAGGCTCATTAGATAGACAGCAGTCTCAATAGCCTTAAGGTGAACAATGGCCTAAAGTGCTGAAACCCATAAGGTAGATTTGTATAGGTATTGTTGAAATCACAGCCTGATAAATAGACTGTGCCTGAGCGCCCCCCCCCCACACACACACACCTCTGTTCGGAGAGGGGTTTTCAATGCTCTGCTCACATGAATGACTTCCCTGACCCTTCTTTCAAACCACCTCACTTCTCTGTCTAATATGTGTACATCCTCATCTTTGAATGAGTGCCCTTTGTCCTTCAAATAAAGGTATACTGCTGATTCTGATCTTGAGCTATCCCTCTTATTTGGGCCATCCTTCTGTTTAATGGCTGTTTAGTTTCTCCAATTTAGAGGTCTGCACACACCTCACTGCATTGGAGCACATATACTATATTGCTCCATTTGTGTTTTGGTATCAGACCCTTTGGGTGGATGAGCCTCTGCTGTAGTATATTTGTGGGTTTGAAATAAACAGGGATGTGGTGTTTGTCAAAAATCATTTTAAGCTTCTCAGACACTCCAGCCATGTAGGGAATGACCAAGTTCTTCCATTGGGTCTGGGTCTCAGGCTGATCCCTTGTTCTTCTGTGCTGGCACATTGCTTTGTTGAAGGCCCACTTTGGATATCCACAGGCCTAAATGCTGTCTTCAGATGCCTGTCTTCCTCCTTCCTGGCTTCTGTGGAGGTGTGGATGCTTTCTGCTCTGTGGTTTAGGGTCCTGTTGACTCCTAATTTGTGTTGTAATGGATGGTGGGAGTCAAACAGTAAGTACTGATCTGTGTGGGTGGGTTTCCTGTAAACATCTACTCCCAGGCCACGGTTGGGTCTGATGATGACTGCACAATCCAGGAAAGCCAGCTTACACCACCAAGGCCACAGCTGAAAACCCCTGCTTTATGTGTTTCAGCACTTTAGGCCATTGTTCGCCTTTAGGCTATTGAGACTAGAGATGGGCACGACTAGGGAAAATAACGTTTTCGAGTTGTCGTGTCTCGGAGGCAGTCCGTTTCGGCTCGTTTCTGTTTTTCGCGAAATTTCGCGAAATTTTGCAAAAATTAGTTCGGTTCGTTTTTTGTTGTCGTTAGTACTGGTTGGGGGGGGTAGTGGGCTCCTGGAGGGAGCTGCAGGAGTCAGCCAGAGCCACAAGTGACGGACTGGCAGACTCTCTGCACCCGCTGTGTCTCACGTACTTGCATGTAGTGCAATGCAAGTAGATCTGGCTTAGGGTTAAGACGGGTTAGCGCAAGGGCTAGGGTTAGGCTCGTTACGGGTGAGGTTAGGGTGAGTATTGGGGTGCACCTTTGGGTTCCTCTCTGACCCACTTAGAAGGACAGTGTACTGGCGTATGGGTTAGGCTTAGGGTTTGGGTTTGGGCTACGATTAGTGGGCGGTTTATGCCCGATTGGCACATCCCAGAAGTCTCTGTGGTCAACCTGGCCAAGTGGCCATGCTATTGGTGGAAAATTTGCATGGTCCACTCCCATGGGCGAGCCCATCATTGCGAATGTGCAGGTGTAAATAAAATAAAATAAAATAAAATAAAATAAAATCAACGGAGACTTTTTTTTGCAAGAAAAACCCACTGCTGCTACTGTAAAAATTCAAGCATTTAAAATAGCTAATTTTCGCATGTTTCTGTGGTGCTTTGGTGGGGTTTTGGGCAACGGTTTCAAAAAAAATATTGCGGTCACCATTTTGGATCCCCCGCACTGCATAGCAAATGGATGCACCCTCCCAGCCTGGTACCAGCAGCGCAGCAGTAGCAATAGCCAAGGATTGGGGGGCGGGGACCCCCCCCAAATAAAACACCCTTCTGGCCCGGTAGGTGCCCTCAGACAGTTTTCGCCTACTTTTAGGGCCGCGAATCGGTTTTTTTTTTACTTTTAAAAACTTTTTTTCTGTGCCGCTTGGCATTGCGCGATCGCCGCGATGCAAGGAACGAGCACAACAAATCAGACCAAATTGTTCGTTCGTCGGTTCGAGCTCGAATTCTGGCGGAGTAATTCCCGTTACCGTTTCCATAGAGTAACGGATATGAGTAACGGAAACGGAAACGGGAATACCACTAAGTCGTGCCCATCTCTAATTGAGACTGTTTTCTATCTAATGAGCCTATTCAGGCCATTGTTCATCCTATAAGCCTATTTCAGACCAGGGTGACAAGAGGTCAAAATGAGCTATAAAATGGAGGACTCACAACTAGTTTTTTTCAGACTGATGAAGCTGTTTGGATGAGCAGTGAAATGTTTCAATCTCTCAAGATAAAGAAGTCCAGTTGCCATGTCTCAACTTCCAGATAAACTCACCTAAAATGACTGAGAATCTTCACAGACATATTGCTCTATTCAACATTTGGCTTTGGTGTAGAGGGTGACTAACAACCACTCATCTATTCCTTATTTTTAAAGAAAAGGTTTGACATTCAGGTCCATTTGAAACATAAAAGTGTGCTGGACCAAGTGACCAGCTATTCTCTATGTCCTTACGAGCTGAGTGTCTCATGTCTGTATAATTTTAGCTCCTGTGGAACTGCTGGGAGACCTGTTGAACTTCCAACACAATTGACATTTCCATTAAAAGAGCTGACAACTTTGAAGGATAAATGACACATAATAGGGCCAAAAAGAGATTCATTTCATAAAAATATAATTTAGCTTCAGTCTGGAGTGACACCTGAGGCCTTGCAATGTCTGGATTAAAGGTTTATCACATAACATTGACTGTTTTATTTTACCGTCTTGCTGTAGGCAAATTAACTGTAGCTGAAATCTCCACCAAAAGAGGTCTATATGAAAGACAGTGTGATTAATGCCTTTTTGCTACTACCTAACAGAAGAAAATGCATAAAGGTTGAAATTTGTATCCTGGTATATTTCGTTAAAATCTACTAAACTCATTTTTAAAACGTAGATAGTTTAGCTAAATTACTTCAGAAGGCTCTACCATGGCACAGAATGCACAGTGGGAGCTATTTTCCCCCATTCACCCGGGGGAGGCGAAGATGGAGAGGCCCGATGGTGGCTGAATGGGGCCAGTTGGACGCTTACCTTAGAAGGGAACTCCCAATGGTCATGCTTCCTCTCCATCAACAATCATCATTTGAAGAGGAGCAGCGGCAGCACACACATAGTTTAGATTTTGCTGCCTTGTGGCTCACGCCAATGGTTGGGGCATGTTAACACCCAGTGGAGAGTTTGGGGGTGTAGCCAGCCTCACCCCGGAGGTCCAGTCAGAGGCAAGAGGTTGGCTTGAGGGAGGAGGGCTGCATGGGCACTTGGAGGAGCACTTTATTCACTTTACTTAAAAAAAAAAACAGGCATAAGAAAGGGAGGATAATTGTTCAAGCCTCCCCAGTGGGAACCCCTGCTCTTGCATAGGGGCAAAAGGAGGGTTAGTGGAGTCGTGGGCTCCAGGGGACATGCACTCCCCACTGGCCACCAACCCTGCACACACACACCCATTTTCAATCTCGCAGCAGCACGATTCTGCTTGGAGATTGTACACTTTGGGGGGCTTAGTGACCCATCCACATTTGGCTTGTGGTCATCTGTTAGTAGGGGTGTTTTCTGAGGAAAATTGAGGTGGTAATGCTAGACCCAGGATCATGGGTCCCAAGAGGGGGCAGGGCAAATCAAAGGGTAGGCTGCCCACCAAGAGAAAGGCAGCTGCCTCACCCTACATTTCAAATTCTTCCTCCGATGAGGTTGTTTGGCCAGACTTTGGGCCTATTTTAGCCAGATTAGACAAGTTGGAAAGTGAGAGTGCAGGCACTAAAGGAGTGCCCCCTGCTGGGGTAAAATGTTCCAGCAGAGAGTCAAAGGTTTACAGATTGGCAGGCTGATACAATAATGTCTCACCTTGATGTCTTGGACAAGTCAGGCACGGCAGCTGTCAGAAGTGCAGCTGCCGTGCGGCTGAAGAAAACAAGCCAGCTGAGCTGGGTGAGTTTAGAAATCAAGTGTCATGGTAGAATGGTGTTGAAAGCCAAGCTAAAATCCATAATGAACAATCTAGCATAGCCCCCCCTCTGCTCCAGATGTTCAAGAACAGCATGAAGAGCACACGCCACACCATAATCTGTTGATCTCTTCTTTTTATAGGTGAATTGGAACGTATCCAGTCCCTCTGGTAAACAGGCAATAATATAGTTCCTTACCAACTTTTCAAAGCACTTCATGATTACAGGTGTAAGTGCTACTGGATGAAAATCATTCAAATTTTCCAGATTTGGGGTTTGTTTTTGTATCGGAACAATAATAGGAGACTTTAGGCATGATGGCACAGTAGCTTGGGACAGAGATCAATTCAAAATCCCAGTGAAAACTCCTGCTAATGGATCTGCACAATCTTTCAGTACCCTTCTGGCAACTCCATCTGGCCCCACAGCCTTCCTTGGATTGATCCTCTTCAGCACCTTCCTCATCTCTCCCTTTTCCACACTAAATACTACATTTCCTTGTGCCAATGATGATAACAATAGTGAAGGTGGCAGAAACTCCACCAATGTCCTCTATAGATCTTGCTTCAAAATGGGCAAAAAGGGCATTTAACTCTCCTGCCAAAGATACCCCTCGCTCAGCTACCAGGCACAATTTAGATTTGTACCCAATCATTTCCTGTACACCTCGTCACACCTGCCTAGTGTTGTTACTCTGTAAATGATTCTCCAAGCGCTGCCTGTATGCCTCTTTAGCCACATGGATGCCCCTCTTCAAATCTGCTTTGGCTGTACTATCCAGCAGCCTGTTTCCAATTCTAAAAGCAGCATTTCTTGCCCTTAGCAGCCCCTGAACTTCCCTGGTCATCCAGGACTTCCTGTTTGGATAGATCTTTATCTGGCGCTTTTGTGTTACAGTGGGCCTTTTTACACGACCCCTAAGATCCGCTGGCCACTTAAATTCGGACCAGAGATCTTAGGGGTTCGTTGCTCTTCCTCTGTCCCCACCCCCCTCCGCACTTCCTGGTTGCTGGCTGTGTGAGGGAGGGAGAAAAAAGAAAGAAAAGAATGCCGGCTTACCTCCGTTCTGTTCCCGGCAGCATTCAGATCTCTTAAAGGGGCAGGGGGGCAGAAAAACAAAAAACAGAAGCCAGGAGAGCCCCGCACTCACTATCCTTAAACCGGATCAAATATTTTTCACATCCAAAAAGCAGGTACCTGAAAGCTGCGCAGGGACGCGCTAAAGTGGGCGGGGTCGCACTTAATTTCCTGTTAACTCCGGAGCTGGTGGGTAAACATTTTTAATCTCCGGAGCTGGGAGCCATTTGCCCCGGAGTTTAAGGGTCGTGTATAAACGCCCAGTGTCAGTACAAAATCTGATATAGTCCAACACTACCTCAGTGTAAGTCTCTAAATCCTGTTGGGCAAATGCCTTCCAAACAGTGTCATAAAAATAATCCTGCCGCTGTTGAGATGCTCCTGCTGGCCATATCATGATATTCTTCTTTATTATTGGTATCCACTTCCTCAAAGGAATATATTCAGGATTCAGAAAGAGACACATAATCGGATTGGCCCAAGTGTGCTATTGGTTCAGCCTTATAGGCCTGTTTGACATTTGTGTTCATAACTTAGCTCCCTAACCCCCAAATCTTTCCAAATTTCAGGGGCTTTCAGGGACAAGCTTTAGGAAGCTCCCCTGCCATTTCCTGTAGAACAAATCATTTCATACTAGAAGAAAAATATGGTGTTTCATTTCATTTGCAACAAAACGCTACTTCCCCATTTCATTTCGTTAGCTAACGAAAAAATGAAACAGTATGTCATTTTTCATATCATGCCCATCCCTACTTCTGATTTGGAAAGCAAGGCAGGTTCAACCTAGGCTCAGAACTGGCACTCAGAAGCATATCCTCCAGAAGTTCCATTAAACTTAACATTTTAATTTGTTTTTAATATTACTATATTTATATGCATCCATATTTTTAAAGTGGGCAATGCTAAGAAAGAAAGAAAGAAAGAAAGAAAGAAAGAAAGAAAGAAAGAAAGAAAGAAAGAAAGAAAACCAGAGCTGCAGCTGACCATCATGATCAAATCCATAACCATAGAAGAACAGCAAAACTCTAATCTTGACAGTAAAGCTGGTGTTCCCTGCACGCTGTTTGTTACATCTTCTCCCTGGTTTTTTTGGACCCCTCCAACATTTGTTAACATCCTGCCCTGATGGCTGGTGGGAAAGGCAAACTATTTAATTTATAACTTTTTTTTGCTTACATTGTGATTATTATTGTTGTTGGCTATTGTTATTATTTTATTGTTGTACACTACTTAATTTTGGCCTTGTTAATTATTCTTTGGTTTGGTTTTTGTGTTTTTTTATTTATAGGGTTTGTTTGTGGTCTTCCTCTGTGGTTGTTATGTAGTGGAAGTACAGACAGTATTGCCGGGGAGGTAGGGGTTAATTGTGGCAGACCAGCTGCAGATAATTAACAGCTACCTTCTGGCAGCGTCTGTATAAATACGCGTGTGTGTTCTTCTTAGCTTGCTTTTGTCTTGTCTATCCTCGTTGTTGTGCAATAAAGCCATGCTGATGGAGCTCCCGGTGTCGTGAACCCACTATTTAACACTGGCGACGAAGGTGAAGCGACAGCCGTGAGTTATTGCGAGGGAGAAGGATTATGTCGGCTGAAGAGGCGGCCCCCCACCCAGGTAGCAACGTGAGTGTAAGAATGACTGGAAGGGGGCATTTTGAGCCATTTGATGAGGCAGCAGAAGACTTTGAGTCTTATATTACACGTTTTGAATTTTATGTAGCAGCTCAAGAAATTACAGATGTAGCCTTGCAAAGGGCAACATTTTTTAGCCTGTGTGGGAGGGCCACCTTTGAAGTTGCTAGAGCCTTAATTGCACCAGCGCAGCTGCAAACAACATCCTTTGATGTTATTAAAGAGAAGTTGAGGAATCATTTCTCACCGCAGCCTTCAGAGATAGCCTGCCAGGATGCATTTTATAAACGGGATCAGGCTGAATGAGAGAAAATCGTGGAGTTTATTGCAGCGTTGAGACAGGCGGCAATGCATTGCAATTTCATAGATTTAGAGACTGCGTTGAGGGATAGGTTGGTCTGTGGACTGAGAGACGAGAAACTGCAAAGGTGTTTGTTTGCCAAGAAAGAGCTGACTTTCAGAGTGGCATTTGAGGAGGCGTTAGCAGCGGAAGCAGCTGAGCAATCAACACGTGAGGTTCGTATGGCTCGCAAACCTCCCCTGCCACAGAGGTCAGAGACCATCCATCAAGGGACGATGGGGGAGGAGGAAGAGGAAGTCCACCGGACTGAGAGTGTAAAGGCAACAAGGAATGAAGTCCCCCATGGGTGTGCAGCTTGTGGGAGGAATCATGATAAAAGACATTGTGGTTTTCGGGAAGCATATTGTAAAGTGTGCGGGAAAAAGGGACATATTTCTTGGGTTTGCAGAGCTAGAAGAATTAAAGAACCCCTGACGCAGCACAAATTTTGGGAACAGCAGAAAAAAGGACTGCAAGTGGAGGAATGTCACTCAGTCATAAACTATGCAGATCCGGTTCCTGTTCAGAGTGTTCAAATGAGGACTCACAAGAAGATCAAAGTGACTGTGTATATACAGGAGGTTCCCTGTTAAATGGAGGTGGACTCAGGTTCAGCTCTATCAATAATCTCAGACGACACTTTTCAGCAGATTTGTGCAGAAAAGGGGAGGCTGCAGTTAGAACCATTATCAGTTCAACTGATGGATTTTCAAGGACGGCGTGTTCCAGTAATGGGAATGGGGACATTCCGAGTGCAGTATGAACAATTCAGGGGGCTCCTGCGGCTGGTTGTGGTGAAAGGACATCGGGTGAACTTATTGGGGTTGGACTGGTTTGAACCACTGGGCATTACTGTAGTGGGGGTCCACCAAATGGAGGGGCTGGATGTTGAGGCAATCTATCAGGAGTACCCGAGGGTGTTTGATGAGTCATTGGGATTATATAAGGGACCACCTATATCATTTAATCTTGACCCAATGGTTGCACCTATTCGCTTGAAGCCCTGGAGGGTACCTTTTGCATTGAAACCCCGAATAGATGAGGAATTAGATCGGTTGATCGCCCAAGGAATATTAGAACCCGTACCGAATGCCCGGTGGGAAACCCCAATTGTAGCCCCCTTGAAAGCAAATGGAGCAGTACGAATCTGTGCGGATTATAAATGTACTATTAATAAGGCCCTGCAACAGCATTCATATCCAGTGCCGGCAGTAAGCCACCTATTGGCATCACTGGCAGGGGGAAAGGTTTTTGCAAAACTGGATTTAGCTCAGGCGTATCAACAATTGCCAGTAGATGATGCCACAGCAGAAGCTCAAACTATAGTGACTCATCGTGGTGCATTTAAGATTAAGCGTTTGCAGTTCGGGGTCAGCGTGGCCCCAGGAATTTTTCATAGTTTAATAGAGGGCCTGTTGAAGGGTATTCCTGGGGTCCTTCCATATTTCGATGATATACTTGTGGCTGGGAGTTCCATGGAAGAACTGTTAAAGCGTCTCCACAAAGTGTTGGGCCAGCTGCAAGATGCAGGGTTGAAGGCTAAAAAAGAAAAGTGTCAGCTTGGGGTGTCACAGGTGGAATTCTTGGGATATTTGATAGATGCTGCCGGGATTCATCCCACTAATGCTAAAGTAAAAGCGATACAGGATGCCCCAGCACCACGGTCAAAGAGGGAACTTCAATCATTCTTGGGGCTTTTAAACTTCTATCATGTGTTCTTACCTCATAAAGCCTCCGTGGCTGAGCCTCTACACAGGTTATTGAATATGAGGACCCCTTGGGTGTGGGGTCAGAAGCAGAGTGAGGCATTTAATGTGGTTAAGAATTTGTTATCATCAGATAGTGTACTCACTCATTTTGATGAAAGGAAACCAATAGTGCTAGCATGTGATGCATCCCCATATGGAGTGGGTGCAGTGGTGAGTCATCGCATGCCAGATGGAAGAGAAGATCCAATTGCATATTTTTCAAGGACCTTATCCGCAACTGAAAGAAATTATGCCCAAATTGATAAGGAAGCCCTGGCCCTCGTAGCAGGGGTAAAGAAATTCCATGATTATGTTTATGGTCGTCTGTTTGAAATTGCTACAGATCATAAACCATTACTAGGAATTTTTGCCCCAGGCCGTCAGACCCCCCAAGTGTTGTCTCCCCGAATGCTGTGTTGGTCGATATTTTTGGCAGCATATGATTATATGTTATGCTATCGGCCAGGGAAGGAAATGGGACATGCTGATGCCCTTAGTCGATTACCACTGAACAATTCAGATGAGGATCCTGCCCCTGCATATGGCATCATGTTAATATACGACTTACCCAATCCACTGCTGCATGCATCAGATGTAGCAAGAGAGACAGCAAGGGACCCTATATTGTCCCGAGTTTTAAATTGGGTATGGAAGGGGTGGCCTTCATGGAACCTGGAGAGTGAATTTAGGCCTTTTTGTTCATGCCAGCATGAATTGTCGGTACATAAATGATGTTTGTTGTGGGGAAATAGGGTTATTATCCCATCTAAATTGCAGGGGAGGGTCTTAGAGGCATTACATATAGGGCACCCTGGAATTGTACGTATGAAGGCATTGGCCCGTAGCTATGTGTGGTGGCCAGGGATGGATAAGGCTATTGAGGAACGGGTCCAAGTGTGCCATCCATGTCAGGAGTCTCGCCCAGCCATGCCACAAGCGCCCATCCAGAAATGGGAAACAACCAGAACACCATGGTCGAGACTGCATATTGATTTTGCTGGCCCCTTCCAAGGTCAAGTGTTCCTTGTTGTAGTAGATTCATTTTCTAAATGGTTAGAAGTAGTCACTGTTTCATCAATGACATCGGCGGTGGTGGTTCGGGTACTGCGGCGGCTGTTTGCCACGCACGGGTTGCCTGACACTATAGTGTCAGATAATGCCACGCCCTTTACCTCAGCTGAGTTTCAACGTTTCATGGCGGCAAATGTTATCCGCATTATTACAGCAGCACCTTTCCATCCGTCGACTAATGGGCAGGCGGAAAGGATGGTGAGAACGACTAAGGAGTCCTTGCAGAGAATAGTGCATGGAGATTGGCAATCGCGGCTAGCTAATTTCCTATTACAGCAGCATATTACTCCACATACAGGCACGGGCAGGAGTCCCGCTGAGCTGTTAATGAACAGGAGGTTGACGTCCTTATTGGATAGATTACACCCAGATTTGACATTAGATAGGCCCCCGCAGCGGGAAGCCCCAGAGACACCGAGGTCCTTTCAAGTGGGGGATTGGGTTTATGCCCGGAATTACGGTAGAGGACCAGAATGGGTTCCAGCTACTGTAGTAGAAATAAGGGGACCAGTATCATACGGGGTGTCTATTGAAGGAGGGAAGGTGCTACGCCGACATGTGGATCAACTACGGAGTAGGTGGGCAGATCTGGTCAGGGCTCCAGAGGCTGATGCAGTCGACACGGAAACATCAAGTGTGCCTGGCGAGCAGGGAGAGGGTATCCCCCTAATCGAGAGGGAAACAGCTGAACCAGAAAGGGTGGAGCAGGAGATTATTCCAGAGGGAGAGTTGAGTTTGGAAGAAGAGACAGTGAATAGTCCGATAGATAGGGATAATCAGGAACAAGGGGAAACTGAAGTAGCTACAGAATTACAATGCTCACAGCGGGTGAGGAGCCGACCGAAATATTTACAGGATTTTATTTGTGAATAAAATTTTAGTTAGGGGGAAGGGGTGTTATGTAGTGGAAGTACAGACAGTATTGCCGGGGAGGTAGGGGTTAATTGTGGCAGACCAGCTGCAGATAATTAACAGCTACCTTCTGGCAGCGTCTGTATAAATACGCGTGTGTGTTCTTCTTAGCTTGCTTTTGTCTTGTCTATCCTCGTTGTTGTGCAATAAAGCCATGTTGATGGAGCTCCCGGTGTCGTGAACCCACTATTTAACAGTGGTCTTCCTATGCAATCGCCGCAGGCCATAGGATATTCCATCTCGGTGTTGTCGGGCTGTAGGAAATATGCTAGAGGCCGGCGGGTCGATCGGGTAAGGAGAACTCGGGTCAGGCATTTGTTGCCTTTCCCCCATTCTAATCCACCGGCCCTCTGCCACATGTCAGGGAATTTATTTATTTTATTTATTTATTTATTTTTACAGCTTATATGCCGCCCACTACCCAAAGGTCTCTGGGCGGCTTACAACAAGGAATTAAAACAGTTAAGACATCAAATATCAATAAATAATTAAAACAACAGCAAAACCTTATACTAAAATCATCACTAAAATTGCCATCAAAGGACCCCAGTATATGTTGTATCAATTAAAAAACTTCTGGAACAGGAAGGTTTTTACCTGGCGCCGAAATGTCATCAATGTTGGCGCCAGGCGGATCTCACTTGGGAGGGCATTCCATAACTTGGGGGCAGCTGCCGAGAAGGCCCTATGTCTACAAGCCATCCCTCTCACCTCCTTGAGGGATGGCTCTTTCAAGAGGACCCCTGGCTAGATCTTAATTGCCGGGTAGGTTCATATGGAAGGAGGCGGTCCTTCAGGAATCATTCCGTCCGTGCCCCCGACCTGTTCTGTTTGCTGATAAATACCAGGTCGGTGCACAATAAGATTCCTATCATCCATGATTTGATCATGGATGAGCATGCCACCCTGGCTTTTCTGACAGAGACCTGGTTGGGTGAGGGAGGAGGAGCCTCTCTCTCTCTCTCTCTCTCTCTCTGCTTCGCCCCCAAGGTTCTGTGTTCAGCACCTGGGCAGGTCGGAGGATTGGGGGGCGGGGGGCCATTGTGTATAGGGAATCCCATCATGTCAGCAGATCCGTGATGTTGGTGTGTCCAGGGTTGGAGTGTCTACACCTTGTGGTGGGCCAGAGGGACAGGTATGGGATTGTTCTTGTGTACCACGCTCCCCGCGACCCTGCACACTCCCTAGCAGAGCTCTCTGAGTTCATCTCGGCGACGCTCTTGAGGTCCCCCCACCTTTTGGTGGTTGGGGACTTCAATGTGCATGCCGGGCTTGGGCTGTCGGCAGTGCCTCTGGAGTTCATGGAGTCCATGGCCTCCATGAACCTGTCTCAGGTTGTCATCGGTCCCACTCATAGGGGTGGACATACCCTGGACCTGGTTTTTGCCTCCACTTCTGCAGGCTTCGATCTGGGGGTCAGGAACTTGTGCTCCTGACCCATGTCATGGTCAGATCATTATCTGCTGACTTTCCCCCTATCAATCACTGCCCTGCCCCATGGGGAGCTGGGCACATCCATCTGGGCCCGCCCCAAAGGCTCCTGGACCCTGTGCGGTTCTCAGAGTCCTTGGGGGGCTTTCTGGATGGCCTGGTTGACGATCCGGCCAACTCCCTGGTGGACAGGTGGTATGAAGATGTTGCCGGGGTTGTTGACCAGATCGCCCCAAGTGCCTCATCCAATGCCAAGCCCGCTCCTCCCCGTGGTTCATGCTGGAGCACTGGGTAATGAAGCACGAGTGGAGGGGGCTAGAGAGCAGATGACTGAAGGATCAGACGGCTTTGAATTGGTCTGCTGCTAGGGTGTCTACCAGTCGCTATGTCCGGGCGATCAGGGACACAAGGAGATCCTTTGCCTCCCTGAGAATTGATTGGGCCTCAAACCGCCAGGCAGAATTGTTCTGGGTGGTTTGAGACCTCACCAATCCTGGTCCTCCGGGGCCTCCTCATAGCGATTTCACTAGTGAGTCATTCACAGTCTTCTTTAAATCTAAAATAGAGGCCATCCGTTGCGATCTGGATGCCGGTTGCACTGATCTACCCCCATGTGTGGCTGGTGCCGCATCACCTTGGTCTCCCCGGTTTGTTGAGTTTGGGCCTGTTTCTCCATCTGAGGCCTCCAGGGCCCTGGGCACTGCAGGCCAGCAGCTACTCCGTTTGACCCTTGCCCTTCTTGGCTGATTAAGACCACCAGAGGGAGCATGCCGGAATGTGTTTCATTAATCGCCACTGCATCCTTCAGGGACGGGATCTTTCCCCGTAGTCTGAAGGGGACGGTGGTGAAGCCCATTCTTAAAAGACCTGGCTTGGCTGTAGACAATATGTCTAATTATCATCCCATAGCCAATTTTCCCTTCATGGGCAAGGTTGTCGAGCAGGTTGCCGCCCTGCGTCTCCAGTCATTCCTGGAGGAGAACCATGTCTTGGATCCTTTCCAATCTGGTTTTAGGTCACGTCATGGGACTGAGACTGCCCTGGTCACACTGCAGGATGACCTGTTGAGGAGGGCTGACAGGGGTTGCTCTACCCTGTTGGTCCTTCTTCACCTGTCAGCGGCCTTTGATACCGTCGACCATGGTAACCTCCTGGGCCGGCTCTCCGAGGTGGGGATTGGGGTCTGGCCTTTGTCTGGCTCCGTTCCTTCCTGGAGGGCCGTACCCAGCGTGTGAGCTGGGGGGGGTCTTGTCATCCCCCTGGACACTCTCTTGTGTGGTGCCTCAGGGGTCGGCTCTCTCCCCAATGCTCTTTAACATCTATATGAGGCCGCTGGATGAGGTCATCCAGAGTTTTGGAGCTTGCTATCACCAGTATGCTGATGACACGCAGCTCTATCTCTCCTTTTCTACCTCTGCAGTGGAGGCCGTCCAGACCCTTGATCGCTGTCTGGCTGCAATATTGGACTGGACCAGGACTAACAGGCTGAGACTTAAACCTGGGAAGATTGAGGTGCTGTTCTTTGGGGGTGGCCCGGATGGGTACTGTCGCCCTCTTCCCAGCTTGGGTGGATCCGCCCTCCAGCTTGCAGAATGAGTGAGGAGTCTGGGCATCATCCTGGATCCGGATCTGTCCCTGGAATCCCAGGTGGCAGCCGTGACCAGGTCGGCCTTTTACCACCTTAGGCTTATTACCCAGATTCTCCCGTACCTCTATGGGGACTCCCTGAGGACAGTGGTGCAGGCGCTGGGCATGTCGAAGGTAGACTATTGCAATGCTCCCTACATGGGGCTCCCCTTGAACCTTGTTCGGTGACTGCAGCGGGTACAGAATGCGGCAGCCAGGTTGGTGGTTGGTGCGGGCAGGTTTGACCACATCACCCCCATTCTGGCTCGCCTGCATTGGTTGCCCGTTGCCTCCCGAATAAGATTCAAGGTGTTGGTTTTGGTTTACAAAACCCTCAATTGCCTGGGTCCTGATTATTTGGCAGAGCGAATTTCCCTACGATCAGAGCTGGCCCGACCCACCCATTCCTTAATGACTCTCTCTCTCCGGGTGGCCACCGCCAAGGAGGCCCGCAGGGTAGTAACTTGAAAACGGGCCGTTTTGGTGGCCAGTCCTTCGCTTTGGAACAAGCTACCTGGTGAGATACGCCAGGCTCCCTCACTGGCATCCTTCAAGAAAGCCCTTAAAACCTGGCTGTTCAGGGATGCCTTTGGCAATTGCTAATGTGGTACCAAGTTTCCCCCCCCTTCTTCCTTCTTCTTTCTCTCTCCCTTTCACGGTTGTCTAGTTTTTACCTCTTGCCCAGTACCATTTTATATTGTTTTATTGATGTCTGTTTTTTAAGTTTTTGTGTGAACCGCCCAGAGTTCCTTTGGGAAATGGGGTGGTATACAAGTGCATAAATAAACAAATAAATAAACAAACAAACAAACAAACAAATAAATAAATAAATAAATAAATAAATAAATAAATAAATAAATAAATAAATAAATAAATACTGGGGCTTGAAAAAGAAACAATGGATTACAAAGGATCATCAAGTGTACAGATGTATCACTGGAGACCAGAATGAAGATCAGCCACACTCATGAAGTCATGATTGCCATGTACAGGTGCGAAAGCTGGACAGCTAAGAAAACTGACAGGGGTGGGTGGGAAAGATTCATTTGAAATGTGATGCTGAAGGACAGCTTTGCAAATGTACCAGATTGCCAGAAAGAAAAACAAGCATGTCATGGAGCAAACCAAGCCTGAACTATCTCTGGAAGAACAAATGATAAAACTGACATTGTCCTCTTTAGGCACATCACGAGACCTTTGTGTAGTGGGCAGCATATAAATTGTATAAATAAATGAATGAATAAATAAATAAATAAATAAATAAATAAATAAATAAATAAATAAATAAAAAGTTCTGCTTATATACAGCCCCACAGTGCCTCAAGCACTCTCTGGACAGTTTACAGGTTTTTTTAAAAGTATGTGGGCTACACATTGCCCCTCCCCCCCAGCAAGCTGGGAACGGCTTAGGGAGCAGGAAATGTTTAGCCTTACAAAAAGCAGGCTGAGAGGGAATGTGATAGCCATGTTTAAATATTTGACAGGGTGTCATACTGAAGAGGGGACTGGTTCATTTTCCATGGCTTCAGAGACTAGGATGGAGGGCAATGGTCTCAAACTACAGGAAAAGAGATTCAATCTAAACATTAGGAAGAACTTCCCGATGGTTAGACCAGTCTAGCAGTGGAATATGCTGCCATGGAGGGTGGTGAAGTCTCCTTCTTTGGAGGTTTTTAAGCAGAGACTGGATGGGCATCTGTTGGGAGTCCTGTGATGAGGGTTCCTGCGTGGCAGGGGGTTGGACTTGGATGGCCCTCAAGGTCTCTTCCATCTCTATGATTCTATGATTCTTAGACAAAGCACAAGATGGATTGACTTCCTAAAGAAAGCAACAAGGTTGAGTTTGCAAGAGCTGAGCAGGACCGGAGATATTGGAGGTCACTCATTCAAAGCCCCTCCCCAAGTCAAGGGCAACTTGATGGCACATAAGAACAACAGTACTGCATTTCTTACCACATGAATAGCATGTCTGAATGACTTGTGACCCGCCAAGCCAGAACATAGAAGACTAGGGTCATGTGTGGTTTCCCTCTGTGATGTGTTGAGTGTACAATTATATGGACGGAACTAACAACTTAAGTATTTATCTTACCCTTTGATGGAGGCATAAGAGGCACCCTTATAAGTTCAACATAAATTTCAGGTGGAGTTGTCTATTAAAAGAATGATATGTTGAACCTAAAATAAAGTTTTTACTTTTGTTCAGTTATGCCAGTTATAGCTCAGCTGAATTAACCTGGAACAGTTGATTCTAACCAGCCAAAAATCAATGGAATCACACTGTTATTAAATCTGCAATGCATTTTCCTTCTCTACTGACTAAATTTCACTGTGGGGTGAAATAAGTTCATGTAGCAATTAATAAAAGCATTTTGGGGATGAAAGCCTCTCTATTAATGTAAGATCATTATCATTACTGGAACAAAGACTATTCTCATAGCCTTTGTAGTCTTGTCGGAAGTAAAAGAAGGGGAAAGCATCTCCAGACTTCAAAGTAAGATTGATCTGACTTCACATTTTTCATATACATCCCAATATAACTTTTAAATAAGTAAGCTATCTGCTTAACCTAGCACATGCCCATATACCTCTAAGTCCATCCCATTCCAACTCTGTTATGCACCTACTAGAAAGTAGAGATCCATGAGTGGTCTGAATTAAGGATGTCCACGAAGCATGCTCACTTTTTGCACACAGACGCAACACTTCAGCACATGCTGTACTTGAGTTCAAAATGATTCAGAGCTAGTCTTCTGGATTCAGTTTTTGAACAAATTAAGCCAATCTGGGGAAGAAAGCGAAACAATCATAGACTTTTATTTTGTTTAAGGGCCTTTGATTTATTTCAGCACCCATTTGGGAGATGATGTGGCTTCCAGGTTGATTCACGTCAGGTGGAAACTGGGACCAGTCAT
Source organism: Phrynocephalus guinanensis (assembly GCA_037367245.1). NCBI lineage: Eukaryota > Metazoa > Chordata > Lepidosauria > Squamata > Agamidae > Phrynocephalus > Phrynocephalus guinanensis. Next base: position 153,347,251 of record CM074733.1, on the reverse strand, counting down.
CAGATCTGAATTTGAATCAAAGTGTCGAAGGCAGCATCTTGATCCCTCTCATTGCTTTTTGTTTCTGCCATTAAAAACAAAAAGAATACAGGCATAAATCTACAGTCAATCTACAGTCATACAGAAGCCCCATCCTAATAGTAATTGTTTAATAACCTAAGTAAATATAGGAAACTTAGCAAACCAAAACAAATAGAAAACACAAAACTTTGAATGCAAACTCTAGCACAAAACAGTGCAACCTTTCATTTTATACTTAATGTACCACACCATCAAGTCAGCTCCTACTTATGGTGACCTATGAATCAGAGATCTCCAACATACCCTTTCCTCGGTAGCTCTGCTGACCTCTTGTAACTCAAGCCTCTTGTTTAATTCAGTTTTTAAATTCATGGTCCCTACAGCTTGTCAAAAACAGTCTAATTATGTTAACATATTATTTTTTACATTTTAGTTACATTTGATATACATCCATAATTTTAAATTGTGCAACACTCAGGAAGAAAGAAAGAAAGAAAGAAAGAGAGAGAGAGAGAGAGAGAGAGAGAGAGAGAGAGAGAGAGAGAGAGAGAGAGAGAGAGAGAGAGAGAGAGAGACTTTTAGATTATTTTATTGAATTATTCTGCTCTCTTTAGTGGAGTTTCCTAGGCTTTATACATATATGATTTTTACTTGAGTTGGAAACAGGTCATGTTCATAGTGACTTATCTTATCTTGTTACTCTAGGCCCATGCGAGTCTTAATCAGACTTTTGATCAATGTCACAATGTGATGAACATCTGAAGTCAAACTCTGAAACCTCACCTGTCCTTGAGTTGAAAAAAATAACCAATCTATAGAGCAAACAGGAGGAACCTACGAGTGGCAGTATCAACTCTCCATACCTCTCTTTCTGCTTGTTCCATGTGCCTGTCTGCCTGCTGCTACTCAGCAGTTCACTCTTCCTGATTATCACAATATCCCGTAAGGCTTATTGGCATGAACTGCAGAAGCAGAACACAGGATTTCTGAGCTAGAAGGCAACCATAGGGATACTAAATCCTAACCAGCAAAGAACAGTAATAGTATTAAGAGTCTTAAAGCTGAATTAATTGATTTGGATTGCCACATAAGGCAGTGTAAAATCAGGACGATGGGTGTCTCTGAGGGGTCAGGAAAAGCTAATCCCTCAAAATATGTTACAATACTCTGGAGTTACTCTCTGGCAGTATCTGTTGGACTATAAAATGTGCACTTTGGATCCTGGTGGAAAGCACATGGAGAGCTTGGGTTGATGTTGCCTGGCAACCCAAAAATCACTCAGTCCAAAATAGAGCAGGAAACTGAGGTTGATTTTGATCTATGTTAGTAGAAGCATTGAGAAGATGCTAAAGTGCTAGATAATCAGGAGAAACAAACTAGCATTTACAGAGCATCCTAAAAGTGGCAGACAGTTTTGTTGGAGGAGACCTGAAAATATTCAGGTGGTCTGTTTCCTCAGATACATCCAGATACCTGAAATTTCCGATCAATCTGTTTTGTTTTAAGAGTCTAAATATTGCTGCTTGTTTTCACCAGCTGGGTCTTGAAGCATCAGGCATGTGTCGATAAGGCTTGAAAAGAAGCCTGAAATGGATTATTGAATGGGAGAAAAGTGTAATCTCATACGTTAACTGGGTTCCCATTTGTGGTGGTTGTATCAACACAGTGACCAGACCAAAGGAGCAATAATAAAAACCATTACTCCTAACCCAAAGGATTTTTAAAACTGCCAATATATGCTTGGTATTATGATTATTTTCTGGTCCTATTTAAATAAAGTCGCTACTTGACAACTTGTTTTTAAAATCTTCATTATCCATTAGAGTCCCTGGCTCTACAGAAAAAAAGTTAGCTTCTTCATTCACTTCTGCAAGATTTCTTGCCTTTAGCAAATGAAGGAGACTCAAGGGGCTTTGTTTTTCTTGTCTGCAGAAGGTATCTTAGCCAATAGTATCCTTTGCCCGTGCAAAGTACAGTACCCACTCACACAAAGAGCAGGCACATGGCAATAGCATGGCTGAGCAAACAGATGCAAAAGTAATCCTTTCATTACTTTTAAAAGTGCATGCAACAGAGCAATAACTATAGCAATTAGAGATGGGCACGGAATGAACATTTTTTCGTTTCCGTTACCGTTTGTCGTTTCCGTTACGCAACGAAATGACAAACGAAAACTGTGATGAAAATGCAACGAAACGAACAGAACCGCGAAAATTGTGGTCGTTACGTTTCATTTCCGTTAATGGCGACGCACAATGAAATGAGCTGTTTTAAATGTTAAAAAATGCCCTGGACATCCATAAAAATGCAGTGATAATTATTTATATTGTCTGATAACCTACCAGGGGGGTTGGGGTCCTTAAAATGTTTGTTTTAGTAAAAACAAAAAGGTTAACCCCCCCCGACTCCCAGCCAAAAAAGCAGGCGAAAATATGCCTGCCTGAGGACACCTACCAGAGGGGTGGTTTCTGGGTGGGGGGGGGTCCTCGGCCTCCCCCCTCCTGTCCTGGGCTGCTTGCACCAGGCTGGGGGGGTCATCCTCGTCGTCTGTCTCGCTGCATGCCATGCGGTGGGGGGGATCCAAAATGGCGACCACAATTTTTCTTTTGAAATCGTGGTCAAAAAACACACCAAACCATCACGGAAATATGTGAAATTTATTTATTTTAAATGCCTGGATTTTTATAGTAGCAGCAGTGGGTTTTTTATACCAATAAAATGTCGTATTGATTTTATTTTATGTTATTTTATTTTTATTTTTTTAGACCTGCCCATTTGGGCTGGGCATGGGATGGGACCATGCAAATTGTTTGAACCATTCCACCAATGGCATCACCAGGTTTTTGACTGACACGTCTGGATGTCTCGGAGGGCATAAAAAGCCGAGGCACCTTCCAGAAATCGCAGTCGGGTGTATGGATGTGGTTGAGGGAGGAGGGCTGGCTGCTGGTGCTGGTGCGATCCGATCGAGATTGAGGAGGGAGGCTGGAGGCTTTAGAATTTAAGTTAGGCAGGCAGGGAGGGAATTGAATTTAGAAAATAATTTCTTTGATTCCCTGCAGCTTTGTCTGCTGAAGGGAATAGCAGTTTATTCTTTATTTCTTCTCTGGCAGTTTGTGAGGATTTTTATCTGATATTGGATAAAGGGGGAGGTTCAACTGGGAGTGGGAGGTATGGATTTATTTTAAAAATATATTATATACTACCATTTATTTTCTCTTTTCCCAACTTCAGTTTGCTTGCACACACACACATTTGGGGGGCAAGCCAAGAACAGAACCTCTATCCTAAGTGATATCCTAACTGCCCACTCGCCCGCCCGCCTGCGCTGCCACCTGCCTGCAGCCCGTGCCGCCGCCCGCCCACTCACCTGCCCGCGGCCGCCGCCCGCCTGCTTGTCCGCCCTCGCCTCCCCCTGCCGCTGTCGCCACCCGCCCATGGTCCCCCGCCACCGCCACCCACCTGCACCTTCCCCCCGCCGCCCGCCCCCACCCCGCCCGCCGCCTAGGGCGCAAAGACACCTAGCACTGGCCCTGATTGCGGGACGCCCCTATGCTCTGGGGGAAGTCAAATTGCGCTAAATTGTGGTGGAAACGACAAACGACAAACGAAATGACAAATTTTTGAAAAATTTCGCAAGAAATGGAAATGACCCGAAACGGACGTCATTTTTTCTGGTCGTGCCCATGTCTAATCATGAATCCTTTAGTGAGGGAGCCATCATTCTGTGGAGTCACAAATCACTCCTAATTATGACAATTTTTTTTCAGGAAAACAGTAAATAGAGTATATTGGCTTTTTCAGGAAACAAACCATTGCTGTTGGTGTATCTCCAATTTCATGACAGTATTTGTCTATGTCACATTTTGGCCATATTGTTTGTTATTGAAATTACATGGAGCATGGTCTAATTTGATGAGGAAACTGTGTAGGCCATAACTTTAAATAATAGATGGAAAGTGAAATGTAGCCATTATTAAATATATGAATAATCTATTGCACCATTCTTGCCACCTTGGCTCTATATTATAAAAGATGCCCTGCATCTCTGTTATATAGCATGCCCTTTAAAGGATCCCCACTTTGCACAGAAAAATGCCATTTTCCATTTCATTATTTTTCAGATAAAAGGAGGAAAGATAAACAGTAGTCTTTTCAACATAATTGATTCATTCATTCCAGAAATGTCACAAGTGACAGGTTTTTTTAATGATTGATTCATTTGCTTTCTAAATAAATCAAAACTAATAAAACTGCAATAAAGCTTCAAAGAATAAATGTGCTTGTGAGGTATTTTTAGCATTCACATGTGCACCAAATAGACTGAAATTAGAAAACAAGTTCTAGGTTGAGGCAAAATAGTTACAGGTGATGTTGATGTGGCTGCCTCAAATGAGGGGGTGGAGGTGGGGGAGGGGGAGAGAAGCCTGGCTATGGCGGGGTTTGTGTGCATATGAGGTAGTGGTGTGACTAGCAGGAGCATGAGGGGATTTGTGTGGTGCCATCTGAAGCACCACCAAGGTACCTTGGGCCCTTTTAAGGAGAATGGAAGCTTAAAAACAAACAAACAAAGGCACTACCACAATTGAGTCTCACACCTCAGAGCATGGTGGCATAATAATGATGGAAAGGAATGGGAACCAAAAATAGTGACCCAGCTCATTCATGCCTATAGTATGTAATCTGAGGTAGATACAGTATTTCCCACCAGTATCCAATCACACCACTTGCTGGAAGGATTGTGTGAGGTCACTGGAGATATGTATCCACTTATCTAATGCTGCTTTCCTTCTGTTTAATGGTTCAATGAGTATTTACCATCTCATCTAAGGAATGGAAATTATTGATCGTTCTATGGGACTGATCCTACTGAACAAAAAAAAAATATGACACAAAATTTAGTGTTTGCAGGGGCTGCGCACAGACCACTGTGCCAGGGGAGTGAGTTATTCTGCTGTCTTTTCAGAGGTCCATTTATTTAGGTGAAGATGTGGAAAGGATTCCTTGGAATTTAATTCATTCTTGCCAACTTGCCTGCCCCCTTAAAAAAATCCCCACTGCCAGGGATTAAAAAATAAAATAAAATCATCCCTTCCCCATGGCTTACCTACCCATCCACCCCTCAGTCACCTGCAATGCTGCACCTTCTCACCCACATCCTGTGCCCCTTCCATCCTTTTTTACACTTCCCCTTTCCCTCATCCTCTTTCCCCTCCATTCTCTCCACCTGCAACCTGAGGCTGCTCGTGTGCCCTTCATGGCTAACTTTGTTTTGTCACATGGTGCTGGTTGTAGTGGCCGCAGGAACCTCCTCTCAGCTGGGGATTCCCTGGTAATTACTCCAAGCTGACCATCAGCTGATTGCTGTTGTGCTAAGAAGCCAAGGAGATGGGTTTATAGTGTAGGAATCACTACCCTGGAAACTGCTTTATGAAAAAGTTCTGGAAAATATGTGTCACTCAGGGAGCTGTGTACACTCTAAATCATATTCAGATAATTTTATTTTTTATATTTATTTTAGAGTATTTTTACCCCGCCTTTCTCCTTGGAAAAAGGACCCAAGGCAGCTTACAGAATTCCATGTCATCAAGTCAGATCTGACATATGGTGACATATGGTGACCATTGATCCAATAAATAAATAAATAAATAAATAAATAAATAAATAAATAAATAAATAAATTGTTAAGGGTTTTTTAGATATAAATACTAAGAAGTAGTTTACCATTCCATTCTTCTGGAGACATTCTAGAACTGTAAAAAGGAATTTTAAGCCATGCAGCCATTAAAACAAACACAATTAAAACTAGACTATGGGTGATATCTTCATAGGCTGCTGGTAGAAAAATAAAAAAAGTTTGCTGAGCTTTCGAGAGCACAAGCTCTCTCTCACAAGCTCAGCAAACTTTTTTTTAATTTTTCTACCAGCAGCCTATGAAGTTATCACCCATCGTCTAGTTTTAAGTCTAGAACTGTGCGGCTTGCTCAAGGGTTCAGAGGCTAGTGTTTCTGCCTGAAGCCCCCCGGAGGGAAGGCGTCAAACTCCCAATCTCTATCTCTGCAATCATGCACTCAATTAATGGAGCTATTCTAACTCTTCTTTAAAGGTCTAATTAGCAGATAATCTCCATATTAGTTGAAGACTACCTTCAATACAGCCTTTCCACTTGTACAACAAACTTGTCCCTTTTCTCCTAAACCTCGGAAACCCAGTCAGTTTTTATAGGCAGCACATAACACTTAATTTTAAATATATACTTGAAGTGGCAACATTTTAGTTGGTATGGTATTGGTAAAGATATAAATCATGACTCATCTGGTTCATACTTAAATTTTAAATGAAAAAGCACACTCTGCCCTACCTTTTTTCGTGTAGCAGGAGTGGGAGATAGTTGGTCTCTTGGATTTCCTTTCTGTTAGTTTACCATGGAAAAAATCCACACATTTGTGAGATCGATTGTGTGTCTGTCTGTGTGTGCATGTGTGCATGTGTGTGGACATGTGCATGTGCAGTTAAGCCACACCCACCACACCACCTCATTAACAAGAGCTTCTATCTTGTAACTGTAAAACCTTGGAAGAAGTTGGCTTACTAGATGTGTTGTCTACACCTGTATGACCCAATTGGTCTGCCCTTTTGTGCTGGGTTTCTGTGTGGACTTATTTTTAGGTGGAAGGTGAAAAAAGACGCTAGTGATATTTTGCAGAAATTCAACAACCACAATAGTAGGAAAAGGTGCTTCTCTCCCTTTCTCACTAGAAGCAAGAATCCTTGCAGTAATTCGAGAAATTTCAACAAGGTAGCTCTCCTTGTTAAGAGAGATGAGACACACTATCTTTTTCTTTTAATTCATGTTGTGAGTTCCTTTAGAACGGATGGCTGAAAAGTGGTCTTGAAACATTTTAAATCCTGATCATGACTGCCATCACCATCATTATCGTCACACAAAGTGGAAAACTGTTTATTTCTTGTTTCCCTTTGAAAATTCTCTTTAACCTAAACTGTGTTCACTGTTTTAGATTCTCTACTAATTTCCTTTCTTCACCATTTCACTTAGATACCCCTTCATCTGATTTGTGTCACTGTATATAATTGAATCACCAGACCATGAGAAATTCAGTAATGATTCCCTTTCTAGTTAGTTGCTAATGTTTTAACATAAAACCGCCATGTGGAAGGATAAATGGAATTCATTTCAAACATGTAACATGTATGATTCTATTTTAGCCATTACAGAAATCAATGAAACATGCTTTTTTTTTAAAAAAAATCCTGTATTGAATAGAGCACTGAAACTGTTGGCTGAAAAGTTGGTACTTGGCAGCTCAGTGGCTCAAATCCTGGGTGCCACATTGCAGAATGAGCTCCCGCTGTTAACCTTGGCTATTGCCAACCTAGCAGTACAAAAGCATGTACAGTGGTACCTTGTATAAAGGAATTAATTGATTCCAAATGAAATTATGTTAAGCAAAATTTCCTTTATACATATTTCCCATAGGAATGCATTGAAAACAGAGTAATCCCTAATTGTGACCATTTTTATGTTGTATGGATTTGCCCCATAGGCAATTCTGTTAAGCAAATTTCCCCTATCTCTGGGATCTTTTATGTTGTACAGATTTTATGTTATGCAAACTGTTTGTTATACAAGGGTCCACTGTATTTAACCCTAAACCTTTTAAGCACTTTGTTTCTTACAAGGGGGCAAGCAGGTCTGGGCCCAGAGTCTTGCTTGTCCTCCAGCCCATGGCTTCTGCAAGGGTAAGTCTTGTCTGACAAATCTTGTAGAATTTTTTGAAAAGGTCAGCAGGCATGTAGATTTGGGTGAACTGGTGATCTGATAGATAGGTGCCGTTTGTGGCAAAAACTCTCTCTGTCAAACGTAGATAGAAGACTTTTAGCTTTAATCCAGCAGCTACACTCCAATACTCATCTCAGGGTAAGATTGGGGGCAAACGGGCTCTTGTCAGAATCTATACCCACGGACAGAGGGGTCAGGCAAGGTTGTCTTCTGGCCCCTTTTCTGTTTAATTTCTATATTAATGATATTGTCCAAGAACTGAGTGGCCCAGTATTTTCCCCCCTTCTATAGCAGACACTAAGATCTCTGCCCTTCTTTATGCAGATGACATTGCAATCATTTCTACAGCGCAAGTCGGTATGCGAAGACTTTTGGCTAAGCTGGGTAACTTTTGTAATAGAGAACATTTGTCCATTAACTACTCTAAAACCAAAGTAGTTGTCTTTGGGAGGAAAAGAACTAGACATAGGTGGTCACTTGACAACAAACCTATTGAGCAGCTAAAAAACTTCAGATATCTTGGTCTTTATTTTAATGACCTGCTCTCTTGGAAACATCATCTGAAAGCAACAGTTTTGAAAGCCTCCCACTCCACTCAATCCCTTTTGAGATTCTCTTCAACCCAAGGTGGTAAACTGGTTGCTCCTGCAGTCGAGGTGTTTGCAAGAAAGATAGTCCCCCAATTAACATATGGGGCCGAAATCTGGGGGTATACTAAAATACCACACCTTGAGGTGGTTCAAAATTCTTTTATTCGATCTCTCCTTGCTGTACCCCGTGGCACACCCTCTGCATATATAAGAGCTGAAGCAGGGCTAATTCCTATTGAAACACACATACACATCGCCTTAGCAATGTACTGGTTGAAGCTAGCTGCCATGAGCAACTCCCGCTTGCCAAAGAAATGCTATATAGAACAACTCCAGCACCCCTTGCGGGAATCCTGGGCAAAGCTTGTCAGACCCATATTACACCTTTATGGGATCAATACTGAATTTATCCCCTCTTTTGTTTCCCCCAGTATCAAAAAATTGGTCAAAGACTTCACTATCGCCATTCTCTCTTTATTATCCTTTGTTTAAAACATCCTTCGGGCTGGAAAGCTATTTCCACAATTTAACCTCTGCTCCCCTGAGGAAAGCTTTCACAGCCCTGCGTTTTCAGACCATGCCTTCTGCTTTTTTAGAGGGGAGATGTGACAACATCCCTGTTTCGGACAGACTTTGCCCTTGTGGCTCAGGTGAAGTTGATGACGTGCTCCACTACTTGCTCACGTGCCCCCTCCATGACCAACCCAGAGGCAAATTCCTTGGTGGGATTATTGGTTCACTGGCCGACAGGTCCTCTGGAGCCCAACTTAGCATGCTACTTGTTGGTACAGACAGGTTTGTTACACAGCAAGTTGCAAAGTTTGCGCTGGCAGCTATGAAAATCCGGGTCAATCTCTAACTTTGGGAGGACTGTATTGCTCTGTTAGTGTCACACGTGTTTTTTTTTAATTGGTTTTAATTATATTTGTCGTAGTTGTAGATGTAACCTCATAAGTTTTTTTTTTCTCAGTTGTAAATCAAGATTGCGGTGACCAATGGTTTTTAGCAATAAACTTTTACTTACCTGTTAAGCAAATTTCCACTATCTCAGGAATTTTTTATGTTGTACAGATTTTATGTTACACAAACTGTTTTTTATATGAGGGTCTACTGTATATAAATAGGTACCGCTGTAAAAAGTGGGAAGGTAAACAGTGGTCCGGGCTCAGAGATGCATTCTGCCATGCCAGCCACATGGCCATGGACTTGCACAACACTGGCTCTTTGGGTTGAAAATAGAGATGAGCACTGCCCCTAGAGATGGACACGACTCTATATAATTCATGGTTTAGAAATAACATGATTGTGATCTATCTATCTATCTATCTATCTATCTATCTATCTATCTATCTATCTATCTATCTATCTATCTATCTATCTATTTATTCCATGTCTTTCTCCTTAAAAAGCTGGCTCGATAGCTCAGTGCTTTAGGTACCTGGCTGTGGAGCCAGCTGTTGGGAATGATTGTCCACTGTGCTTCCTAGTAAAAGAACAAGCCTGTGTAGCCATAAGCATCCTGCTGCAATATCCTGGGGCAGTTCCCACAAAAAGGAAATGAAAGGCCACTTCTGAATCTTATTTATTTATATTTATTTATTTAAATACTTATATCCCGCTCCATCTTCCCGACGGGAACTCTGGGCGGCTAACAACGCAAAAAGCAAAAAACCTAAAAAGGCTAAAAAGCTAAAAATAGCAAGGCCACCAAGCAAGGGCAGCGGAGGGCAAGATGGCGGCAAACGGTTAGGAGCAAAGAAAAGAAAGAGAAACTAACTAATAAGGACACCATATGCTTCTTTGAAGAGGAAGGTCTTCAAAGCCCTCTTAAAGGCGGGCAGGGACTCCAGCAGGTGCAGCTCAGGAGGGAGATGGTTCCAGAGCGAGGGCCCAACCACAGAGAAGGCGCGGTTCCACGTACGCGTTTTCCGCGCCTCTCTGGGTGTGGCCACTCTCAATGACGGCGCCTGCGACGATCTCGTGGGTCTGGATCCGGATGCCCTCAGGGAGATGCGCTCCGCCAGGTATCCTGGTCCCAAGCTGTGGAGGGCCTTGAAAACCAAGACCAGAACCTTGAACCTGATCCGGAAGACAACGGGGAGCCAATGCAGGCGGACCAGGACTGGGGTGATGTGCTCGAATCTACGAGCACCCACCACCAACCTGACCGCCGCATTTTGCACCCGCTGTAACCTCCGGACCAGGGTGAAGGGCAACCCCACGTAGAGGGCATTGCAATAGTCGATCCTCGAGATCACCAGGGCCTGCACGACTGTCCTCAGGGAGGACTCGTCAAGGTACTGACGGATCTGGGCGATCCTGCGGAGATGGAAAAAAGCGGCCCTGGAGACGGCCATCACCTGGGCTTCCAGGGAGAGGGCCGAATCCAGGACCACGCCCAGATTCCTGGCCCTGTCTGTAGGCTGGAGGGAAGTACCCCCCAGACTAGGGAGGGGGCCATTGTACCGAGACGAAGGCACCCCGAAGAACAGAACCTCCGTCTTCTCCGGATTAAGCTTGAGCCGGTTATCTCTGGTCCATTCCAGTACAGCCTCCAGGCACAGATCAAGGGAGCAAACCGCCTCCTCTGCAGACGTAGAAAAGGAGATATAGAGCTGTGTGTCATCAGCGTACTGATGACAGCGAACTCCATATCTCCTGATGACCTCCCCCAGCGGCCTCATATAAACATTGAACAGAACGGGGGAGATTGCCGACCCCTGGGGCACCCCACAAGGGAGAGTCCAAGGAGCCGACAAGACATCCCCCAGCTGTACCCTCTGAGTCCGGCCACCAAAGAAGGAGCGGAGCCAGGCCAAGGCCTGACCACCAATTCCCGCCTCAGCGAGCCGGGCCAGAAGGTTACCGTGGTCGACGGTATCAAAGGCTGCTGAGAGATCAAGGAGGACGAGCAGGGAGGAACTCCCCCTGTAGGCCTCCCTGAGGAGGTCATCCTGCAGAGCGACCAGGGCGGTCTCGGTTCCGCGAAGAGGCCTGAATCCAGACTGGAAGGGGTCCAGGATATGGTTTAACTGGAGCAGGACAGCAGCCACCCCCTCGACAACCTTGCCCAGGAAGGGAACAATGTCGATCGGACGGAAGTTGGAAAGATCATCCGTCGCCAAGCCAGGTTTCTTAAGAATGGGTTTTACCATGGTCTCCTTCAGACGGGAAGGGAAACAACCCTCCCGAAAGGAGGCCGTGGCGATGGAAGAAAACCACTCTGGCATGTTCCCCTCAGCAGATTTTATAAGCCAAGCTGGGCAAGGGTCAAAGGGAGTGGCCGCCGGCCGGCAACGAGCCATAGCAATGGAGGCCTCCGCTGAAGAGACCGGCCCAAACTCGTCCAGGAGGGGAGAACGGAGGGGTGAGGCACTGGAAGACCCAAAGGATGGACTAGAGCAGCTGGGGGGCAAGTCGGAACGGATGGCCTCAATTTTTGATCTAAAATGGGCTGAAAATTGCTCACAAGTGAGCAATTTAAAACTTTGTAGAGGGATTGACTTAATGGTGCACAGTTATTATTAGATTTATCTATTGAAAGAACCCAAGGTGACTTACATCATGAAGAGATAACATTTGATAGCTAAAAGCAGCAGGGTATGGATATATGTTAAATGAATCAAACAAATATCTCACTAAACATGATAAACATGAGTGTATAGCTAAAAACTCTCAAAGAAATAACAAGGACTTCTTTAAGTACATTAGAAGTAAGAACCCTACTTGGAAAGCTATTGGACCATTAGATGACAATGGAAGGCAAGGAATTATTAAACAGGAAACAGAGATTTTAGAGAGACTCAATGAATTCTTTGCTTCAGTATTCACTAAAGAAGACAGAGACCACATGCCCAAAACAGAGCCTATCTTCGTAGGTAGGGAAACTGAAGAAATAAGCCAGATAAAAATAACCAGGGAGGAAGTCCTAGTATGTCTTGTTAAACTAAATGCTAACAAATCACCAGGAACAGATGACATCCATCCACAAGTTCTCAAGGAACTTTAAGGTGAAATTGCTGATGTCCTAGACAAAATATATAATCTTTCCCTCAAATCATCCAGAGGTGATCCAGGAAATTACGTACTGTTCAGTTTGACATGTTTCCCAAGTAAAGTGATAGAAACCATCCTAAAAGATAAAATTAATAGGCACATAGAAGAGAAGACGCTGGTGAAGGATAGCCAACATGGTTTCTGCAAGGGCAAATCATGCCTCACTAATCTGTTGGAATTTTTTGAGAGTGTCAATAAACATGTGGATAAGAGAGATCCAGTTGACATTGTGTATCTAGAATTTCAGAAGGCTTTTGACAAGGTCCCACATCAAAGGCTCTTGAATAAACTTGCCAGTCATGGAATCAAGGGACAGGTCTTGTCCTGAATCAGCAAAAGGCTAAGCAACAGGAAACAGAGGGTAGCACTAAATGGACAGTTCTCCAAGTGGAGGGAGGTAAAGAGTGGGGTTGCCAAGGTTCAGTACTGGGACCCCTGCTTTTCCATCTTTTCATAAATGATCTAGATCAGGGGTGGCAAACCTTTGGCACTCCACTAATCCCCAGAATTCCAAGCCTGTACTGACAGTGACAAAGGACTGTGGGAGTTGTGGTCCAAAACACCTGGAGGGCCAAAGGTTCGCCACTACTGATCTAGACATAGGAGTAAATAGCCAGGTAGCCATATTTGCTGATGACACTAAATTATATAGGGCAGTAAAATCTAAGAGGGATTGTGGGGAGCTCCAGAAGGAACTCTTGTCACTAGGAGAGTGGGAAAACTAGTGGCAAATGAGCTTCAACATTAGTAAATGCAAAGAAATGCACGTTAGTGCAAAAAAACATTTATAAAATGATGGGGTCTCAACTCTATGCAACAAACTAGGAAAGGGACCTTGGTGTCCTGATGGACAGCTCAATGAAGGTGTCAACTCAATGTGCTGCAGCGGTGAAAAAAGCAAACAATGCTAGGGATCATTAGGAAAGTTATAGAAAATAAGCCAGCTGGTGTCATTTTTCCTCTTTATAAATTTTTGGTGAGGCCACATCTGGAGTATTGTGTACCATTCTGGTCACCATACCTCCAGAAGGATATTATGGAACTGGAAAAAGTGCAGAGGAAGGCAACCAGAATGATTAGGGGACTGGAACACCTTCCTTACCATCTGAGGCTGCAACAGCTGGGCCTCTTCACTCTTGAATGACAGCATCTAAGAGGTGACATGATTGAAGCTTATAAAATCATACACAGTGTGAACAAAGTAAATAAGTAAAAACTGTTTTCCCTATCACACAAAAATAGAACTAGGGGGCAATCCATGAAACCTTTGGGTGCTAGATCTCAAACAAATAAGAGAAAGTACTTTTTCACCCAGAAGATCACTGGTCTGTGGAACTCCCTGCCAGAAGAAGTGGTGACAGCTGTCAGCCTTGGAAGTGAATAAAATAAAATAAAATAAAATAATTTTAAAAATTAAAAAGAATTGCCGACCAGACCCCAAGGGTAGCCTGGTTGACTCGGCACCCTAAAATAAAGGAAACAAACAAACAAACAAACAAACAAACAAAAACACCCAGCACCGACTGGGCCCCAGGGGCTGCACAGTGGGCACTGGGGAAAAGGGGGTAAAAATGAAAAATGAATTAATGAAACAACAAAACAATTTTTTCCGTGAAAATTCACAAAAAAACAAAACCAAATGAAATTATCTCCTTAACAAAACAAAACACCATTTTTTCAATTCGTGCCCATCTCTAGTATCAATTGCTATTATTATGGGTGCCTAAGGACAACTTCTGGGTTGAAGAGATAGGCAGGAATCATAAGCAGGTGAATACATCTGCTTGGGAATACCGTGAAGCAAATGGTGAGCCACTGTATGAGACAGAATGCTGGACTGGATGGGGTGTGACTTGTTCCAGCAAGGCTGTTCTTGTGTTCTTATAAACCAAATCAACACCAAAAGGACAATGAGGCAAAATCCTCAATTAAAAAAACCCTTTCAGATAGACATTCACTAAAAGAAAGCTGTAGGGAGATAAAGTTCTTTGCTTGAGGAAGGATTGGAAAGGAAGGGGACAACATACCTTCTGGTGGGAGGGAATTCCAGAGCTTGGGAGCAGCGATGGAGAAGGCACTGTTCTGTGTCTCCACCAAACGCACCTGTGAAGGTGGTGGGACTGAGAGGGCACAAGCCCCCTTGCCAAGTGAAATACTAGGTTCAAAAGAATGATGATGTGGTCAGGGGGTCGGGGAATGAAATAAATGCTGAAAGTGAATACAGTGAGTGGACTCTTGTATAACAAACAGTTTGTATAACATAACATTTGTACAACATAAAAATTACAGAGATAGGGGAAATTTGCTTAACATAATCGCCTATGGGGCGAATCCGTACAATGGGGTTGCGTTTGGTGACTCTTAACTTTTTTTTCCTTGCCTGATTTTGCTTGTCCGCCATCTGTTTCCCTACCATTGATTTTTATGCTCAAACTGAGTTTATTGGTTTTATTGTGATGCAGTTTATAATTTTGTTTATTGTCTGTCTTCTTTTGTTGTAAACCGCCCGGAGTTCCTCCAGAACATGGGTGGTATATAAGCTTTAAAAATAAAATAAATAATAAATAAATAAAAATAAAAATGGGATCACTCAATTTTCAATGCATTCCTATGGGAAATTTGTATAAAGGAAAATTTGCTTAACATAATTTCATTTGGAATGAATTAATTCCTTTATACAAGGTACCACTATACATGTGCAGAAATAAATCTGGGCATAGAGAAAGCAGTAACCCAGGATCATTGTTTGTGCCAAGTGAACATGAAGTTCTTCCTGTGATTGCCTAAGAGCTGGCAGTTAAAAAAAACAAGCAGAACTGCTATGATCAGAGACAGAAGGGAAATTATTTAATAAGATATTAGTGCTTGGCTATATGACAACAAAGTAGGTCATAATTGTTGGCAAATACTTGAGGGCTGTTAAAAATTAATTATTAATATGTTCATTATTATTAATGGCCTAACATATTACCTACGGGAACTGCTAGTAACAGGATACATTTTAAAAACAGAACATTTACTGTTCAACCTTCAAGTCTATAGAATATATAAAATACTCTGGGGGTATAAGGAGCATCCACATGTGTGAGCTTTTCAAGTTGAATGGACTAGGGGGAGAGAATAAATGGGAGAGCTGTGAAATTTCATAGATACTTAACTTTATACAGCCTAGAGATCCCATTTTGGAAACTTTTAAACAACTCGAAAGTGTGCATGAAATGTGGACTGGAGATGTGTGCAGTTCCTGGTGAATGACAGCAGAGGTGGCTGGTTCCCATCTGCTTAGGGGGGAAATGGGGTGAACACACATGTTTAAATAAATATGGGGGGATAGGGATGAGGTGGGGCAGAAGTGTAGCTAGAGTTTGGAGCACCTGGCAACAAAATCAGTTTTTGCACCCTCCCCCGCAACCATGTCTCACCCACCCAGCATGGCCCCTGCGCTCTTGCTCAATCACTCGCTTGCTCTCCAGGGGTCAAGGGCGCGTGCCAGGCTCCCCAGCGGGACGGGTGCGGCCTTCACTCCACCAGCGCTCTTCCTTCTCGATCCTACATCCTGCCTGGGGCAAATTGGCTGGAGATGGCATTTTGGGTGACTTTCCTGGTTCTTTGCTCCTTCCACACACACACTTTCCACTTTATATAACTCTGACTCTCGTGCACGTTCTGCACGGCTTCCGTTGCACCTGCTGACAACAATGGAGGAGAGAAATGCGGGGAACTTGTGGGATGAGGCAGACAAAGGTTTTGTTAACTGACAATCTGGGAAGGGAAAGATCACTGATAACCCATCCCACTCCCAATGGATTTTGCTTTCCACAATTCATCCCCACCCCACCCCACCCTCCCCTGCCACCACCAAATTTTCCCCGAGCTCTCTACCATTCATTTCCCCTTCCTTTCTCTAACTCCAAGCTTTCTGGGTCGGGTCGGAGGGGTGGAGTCAGCTGCCCTGCTGAGTGTTTGGGAGCGTGAGTGGGGCAGCCGAGCTGGAGCGCCCTCCGAGTGATGTGCGCAGCAAGGAGTGCAGAACAGCAAGTGCATGGGGACACCAAGCAGCGCGCCAGAGGCTGACCAAGGCCAGGGGCTCCCATGTGATCATGGACGGGGGATGGGGGGGAGAGAAGCAAACCCTGGGTGCAGATGTTTTTTGAGCAGGAATCCAGGTTACTTGCACACCTGTTCTTAAGTTTATAGACACTCAATACTTAATTTTCCTCACAGAAGTCCTAAAATCCTATCTCTTCTCTTCCTAGTCCTTATCTGTCTCTCTGTCACTTCCTATCTCTCTCTCAGGGCCTTTTCACACGACCCCTAAGATCCTCTGGTCCCTTAAATTCGGAACAGAGATCTTGGGGGTTCGTTTCTGTTCCTGCATCCCCACCCCTCAGCACTTCCTGCTCCTGCCGGCGTGAGGGGAGGGAGGGAAAAAAAGGGACAAAAGAAGCCTTTACTAACCTGCCGGTGCCGGTCGAAGTTGCCACGAGCCCCGTTACTTCCTGGTTCCTTCTCAAGGGGCTCTTAAAGGGGCGGGAGGCAAAAAAACAACAGACAAGCGAGGAGAGCCCGGCACTCTTATCCACATCAGATATTTTTCACCTCCAGAGAGAAGGTACAAGAAAAGTGTGCTGGGTCGCGCTAAAGTCGGCAGGGTCACACTTAATTGTCTGCAAACTCCGGAGCTGGTGGGGAAACATTTCTAAGCTCCGGAGCTGGGAGCCATTTGCAGCGCAGCTTAGGGGTCGTGTATAAACACCCTCAGTTTCTATCTGAATCTTTCTCTAAGTCCCTATCTGACCAATTCAGTGATGGGCTCCTCTCCCAAACTCCCCCATTGGCCAACAAACAACCAATCAACTCAGACACATCTCAAAAATTATTCATCACAAAGGAGTAAATGCCAGAAGGACATGTTGGGGATCACAACAAGATACAGAACAAGAAGGATGACAAGCTCTTGCTTCATATTCTTGTAAATTCTTGCCTTAGTTTTTGAAACCTCATAATTTTTATAGTTTCTGTACTTGTCTGGTCATTTGCTGAAGTCCAATTGGAAGTCCAATTTCTCTGAGGTATGTTTTTCCTATCATGTTTTTCTAGAAATATAATAATAAGCTTATTAAAATAAATTTATTAAACCTCACTGACAAATTAACATTCTGTTAGTGAAATAATATTTTCCCCAGCATGGTTCCTTAAAATTAAATTTTAAAAAAAGGAGGAGCCGGCCATGGGTAGGATAGATAAGTGGTTTCTTTCTCTTCTTCCCACTCCTCTCCTACATCAGCAGTACCCCAAGTAAGCATTCTCGCACAGATATTCATTCACAATTGATATATACAGCAGTCACCCTTTAGTCTGGTTGGTCAAGAAAGATTAATGTAGGGGACAAAGTGACATCGTACTGGGGCCTTCACAGGTCTAAGAGATCTAAACTTTCCTGTTCAGGATGCCAAATACCAGGACAAAGACCAAAGATGGAGATAGATCTGGGGCTGGAGGAGGTAAGTTCAGCCTTTGGATGTTGGAAGAAAGGACTTAGCGGAGACTGCCAGCTCTTCTTCTCTGCCTAAGGATGGAGCAGCAGACATTGTTGTCAGCTGTGATCCTATTTATTCACTAGTGACCTTAGTAGATGAGATGGTGACTGGTATGATAATTACACATTGACCTTTCCCCCAAATGGAGCAGAGAGGGAGCCAACAGACACCTCTGGGGTTCCGCGTACATTTAGGGGAGACAATATTTACGTAACACGGGGGGGAAAGGCATCCAAAATGAAATTTTGTTTCCATTGAAAATAAGGAAAGGAGCCAGTGTGGTGTAGAGATCAGAATGGCAGATGAGGACTCAGGAAACATGGGCTCAGATCCTTAAATGTCCATGAAAACCTGGCTGTGGCAATGGTACAACCATTCCTTAAATATTCCCCATACCTTGAACACTCTATTAGGATCCTTGTAAGTTAGGTGTGATTTGATGGGACATAACAGGAAAAACACTGCGGTTTAAGGACGGCAAGATGAGCATGAATTTGGAATTCTTTGTGTACTGGTTTACTAGTGATCAATAAAAGAGGATCTATTATAAGACCATAATAGTAAGCATAATATATTGGTAATCATAAGGAACTGTTCATGAATCACACGCAGAGAGAAAGAGTTTATATGGGTCATACGGCATGTTTCTCATGGAGCTTTGTGTCAATTAATTTGGATAACCAGGAATTCAGCTAATTCAGGCTTTCTAGTATGTGCACTGGCAACCGGCAAGAAACCATAAGAATAAATATGAATTCCACTCAGGAAAGAAATAATTTCTTTGCCACCTAGCAATATCTACAATCAAAATGGAAATGAAATTGCCATTTAAAATTGTGGAACGCCTTTGCTGGGAGTATACATATCAAGACAAGAGGGCAATGACCTTCAGCAAGCAGAGTGGTCTAATTTGCTCCTTGCTGCTTGACACAACAGCAGTATTAGATGTCTGAAAAATCACGTGTTATAGAAATAGACTCAAATTATTAGCTGAGTCAGATTAATGCTAGCTTCATCCCCAGGTCCATAGAACATAACTCATTTGCTGCATGCAGTAGTTGATTGATAGCTGAAAGATACCCAGGCTGCACTATAATTTTTTAATATTTTTGTGCTACATGGGCTGCTTTGGGGCAGCAGCAAAAACCCAAACCGGCATAAAATAAAATATAGAAGTGCAATAAAAAAACATAAACAATAATGTTTCAAATAAAGTGAGAACAGCTGTTGTTGTTGCTGTCCTATTTATAGCTCACCCTTCATAATATGTCTCCCAGGGCAGTTTGCAAAGAATGTGGTATAGAAAGAACCTGTTTATCTAGAAAGGAAGTTGAGGTGAGTTCCACAAAAGGGGCTCCAAGATGCAGAGCTTGGAAATGCAGACTATTGGCTGGAGGTTTCTGGAAGCTTGTCATCTCCCCAAAGAAGCATCTTCAGATTTTTAAAGAAAGGTGGTCCCATGGAGATGTGCTTTCAAAAGGCAGCAGTGAAAATGAATTGTGTATGAGTATTTAGAAGGCAGCTGTCTGGTTAGTTGAGTGTTTTAGGTATCTGGCAGTGGAGTCAGAGTTTGGGTGTTCAGATCCTCACTGTGCCTCCTGTGAATGCAGCTAGCCTGTGTGACCTTGGGCCAGCTGCACTGCCCGAGGATGCTACCCAAAGAAAGTGAAAGTAAACCACTCCTGGGTATCCTCTACCTAGCAAACCCGAAAAGGGTCGCCCTAAGTCAGATCTGACTTGACGACATGCCATTGTTGTCTTTTAGAAAAGAAGAAGACTGACAAGAATGGGAGCAAGACAATACTCACAGCTCACTTGCAAGATATTATGGCTGAAATCTTGTTGCTTTGTTATACAGGCGGAATACACTACTCATATGTTAGTAGCTGGCAATTAATGAATCACATCTGTGATTTTTCATTGGATTATCTTAGTGGGGACTAATTTAATTGCCAGCTAGAAGCAAATGGTGTTTTATCTACAGGATGCTATATTTTAAAAATACGGAAGCCTTTCTTTTATTGTGGCTTGATGTCCAAAACACCAAAAACATCCACACCGCTTGGGACCTATCCACGCACAGTCCAAGTTTGCAATATTTCAAAATGTCAGTGGGGCCCTCCCAAAGCCTCTACCATTGCAGTCTAAAGCACAAGTAAATATGCCACAAAATCATTTTTAAAAGGACAGAATGGAAGGCGCAAATGGCAAAATACCTGTATGCCAAAACCAAAGACAAGCACACACACACACAGAGAGAGGGAATCAGTTGGGCAGTATGGTTTCTGCAACTTTGCTCTGCAACACACAATTTGAGGCTGACAGATTTTTCTGATTCTTAGAATAGCCTTCAAAATCATATGATGTGAGCATTGCACCTATTAACTTAGGCCCATCTTGTGAAGATGCTCGGTGTTTTCTTCCCTCGTTTCTTCACCTCAGTTCTGACCTTTCAAGTTTCCACAGTTGTGCCACATATCCTACATCAGGACTAAGCATTGGGAAGCACAAGACAGAAAGAATACCTATTCCATTGCAATTGTTATATCCCAGGCTTCTGGTGAAGCAGAATGTATGAAAATGGAAGGTGTGGGCTTTGTGGGGGCAGACAGGAGCACTGCTGTTATAACGTTCTTTATTTTAAGAAGCTTATTGGTCTAATGCCATCTTGCTTGTTTTAAGTAGCTCATGCTCCATGAACAACAAAAATAAAAGTTTTGATTATCATATATCATTCCGAGTAGGAAGTATTATGAGCATTACGTCTGTGAAGATTCTCAGTCATCCAGGTTCGTTTAACTGGGAGTTGAGTCATGGCTACTGGACTTCTTTTTTGAGAGATAGAAACGTTTCGCTGTTCATCCAAACAGACCGATGAAGCTGTTTGGATGAACAGCGAAACGTTTCTATCTCTCAAAAAAGAAGTCCAGTAGCCATGACTCAACTCCCAGTATGATGAGCATTGATTACACACACTTTTCATGTGTTGGAAGGTCTTACAGATACCACATCAATTTGCTTGTCGACAAGAATGCCAATAAAATCTCAATTTTAGTGTTTTTTTTCCTTCTCTACTGAAGCACCTGGTCAGTTGTTGCATTTGCTGTACATTAAGCACAATGGAGAGTAATGTGCAAAAATAATTAACAAAGAAGACACCAAAGCACATCCTCTTTTCCATCATGCTGAGCACACACAATAACCTGAAGTCATTTCTGTGCAGCTTATGACAGCTCCTTGTCATCTCTCATCTGTTTTCTGATAACCTGAGATTAATATCTATGGAAATAAGCCAAGCAATTTCACTACCCAAGGTAAAGCATACAGTGCTATAATATAGTAGTGCTTTGCTTTTTTCGGAGGTATTTATTTCATACCCTATGGCTTACACCCAGGGAGCATAGGAGAGCCTCAGCCACTTTTTGAGAGCAAGGCCTATCAAAGTGAATGTGGGCAATGGTAGGTATGCCATTGGAGCGCCTCCTATGAGATCTTCCAGAACAGGATATAGATGTGTAATGGTTGTGTCCTGTTCTGGTGCTATCTCCACCTGTCAGATACAAGGTAACCAGTTCAACTGGCCCTCCACTCTATCCTTGGTGCTGTTGAATGCCAGGTCTGCTGAAAATAAAAATCAGATCATCTAGCACAGTGGTGGCAAACCTTCGGCACTCCAGATGTTTTGGACCACAACTCCCAGAATTCTGAGCCTAGATTTCCAATGACAAAGGACTGTGGGAGTTGTGGTCCAAAGCATCTGGAGTGCCGAAGTTTTGCCACCACTGATCTAGGACTTGATCTTGGATGAGGCAGCAGACCTGGCTTGTATCACTGAAGCCTGGGTGAGCGCGGAGGGTAGTCCTACCCTTTCCTTCATCTGCCCACCTGGGTACTCTATCTGGCACCAGGGTAGACTGGTCTGATGAAGTGCTTCCGTGGCCCTTCTGGACATTCCAGGGCTACTGGCTTTATTTCAGTCCTTCATGTGTTTGCCACACTGTGTTCCTAGAGGATGTTAGTCTCAGCATAGTCTGCTTTCCATCCCTCCTGATATTGGCTAATTTTTTCAAGTTGTTTCTTGGTGACTCTACTGTCACCTGCTATAGCAATATCAATGATCCACACTTTTTTCTTCTCCAAAATCACAATATCTGGGGTATTATGCTCCAAAACCCTGTCTATCTGTATTCAGAAGTCCCAAGGGTGCTGCCTTGTCGTGGCGGGGGGCTTAACTGCTCCAGTAGGTCCAACCTTACCAGAGAGGTCTTGACAGAGAAACAGAACTAAGTGCTCCCAACAACCCATGAATCATGGTGAAATAAAATCAAAAGAAGCCTATACCGGCTCAGTCATTGCTCGGGTTAACAAGGACCTCGATGGGTGTTGATGAACCTGGACATCCGTCGATAAATGGGCTACAGGTCACAGGTCCCACTGCTGAGCAACCAGGGCATGGGCCTGTAGAATTACTGGAAGTTGAACCATCTCAGAAGTGGCAGAAATATACTTTACCAGAGAATTTGGCAATCATAAAATGCAATTATAGAGCAGAACCTGAAAAACAATTATGGAAACAAGAATATCCGAACTCCAAGATAACTGAATTATTATTAGCTGACCAGCAAAGATATATTGTCAGAAACAAGGTGTTTAATAAAGTTGAACTAGAAGAAATACAGAGGATTTGTGAAATTGGAGGTCAAAAATTATACAAATAGGAGGAAAAAATAGATAATAACAGCTGGGGACATCAAACAGTCTGAAGTTGAAGAAAATATGGGTGTTGTAAAAATTTGAACCACAAGAAGGTTCAATTAGGATTGGAACACCAGCAGAGCTCTAATAGGCAGCAAGAATTGAAGAATAAAATACTCACACATGCTGCATTAAACGAAGAGAGAGGAAGGCTCCTGACTGTGCATAGAAAAAATTTGGTACCATTGATGAACGACAAAAACTCTGCACTTGAAACTAGAGATGGGCACGACTCGGGAAAATGACGTTTTCGAGTTGTCGTGTGTCGGAGGCAGTCCGTTTAGGCTCGTTTCCGTTTTTCGCGAAATTTCGCAAAAATTAGTCGGTTCGTTTTTTTCGTTTTTTCGTTGTCGTTAGTACTGGTTTGGGGGGGTAGCGGGCTCCTGGAGGGAGCTGCAGGAGTCAGCCAGAGCCACAAGTGACGGACTGGCAGACTCCTTGCACCCACTGTGTCTCACGTACTTGCATGTAGTGCAATGCAAGTAGATCTGGCTTAGGGTTAAGACAGCTTAGCGCAAGGGCTAGGGTTAGGCTAGTTACGGGTGAGGTTAGGGTGAGTATTGGGGTGCATCTGGGTGCCTCTCTGACCCACTTAGAAGGACAGTGTACTGGCGTATGGGTTAGGCTTAGGGTTCGGGTTTGGGCTACGATTAGTGGGCTGTTTATGCCCGATTGGCACATCCCAGAAGTCTCTGTGGTCAACCTGGCCAAGTGGCCATGCGATTGGTGGAAAATTTGCATGGTCCACTCCCATGGGCGAGCCCATCATTGCGAATGTGCAGGTGTAAAAAAATAAAATAAAATAAAATAAAATAAAATCAACGGAGACTTTTTTGCAAGAAAAACCCACTGCTGCTACTGTAAAAATTCAAGCATTTAAAATAGCTAATTTTCACATGTTTCTGTGGTGCTTTGGTGGGGTTTTGGGCAACAATTTCAAAAAAAATATTGCGGTCGCCATTTTGGATCCCCCGCACTGCATGGCAAATGGATGCGCCCTCCCAGCCTGGTAAAGTCAGCAAAACCTGGCCATGCGATTGGTGGAATGGCTCCAAAACTTTGCATGGTCCACTCCCATGGGCGAGCCCATCATTGCGAATGCGCAGGTGTAAAAAAATAAAATAAAATAAAATAAAATAAAATAAAATCAACGGAGACTTTTTTTTGCAAGAAAAACCCACTGCTGCTACTGTAAAAATTCAAGCATTTAAAATAGCTAATTTTCGCATGTTTCTGTGGTGCTTTGGTGGGGTTTTGGGCAACGATTTCAAAAAAAAATATTGCGGTCACCATTTTGGATCCCCCGCACTGCATGGCAAATGGATGCGCCCTCCCAGCCTGGTACCAGCAGCGCAGCAGTAGCAAGCAATAGCCAAGGAGAGGGGGGCGGGGAAACCCCCCCAAATAAAACACCCTTCTGGCCTGGTAGGTGCCCTCAGAGAGTTTTTGCCTACTTTTAGGGCCGGGAATCGGGGTTTTTTTTACTTTTAAAAACTTTTTTTCTGTGCCGCTTGGCATTGCGCGATCGCCGTGATGCAAGTAACGAGCACGACAAATCAGACCAAATTGTTTGTTCGTCGGTTCGAGCTCGAAGTCTGGCGGAGTAATTCCCGTTACCGTTTCCGTAGAGTAACGGAAACGAGTAACGGAAACGGAAACGGGAATACCGCTAAGTCGTGCCCATCTCTACTTGAAACAATCCAGACAAATGTCAATTGAACAGATAAATCAGCATGCTTATAGTGCAGCAGTAATAGTAAAGGAAGAACTAGGGATTCCACAATTGAAGCCCAGTCCCCCCCCCCAAAATGCATTGAGAAACCATGGTGGAAAATCAGGCTGGAGCTTAAAATCAAAGGACTCTGAGCAGATGTGAGTATCTTGAAAAACCTGCAGGAGGACAAATTTATTATTATTATTATTATTATTATTATTATTATTATTATTATTATTATTATTATTATTATTATTATTATTATTATTATTATTATTATTATTATTATCACCATCACAGCAGAATATGCTGGATTTTGTATTACCAATCACTAGTCAAATGCTTCCCAAGCATTTAGGACTATGTGATGTATCGGCGAATTATGCAAGCAGATCTCTGTAAGGTGGCTTTCTGCAGCTGACTGATGCTGACTTTGTCAACTCCAATTTCTTCTAAATACTTGATTAGCTCCTTAGGCACTGCACCCAGCATGCCAATTACCACTGGGACCACCAGAGTCTCTGAAGTTCAATTTTCAGATCATTATATTGGGTAATTTTTTTCAAGTTGTTTCTCGGTGACTCTACTATCATCTGGTATGGCAACATAAATGATCCACACTTTTTTCTTCTCCACAATCACAATATCTGGGGCATTATGCTTCAAAACCCTGTCTGTTAGTATTTGGAAGTCCCAAAGTAATTTTGCATGCTCATTTTCAATTACTTTTTCAGGCTTATGATCCCACCAGTTCTTTGCTATGGGCAGATGATAGTTCTGACACAAATTCCAGTGGATCATTTGAGCAACTACATTATGACGCTGTTTGTAATCAGTCTGAGCAATTTTCTTGCAAGAGCTCAATATATGGTCGATAGTTTCATTTGCCTCTTTACAGAGTCTACATGTGGGGGACTCAGCTGATTTTTTTCTATTCCAGCCTTAACTGCATTTGTTCTGATAGCTTGTTCTTGAGCTGCAAAAATCAGGGCTTCTGTCTCTTTTTTCAGTGTACTATTGCTGAGCCATAACCAAGTCTTTTCCTCATCTACTTTTCCTTTGATTTTTTTCAAGGAACTGCCCATGCAGTGCTCTATTATGCCAGCTATCAGCTCGTATTTGCATTGTTGTTTTCCTGTATTGAACCTTTGTTTGCTTTACTTTAAACACCTCCTTGTTCTTAACCTCCAATAATGCTGGCTCTGTACTATTTTTTACATAATCTGCCAATGCATGCTTCTCTTCAACTGTCTGCTTCACCTGCAAAAGACCTCTACCACCTAATTTTCTAGGTAAATACAGCCTGTCAACATCACTGCATTTACGTAACACATAGTGAATGGTCATAAGTTTTCTTGTTATCCTATCTAGACTATCTAGCTCCATCTAAGTCCAGTTTATAATGCCAGCAGTATACCTGATGACCGGTATGGCCCAGCTATTAATGGACTTGATGGTGTTACCACCATTCAGCTTACTTTTTAATACTTTTCTAACCCTTTGGATATATTCTTTACTGACCACATTTTTCACTTGACCATGCTTGATATTATCTAATTGCAGTATGCCCAGATATTTATAGGCTTCAGACTGATGATACTTAATGGCTTGTCCATTTGGCATTTCAATTCCTGCACTCTCGGTGATTCTTCCTTTTCTCAGTGCTACTGTGGCACATTTGTTTAGTCCAAACTCAATAACTAACATCAGTACTGAAAATTCAGGCTGTGTTGGTCAGTGAGTGTATTTCAGTTTCTGATTTTTCACACAACTTTAACAGTTTGGTACCCTAAATTTGTCTTCTGCAAAGTTATAGAGAGGGGAATCAGGGCAATAGTATGTCAAGTTTTTTAAAGATATATATACCTTTTACACAGAGTTTGTGCAGAGCACACACAGGTGTGAAAGGTTTTTAGGTAAAAACTTTGAGGCTGCAGCAGCAACAGGCAGCTGCAGGTAATTAGTGCCTAAAGTTTGGATAAAGGTAGCAAGCAAGAATCACTGCTTGCTGGCTTTTCCTCAAAGCCAGTCAATGCTGCTGTGCAAGGTTAGTTACTGTGTTTTTTCCTGATGTGTTTTTTATGCTGAGAAAAACCTTTCTAAGTTGAATGTAAATATATAAATTATTTTTCTAAAAATGTCGTGCAAGTTTTGGGATCATTAACAAAACTTGTACTAGCATACCTAATTTGTTTAAAAACTTGCCAAACATATTTGGACTGTAGTATATGTAAAAAGAGTAAATCAAAAACTTATCCTGTAATTAAGAAAAGTTTTAGAGAATCTACTCAACCTCTTCAACTTATCCATGCTGATGCAGTTGGGCCATTAAGGCTATTGGTTCTAGTTGATGATTTTTCAAGGTATAATTTTGTACATCTCTTACATCACAAGAGTGAAGTTTTTAAAGTTTTCAAAGACTGGGTAGCTCTGGTAGAAAGGAGGTTCAATCACAAAATTTGACGTTTACAATCAGACAGAGGAGGGGAGTTTATATCCAATGAATTTAGGACATGGCTCAAGAAAAAAGGGATTTTTCATAGAACTACAAATCCCATGAGTACTAATGAAAATGGAGTTGCTGAAAGACATGGAGGAATGTTACAGACTATGATGGATTCCATGTTATATGATGCTAATTTACCCAGGCATTTTTGGGGTGAAGCAGTAAAATGTTCCTGTTATGTTTTGAATCGAATTTGGAGTTCTGCAGTTCAGGATGTGCCATATACGTTAATACATGGAAGGATACCATCATTAAAACATATCAAAGTTTTTGGATCTTTTGCATGGGTACATATTCCCAAGCAAAGAAGGAGAAAAGGAGAGCCAAAGGCAAGGAAATTGCAGTTTATGGGTTATCAAACTGGCAGTAAGTCTTATCATTTTTATGACAAGAACAGTGATAAAATTGTCTTCAGTAGATCAGCAAATTTTATAGAACATGCAAATTGGTCTAAAATACATGACAACCAGGAAGTACTGTTGTGAATTTTTTCTGGACATTATGTTCCTAAGCCAGAAATAAGTGCACCTCTAGGAGGGGATAATGGAACTCAGAGTACTGAGAATTTAACTGAGCAAAAGGAAGAAAATCAAGTTGAGGATGTAACACCCAGACGTTCCCAGAGAAGTAATAAAGGGGTACCTCCAGAGCGTTTTCAAATTACCAATTTAAATTATGTGATGGCTGAACCTCAAAGTTATGAGGAAATGTTGCAATTTTCTCCCATGGAGAGAAAAAAGTGGGAAAAGGCTATGCAAGATGAGTTTAATTCTCTACAAGAACAGAAAGTTGTTTCTTACGCAGAATTGCCAAGTGGTGAAAAGCCTGTAGGTTGTCGTTGGGTATATAAAATTAAACAAGGTGTAAATCAAGAAATCAAATATAAAGCTAGACTTGTTGCTCAGGGATATAGTCAAGAAAAATATGTACATTATGACCAAGTTTTTTCACCTAAAGAGTGATACTTTCAGAGTAGCTTTAACTGTAGCAAGTGTGAAAGGTTATAATGTTCACAATATTGATGTTGAAACTGCATATCTTCATGAAGACATAACAGAAAACATATACATGAAACAAATTCCAGGTTTTCAAATTAATAATCCTAATATGGTATTAAAGTTACACAAAGCCCTTTACGGCTTAAAACAATGAGCGAAAAAATTGGAATATGCTTTTACTTAGTCAAAAATGTTCAAATCCAAAAAAAATCATTTGGCTGCAGTTAAAAGGTTGCTAAGATATCTCAAGGGAACTTTAGATTTTAAGTTAAAGTTACAAGGGTCAAGCAGTCTTGAACTGAAAGCTTATTCAGATGCAGAATGGGCATCAGATACTGCAGACAGAAAGTCAATTTCTGGGATGACAATTTATCTGGATGATGCATGTGTAATGTGGAAGTCAAGGAAACAAGAAAATATATCTACAAGTTCTACAGAATCAGAGTTTTGCTCTTTACATGAAGTATCTAAAGAGCTGGTATGGATAAAACAATTGTTAAAAGCTTTATGTATAAATGTGAACAAACCAGTTTCTGTATTTGTTGATAATACTGCATGTATAAATTTAAGTGATAACAATTGTGTTAAAGGTAAAAGTAAACACATTTGTATAAAGTATTTTGCAGTAAGAGAAGCTGTTCAAGAAGGGAAACTAAAAGTAGAATTTTGTTACCATAAAGATAATGTAGCTGATTTATTTACAAATCCTCTATCTGTAGAAAAACATGAAACATTGTGTAAAAGAATAGGAATGTTTAATATTTAATTTAGGAGGGGTGTCATGTTTTTTAAAGATATAAAAAAAAATAAATGAAATATTAAAACTTTTACACGGTTTGTGTACCGCGCACACAGGTGTGAAAGGTTTTTAGGTAAAAACGTTGAGGCTGCAGCAGCAACTGGCAGCTGCAAGTAATTAGTGCCTAAAGTTTGTATAAAGGTAGCAAGCAAGAATCACTGTGTTTTTTCCTGATTTCTTGCTATGTTTTTTCCTGATGTGTTTTTTTTTTATGCTGAGAAAGCTTTCGAAGTTGAATATCTAAGTAAATATATAAATTATTTTTCTAAAAATGTCTGCAGAAGTTTTTTTTTCTGGTGTTCCTGAGCATTGAGTTCTGCTGGGTCTCAGAGTTTTTCCAGTGCACAATATTTTGTGGGACTGAGCTGTGGTCTGTCAGGATTTTGGGGGGGAATGCTGCACAATATCCATATTATTATTTTCTAACATAGTACATAGAAGAGGTGACAAATTTATTATTATTATTATTATTATTATTATTATTATTATTATTATTATTATTATTATTATTATTATTATTATTATTATTATAACCACACAGCTAACTACACTGGATTTTGTATTACAAATCACTAGTCGAACACTTCCCAAGTGTTTAGGACTAAGTGATGTATCAGCAAATTATGCGAGCAGATCCTATTGTTGTTGTTGTTGTTGTTTAAGCTGTCTAGGAGACTCTGGCTTGCTGGATAGCTCAGTGGTTTGGGTATTTGGCTGTGGAGCCAAAGGTTGGGAGTTCATTTCCCCACTGTGCCTTCTGCGAGTAGAGTCAGCCTGTGTGGCCATGGACATGCTGCACAGTCCCAGGGGAGTACTGTCTACCTGGAAATCTCTGAAAAGGGTCATGATGAATCAGAGTTGACTCTTTGGTGGTGGTGATGATCTCCAAAAATATTGTGCTGGCAGCTTTTATCCGCTTATGTATATGTGAAATGCTTTAAAATTTAATGATAACCTTTCACAGCGCAGTACTGTTGTGTCTCCTGGTAATGTGGGACTTGGTGCAACTTGTGCATTCTATGTGTGCATACTTAGATTCACAAAGTGGGGGAACTAGTTTTGTCTGATCAAACTGCAGGAACCAGCAAGTCCCACTTAGGAGTCCAGGCTGCTGCTGGAGGCAAGATCTTTCTGTCTCCCGATGCTGAGAAGTCCAGTCCTGATGAAAATCTCAGAAATGACAAGAATTAACCGCATTCCTCTCTATGAACCCCCAGCATCTTTCTCCACTCCAAACATACGCACTATTCATTTATTTTGCTTCAATGCTTTGTTATGCTTCTGTGAGATGACTGAAAGCTGTTTATTTTTTCATCCTGCCTGTGTAGGAGTGATCAATATTATTATGAAAATGCTTCAAAGTGTAAATTCATCTTCGGTTCCTAAATATTGGATTTTTTTTAACGTTGCAAGAAGTCTACCTCGTCAATAACTTCAAAAGTGATAGTTAACGCAGGACTTAAATGCTTAATGAAATATTTTGAGATTCAGGCAAAAACAAAGGAGAAAAATAAAGCAAACACAAGCATAATGGCACCTGAAACACCATTACATTTTAATACAAGCTTTCATGGACAAGTCCACTTCCTCAGACCTTTGAGACTGTTACGTTAAGATCAGTCCACCCACTAGTACAGTTGCCCATGTCAAAAGCCCACAAAATGTTCACAACAACCACACTTACATAACTACATCTTTTCCATGGACAGATAATCTCCTGTTTAGCTCAGAGATGGATACTTGGAACAGAAGGATACATGACCAAACTTTTCTTTTCCTTCCTTCCTTCCTTGTGTGGTGGTGATAAAATTTCTATTGTGTTTAATTGCCTGCTTACTGAAATAACACTAGCAAATGCATTGGAGTCATTCTTCTGCCTATTACTTGGAAGTTGTGAATTGATTTTAACACAGTTACATGGAACCAAGTTACTCCTTCTTTGGAAATGAGGGCAAAGATAATGGGAAATAAAATTCCTTTAAAGAAGACAGAAATGTTGTGGCATCTAAGACTAACTGCTATATTTTAATGTGAGCTTTCTTCAAGTTATAGGAAGTAAACTTTTCCATGAAAGTTTGCATTAAAATGCAAGAGTTAATCCATGTTTTTGTCTTTTTAATGCTTAATTTTTCTTTTTTTTTTGTCTGATATGCTAGCACAGTCTACCATATTCTCTTAATAGCTATCATCCAAAAACTAACATCAATGAACAATAAAAGGCATAACATTGTCAATTGTTCTACCTTCCACCACCGTTTTTGAGTAACAACAGACCCACTTTCTAAACACTATGGGCAGAATCCTGTAATGTATACATAACCTACAGTAAATTGGCAGGTGCAAAGATGCATCTGAGTTGCATTCATGTTGATATGCTCAGATGTACAATAAACATGTGCCCAGCATATCATAAATTTGTTGCAATTAGCTACAAGAAATTACACTAACCTTTTGTGAACACAAGTAGGAATAAGGTCTTCCATAGGTTACACTCTTTTTGAAAACAAACTTTCCAAATTCTGTTTTTGCCCTGCACGTTACTGATTTTCCAGACAGCAATTCCTAGGCAGCCTTTACTATCCCATGCACTAGCAGATGTATTTATTATTTTATTGTACTTGAAACATCCATATATCATTTTCCTATCCACCTGCCAGGAGCCTCAAAGCAATGTACAATACAATGTGGAGTTATTGCACTTCTTTTTGGTCAAGCAGACTTGATATATTTTCAGTTGTGGTGAAGACACACCGTGTGTTTCCTTTTGGATAAAGTTGTGAAGAGATCATGCTTCCTCTTAACACTGGATTATATATTAGAACTGACCTCTTATTACAACTGAAATCAGGTAAAGTTCAAGAGACGTGAGTTAATATTTCCTTGACCAAACTCCGGGAGGCAGTGGAAGATAGGAAGGCCATAGTTAGTACCATGGGCGAGCTCTGGTCCATGGGGTCACGAAGAGTCAGACATGACTGAACGACTGAACAACAACAACAACAATGTGAAAAATCAGAGTCACAGCAAAAGAAGTTGGTGGCCTCCTGTAGGCCATCCACAAAACAGAGCCAAGGTACTATGTAAATTATGGGGAGAAAGAAAAGCTCTTCCTTTGCTGAAATTTCTTCTTCTAGTGATGAGTTATGTATACCCATCTATACTGCCTTTGGGAAATGTGGAAAACTAGATCAAATCAGGAGTATTTGTGTGATTTTGGACTGACTATACAATGGAGCAAGGATCCATGGTTCACCCCAAGATAAAGCAGCACAGCAATTGATCCTTTGTATCCCATTCAATATTTGTAGGGTTAAAATGATGGGAAGTAATTGAAAAATAAGTAAAGGTGACTGACAACTGCATCCTCTAATAAAACCCAATATCTCCCTTGAATACTCCAAGCACAAAGTAGTAGGAAGGGTTCAGACTTAAGTCACTGGGCATTATATGTGTATAATGTCCCCTTGTAACAACAACAACAACAACAACAACAACAACAACTGCTGCTACTACTACTACTACTACTACTACTACTACTACTACTACTACTACTACTACTACTACTACTACTACTACTACTGTAGTAGTAGTAGTAGTAGTAGTAGTAGTAGTAGTAGTAGTAGTAGTAGTAGTAGTAGTAGTAGTAGGATGGATGGATGGATGGATGGATGGATGGATTCTTCTGTGCTTCTTTTGCTGTACTTGGCATCCCATGTCCACCATCCCAGTGCATTACTGGGCAATTATGTTAGTACCATGGGGGAGATGGACAGTTGGCTCTATCCCCTGATCTGTATCCTCCTTTCAGTAGGGGGGAGGGGCTCCTTGTTCTAAGTGAGGAGGATCCGAGGCAGTCTTCCAGACCTGGGCATACCCTGTGTCAGTTATCCATTCTGTGCTCCCTGCCCATGTTTTACTTACATGGAGTGGGGCCAACTGCCCATCTCCATCACGCATATGCTCTTTTGTATGGAATTGCCCTTTGTTTGCTGCTAATCTTGTGGTGATCATTATGGGTTATACAAGAAATATCTATGATGAACCGGTCAATGTAAAATGGTCAAAATATGAAAGGGTGAATGGGTGAAATCTGTATAGTGGAATCTGGAGAGAATGCCAGGGAAGGGAGGGGGCTTTTTAAAACCCCAGCATACCCAGCTAGGGGATCTTCCTCAAAGCACTCTTGATCACGCACAAATGGCCAGCCAGCTGCACTTGCCCAGAACCCTTCCAGGGTTGGGCCATCTGAGAGCAGGCAGGGATCCAGCATGCTGGCCACTGCTGGTTTCCTGCCTCACCAAGTCACAAACTGGGCCCCTCATAAGTGGCAATGGGAACCCCAGCTTCTCTCACTCAAATTAATTCACTACAATTTGCAGAAATATGATTACACTATAATGACTGAATGTGGACAGTATATTATTATGGAAGGATGATGTTCAGTGGTCAAGTCACACAATTAGGTCATAATGCCTGGATCATAACCATTTCCTTTCCCTGCTCCCATTAGTGTCCTCACCACAACCACAAAAAATGGGAGACCCAGAAAATACACAAAAGTGTCATTGGCCAAGACATGGGATTAATCACTTTGTCTCCTAGATGGTGCATGCCCTTTATGCAGACAGACACACAGCAAGGGCAGGGTTCTTTTTTGCTTTCCTCTAGTTGTTTGTACAGTACTCCCCCATTTATTGCAGGAGTTAGGTGCCTGATCCACCCACGATAATGGAAAATCTGCGAAATGCAGATGCCTCAGTAAACTGACCTTGGGCTGCTCCTGCCGACTGCATTTCCAAAGAGAGGTTTTTAACCCCCTCCTGACACCTTGGCAGACCTTGCTTCCAGGAGCTCAAGGTCTGTCTGCTGAGGTGTCAGAAGGGCATTAAAAACTTCTCTTTGGAAACAGCAGCCAAGCAATGCAAGGTCAGTTTGAGGTGATAGGGGTTGGTTAAAAACCTCTCTTTACAATCACAGCCGACAGGACTAGCATCTGCTTTGTTTGCTGAGATGTCTGGAAGGGGTTTAAAACCTCTCTTTGGAAGCAAAATGCAGATGCCTCAGCAAAGGCTGCTCCTGCCAGCTTTGCTTGGAAAGAGGTTTTTAGCCCCCTCCTGATACCTCAGCAAACCTTGCTGCCAGGAGCTCAAGGTCTGTTTGCTGAGGTGCCAGGAGGGGCTTAAAAACCTCCTTTTGGAAGCTTGCTTCTCTCAAGAAAAAATCCTGTGATATACTGAGACCGTAATATATGAACCGCATTGTGGCGGGGGACTGCTGTAACACATAATTCAGTCCCAAGTCACCTGGTCAAGATTGTGGGGTGACTTCAAAGCATGCCACGGAATTGTGCATTGTGAACATCATCATTTTAGAAAGAGAGAGAGAAGAAATACCTAATATAATCTGTATAATAGGAAAATCATATTCCTTTGTGCGTAGGAGCATAATTTTCTAATATCAAAGGAGAACCAGACACTTTTAAAGAGAGCTAAAGTCCTAACCAGCCTCCAGCTTTTGCAATTATTTGCAATGCTTTAAAGATTCATATCCTGAAGTTTAGATCCATGGATCTAATTTATAATTAAGATATTTAACAGCATTTCCCCCAAGTTACAAATAAGGAGTGTTGTGATCTCCTCTGTCTTATCCATAGCCCACTGTCAACATTTGCTACTGCGGCAGGGGCAGGGGGGACACAGCACTAAACATCAGGGTGCAATAAAGCTTTACTTCTAATGCGTCCACATTAGGCCTGGTGCTGAATAATTTAAGTAGGGAGAGTTAAAGCTTCATTTATAGTTATGCGGGTTCCTGGGTTTTTGCTTGCTTGTTTTTAATACGATGGGTTGCATGTAACTTACAGCTTCTAGTGCTTCCTGCTAAATTTATTCTCTACTGTGCTTCAGACTAGAAAGTAAATATCAGCCACATCTTATCTCCAGGTTTCATATTCTCAGTACACATATTACTATCTAACATATTTAAAGGAAAAATATCCTACGCGTCCAAATGATACCACTGGTTATTTAAACGTCCAGTTTAATTTGAGCACATTTTTCCCTTAGGGAACTGGTGGATCAAGCGACTAAATAATAATATTGAACTCTTGCATCCCAGCTTATGGCATGCATCTTGCAGCAAGAGAGATGTAGTTATTTGAACATTTACCATAGACTAGAGAAATTGATTTCTTGAATTACTGTTCCCAGAGTACTCCAACCAGAATGACCACTAGCCATGCACACTGGGGTATGTTAGGACTTGTAGATGTCTGCACAGAACAATGGATAGATTTACTCAGGAGATCCAGACTGGACTCAGGAGAGACAGACCGAATTCCTGCCTGACCATGGAAACTCTGGAGGGTATAGAGATCTGGTAAAACCACTCCTTAAATATCTTAGTTATCTTGAACAACTGATTAGGGCTGCTGTAAGTCAGTTCTGACGTTAGAGCGGACAACAGTCCAAAGAGGGTACTTCTCCCATTTCTAATGTTTAAATGCCAGGATTACAGTATATGTATATATTTTTAAATCTGTACTATTTATATACTACCCCATAGCACTTAAAGCACTCTCTGGGTGGCTTATAATTAAATTGTTCAGGCTACAGTTTTCCCTGCCACAAGCTGGTTCTCAATTTACTGAACTTGGAAGGATGGAAAGCTAAGTGAACCTTGAACTGGCTACCTAGGACTGAACCCAGGTCCTCACAAGGGTTTGGACTGAAGTTCAGCAGTTTAACCACTGAGCTATGAGACTCCTATTAATATTATTATTATTGTTGTGATTATTGTTATTTAATTAATTAATGGGAGGGGTTCTTTCATCCATGTAATTAAGGCCTCTGGCTGTGGCCACCATGCAGCCGGATCATGCTCCCCCATCCCCAGAGTCTAAATGATCCTGCTTTCTCTATTCATTTTTTAAAGAGCTCTTCAAGATATCTGCACCTGTGACCCTACCCCCATCCTCAAAATTTGGATTGTGGAATTGTGACATCCCAAAATTACCAGGCTCTCACCCTCACCACGTGGGTGAAACTGCAGCTTCTGTTTATGCAGCCTCCTGCTGTGTGATCGCACTGGAAAGAGACTGAGGCTGAGAGATGAAACCAAACCCCTCTCTGCAGCCTCAATGTTCTGTACTCACCTCAGCCAGGCAGGCAGGCAAATCCTCCCTGTGGTAGCAAATCCGTGTTCCATGGAGAGAAATATCTAATACTTGGGCCAGTACCATAGGTGTTTGTTCTTTGGATCTTTGTTGTGAGTTGAGAAGACATACGACTTGACGTTTCCTTTATTTAAATCTATAGGCAATCCTTTTATATAGCTGGAAATATTAAGGGCTACACTGAAGCAATCTGAAGTGGCAGTGGTTTCGGAATAGGTAGACTTGAGTAACAATCCAGCCTGCTATGTGTTTTGCATGCTTATTGTTTTGTATGAGATAGCTGTCTTGTTTGAAGTCCCAATACAGTTTGATTGATGCTGTATCCATTTAGCAAGCTTCAACAGGAACGAAACTGTATGCTTCTGAGAGCTATAATCTTTGAACTGCATCCAAAGTATTGAAGGAACTGGCTGAAGAATTCTCAGAAACTCTGCCCGTTATTTTCTTGAAATCATGGGAAATGGAAGAGGTACCAGATGACTGGGAAAAAAGGCTTTTGTTGTCCCTATCTTCCAAAAGGCCAAAAAGGAGCAACCTGTAGGGACGGTCAGAAAACAAAAAACGAAATGCTGTTTCATCGTGTCGTTACATAACGAAATGAAATTAAACAAAACAACACAAGAAAGCAGCATTACGTTACAGATGAAACAATTTTTGTTGTTGTTGTTGAAATGAACCATTTTGTTCCATCTGTAAGCCACTTGGGGGAGGGAATTTTTTTTTAAAAAGCTCTGGGATTTAAAAAAAAATTCTCTCCCCCAATCAAGAACAAATCCTGCCAGACTAATCTGATCTTTTTTTAAAAAAATTTGTAACCTTCCTGATAGAGGGAATGCTGTAGATGAAATAGTGCTTCGTGACTTTATCAAAGTTTTTGACAAAGTGCTTCATGCTATTCTGATTAGCAAGCTAATTAGGTGTGGGTTGGATAGAACAGTTGTCAGTTGGCTACAGAATCATAGTCTCCTTCTCAAATTGGGAGGAAGTAGCAAGTGGGGTCCCTATCACAGGGATCAGTTTTAGGCCTGGTGGTCTTCAGCATTTTTATTAATGACCTGGATCAGGGGGTACCAGGAATGGTAATCAAATTGGATGGAACAGCTAATACCCTGAAAGAGAGAAACAAAATTCAAAAAGATTGAGAAAAACTTGAGCACTGGGCTGAAAACAACAGAATTAAATTCAACAAGGATAAATGCAAAATTTAACACTAAAGAAAAAGAAACCTAACACACAGTTATATGATTGGGGAATACCTTGCTCAACAACACTAGGAGCAAGAAGGATCTTGGAATTGTCCTAGGTCACACCTGAATAGAAGCCAGCAGTGTGATGTGGCTACAAAAAAGGCAAATGCTATTTCAGGCTGCATTAATAGAAGTACAGCCTCCAAATCCCACAAGTTCCTCTCTATTCGCCACTGGCTAGGGTTCATTATGAGTACTATGGTCAGTTCTTGATATCACAAGTCAAAAAGGATGCTGCCAAATTGGAACAAATTTAGAGGAGGGCAACAAGAATGATGAACGGGCAGGACTGGGCATGTTCAGCTTACAAAAAAGCAGACTGAGGGGAGATATGAAAGCACTTCCCCCATACTTCCAAGGCTGTCATACAGAGGAGGAGCAGGACCTGTTCTTGAGTAAACCAGAGTGCAGGCCAAACAATAAGCGGCTCAAGTTAGAGGAAGCCAGATTTTGGTTGAATATTTGAAAAAAAACCTCCTAACTGTTAGGGTAGGAGGACAAAGGAACCAATTATCTCAAGAAGTGGTGAATGCTCCCACCACCCACTGCCCCGAGAATGACAGCCCACCGCGCTGGGGCGGAGAGCTGGACACAGGCCTCTGATCCGGCCTCTGCGCACAGAGACCAGATTGCAGGCCCCTCCCACCGCCCACCGCCATGCATCTCCGGAGGGCAGAGAGAGGAGCCTGCAATCTGGTCTCCGCACACGGAGGCCGGATTGGAGGCCCGTGTCCAGCGATCTCCACCCCGGAAATGACAGCCCAGCGGGCTGCCATGCACTGAGGTGGAGGGCGGAGAGAGGGGGATGGGATCTGGCGTCTGTGCACGGAGACTGGATTGCAGGCCCCCTCCTTCCTGTCCAGCGATCTCCGCCCCCAAAATGAGAGACCTGCGGGCTGCCATGCATCGAGGCGGAGGGCGGTGAGAGGGGGCTCCGATCTGGCCTCCGCGCGCAGAGACCGGATGGCAGCCCGTTCTCGACTCCACCCCTAACTGGACCAGGAAGCCGGAAGCTGGAAGACTGGACCAGGCAGGAAGGCCAGCAGCACCAGCAGGTAGGAGGACTCATTCTCATTGCGCGGCCAGGCCAGCAATGGAAACGAACAGAACGAAGAAAATTTTCTTCGTTCTGTTCGGTTCAAGCCTGGCCCGTCCAAATGGTCGTTAGTCGTACCGTTACATAACGGTAATGGTAACGGAGAACGGAAATGAAAAAATTGTCGTTTCGTGCCCATGTCTAGTAAAGAGAATTAAAAGCACTCAAACACATCCATCACAACCATCACAACTCCCCAAGGTCACACTATTTGGTCACACCATTTAAAATGGTTATGGCTCTTGGACAGAAACTGTTTTTCAATCTGTACTTGCTTTTGTTACTCTGTATCTCTTGCCTGAAGGCAGTAATACAAACAAACAATGTCCAGGATAAGATGAATCCCATAAGTTGTCATTTGCCTTCTTAAGGCAACGGGAACTATATAGCTCTTCCAGAGATGGGAGAGGGTGACTGATGATCTTCTGGGCTGTGGTTATAACCCTTTGGAGCACTTTCTTCTCTGTGGCTGTGCAACTGGAGAACCAAGCACAGACACAGTGTGTAAGAATGCTCTCAATGGAGCAATGGTAGAGGGACACCAGCAGTCTCTCACTCAGATTGTTTATCTTTAAGAATCTGAGGAAGTATATCTTCTGCTGGGCCTTCTTCACCAGAGCAGTGGTTTTAGTGCTCCAGGTCAAGCCCTGCTTGATGGTAACACCCAGGAACTTGAATTCGGCCACCCTCTCCACACAGTCCCTACCAATATACAGGGGCTGAATGTCCACTTTTTTCCTGCTGTAATCCACCACCAGTTCTTTGGTCTCGGTGTTAAGGACTAGATTATTATCTCCGTACCAGGCACAGAGCCGCTGCACCTCATCCTGATAGGTGGACTCGTACCCTCTGGAAATGAGCCCCACCACAGTGGTGTCATCAGCAAACTTGATGATTTTGTTGCTGGGGTGTTCCTGCAGTCATATGTATAGAGGGTGTAGAGCAGGAACTCAACACACAACCCTGTGGGGAGCCGGTGTTGACCTACTCTAACCCTCTAACCTACTCTAACCCTCTAAGAGCAGTCTGTCAGAAAATCCAAGACCCAGAAGCAAATGGAATTAGAAAGTCTAAGCGCTTTTAGTTTGGACATCAGTCTGTGGGGGAGGATAGTATTAAAACCAGAGCTAAAATCCACAAACAGCCTCACATAACTCTCTGGCTGCTCCAGATGGGACAGAGCAATATGGAGAGTGGTAGTGATGGCATCTTCTGTGGGTCTGTTTGCCCTGTATGCAAACTGGTAGTTGTCAAATATCAATGAAAGACAGGAGATATGACTATGTACTAGTTTCTCAAAACACTTCATAATGATTGGAGTGAGTGCAACTGGTCTGTAGGTCGTTAAGGCTGCTGATTGTTGCTTTTATGGGCAGAGG
This sequence comes from Phrynocephalus guinanensis, assembly GCA_037367245.1. NCBI lineage: Eukaryota > Metazoa > Chordata > Lepidosauria > Squamata > Agamidae > Phrynocephalus > Phrynocephalus guinanensis. Next base: position 153,307,575 of record CM074733.1, on the reverse strand, counting down.
GACTTCAGGCAGGGTGGAAAGATAGACTGATGTAAGGACTGGTTAAAGATCTTAGTGAAACCCGCTGCCAGCTGGTCTCCACTGTCCCTCAACACACGTCCAGTGATGCCATCAGGTCCAGTAGCCTTCCTCATATTCACCGCTCTCCGTACATGCCTCACCTCATGCTTCTCCAAAGTGAGCGAAGGGCCATCGTGGTCTGGTGACTGTAATGCAACCGTCTCTGGTGGCTCCACCTCAAAGCGGGCAAAGAAGAGGTTAAGCTCCTCTGCCAGAGAAGGGTCTCCATCAATAGCAGCAAGGTTCAGTCTGTGCTTAGTAATATGCTGAATCCCCTGCCACACCTGACTCATGCTGTTACTACTGAAGTTGTGCTCAGTTCTCTGCCTTTAATCCATCTTGACCCATCAAATGTCTCTCTTCAAGTTGGCTCTTGTAGTGCTGTAAAGCTCCACATCACTAATCCTAAAAGCCCTTTTTCTGTTCCGCGGCAGGCATTGGAACTCTCTGTTCATCCAGGGTTTCTGACTGGGATAAATCAGATTGGGATTGATCTGAGATTTGTCACATCATCACTAGAGATAGTCACAAAAGGAACTTTTGGTTCGTTTCATTATTCATTATTTCTTTTGTTACATACCAAAATGAATAATGAACTGTCCCCTCTAAGAAAAATGAAACGAAATGGAAATTTCCATTTCGTTTCGTTTCATTTCATTTGCTAGAGTCTCCTACCTGGAGTGGTCCTTCCTGGTTCAGTCCTCCCTCTGGACGCAGGGGCATCCAGAAAATTTAAAAAAGCCAACTGGCCGCACTACAGCTGGTAGGCAGCCACATGAGCGGCAGTAAAAAAATAAAAAATAAAAATAAAAATTAAAATTACCTGATCCAGTCTGCGGGCCACTGAACTGGCCCATGAGTACTGGACCCAACCCAGGGGCCGCCAAACTGGCCTGTGGGCCAGCAAGATAAAAATAAAACAAACATAATAAAAAATAAAAAGCCCTGATCAGGCCGTGGGCCACCTGACCTGCCCGCAAGCACTGGAACCACCTGCAGGCCACCAAACCGGCCCGTGGGCTGGCAGGAGGGAAAAAATCAATGCCAGTGGGCTTGCGCTACAGCTGGCAGGCAGGTCATGTGGTCGGCAGGAAAAATAAAATAAAATCAAAATTACCTGATCCAGCCTGTGGGCCACCAAACTGGCAAGCAAGCATCAGACCCAACCCACAGGGCGGCAGCTGGAAGGTGGGCCACGTGGACGGCAGAAAAAATAAATAAAAAATACAATAAAAATAATAATAATAATAATAAAAATAACCCAATCCAGCCCACGGGCCAGCAGGATTAAAAAATAATAATCGAATAATAAAATAATTTTAGAAAACCCCGACCGGTGGGGTTCAGAAAAAGAAAAAAATGAACCCGGACTAAAATAAATTATGAAACAATTTTTTTCTAAAAGTTTGTTTCATAATTAACGACCCAACCCAACCCAGAAAACGAACTGAAATGAAATAAATCTCCATTTTTTTTCATTGCGTGCCCATCTCTAATCATCACCAATCCCAGATGCAATCAGGGCAAAGAGTGCTCAGGGCCCCCACCTTTGCAGCAGGATAAGAGGGGTGAATGTGAGTTTGCCCTGGGAGTGTTGTTCCATTGTCAGTTGCAGAGACCTGACCACCACCCCTTCCAGGTGAGTTGGGCCAGGCAGAATATTATATGGATTGAGCCTAATGTGTCATCCTTAACTATGCCTAAGTTGCCCCAAATTTGTGAGTGAGTTTTATTTCATTACTCTTAATCATAGGTGGTAAAATCAACAACTATAGCCTAGCATGAACCTCACCTATTGGGCAGAATAGGATTGTTTATTTATACTTGCATAAGTTCAGTGGTGTGAATCAGATTGGTGAACTTTTGCTAGTTAATGAATCGACGAGTCAGGAGAGACAAAGTCTCAGGATGCTGAACAAGTTACTTGATTAAAACAGAAGCCCAATGCGTTTCGGCCCAAAAGGGGCCTTCTTCAGGGGCTGTGTAAAATAAAGGGACAACCAATGATACTTATACAGCAGTTGTTATGAAATGAAAGGCTTATAAACACTAAACATATATGGTACTTCAGTTGGTTGGATATTAGTACTTTTTACAAGCCCGGTGGGACTGTTGCAAGAGTATTCACAGTTTGAAATATAAACATAAATATAAAATATAGTGCAAAAATATAACAAGTATAAACTAGTAAAGTTTCACAGTTTAAAATGTAAATAGGTATTCTAAATGGATCAACTGGATATCTTTATTCTTTATATGGGCCCAATAGGCAGGCTACTGAGATGCTTTTAGTTTTACTTTTAAATAAAATAAACATATTTAAAACCATTACTAAGGTTTTTTCTTTTCAATAAAATATACAGATGGTTAAAACCATTACATGCATAATCTATAAAATGGGTTTATAAATACATCAAGGTACATACCACAGATAGATCTCTTTCAGTCTGGAAACAATGTTCCTGCTTCTAAAAATGCTGCTGACTCAGTGCAGGCAAAGGCTATGATGATTATATAGCTAGGTTACCCAGCTGTTAACAATGGGTAACCATTACTTACCAATGAGGAAGGTAAGTAATTTTTAGGGCTTATTGCTTTAAACTCAGAACTTTAAGAAAATGCATGATACATTACAATGGTAGGAAATTTATCTCTTCATTGAGACCCATAGGAGCTAGTGAGTGAAGTTTATTTATCCAGTCAATTTCTTTTTTAAGGTTGGAACCCTCTGTCGCCCAGCCTTAAGTCAGATGTGATTTCAGGGCCTGTGGCACCATTTGCCAAAGTGATCTGAAAAGTGCTGTTTGTGCCTCTGGCCATGTATGACAGGGATCGTCTCATCGGGACACTGTGGAACCTTCCACAGTCAAGAGTGCCAGAGGTACACGGACATTGAATACAACCTCCTAACAGACAACAGCTTCAAGTGAACCATCTGTACACCAGGTCATCTTTTGAACCAGCAGTCCTTGACACTTCTCTTGATTGCCATATTTCTGAGATACATGGTAATGATGAACAAATGACTGCAACAACATGGACAAATTAGATCAGTCATTATTTTTCTTTTCTTGTTTGTTTTCTATAAGCCGTTTTTGGCATAGATCAGAGTAAACTTAATTGCAAAGACAGTAATACTCTTTAGCTAGAAATATCAGATAAGCTGCCAGTTCTAAGCAGCAAATGATGGCAGATTTGAAATAATAATGATTTTTAATCCCGCTTTCAGCTACAGCTGTCACAGCTGGAACATTTTAAGGGAAACTCATCAGAGAGCATTAAAACTAAGGTTTGGACAAACATTGTCTTTCAAAAAACTTCTTTGATATTAACAGAGAAATGGGTATGCAAAATATAACCTCAGTTTTGTCTCTAAACATATCATAAATGCCTGATGCAGTTCTGAGCTTCAAATTAGTTTAATTTTTGGCACACATGGGCACATAAAACCATCACTAACGATTGTTGGCAGCCTTTTTTCTGTGAGCAATTACATACATACGTGTAAGAAAGTTCATTTATGTGTACACGTCTCTGTACATTACTTAGTGTTTTTCTCCATTGGGAGGAGGTGAGTACAATTAACATCAGTGACTTGTTTTTCCCCTAATCATTTGCCAGAATTCTAGAAAAAATAGATGCAGAAGCTTTTGGTTGTTTCCTTGCTTTTCACCCTTGTGTACTATAATATTCCTTAAAGCCACAATATCCTCCAGTTTATTTGCTTCTGAACTTGGTCCCTAGAGGACCCTGTTCTACAGAACTGAAGAGATATGGGCAGTTGAGAGAACACAGCATCTGCAACAATGAATATGTGAAGGAAGTGAACTTTGACCAGGGTCTAATGAGGCAATTTTGCAGACTTGAGCGTTTTCCTCAACAGATTCAGGAATAGGGATTTCTCATCTCACTACAGACCACCATGAACTCTGAAGACCTCCAAGAAGCCTGGGAAGCCTCCAAGGGGGGGGGCTCTGGGGGGACAGGGGAAGAATTGGTGACAGTGGCATTGTAGCACCAGTATAATGTCACATAGAGGCCTTTGGTCAAATCCTGCTTATTTTTTTATCTCCTCTGAAAGAAGGGCCAGGGGTTTAGTTTCAGATCTTCTTGAAATCAGGCTAATTTTCTAAGTCCATAATTTTTTAAAAATATCAGCAACCACAAGCTTTTTCCTACAGTGCTAGTTTTCCTACAGTGAGTTCACTGGTCGTTCTTAAGCTTTTACATTTCATCAGTTCCATGATATCACCATTGAGGGTACTGATCCCAGAGCTTCTCAGAGGGAAATCCACATGGAACTTTCTGCATGAGTACCAAGGTTTGCATAGATGTTTTGTTAGTTCTACAGGATCAGACCCTCTACAACGGTAAGTATTTGAACTCCTGAGTAGAGATGGGCACGAAATGAACAATTTTTTGTTTCCGTTTTCATTTTATCGTTTTGTTACGCAATGAAACGACAAACAAATTTTGTCTCCAAAATGAAACGAAACGAACAGAAACACTGGAAATTTTGTCGTGCGTTTCATTTTCGTTACTGCAATACAGTGAACTGCTTTAAATGCTAAAAAAAATCACAAAAATTGAAATAAATGGTAACAAAACGGTAACAAAACGAATGAAAACAAAAATGAATTTTTTTGCAAAAATTCTCAAAAAACGGAAATGGACTGAAACAGACCAGACAAACGACAAACAAAACATCATTTTTTTTATTCGTGCCCATCTCTACTCCTGAGTCTCCTGGGGGTTGCTGCTTCCTTCTTGTTTCAGAAGGTCGGTAGTTCTCTTCCCTCAGAGCTGAAACTAGCATTGCAGGAAAGAATTTATTTATTTATTTATTTATTTATTTATTTATTTATTTATTTATTTATATACCACCCATCTGGCAGTGAGATCACTCTGGGTGGTTTACAATAGTTAAAGAATATAGTATGTTGCAAATATACTAAATAATTCATACAATAAAATAAACAAATTACAGTAATATAATAAAATAAAAATAAAATTAGCATAGTGACATAAAACAGTGGATCAATGTTGTTATTGGTGGGCAAATACTGTAAGTTAAAAATCATGTTTTAATGGATGAACACTGAAGTTACATTATATCTGAGGGAATGCCTGCTTACATAGCCAAGTTTTTAATAGTTTTTTTAAAGGCAGCCAAAGAGGGGGCCAGGCAGATGTCTGGAGGAAGGTTATTCTACAGGTGAGGGGCAATGGTGGAAAAGGCCCTATTTGTAGTTTTTCCCTTTTGGGCCTCTCATGGTGTTAATTGCCTCAAATGCTTAGCCTGGGAAGATCTGGTGTTAAGGACAGTTTTCAATGGGAGAAGGTGCTCTGACAAGTAGCAAGGTCTTAAATCGTTTAGGGCTTTGAATGTCATAGATAAAACTTTGAAACTGATGCGGAGCTAAGCTGGAAGCCAGTGCAGGGTGGCCAGCACTGGGGATATATGATCATATTTCCTAGTCCCTGTCAGCAATCTGGCTGCCATGTTCTGGATCAGCTGGAGTCTCCGCATCAGCCTCAAGGGCAGCCCCACATAGAGAATGTTGCAGTAGTCCAGCCTTGAGATTACCAATGCATGGACCAGTGTGGTGACAGCCCCCTTGTCCAGATAGAGGTGCAGTTGAGCAATCTGCCCCAGATAGTAATGGGCAGAATGGATCACTGACGCTGCCTGGAATTCCATAGATAGTGCCGGATCCAAGAGAACACCCAAGCTGCACACCTCATTCTGAGCAGGGAGAGTCAGTCCCCCAATGACAGTAGGAGTCCCCATTTGCAAGGCTTCCGTCTTGTCCAGGTTCAACCTCAGTCTATTGAGGTTGAACCTCAATAAAGAAGATTTAATCACATAGCTAGTTGAGTAGTCAATGATGTATTTAAAGCCATCTCTATCCCTCAACAATTGGAATGGACACACCAAATGTGGATAAGATTTCATTTTATTGAAACATAGAAACATCAGATTGAAAGAACAAAAGTACTTTTGGAAAACTAAGCCAATTTACTAACCTTAATGTGAACATAGAGAGGATTCTGTCTATTACAGATTCATTTAAGCATGAAAAAACAATCTATGAGATACTTGCAAGTGTTGTGGTTGCATGAGTGTGAAGTCATTATATCAGTTAATAAAATAATAAAGGTTATAATAATGCCTCTTGATATAAGTATATAAAGTGGCATTTTAAATTAGAGTGCAAAGGCATGTTAAATTGATGTGATTCCTGGAATTCAGTGATTCAGCCAGCGTTGCTGACTGGGCTTTTCAATATCACTCTTGACTGAGATCTAAAATCATTTGCAAAAATAAATAAATAAATAAAATAAAATAACACACCAGAACAACTGGCACTAAACTGATTTCAAGTTAATAATGCTTAACTACATTAGCGAATATGTTATGGAAAGAATAACTCAGATAATTCAGCAATTCCTCTGAGATTGTACTGCAGTGCTTTGCATATTGAAACATATTAACTTATTATTAAGTATTAATGTTAAAGGTATCTGCCTAACAGAAATGAAGATCACTGAATAAAAATGCAATAAAAGGCAAACAAACAGAATCTTCATTCTAATCTTTCTCTTGCAAGAAAGGCACAGAATATATGCAAATGCACTTTGAATAGATGTTTATTGCCTATAATTCTCCCTTATTCTCTTACAGTAACAATAACCATCAGCGATATAAATGGCAATTCAAATTCTATGGAAAAATCTATTGTCAGTTAAATGCACATGCCTTCTGTCCAGCTGAGAACTATCTTGTTGTTCCATTGGTTTTAGTACATGTGAACTTTACAGACTGAATGAATGAGACTGATTACATAAATCTTGATTCATGCTGAATGATGTGTACACTGCCAAGCACCACCCAGTGAGCTTTGAACAAGAACACTCAAGGCATTGTACTTTCCATTCATCTACATTCTCACAGCATATTTACCTATCACAGCAGGTAGGTTTTGGCTGTTTTCACTCAGCCTTATGTACCAAATGTGGACTGTTGTGATGGCTACTAAGGATTCCAAAGGACTGCTCACATATCGTTCAGTGAAACCATTTGCGTGGTTGATCGTAAGTGTCATATTTACTGGATTTCACCCTAACATAATTAATAACATTATCAAAGCATAAGCAGCCATGGAGCACCAACAAGAAAAGGTCTGGCAACAATGAGCTTGAGATGGGTGGTGGAGAGATGCTTGGAACTCTTCAAGACAACAGGCATCAAATGAAAAATGCTGTCACATTCTGAATACATTTAGACTACCAATATGCTGAACTGGAACTGTTGAAGAGAGAAATTGGCTAGGCTACCCATCGTGTTAAATGAGAAGCTGCTGTTCTTGTTGATGCTTGTCGGTAACACCCAGATGCACAAAGGATAACATGAGCGCCGGAGATTCTTTTAGAATATTATTGAAGAACTGACAGGCCAAATTCTTTGCATTTTAAAGGCAAGACTTGCCACAGCTTAAGCAAAATGCAGTACACGTGCACTCACATTAAAACTCCTGGCTGTCTACCTCACTCCCAGTCTGAGCCCCATGTCTCTTTGAAGCATATAATCACATCAGATACCCTATATGTGACATATGTTGGGTTCCCTCCATCATTACTGATGATGAATCTTATTGAAATTACGTTCTTTTCCGGTCCCCGGAATGGCATGTGATTGTATGAGGAAAACAGCATTGCAATAAGACATTGTTTTATTTTGTTAACTACCAAAACAGAAATATACCTATGGGGGATGATGATTAAATACATTTTAAGTGATATGCTACAAAACGAAAGGTTCATTTTAGTGACGTAGTGAGCTTGAGTCTCTATAACTGTCAGACTTTCTCATCTGGGAAAGCCCATTGCACAAAGCATTCAGAATAGGTATACAGAAGATTTCTGTCAGTGAAATCAGGGGAGATTTTCTTTCAGCGTCCAACCCACAACAAAGTGTCTTTGTTATGCCTCTGACTGAAAAGCAGCAGCATTTAAGCACCATGTTTATTTTCACATTATTATCATCTAAATCTATAAGTAAAGGATTTATAAATTTATTTTCAGTTCAATAGAACTGACACCTGTTTGAACCAATCTTCCTCTTCTAAATATACCTTGTTCATTTGTTACTCTATTGACATTCTGCCAAAAGGCTTCTATTATTCCTTTAGGTACAACAGTGTTCCAAGGTCCTTATTTGTTCTTCACAGTAAATGCCTGTGTGTGTTTATCCCATGTTTGTTGTACAAGGAATGAGGAAGGAAGGAAGGAAGGAAGGAAGGAGGGAGGGAGGGAGGGAGGGAGGGAAGGATGTGAATTAAAGATGGGCACGAATAAAAAAAATGGTGTTTCGTTTGTCGTTTAGGGGGGTCCGTTTCAGTTTGTTTCTGTTTTTCACAAATTTTTGCAAAAAAATCATTTTTGTTTTTATTCGTTTCGTTACCATTTCGTTACCATTTATTTCAAATTTTTGTGATTTTGTTTTAGCATTAAAAGCAGTTCAATGTATTGCCGTAACAAAAACGAAACAGACGACAGAATTTCTGGTGTTTCTGTTCATTTCATTTCATTTTAGAGACAAAATTCATTTGTCGTTTCGTTACGTAACAAAACGAGAAAACGGAAATGGAAACGAAAAATTGTTCGTTTCGTGCCCATCTCTAATGTGAATGGAATTGAAAAAAACCACAAAAGTATCCAATATATGCATCAATAATACTAATATTCAGAAATATTTTTAAATATTTCAGACACTGGATTGTTTAAACAGCTTCATAAAACAGGCAGCATATTAAACATTGATATTTGATCCGGTTACTTTGAAGATAAGCACTGTCATAGTTTTTTTTTTCAGTACAGACAATAATTACTACCCATGGAACATAATGAGTGAATCATAATGGTTGTCTTAAATATGAGGCAACCAGACCAGCTCAGGCATTCTCCATAGGCTTAGATTTCCTTATGAACTGGAGGGAGAACAAATATGCTCTCTGTGCACAGGAGAAAATATGATGGGACCTACATACTGCTCCAGATAGGAGACTGACGTGTTTCAGGTTTCGCCGGATAAAACTTTATCTAACCTAAATCTATGCCAGGCCTCACTTTAATTTTTCAGATACATTTGGGTAGCTGATTATAATAGGAAAACCATTTGGAAATAATGGCAGACACTGGGATCACACCCCATGGCTGCACTGGACTGGGGACAGGCAGCTTGGTTGCCATCTGGTGTCCCAGGCTTGCCTGATGCGTGTCAGAGTGGGGCATCTTTATAAGTTGATCCTGCCTTTCAGCAGGTGACATGGCCCATCCTGTGGATCCAGTGTGAAGGTAGCTGGATACGGATTTTGGGCCCACCACTCCTGATTGGCACCTTGAACAGAAGGCATGCAAGAAATGTTTCCCCTATCTTGCATTGATTGCCCAAAGAAGAGGTACTCTCTGGGCAGTTTACAATTTAATTATGCAGGCTACACATTGCCCTCCTGCCCAGCAAGCTAGGTATTCATTTTACCAATCTCAGAAGGATGGAATGCTGAGTGAACCTTGAGCCTGCTACCTGGGATTGAATTCCAGGCTGTAAGCATAGTTTTAGGTGCAGTACAGTAATTTAACCACTGTGCCACAAGGCTCATTAACAAGTTAAGTCAATTGTCTCCCTAGTAACACCCATCCCTGTGTCTTGTCTCCTCATTTCCAGGCTGGGCAGGTAATGTTTTACATTTTTGGCAGCTCTGGATGAAATTTACAAGCACAGCTTCCTTGGGGTTGAGGTACAGGATGAAGGCTAACCAAATTCAGACAGATGGGTGTGTCACATGTGCAGTTTTTTCAACTGCATAATGATTGCAGTAGAATGGTAGAATGGTGAAGGGGGAGCAATGTTGTTGTCTCTCCCTCTTCTCAGCACGCGCGCACACACACAAGGAATAAATATGGAGTTGATAGTGAATTGGATTTGAAGGGTAGAAAAGGAAAATGACCTGGAATAGGGAGGTATTTGATTTGGGACTCTTTTGAGCAGCCTCCAATCAATATACAGTTTCACTTCAGAAAACAAAACTCATGGATTTTCATTGCATCTGCTATTTAAGAGTTTTAATAAAAAAAAACCCATTTCACATTGTTTCGGAAAAACAAGAACAAAAAAGGCAATAGATTTATGCAGCCGATTGTTTAATTAAGTCATGAAATCCATAGTTCCTGAGTGTTAGAAAACAAAATGAAATCAGTAGCATGAGAGACTGTCATAACCTGTGAGGAGATTTAAATTGTAAATCTCTCCTTGAGATAGGACAAATCATGAATTGTGCAAAATGGCTGGAGCTTTCTTAGGCATGACCCTCAGCAGAGACACCTGGGAGCACAGGTAAGACCTTGAATGGAACAATTATCTTCCTTTTTGTCAGTTCCTTAGCTAGCTTCTTACATATGCAAGATGGATCAAAGATTCACAGCCTCCTGTTGCCACCAACCAAACTAGCAGTAGATCTAAAATGCAAATTGAAAGCCCAGCTTCGGATAATTGACATCTTCCCCGTGAGCTTGCTGTTGGAATTTTACATAAGAAACTTAATTGGACAAGGACCTTTTTGTAGGAAATCACCCCTGGCCTCACCTTTCCTCTTGCTCTACTGATACTGATGTTTGGTGGGTTCCTGTGTGCCATTGTCACCAATCTGTACTTTCTGGTGTCCTTCTTTGGCCTGTTTAGGCCTTGAGACTTGGTAAGAGTTCTCCTTGCTGTAGTGCCCATGTTGAGCAAAATAACAGCTTAAGAGAAGCCATGGGTACATCTATCAATTCTGGAAGGCCTTCAGCAAAGAGCCTCTTGCTGGTGTAGGGAAGTAATCTTGTCCCCTAAAGTGAGAAGGTAAAGGTAAAGGTTCCCCTTGCATATATGTGCTAGTCATGTCTGACTGTAGGGGCAGCACTCATCTCTATTTCTAAGCCAAAGAGCCAGTGTTGTATAAGTCCATGGCTGTGTGGCCGGCATGGCCGTACACACTTCTGCACACAGAACACTGTTTACCTTCCTGCTTTTTACCGCAGTACCTATTTATCTACTGGCATTTATATGCTTCCGAAATGCCAGGTTGGCAGGAGCTGGGGTTAACAACGGGAGCTCAGTCCGCTGCACGGCACCCGAGCAGCCAACTTTGCAGCTGACCATTTCAGCACTCTAGTCCACTGAGCCACCACTCCCCCTTGATGATGTCACATCAGTAGTATAATGTTCCCCAAGGAGCTGTTGCTCCGGGTCCTAAATATTGTTTCTGGAACATCAGATAAACATTTTTTTGACCCAAGTATTTATTATAGATTCAGTTTTAATCTAGGTGATTTTAATCCTACTGATTGATGCTTATTTTGTGACACCATAACTCTTTGCTTACTCTTGCTTTTATATTTTCAACATCGTACTCTTTTTTTAAAGTTAGCGTTAAAGGCCAATGTTGAATACTTAAGTTATCATATTTTTATGATTACTGTAAGATAAAAAGGTGTTGATAGAAACATTGCCACAGACTACAAAGTCACATTGCTGTCATTTTCTGTTGAACATTTGATGACCAATCCCATTTCTAGACCAAAAAAATGCCAATTTAAAAAGAAGTCCCATAAAAATTGTTCTGCCCAAGTATAATGTATTTTATATAATTTATTTTATGTCTTAGTACAGTTTTGTATTTTTCTTGAAGTAAGTGATCAATCAAAGTACTAAAGCTGACTTGGGCTACAGAGAAAATCTGAATCACTATATATATTATAATATTAGATTATATCAAACTTTATTTAGCATTTTGGAAGTGTTTTGAGATTTAAACATCTTGTTATTATTCTGATAAATTCTGTAGCAGATTTTGAGATATACAAACTATTATTCTGATAAGTTCTGTATCAGGCTTGATTTCATTTTATTTTGCTGATAGAAACTGAACCACTCAAGTTTGTAAATCTAATCTTATTGATGCTGAATGTTTAACTTCTGCTTTTCAGGCTTCCTGTGACCTTTGACTATAAACAATGAGTTGGTTGCAGAGTATTCCACAGAACTTTCTGACTCTGTTGTCCAACTACTCTCCTTAGTCCTCTGCTTTCCCCTGCCTCAAAATATTCTTCAGAGGTTTCAGGAACAATCTAGAACAATGAGACAGGTGACCAATGGTTGTACATTTCTACAACAAATACTATGGGTGGAATAATCTCCAAGGAAAGATGTGGAAGAAGACACTGGATAACTTTTTATATTGGCCCAAATTCTCTTGCATAGCCAAGCTAGTCTAATGAAGATATAAGTTAACAAATCACTCTGGACATTCTTGCTGAAATCCTGTATCTTTCAGTCTGTTCCTTCAGTCTGTTCCTCCCTGGTGCCAAAGCATCACCAACACAGTCCATGCCTTAAAAATTACACTACTTGTATTATATCCGGAGTAACTGTACAAGAGGATTTTAGACCAGCCATTCTCAACAGCAAGTATATGGCCTCCTGGGAGGCCCTAGCACATTGGAAACACAGTCTGGAAAAAAATCTTCATGCATTATCTTATAAACGTCATTAGGCTTATGCAATTCTGATTGGGCCTATATTTATTTTGCTTTACACTTATGGCCATGGCCCAAAAAAGGTTAAGAATAGCTGTTTTACACAATGATAGAAGAGCAGTAATAAATAATAATTAATAATGCAGCATTATTAATTTGTATTTTATTTTGCTACTTCAAAATAATGTACTGTTGTAGAGATGGGCACGACTCAAAAAAATGGTGTTTCGTTTGTCGTTTGGTCGTTTACGGGTCCGTTTCGGTTCATTTTTGTTTTTGTGATGTTTTTTGAAAAAAATTTCATTTTCATTTCGTTAGGTAACGAAATGAAAAAATGAAAACAAAAACAAAAACTTGCTGTTTCGTTAGCATTCTTTTTAGTTCAATGCATCTGCTGCAACGAAAATGAAAAACACGGCAAAATTTGGTCGTTTCGTTTTCGTTTTCATTTTGTTTTTTAAAAAAATTTCATTTCATTTTCGTTGTGTAATGAAATGAAAAAAACAAAAACGAAAATGAAAAATCGCTCGTTTCCTGCCCATCTCTATGCTGTTGTTTATTTTCTAATTTAACAAAACTGTCTGAGCTGTCTAAAAGAATAGTGTCAAGAGTTGCTTACTTGGCTATTCAGCTATACTAAAAGAAATTATGATCTAATGAATTTTAACTCCTTAACACAACTGGCCAATGCACTTTGTTTTCATAGGTCAGCCTAGCTTTGCAATTTGATTCAAGATTGTTTTATAGAAAACTGAGACACTTTTTCTTTATGACAAATTGGGTCTTCTACAGGTTCTCAGTGTCCTTGCATGGTTTAGTGCTCCATATTAGATGTCACCAAATAGCTATATGGCAAAGCATAAAGAGATAATATTGACTCACGGCTCATTGAGTTCATTGGTGTTTGTCTATGGGTCATTGCTAGTATGGCAATTTACATACAGCATGATCTCTAAGTACAGACATTGGGGGGATTTAATGTGCTTAAATGTGAAACAAAATGTAGCGAAATAACAGGTTTTCCTATATTAAAATTGGTTATTTTTTTAGTCCAATCTTTTATATTATAGATTTTCATGTATTAGGAAGGTATCATAGAAGCCATGTACCAAAAATGCATGCATCATAACAAAATGAGTTGACGTATTGTTGTCTTGAATTGGCAGAAATCACACTTCACAATGAGATCTAAACCTGTGATGAAAAAGTAGATAAGTATATGAAGCTGCCTCTGAGCATTGTTCTTTCCCATCCTATCAGATGACTAGGGGCACTTCAGTCAGGATGAGAGAAATCTGACAGAAAGAACTTGAATCTGTTTCTGCAGCAGCACCTGCCATCCTCATTGGTGCATCTCTTCATCGCTCTTCGGTTTCAATTTATTTTAATATAGCCAATTATCTTAAGGGGAACATGTCATGTTATTGTTCGAGGCAGTGGGGCTGACGTTTGTAAAAATGGCAAAATAAGAATGCAAGCAAAGAAATGTGGCAAATTCCAAAAATGAAAGGGAGAGGGAAAGAGAGAGCAAAATGAGTGACAATTCTAAACAGACAAAAACAAGAAGGAAGAGGGAAAGCATGTTGATATTGCCTCATATTGTAGCTGCCCACCTGTATCAGTCTATAACCTCTGTAGCACCTTTCTGCAGAAACGAATGCTGGAACAGACCCACTGTTCTTATCTCCTTCGTAGAAATATGGGTAAAATAAAATAAGCACCTTAACTGTAACTGCTTCAAACCTTAATCTATGAATATCATATGGCTACTCTTATAGAATAACAAATTCAGCTTTCCAAAACATATAAATTATTCACAGGGACTCATATGAAAATTCAACAGTTTGTATAAACAAAGGTCTCTGTGGGGATGTTCCCATGATCACAGCTAGTTTCAGTGGACTGATTAATTAATCTGGGGTAAATATCATCCTTTGGCTCTGTCCTCCAAGTTTAAGCACATATTAGAATAATTAGTGCATGCATAAATAAACAGGGGTTGGGTGGGTAAATGTCACTTTTCAAGCATTCTGAGAATTTGGTGATCAAGGTGTACCAGAGGTAGTGAGGACCAGGGAGAGTTTATTTCAGCTTGTTATTCACAAGGATGTACACAAATGTGATCTTGTTGTTTTATTGAAATGTGTGGGGTGTAAATAACATTAGATTTACCTCCCCATGGCAAAGAAAAAGAATATGAAAGAGAGAGGGAGAGAGAAAAAAATCTCACACAGACCCAGAAGACTGAATGCTTAATTCATGCAATTTTCATTTTATATCCCTGTTTGTTGAGCCATGTTTCTGGCTATGAATAACTAGGGCTTCCACATCTTTTTTGTAGCAGGCTGGTTGCTCATGACAGTCAAATGCAACTTTTTATGCTTAGAATAGCTGTGTGTGCAATGATTTTACAAGTATTCTGTTTCCATCCCTGACAGAAGCAATTGTGGCTTGACTCCTGCCAACGACTCCCTTTTGAAGGAGTCTCTTTTATTACATACTTTGTCTGAAGACTTTGTGTGTGTAACAGAAAGTATTTGAAGGCTATTCCTTTTCTCATCACTGGTCCCCATGATATAAAGAGCAAGTTTAAATGTGTTTCTCACCAAAGGCTCCCTGCTGATGTTTCTCTTGTATCACTCTGCCCCAATGATGCATTCCATGCCTATTTGAGTCAGAGCAAGCTATTTATAGCTGCCTAGATGCCCTAAGCACATTCGATCTTGCCTGATTTTGGAAGCTAAGCAGGGTCAGCCCTGGTTAGTACTTGGATGTGAAAACAGCCAACCCAACCAAACCCAACAACCAACAAAGGCAAACAGTCATCCATATAGATGGACATTTAGGCGGTTACTTCACATCCCGTTCATCCCTCCTTGCTGTCCTGCTTGGGACCGGTACAAAAAAACCTTACTTCACGTCCATAGCGTGACAGCAAAAAGTTGTCTCGGGCACACCCCTGGAACCGGAAACAGAATGTGACAAGCTGTATCTGACCCTGGGCTGGGGAATTCTCTTGTCACGGTTCGTTCCCGGTTCCTATTCCAAGACAAGGGACTGTGTGGTAACAACTGTCATGCAACAAACAGTGTCCACCTAGTGGTCAACGGCTGAAACACCATGCAGTGCAAATGTCTGTTAAAGAAAGTACTGAAAATTCTGTAGCATTGACGTGTAAATCCCGGAAGACCAGTAAATCGAAATATCGAAAAAGTTTTATTTACAATATTTTAAAAAGGGTTAAGAAAGCAAGACAAATTCAGAATTTGTCACAGAACAAGACCGTGAAGTAATAGTTGTCATGAGACAAGTAATCACGCCCGTGAGTAAATGGATACAGGGACTGAACAGGGACAAAACCACGTGATCGCAAACAACACTGTCATGGTACAAATGTAATCATGGAACAAGGTAGGACATGAAGTAACTGCCTTACTGCAGTTTGGTGCAGTTCACTGGATTGATCCCACATGAGAAAGGACCCTGCTCGCATGTAGTCTGTATGAATGAGCAGCAACTCAGATTTTCTAAGGTTCTTTTTTGTGTGTACAGTCTAATTGTGAGCAGGAATTACTCCTCTTCAAATCTGACACAAACATGTTCACACTGCCAACATTTATAATGTCTGAACAGGTCTCTCATCTTATTAAGATGAGGTATTTGCAGCTTAACCACCTAACATGTTAATTTTCACATTCCTTTTTATAAGCAGACTAAGAGCTGCAATTTTAACATTAAAATGGTGTCACTTTGGTTTAAAGTAAAGAAAAATATCTTCTGTATTCTCCCCCACATACTGATGCAAAAGCTTTCAAGAAGAAGATTCTTAAGTCACAATAATATGTAGGCTTTCTCTGACTATACTCGCCCTTGGAAATTTATGACTCAAAGAATATGGAAGAAGATATTTCAAAGATGTTATTGGAAAAGACAAGTGTTTTTCTCTCCAGGTTCTTTTTCCTCATTAACAATGGGCTGTGCAGTTGTGGTGGGTGCACGCACATACAGTATTTACATCCACGAACCAAAGCTTTCCCATTTTCTCCCTCTGTCACCGGGCTCTTAATAAAAATCTTATATTTTTTACCAGAATCCATTGAAAAGAATGCACATGTGTCCACACAACTATATTAGTTTTTGTTTCTGCCCAAGAAACAGAGGAGATGCAAGGAGGTGGTTTAAGTTACTGTATATACTCGAGTATAAGTCGACCCGCATATAAGTCGAGGCCCCTAATTTAACCCCCCAAAACTGGGGAAACGTATTGACTCGAGTATAAGCCTAGGGTAGGAAATGCAGCAGGGCCTGGCAACTCTTCCTTTGTGAGCTGGGGGAGAGGTGTGTGATGTTTAAACTTAGCCACTGATGCAAGTGCTTGGGTCAGTGGCTAAAAGTCATTTTAAACATCGTGTGTCGCTCCCCTGTGATGCAGAGGGGGGGTCAGGAGAAGCGGCATGCAATGTTTATAATGACTTTTAGCCACAGATGACTTGCCTCAGTGGCTAAAAGTATTGACCTGAATATAAGCTGAGGGTCCCCTTTTTCAGCCCAAAATTAGGGCTGAAAAACTAGGCTTATATTTGAGTATATACAGGACTTTCAGAACCATCTTCTAATCTTAGCTCACATTTTTCAAGGGGTTGTCTCAAGGTTGGAATTATAAGCAAGACAAGCCATTGCCCACCCAGAACAAAATAAAGAGACAGATGAAGTTTTTGGAGTTAATAAGGGCCACAATTTATTAATTATATTAAGTATACTGTGATAACCGTAGATTAAAGAGGGTCTGTGCCGTAGCGCAAATGGTAGCTCCTTTAGGTGTTATCACTTCCCAGCCTCTCCAGTTTAAGAGATTCGACCAGCATGATGTATAATGCCTTGGTTAAGGTGCATAGCAGGTACTAGAGCCTTCTTACCCTCCAGAATCTGACAACCATTGGCAGGCCTTACTTATCTGACAGGGGCTCCTATTTAGCTATACCTATTGCTAATTCTAATTTATTAAATGTATCCATGAGGTCTGCCAAGCACCTTAATGATGCACCATAATGGAAGAACATACTAGAACTAACACCACTTGCGCTAACCGGTAATTGTGACCAATAAGGGAAATTTTGATTATACCTATACCCAGCCGTGCCTTGCAGATGATGGGATGGGCGAAAACACACTGTCACTGTGGGCCAATTTGAGTGACAGCCAAAAATTCCCATCTGGCTCCGAAGTGACCAGCAAGCTTCACCATCCACAAGATAGGGTGGAGGGAGGGGAGCCTTGAAGTGTGCAGGCAGAGGGTGCGGAGCACGCATGGGCCTTAAATAGGCTTGCTCCCCACCCCAACAGCCTACATAAATTGCACTAGACTTTGACCCCCTTTTGCCTCGGTGGGCAAAGAAGCCCCGCCCGTGAAGAATTCATGAACGGAGCTGCCATTCTTTCACCACCACTACCATTTCAAAGCCTTAATTGTGTAATCCAACAGTACCCTTGGAAAATGCTATCAGTTACCTTGGCTGAACTTACCTACCAGACCAGAAGTGCTGGAATAGATGTTCAAGACCTTATTCTTTCCTCTCAGTAGCAGTGATCTGAGTCATCCATTTGTAAAAATAAAATAAAATAAAATAAAAATGTATGATAGACCCTAGCCGTGTAGCTAGATGGAGCAATATATGAATTAAATAAATAAATAAATAAATAAATAAATAAATAAATAAGGATTCTAGAGAGTGTTGGGCTCTCTTCTGCCATTTCCTCCCCCCATTCCTCGACCAGCGCCCATCTGGACAGTAAATTTTATTGAATATGCTTGAGTTGTCACTATTTCACAAGATGCACCAAGAGATATACTATGAGAGTCAACATTAGCACTCGCAGTTTAATACAAGAAATGGCTATGTTTAGTTTACTAAACCACTTACTTCAGAAGCAAGTGCAGAAAAGGTTACTGCAAAGTAAATCAAAAGAGCAGAATCATGGCCATGAAATTCTTTAGACAGTGTTTAATAGAGGAAAAGGGCATTTGCTCAATTATACATGTACAAGAGCATTACTATTGTCATCTGAAAAAGTTGGATAAAATTAGAGAAGTATGCAATGATAGAGCTATTTGTCTCTGTTCTTTCTACTGCAAAACCTCAATATATTATGTGAAATAAACAATGTAATTCCTTTGCTTACCTGTCTGCCTAACTTTATTTTTGCCGTACTGGCTCTCTAGAACATGTTTTTTAATTTGGTGGTGTCATCCTAGGTCCAGAGTGTGCTGGATAAAAAGGATTATATAAATATTTTCACCTCTGCTTTGGGGCCTGGTTATGGGGTGGATACAGCTCTGATTACCCTGTTGGATCTTTCTGGCAGCTGGACAGAAGGGTATCATGTCTTCTGTTAGGTTTGCGGGGCCTTTTGATATAGTTAAGCATGATATCATTCTGTGCCACCTCTCTGAAAAGGGACTTTGAGACGCTGTTCTACATTGATGATGGTCCTTCCTGAACAAATTCAGAAGGAGGTGATGGGGGCTGCCTATATAGGTGTAACTGTGTTATTTAAGGCTTCTCTAAGTTCTCCATGGTTGGCATGGCATTGCCTGTTCTTTGCCCAAATACCGAAAAGAACAAGCTGGGGGAGACAGTTGCTTGGTGCTTGGGGCTCAGCATAAATAAATAAATAAATAAATAAATAAATAAATAAATAAATAAATAAATAAATAAATAAATATTTCTGAGCCCCAAGCGCCAATCAGCTTTAGTGCAGGCTTGGTGCTGGCAAAAAAAGAAAAAGAAAAAAGGAAGTGGGGAAAAGGTGGGATTTGTAATTTTTAATCGTTCATTTTTATTTGGGGCTGGCAAAAAAATGTTTAAAAATTGCTCCTTTTCCCCACCCCATTGGGTGGGCGAAAAGGAGAGTTTTTTAAACTTTTTTTGCCAGCCTCAAGGCTGCACTACAGCTGATCGGTGCTTGGGGCTCAGCAAAAAATAAAATAAAATAAAAGTTTATACACACACACACACACACACACACACACACAGAGAGAGAGAGAGAGAGAGAGAGAGAGAGAGAGAGAGAGAGAGAGAGAGAGAGAGAGAGAGAGAGAGAGAGAGTAATACCTCGGATAACGAATGCCCCTGATAATGAATTTTTCAGATAACGAATTGCAATTTCCAGGTATAGGGCTGCCTCGGATAACAAATTTTCCCTATGGGTTGCCTCGGATAACGAATCACAATTTCTAGGTATAGGTCTGCCTCGGATAATGAATTTTCTCTATGAGCTGTCTTGGATAACAAATTTTCCTATGGGCTGCCTCGGATAACGAATTTCCAGCATACATAGGTAGAAAAGAGTCATCCCAGGCTGCATCACATTTTTACCTTTACAGTGCACTTTATAAAGAGTTTTGAGCAAAAAAACAGGTGTCTGTGTCATTTTCCTAGGCTCTGGAACAGATTAATTGGTTTCCCATTCATTCCTATGGGAAACCGTGTTTCAGATGATGAATTTTTTTTGTTAACAAATTTCCTCAGAGAACAAATTAAATTCGTTATCCAAGGTACCACTGTATATATAAATGAGGTGGGGGAAAGGCGGGATTTGGGGTTTTGGTTTTGTTGTTGTTGTTGTTGTTGTTGTTTTTTTTTTTTTTTTTTTGCTGCCCCCAAGCCTGCGCTACAGCTGATTGGTGCTTGGGGCAGCAAAAAAATCCCACCTTGGGCTCAGCAAAGAAACAAATTTAAAAAATTAAATATCCCAATTTCCTTGTGCCTGATTGGGTGAGGGGAAAGACAAGATTTTTAAACATTTTTTGCTGCCTTCAAGCCTGCACTACAGCTGATCAGCGCTTGGGGTGGCAAAAAAATCCTGCCTTTTCCTGCACTCAATCAGATACTGGAAGTTACACAAGCACCACAGAGAGAGAGACACAGAGAGAGAGAGAGAGAGAGAGAGAGAGAGAGAGTACACAAACAGAAAATGAAACAAAACAAAAAAACAAAATGAATTTTTTTAAAAAAAATCTTTCAAACAAAAGAAAAGAAAAGAAAACAGAACAAAGCAAAGCAAAAATGAAATGAAATGTTATTTTAGTATTTCATGCCCATCTCTATTTTTTTCCTATTTAGAATTAGGCACCTTCTGGAAAATTGTGCAAAGTCAGAACCAGAGTGACTGCACATATGTAGACTAGAGATGGGCACGACTTGAAAAAATTTTTTTCCAGTTGTCGAGTTGTCGTTAGTCGGGCTGGTTCCGTTTCGGGTCGTTTCCATTTTTCGTGAAAATTCGCAAAAATTAGTCAGTTCGCTTTTTCATTTTTTCGTTTTCATTAGTACTGGTTTTTTGGGGGGTAGCGGGCTCCTGGAGGCACCTCTCTGGGGTGGGTGCCTCCTCTGGCCTGCTATAAAGGGAAAGCGGGCTCCTGGAGGCACCCGTGGGTGCCTCCTATCCTCACCCACTAGGAAAGGGAAGTAGGCTCCAAGAGACCCCTCAACATGGGGGTCTCCCCTCCTCACCTGCTGCTGCTGCAAAATGGTATGCAATAGCCATATGGATATGCATACCAGTTGCAGACAGTGAGACTAGTGATGGCAGTGAACCCAGAGCCATAGGTGATGCCTAAGGCTCTCGCACCACCATGTCTCACACAGAAGGGAATTGTACTTGCGTGTAGTGCAATGCAAGTAGATCTGGCTTAGGGTTAAGGTGGGTTAGTGCAAGGGTTAGGGTTAGGCTAGTGACGGGTAAGGTTACGGTGGGCTAGTGGGTTGCACCTCTGGGTGCCTCTCTGACCCACTAAGAAGACAGTCTGTGACCTTTTACCATATGTGGTGGACATGTAAAGAGGCAAAGGCATATTGGAAAATGGTAAAACTATTTTTAGAAAGATATTTGAAAATTAAGATAGAGCTTAGACCAGAACTTTTCTTATTAAATATAGTAGACATAAATATTTCATATGATCAGAGATATGTACTTCACCATGTAATTGTTGCTGCAAGGATACTGTATGCGAAATTCTGGAAACAACCTAATGCGCCAACAGAGAAGAATCTCTACGAAAAGATAAGAGAATGCATCGAAATCGACAGACTCTCCGGCTATTTAAAGGGAGACTACGATGAGATCTCTCGGAAAAGATGGCAAGAAGTAACAAACCTATTAGTACTGTGATAATATTTGGCAATCTATCAATATGTTAAATCACTACTTTTACTTTGCTTGACATATTCAATGTAAAAAATTTTAAGAAAAAACTGTACCCTCTTTTTCCCATACCCCTTCCCTTTGTTCCCTCCTTAAAAACCCAATAAAATTATTCAATAAAAAAAAGACAGTCTGTGACGTATGGGTAAGGACTGGAGTCAAGGATTAGGGTTAGGGTTAGGGGGCTAGGGCAGGTTTTAGGGGGCTTTTTGGCACATCCCAGAAGTCTCCATGGCCAAGTGGCCATGCGATTGGTGGGATGGCTCCAAAAATTTGCATGGTCGTCCACTCCCACATGGCTGGCCACTCGGCCAGCCCATCATTGCGCAGGTGTAAAAAAAAATAAAAAAATAAAATAAAATCAATGGAGGACAGAGGAGGAGAGGAGAGACATTTTGTTGCAAGAAAAAAACCCACTGCTACTGTGAAAAATCTGGCAGTTTATAAATTTTCACGAGTCCCACCAGAGCAGCCCAGGACGGGGGATGGGGGGGAGGCCGGGGACCTCCAGAAACAACCCCTCTGGTAGGTGCCCTGAGGCACGGCAGGCATTTTTCCGCCTGCTTTTTGGCCGGGAACTGGGTTTTTTTAACTTTTAAAAACTTTTTTCTGTGCCGCGTGGCATCGCGCGATCGCGCGATGCAAGGAACGAGCACGACAAATCAGACCAAAATTTTTCGTTCGTCAGTTCGAGCTCGAAGTCTGGCAGAGTAATTCCCGTTACCGTTTCTGTAGAGTAATGGAACCAAGTAACGGAAACGGAAACGGGAATACCGCTAAGTCGTGCCCATCTCTAATGTAGACAGTAATTGGTATCAGGAGAGACTCTGGTAACACAAGGGTGCTGGGATGCTTAGGGGGGACATCTGATTTGCTTATGCTTTAATTTATTGAGGATTAAACTTCCAGTTTTAGAGGTAAGTGCTGTCATCCTGCAAAGGTAAATCAAACATGCTGCTACTTCTTTTCAGATGTTACTTTCAAATAGAACGTTTGAGTTCCATCAACTCTGTGAGGCCTTGTGGTTTTGATAGCCAACAAAACCACAGTCAATTCAGAGGTAAATCAATAATTCAGAAGAAAATGTGATAATTTGGTTTGAGTTCAGATATAGTGGTCCAGCAATGCATGGACCAAGGGACGATGGTTTGTCAGATCAAGAATGAACAATGAAGGCAAGCACTCCCTTTCTGACTTATTCTCAAATGCCTGATTGTAATATATCTGGGGTAGGCAGCTTCGGATGGTCTCAGTTTGTAATTCTATTCACCTTTAGGCAGACAGCCAAGGGTATCAGTTTAGAGGGGTTTAAATCCAACAATATTTGAAGGGCTGCCCTTTGTCCATTCTACTATAAATGTCTCTCCAGAAATAAATCCCACTGGATTCATTGGATCTACTCTCAGTTAAGTACAGATGGGATTTCAGCCCAGAACAATAATTTCTCCATTGTATCCAATACTGTGGTTTAAGCACTACCTGGAAACCAGGATTATAAACAAAAGGGGCAAAAAGCTGTAGGGGGAAAGCAAAGCCATAAACTTCATGGTTCATTCCTATAAAGATGGATAAGTGAAGACAAAGATGCTATATTGGTGGGGGGGAAGCATGAATTTTGAAAATGTAAATATGCAACACTTAGGGGGACATTTTTAATTGGCATTTTTAAAAAAATGCAATTAAAGTTCTTTTAGAGATGCCCAGAGAGGAATTTGTCTTCCTTCAAGACAAAACATATCATTCAAGAAGTGATGAGGAATATTTGTATGACATGCGCAGGTAGTGAAAAGGACAGACTGATATGCAGATGAATGCTGTCTTCCTTTGATAGAATTCTTATTTAGCCATTTTCTCACATTTCCTCTGCCTGCAGTGACTTTGAATTTTCTTAATTTAATTATTGGTGACATATTAGGCAGTGGTTGCTAACAGGGTGGCCCTCAAATCAAATATGGATTAAAAGAACCACAGGGCTGATTTACACATACAATTTACACATCAGATGCAACAGGCATGTGTAGATGGGATCATCACAAGTCTAACAGCACTAATCCGATGTTCACACTATCTTGAGATGTAATGTTATTGCATGAAATTCCATGACTGCCATCAAGGCAGAATAACTTAATTCAATTAACTGGAGTTGAGCTATATATTGATATATTTACACATTTAATTCAGCATTTAATCATGCTGGCTTTGTCAAGAACTGCTGAATGATCAACACAATCCAAGCTGCCTGGTTGCTACTAGAAAAACACAGAGAGGAAAAGAAACTGGTGCCTGGAATGTTCTTTGACTTTGGGAAAGCTTCTGACCGAGTCCCACATTATATCACCTGGTATGCACTGCAACATCATGGTGTCTTAGAGGGACTTGTTAGTTGGGTCAAACTGCTCTAGGAATCACCAAGAGCCATGTGCACAGAAGGATGAAGCCATTAGCCTGGTGCACTGAAGGATTTTCGTATCACAGTTGGGGTCCACCAAGGATCAGCGTTCTCCCTGATTCTTTTCATTTTCATTATGAATGCAGTCACTTGTGATCTGCAAAATCTCCTTTATGCTTATGACATCATGTTTTTGTTGAAGAGTAAGGTAGATCTTGAGCACCAAGTCCAAGCATGGAGTTACTGCCTGGCAATATTTGGGCTGTGCCTAAATGTGAGGAAGCTGATGACAAACCCAAATGAACTTGGTAGAATCCAAATTGTTGGTACTGACCTACTGAGAACTGAGGACTCAAATACCTTGGTTCCATGATGACAGCCTATGGGAGTGTGAATCATGAAGTCATCTCAAGGATCAATGGTGCATGGCAAAAATGGTATACTACAACAAGCATCATGTGCAACAAAAAGATCAGCAAACATTTAAAGTCAAAGATCTATTACAACCATCATGCAACCTGTTGCAGTCTATGGCATGCAATGCTGGCTGATGACTAAAGATGGTGATCGCCACCTTGGTGTCACGGAGACAAAGATGCTACAATGGACTTCTGCCCTTACACAAAATGATTGTGTGTGCAATGACAACATCCAATATGAATGCGGCATCATACCAATCCCTGACAGGATGTGTGAAACCAGACTGCAATGGTATGGACATGTCTTGTGTGCTGATGAGGAAACTCTAGTCAAAAAGGGTCTCACCCCGGAGGTCAGTGAATGCCGAATGAGGGGACGACCAAAACCATGCTGGATGAACACCCTTGACAATGACATGAAGTTGTCCAGGTTCACCCAGACCAAGCCCATGACCATGCAAATTAGAGGGCAAAAACCAAAAGAGAGGACCACACCACCAAGTGGGACAGACACTAAGAAAATAAGAAGAATTCAGTACAAATGTTTGTACTATATGGGCACAATGTATGGCTGGATATTTTTCCCTGACTTAAGGCTGGGTATAATATTTTTTTTTTGGAAATCACAATTTTTATAGTGATATAGTTGCTTGCTATGAAAGTTTTAGATAATCATTAACAGATTTTAAATTGTTTTAATGACACTTGTCAGTTTCCTGCTCAATTCACTGTCCACATAACTGCAAACAAAGAAGCGGCCAGTGCAATGCAGAAAGTGTTGCTTGGCTGTCTATTAACACAGATGGTGATATGACCTATTGCCCCCAAGCATCCATAGAAGCAGGCAAGTGACTTCGCTAGATTTGTGAAGCTATGACTGCATTTTCAGTCATGCTGTTGGTGGCTAGAGGACCAGGACACAAGCCCACAAACCGAAGACTGACCCAAGTCATGAACCATCACGGAGTTATGTTTGTAGAAAACATTTCCTACCTTGCTACCCAAGTATGGTAGCTGATGGAAATTTACACCGCTGAATCTTATCATGGAATCATGGAATAATTGAGTTGAAAGGAGCTTATAGGGTTGTCGACTCAACCAATATCTTGCAATATCCCCAAGAATTATGCCTTTCAGACATGCCTAAATTGGCAATTACAAGTCATCCAAGATTCTAGTGAAATTGTATGATTTATGGTTGCTCATAAGCCTTATAACTCCATCTCCTTTTGTGGTGTAACAATGACACATTTTACCCATGCTTATGACATATATTCACCATGTCCTTCCAATATCTATAACTGGGATGCTACAGAGATCTGCAAAGAAAATAATTGAGGATTATTCCTTTCTGGAATCATTAAAATAAAACTCAGTCTTGTCTTTACCATCATAGGAACATTTCATCAGAAAACATTTTCAGTTTTCAAACTAGTATCTGGAGACGTTAGCTGAATGGAGACTCTTTTATCGAGAATAAAACTGTATTGATAGACTCAGCTCTGGCAGACACCTCTTTGTAGTTTGCTTTCTTCTCCTTCTGAAGTTCTCACTGTTACTGAAATATAAAACAATACTGGTGATGATGAAAGTTCATATGTGACAGGCACCCTGGCATCCCATCTTCATCTGAGAAAGGATGGAAGTATTGTGTATAGAAATGCAAGGCAGAATGGTATCTCTGCTTAGTTTTATTTATGGCTTCTGTTGGTCTGTTGACAACATATTAGCAGAATGTCCCTTATTGATCTTCAAAAGAGTGTGAGAGCACAAAGACCAAACCTAAGAGAAATATGAGGTATACCATTCCCCAGGTCACAGAGCTATGTACATCACAACCTGGGTTTACGGTGCTTCAATCTCATCAGACTAGTTAAATTTCATTTTATATGAGGACACAGAGGAGTATTTTTACGAGAATTGGCCATGGATGAATAGTGTAGGTCTAGAATAGAAACAGAAAATGTATTGTCATTGTGTGTGTGTGTGTGTGTGTGTGTGTGTGTGTGTGTGTGTGTGTGTGTGTGTGTGTGTGTGTGTGTACCAAAGTCCTGTCCAAAGGATTCAACTTTGCAGTCGCCCCCAGACACATCCCCACTGAAAACATCATATGCGGAGTGGAAGCCAGCCTAACCAAAATCAACCCAGATGAAGCCAACAAAATCAGACTCGAAGTCACCAATATCCTCTGCTCCAGCAAACCACCCAGAAGCAATTTACACAAAGAAGAACAAAAAGCCCTCACCAACCTGAGGAAAGACAACAACATAATCATTCTCCCAGCAGACAAAGGCAATGCCACAGTGGTGATGAACACATCTGACTACCAAGCCAAACTATCCAACCTACTACAAGACCCTGCTTACATACCTTTGAACACAGACCCCACCACCTACCTGGAAAAAACCACCAAAGCCAAAATAAAAGCCTCACCCTTAAGTGAAGAAATCAAGCCAAGCATCATCCCCAGAGAGAAATCATCCAGATGCCCCAAGCTCTACGGCCTCCCCAAGATTCACAAAGAAGGAACACCTCTCAGACCCATAGTCAGCTCCATAGGCTCACCCCTACAAAACCTCGCCAAATTTCTTGCCAAACAACTCCAGCCCTATGCAGAATCCATCTCTTCATACGTACAAAACTCGTTCCACTTCATAGAAATTATAAAGAAACAAGACCTACAACCCAATGACCTACTCGTGAGCTTCGATGTTGTTTCGCTCTTCACACAAGTGCCCATTCAAGAAGCCTTCCACAACAAATACAACCCCCCCAAGCACATCCTAGATCTGACCAACCACTGCCTAACCAACACATACTTCATCCACAATGGACAAAGATACAAACAGATAGAAGGAGCACCCATGGGATCACCCCTCTCACCGGTCATCGCAAAACTATATATGGAACACTTTGAAACCAACGCGTTACAGAAGTCCGAACATAAACCCAAACTCTGGCTCAGATATGTTGACGACACCTTTGTTATCTGGCCACACGGGAAAGACAAACTGAACAACTTCCTCACACATCTCAACAGCCTACACCCCAAAATACAATTCACTATGG
This sequence comes from Phrynocephalus guinanensis, assembly GCA_037367245.1. Taxonomy (NCBI): domain Eukaryota; kingdom Metazoa; phylum Chordata; class Lepidosauria; order Squamata; family Agamidae; genus Phrynocephalus; species Phrynocephalus guinanensis. The sequence continues at coordinate 153,279,858 of CM074733.1, read as the reverse complement.
AAATAGAAGCCAACAACCAACTCCCCTTCCTGGACGTCCTAATCTACAAAAAACCCGACGGCTCCTTAGGACATACCATCTACCGGAAAAAAAACACATACAAACCGCTACTTAAATGCACAATCACACCACCACCCTGCACAGATCAACTCCGTAGCAAAAACCCTCATCTCCAGAACCAAACGCCTCGCTGACAAAGACCACCTAAAAACTGAATTACACACTCTCTCGAATGCTTTAATTGCGAACGGATTCCAAAAAAACACCATCACCAAACTAATCCCAAAAAGAAACACCCCCCAAGAACCAAGAAACAGAAGAGAACAACGGCACTGCCCTCCTCCCTTACATCAAAGGCACCACAGACAAAATCAGCAAAATTCTCCACAAACACAATATCAAGACAGCCTTTTGCACTGAACAAAAAATAGCCAACATTTTAAGAAACCCCAAAGACAAGATTGAGCTAGAAAACCAAGGAGTCTACGAAATACCATGCAAAGTCTGCCCAGCCACATACATCGGACAGACAAACAGGAGAATAAGCGCACGCATCGCAGAACACAAGAACGCAGTCAAAAAAGAAGAAAAATCTTCCTCTCTCTTCCAGCACATAAAAACAACAGGTCATGAAATTGATTTTAAAAGAACCAAACTCATCTCCAAAACTGAACACTTCAACAGTCGAATAATCATGGAAGCCATTGAAATAGAGAAACACCCAAACAACATGAATAAACGTGATGACACCTCCCGCTTGCCTGACATCTGGAAACTAGCCCTGGTCAACAGACGAGCCTCTGTCACAAAGACTGACACCAGGTCCAAAAGGACACAAGATGCCACCACCTTCCATCCCACCAAACACAAACCCAGACCCTTCCCACAGATGAAACGAAACCACCATCCAATAACAAAACCACGACTGCACCATCTACCGCTACTCCCCACTCCAGCCACCACATGGAGCACACTTACACACGCCAAAAAAACATTGGGAGACCACAGACACGCAGCCAGACCAAAATGAATTCACGACACAGGACCCCACTCCACCAAAGCCCAGGATGCTGCCAGAACGCCCATCACCAAGGTCGTTAAGAAACAAAAGGCTAATAGACACACATCCAGCACCTCACCCACACAGGATGTCTCTAAACAGCCATCTAACCCACCAGCAGTTAAGCCCTTAACGATCGCCTCAGCCACACAGCAGATCACAAAAGAACAAACGAACCTACAATCAGCAACAGAGCAAGCAAACCACACACCCCCAGCAGTATTTATAGAAGGACTTCAACTGAGATCACGCTTTGCTTCAAGAAGAAAGAAGCCAGAACACCAGCCTGAAGATGACGAGTGAGACCTCGTCGAAACGTCGCCAAAACAACCAGATTTCTACACGGGAAGAAACCCGAATCCACCCTAACATGCATATATATATATATATATATATATATATATATATATATATATATATATATATATATATATATATATATATATATATATATATATATATACAGTATACACATACAACAAAATTCACAGACACCCAGAGACCAAACCCAACACACACACACACACACATCAAAAATCCCCAAACACTCCCCCAACTACCAAAATACCCCCCCCCCAAAACCCCACAACAGACTGAGTAATACTGCCCAACCACTAACTGCTGGTGGTCCTTAAGTTCATTATTAAGTGCAAGTATAGCTCTGGGATAAAGACCGTTCAGAAAACGTATGGTCTGAGTTTTAATTATTCTGTATCATCTGCCAGAAGGCAACAGTTCACAGAGGTGGTGAGCAGGATGGGAAGAGTCTGAGAATGATGTGTGACTTCCTCAGACAGCGAGATGTGAAGATGTCATCCAAGGTTGGTAGCTGGAGCCCAATGTCTGGGCACTTTTAATTATTCTATGTAGAGCTCTTTTGTCCTTTAGTTTACAGAGCTGCTGCCATACCATGGAAGAATGCCATAGGTTAGGACACTCTCAATGGTTCTGTGATAGTAGGACAGAAGTAAATGCTGAGATAGGTTATCTTCCTGAGCATTCTCAGGAAATTCAGCTTCTTTTGACACTTCTCCCTCCCAAAGTCACATTACAGAATCCATCTGCTGTTATTCTGACTCCACTCTTTCTTTTCTGTTTCTTTTGAGTCACTTATAGAAAGTGTGAAATTACATAGAGAAAGGTCCCAAAACCGGAAGGTAGGGATCTCACTATTGATGTTAGCTTCCCCCTGTGTTTTGGTTTCAGGATATGGAACAGAAATCAAAGGAGAGATAAGCGATCCCCTGTGTGGCAGGAATACCCACATGAGATAAGCACCAGGCCTGGAGTTTGTTTTCTGTGTTGAGTGCCAGCAACCCAGGCAACTAGATCTCTCACTGAGATTCATTCTAAATGGTTGCTATAGTTAGTACAGGCCCAGTAACTAGAGATGGGCACGACTTAGCGGTATTCCCGTTTCCGTTTCCGTTACTCGTATCTGTTACTCTACGGAAACGGTAACGGGAATTACTCTGCCAGAATTCGAGCTCGAACCGACGAACGAACAATTTGGTCTGATTTGTCGTGCTCGTTACTTGCATCGCGGTGATCGCACAATGCCAAGCGGCACAGAAAAAAAGTTTTTAAAAGTTAAAAAAAAACCGATTCCCGGCCCTAAAAGTAGGCGAAAACTGTCTGAGGGCACCTACCAGGCCAGAATGGTGTTTTATTTGGGGGGGGTTTCCCCGCCCCCCCTCTCCTTGGCTATTGCTACTGCTGCGCTGCTGGTACCAGGCTGGGAGGGCGCATCCATTTGCCATGCAGTGCGGGGGATCCAAAATGGCGACCACAATATTTTTTTTGAAATCGTTGCCCAAAACCCCACCAAAGCACCACAGAAACATGCGAAAATTAGCTATTTTAAATGCTTGAATTTTTACAGTAGCAGCAGTGGGTTTTTCTTGCAAAAAAAAGTCTCCGTTGATTTTATTTTATTTTATTTTATTTTATTTTATTTTTTTACACCTGCACATTTGCAATGATGGGCTCTCCCATGGGAGTAGACCATGCAAATTTTCCACCAATCGCATGGCCACTTGGCCAGGTTGACCACAGAGACTTCTGGGATGTGCCAATCGGGCATAAACAGCCCACTAATCGTAGCCCAAACCCGAACCCTAAGCCTAACCCATACGCCAGTACACTGTCCTTCTAAGTGGGTCAGAGAGGCACCCAGAGGTGCACCCCAATACTCACCCTAACCTCACCCGTAACTAGCCTAACCCTAGCCCTTGCGCTAACCCGTCTTAACCCTAAGCCAGATCTACTTGCATTGCACTACAAGTACGTGAGACACAGCGGGTGCAAAGAGTCTGCCAGCCCGTCACTTGTGGCTCTGGCTGACTCCTGCAGCTCCCTCCAGGAGCCCGCTACCCCCCCAAACCAGTACTAACGACAACAAAAAAACGAAAAAACGAACCGACTATTTTTTGCAAAATTTCGCGAAAAACGGAAACGAGCCGAAACAGACTGCCTCCGACACACGACAACTAGAAAACGTCATTTTCCCTAGTCGTGCCCATCTCTACCAGTAACTATAATTATGGCCATTTTTAATGCACAAGGATCTGGCCAGGATGCTTGGATTGATGAGGCCACCAGGCATATGCTGCCTCCTTGCCCTTTCTTGATCATAAAACAGCAAGCAAGGACTGGTCAAAAGAGTAAAAAGAGTGGTGAAGGCTAGAGAAGGAGACGAATTGAAAAACTTATCAGCAATATCCATAAATATTGCTGATTCATTGGATATTTGTCCCTTCTTATCTGTCAGTTCTAGAGACCCTGACAAATATGAAGGGGCAATTTTCCCCCTCTTCGAGTTTCATCAGGCTTTCCTCCATGCCTATGCCATGCAGATCAGCTGTTCCTCAGGGGCATAGGCAGAGAGGAGGGGCAGGCGGGGGGTATCCCTTTCCCCAAGTCTACTCCCCCCCCCGGATGGGGGCAAAGAACGAAGAAGCCTTATGGTGGCCCTTTTGGGCCAGGATTGAGCTTAAGGGAGCTCCTAACAATCAGTTGGCCTCTTTGTCATTGATCGTCACCCTACCCACTCACCCTGTATTAAGGATGAATATTCACTGGTTGCTTCAGGGCTGCATGGGAATTTTTGACCTTCCTCTGATTGGCTTGAAATGGAGCAGGTGTGTAAAACTCACCATTCTTAATGGTTATTTGCTGGGTCCAATGTGGTGTTTTACACTGGTCACACTGGTGGGTAGTGGTGAAAGGCAGGTTCATTCAGGAGTTAATTGACACAGGAGGATGGTGTAAGCCAGCCCACCTCATAGCATTGAAGGCCCTGAGGACTCAGCAATGGGAGGGGGGAAAGGCAGGGTCCCACAGGTAGCCATCACCCAGAACCGGGAGCCTCGAGTGGTTGGGACATGCAGGGTATTCCCAGATTTTATTCCAGCTCCTAACATGGTCCATTTGGGGTGTGGCCAGCCTCAGACGGACCAGCCTTCCATTCTACAGTTACTCAAATATCTTTTAAAGTGGGAAATCACATCTTCATCCATGTACTACCTTGTGCCGCCATTCCACAGGTCTGCAGGAATTCCCTTACTGTTGCATACCTTTATTTTGGTGAGTGTTTGATGGAGAGTTGAGCCACAACTCATGGCACTGGGGAATATTTGGGAAAGGATATACATTCTTTAGTATGAGATTTCAGCTGAGGATGTATTAATGAATTGGATTTTGCTTGAATATAAAGAAAGAGGAGCAAGGAAGGTCTGATACATTTGGGGAAAGAGCAGATGGTGTGGCAACCACTTTACTTATTAGGTGCACAAGGTGTTCCAAATACCAGCAGATTCTTCTGTCCAGGAGAAACATTCCTGGATTGGTAGGAAGGTGTCTACTAGAGATTCCCCCATCTTTTTTTCATAGAAAATGCCATCCTTTCCCTAGATAGGGTTTTTCCTGCCTATTTCCTCTCTTCTGGGTTTCGGTAGCCTGAGTGGTGCCCAAACAACATTGGAGGCACTACACTGCACTTCCATACCTCTCTCAGCTCTCTTCTGAAACATAGAGTCATGCTGATTTTCAGGACAGAGCCTTCTGAATAATTTTTTACCCAGCAGCAAATGGGAGGCAGCAAAAAGGCTAAGGGCACCTGTAACCCATAGGCCACATGTTGTCCTCTCTGATGTGCCCAGCAGGTTTAGAATTAACAACTAGAGATGGGCACAAACTACTCGTTCAGAAGCTCATCCTGATTCAGTTACCAACCCATCGGGTGTACCATGGTTGAATGTCCTACCCTTTCTACTTGGAGTCAGTGCTCCAGATTTTTTGCCCTTCCTCTGGCCATTGCTTCTGAGTGAATGCTAGGCAGAAGAGACTAGGGCTTGGATGTGCAAAACCCCTGTTTGGCCAGTAAACAAACTGGGTCAAATGACCAAATCAACAATTCATGCTCCTCGCTATTTGCAATGTGTTTTTTCCAGTGCACATTTAATCACAGTGTATTGTTGGTAGGGTTTTCTTCTGATCTGAAAGGAGAGGTGGAACTAATTTAATAACAGCAGCAGCAACAACAATAAAATAAATGATTAGCACTTTCAGGCATCTCCTGGCAACTCCAGGTGAACAGGTTCACTTGCTGTCTTGCCCAGTGTGAAGAGAAATTTCAAAGCACCAACAAATTATAAACTGATCAGAGGGCTAAACCACTGAGTAGCATTTACCCCCGCTGTTGGAACAAAACAATATGCCTTGCTTTTTCATTTTTGAAATTGGCAATAGCAGTGATAATAAACTGCACTTAATTCTTTTTATTTATCTACAGAGAAAGAGAGAGAGAGAGAGAGAGAGAGAGAGAGAGAGACAGAGACACACTGAGACACAGGCACAGGCACAGGCACAGGCACACACACACACACACACACACACACACACACACACACACACACACACACACACACACACACACACACACACATCACCATGAAGTTCTGGATATTGAAAATCTGCTGAACATCAGACAAATTGCCCATTTCCCATTTTAAAGCAAACGGAAGAATGCATTTTAAATTCCTGATTTTAAAACATCAAACATATGCCTTTTGCCGACATGACGAAGAACACATGCTCATTGTGGTGAAGATGAAAAATGTATTAGCCTCTGAGGAGGGAACGGAGGGCACAGGGAGTATAATAACCTTCTGGTGATTATGCTAATTAAATACTCTGAACCTATCAAAATGCAGGGAATTGTATGAGGGAGGAAAGTATTTAGCAAAGCCTCTGCAATCCTGCAATATCCTGTGCTCTGACTGGCTGAAAGAAAGCCATTTTCTGTATAAATCAGTTTAAATGCCAGAACATTCAAATATTTCAGGATGACCCAGCATCATTAACTTCCACTGGAAGGCAATTTACAGAAGCAGTAGCAAATTCCGTGAACTTGCCATGTAAAGAAACCATTGAGAGTGAATGAGATACAATTGGCGTGAGGAGTGGGGATTGGTGGGGAAGGATGGCTTTAAAAGTTGATTAGAGCTGAAAGGTGTCCTGTGTCATCTTTAGCTCTTTGACTTTTGCAAAACTAAAGGGAGGAATTAAGGATTTCACTGATATCTTTATCCTTTATCCTGGAACGCTGAATGGAGGCATTTTTGGATGCACTGTAAAAGCTTGGAAGGGGAAGCATAAGTGACTTGTGTTTCATCTTTCCTTACCTCTAGATCAGTGGTTCCTGATTTTGGGTCCCCAGATGTTCTTGGACTACAGTAATCCCCCACCTATTGCAGGGGTTAGGGACCCAAACCGACCCGCAATAATTGAAAATCTGCGATATAGGGATGCTGAATCAGATCAGGACTGGGGGGAGCTCTCTGGGGCCTTACCTGAGGCCTAGTGCTGCCCTGAATGGGCCTCTGATGGGATTCCCGGACCTGTCGGAGGCCCCTGAAGTGGTTTCTTGCAATCCAGAAGTCACTTCTGGGTTTTTGGAAGTCAGTTCCGCTTTGTGGGAAACCACTTCTGGGGCCTTTGACAGGCCAGGGAATCCCATCAGAGGCCCATTTGGGGCAGCCTGTCAGGCCTGGTTTAAGTGCAGTAGGCCTCGAACAGGCCCAAGCAGCTTACTCCAGGGGCACTTGCCTTTCATATACTGCGGTCCCGCAATATACCGGGACTGCAGTATAGGAACTGTGAAATGGCAGGGGGACCACTACAGCTCCCAGGAATCCTGGGCAGCTCAGCTACTGGAGAAGGCTTCTGGGAGTTTTAGTCCAAGGACATCTGAGGACCCAAGTTTGGGAACCACAGATCTATGTAGTTGAAAGGCAAAAATGCCCACTGAAGGAAAGGAAAGTTTCCCTTTAATAAGGATTTTATCCCTTTCCATTCTTTCCTAAATATTGGAACACCGTGGAGGGAATGACTTATTTATGTTTCAACTCTTGTTGCATAGAAACATAGGTGGCTGCCTTATATCACTGCTTATTGTTTTCACCCAGTGTTCTCAATTGGCACAGGTGGAGCACTCCAGGCCTCAGGCAATCTCTCTCCCATTGTTTCTGCAGGAGAGGGCAGCAATGATCTTGTGTCAGCAGAGCAAATCAGTATTATGTAAAATAATTGTAAAAAATGAGGCCACTCAAACAAAAGAATTAAAGATAAAAATAAAATAAAACTGAAAAAGTTGTGTTTGTTCCAGTCCTCAGTTCTTTCCATAAACATTTTCTCAGGATATCTGAGCCTGGGCTCCTGAAACAATTTTTTCAAAGAGGAAATCAGCTCCAGCTCTGGGGAAATTTGAAATTTTAAACCTATCAATCAGTACCCAATTATATTTGTAACTTTTCCTGATCAAACATGTATTGGTGCTGGGAAAGGCATTCTGTCTGCTTGTAAAATAATTTAAAAGATATTTTAAAGCTCCTTTGTTTAAGATTTGAAATTACTGTTATTGTTTTGCATAATGGCTGGGTATGGACAATTCTTGCTTACTCTGAGCCCTCCATTTTTTATCATTATTTCAAAAGGCAAGGGGATATCTTTTGGAAAATATGGACTTCATTCTGCAGAGCAGGCATGGAAATGTTAGTTTTCCTGAGAGGTTTAAGGGTGTGTACATTTCTCCATTGTACATGTTGTACCTACTCACATCTTTACTTTACTATTTCATCAAGTCTAAAACAGACCTTCAAAATATTCTGGCACAGAGGGACCATGGCCACATCCAGACAGATGTTGTTTCTGCCATGTACCAGTAAGCACCGTACTGATCATATGTGCGTCTTCTGGAATCCTATGCCACTGGGAAAATCTATACAAGGGAAATTTCTGATTGAATTTGTGGTGTGTGGCGTATAAAATACTGCTTTAAAAAGCCAGGAAATTCAGTTAAAAACAAACTTTTGGTGTATGATGGGGGATCTTGTGCTTTTGTACCCATGATTATAAATATCAGGAAATGGCCCTATATTGTTGTTTTGCATCATGCCTGCAGTGTCAGCAGAAAAAAAGATGCTTAGCAGGGGAGCCTGAAATGTTGACATCATCAATGGCAGCAGTCAAGATGGTCTACAAGACAGACTCTTCTGCTCACTACCGTTCTTTTTTCTGTGGCAATGTGGCCATTAAATTGTGCAGAACTGTTGGACCATTTCCTGGTATTTTGAATCACGGATACAGAAGCGCAATGTACCATGTTATTACAATGGAGGGGATTTTTAATTTTTTCTCTCCAGAATTTACTTTTTCTGTAGGCACTCCATTTTACATTATCTCTTGTGCTTTCTCTTTATCCTATTGCACCCAGTGCATAATGACAAGAATGTCAGGAAAACCCACAGTTTCCTTAGCATAAGCTTCAACAGTTCCCGTCATATGTAGATTCAGGAAATCTCTTACATACATGTAAAGAGGAATGCTATTTATTGGTGATCATTGTCTTTACAAGTGTCAATGATAAAATTAGTTCTGCCACACTGCTGCTATGATGCAATATGATCAAGTTATGAACAGTTTTGGAAAAAATAAAACCAATCACAATTGCAAACAAGTAATTAGCTAGATGGATGTCTCTTGTCAGCTTCCAATTACCCTTCCCACACTACCAGAATGATGACAGGGTCACTTCACATGGACATGCTTGATGTTTATGATAAGTTCACAGACTGCACCACTTAACACCTATTTCTTAAGAACAGCAACATTGAATTATTTCATGTGCTAATTTTAGCTGTTTATAAAAGCAAACTTATCCAGTTCCGGATCTCCTTGGGAAAAGGGGAGGAGGTGCCATCAAGATTATAATCAACCAGATTGTTCCGTTTGCAAATATCGGACTACCTAGCATCATGTTCGCTTCAGCATGAAACTGAGCATGCACTGTATACCTTTCCTAGTAATTGTTGGCATAGGCTTAGCAGAGCAGAAAAATGTTAATTTATTTTATTTATTTATTTATATAGCTTGTATGCTGCCCACTACCCAAAGGTCTCTGGGCGGCTCACAATCAAATTAAACAATTTAGACAACTCAAACATCACATTACAATAAAATTAAAACAAGAAAACATTTAAATACAATAAATACAATATATTAAAATACTGCAGTAAAATCGCCATCAGGACCCACAATAATAAGTTAAAAAGACTTCTTGAACAGGAATGTTTTTACCAGGCACCGGAATGACATCAATGGCTGCCCCGCCCGGCCTTGTGCCGAGCTGGGGCGTCTTTGCCGGCCTGTTGAGGGAGGCGGCTATTGGCTACGCTAGTGGCGTAGCCTACGTGCGGGGAGCGCACCCTTTATAAGTGCCCGGCGCGCTCCCCATAGCCTGCCTCCGCAATCGCCGGTTTCTTTCCTGGAGCGACTGGCACCCCATCCTGGGAGCTCCTGTGTGTTGCTCCGTTCTTGGCGAGCAAGCCGCGGCTGGTTCCTTCTTTCCCGACAATCAGCTGATTGTCGGGAGAAACCTTGTCTTGACTGCGCCTCCGGATCGGGTGCGCCTGTCGTGAGTGCCGGCTGGCTTGCTGTGGGCAAGCGGCCGCAGGCTTCTCACTCCCGACAATCAGCTGATTGTCGGGAGCAGCTGACTCTTCTCTATTCGCCTCCCGGAGCTGTCAGGTTGCGTTGTCTTGGGGAGCGGGCTGGGAGGCGGGTATTTCTAGCTGCCGGGCGAGAGCAGCGAATTCGGGCCCCTTTCCCCCCAGTTATCTCAGCTGCTTGTCGGAGCGTTCCTGACAAGTAGCTGAGCGCTTCGATAAGCGCTTGGATAAGTGCTCTTACCGCTTCTTGCTTTGGGTTGGGGGGGAGGGCTGTTGGCCTGTCAGAGCGACCGTTGCAGGTTGTATTTTCCGCCTCCTTGAGCCCCTGTCCAGGCTTGTTATTGCCGGCGGCGGCGGGAGGTGGGCTGTTTAGCCGCTTTGGTGAAGCCTGTGCGCTTGCGGAGTGCAGGGGATCATAGTTAGTTTTCTGCCCTCTGTCGGCTCCTGTTGTTAGTCCACGCTGCCATCTCGGCTGCCCTAGTGCCCTCCGCCCTGTTGGATACTTGTGGTCACCTTGCCTAGTGTATTGCCTTTCGGTATCTTTTGGCCGTTCCCTTTTATCTTACATCCTTTGGTGTACGGTGTGTGGCTTGGTCTAGTGCATTTGGCTGGGCGGCCATTTTTTCCTGCTTTTGCTGTTGGCGGCCATTTTGGGCCAGATCTCCTGGGCCTCTTTTGAATGGTCATCCATCCTCATCTGTTTGGCTAGCCATCCTAGGCCGCTGTTTATTCCTAGTTCCTTGTGGTGCTTTATGTGGGGAGGGCTGGGTGCTTGTATTCTCCCTCTCACCTTTAGTTCCCTTGGGCCTTTATGCCCTTGCAGCCACATGGTGGGATTGCAAGGTCGACCATTTTGATTGCCAATCTTTGGGTGTCCTGGGGCTTGGCGTAATCGCTCTCCATCCTTTCCTGGTTTTTTCCTTTTGTTCTTGGTGCGACTTGTTCTGGTATTCCCACAGTGTAGGCTTCCTGGTGGCTGCTGTCTGGACCCGTTTTGCCGCTGTGCATCTGATACCACTGTCACTAAATTATTTGTTTTTTCTCCTAGGATGAGCAGGCCAAATAAGAAGGGCTCTTCCAAAGGGAAGGGGAAGGGAAAGGCTCCGGCCAAGAAGCGGCCGAGCCAGCAGCCCCCACCTGAGCTGTCCTCTTCATCGGATGATGAGTGGCCTATTTTGTCTGCGGCTTGGAAGAAGCTTTCCCGCCTTGAGCGAGAACTTGCTAAAAGTCAGGGGATGGCCGCGTCCTATGGGGGTGGGCAAGCTGCTAGCGATGCTAAGGCCCAGAGGAGGGCGGAACGTAAATTAATGATGGATTTGATGATGATGCGCATTTCCTCTCTTGAGTCCGCTTTAGCCGGATCTTCCAGTATTGCCTCTGCAGGTACGTCATCTGTGACTGCTGATGTAGCCGCTCCATCAAACGCACCGCTGAGCCCTCTGGTTGTCGTGCCTTCCAATGTAGTCACATCTCCGCCTGATGCTGAGGACCCATCACTTCAGGCCTTCGACTTATCCTTGGCGGTGTCTTCGCGTGGCCGGTTGGCCCCAGCAGCTCAGCATCCACCAGTTCTGGGTGAGTCATTTACAGTATCTTCCCACCCCCCGGGTCTGGTTGCATGGCCCTGGCAGACGGGTGCTCTCGACTTGCAGATGCGGGCGGGACCTGGCATTCCAATGCCGGTTCGACCCCCAGTATCTATGCCACATTATGCCCTTGCGTCACCAGCTATGGCTGAAGCTGCTGTGCATACTGGGACTGATGCGCAGTCCTTTTCTGTGGCAGCGCCTTCATGGGAGTCAGGGTCCCCTGCCTTGGTGTCTACGGCGACCATGACGGATAAACCGGACGACTTGTCCTCCTCTAAACCGGGACTCAATGACTTGCCTGAGGGTGATGAGTCTTTGCCCTTGGGTTATCATCTATCCGAGGCCATGATTGACAGGATTACCTCTGGCAAGTTCATTGATATCTTTGAATTGTTAAATAGGGAGGTGGACTCTAAAGAGTTAGAGAAGCTGGATGACAAAGAAAAAGAACGCATTCGGAAGAGGAAGCCGGATCGTTCATGGAATAATTGGCTTAATGCCTTTGTAATGTATGCGGGGATTTACTCAGCAGCGCACCCGGAGAAGACCTCCGTTCTGTTTCACTACCTTGACTTGATTATTAGGGCCCAGCATGATGGCCCCCCTAATGCATGGTTACTGTATGATGAGGGATTCCGTCGCCGTATTGCGCAGGATCCCACTCTCCGTTGAGATAGGCCACACAGCTACCTCTGGCTTCGGGTGATGAGTGCGGCTCGCCTTAGCGAGAGATTTGATAGTGGGCATGTTATGCTGTGCTCCGGCACTCCTGGTAACTCCCGCGCATCTGCGGGCCAGTCGGTTCAACCCCGACTGGTCTGCTTCAATTATAACAGTAAGGGATCGTGCGGGCGACGGCAGTGTAAATTCTGCCACCTTTGCTCCACATGTGGGGCCAACCATCCAGCTCACACCTGTCCTAGAGGCAAGCCAGGGGGCGAGGAAACCAAAGATGCGGGCGGAAAACGTAACCAGTCAGGCCCCTCTCAGCATCCAAAAGGGACCTAGTCCCATAAAGCTACAGGTTTTGAGGGAGTGGCTGAGTAGTTACCCCTCTCGTGAGGATGCGGTTTACATTTTGGAAGGATTCCAGCTGGGGTTTCGCATCCCTGCTTTGGGTGACCGTGCGCCGTACATGGCGCATAATCTTAAATCAGTCTTGGGTAAGGAGGATATTGTTAGGGCTAAGATTGCCGCTGAACATTCGGCGGGAAGGGTGCTGGGCCCATTTGAGCACCCACCTACTCCCCATTTCCGTGTGTCTCCTTTGGGTGTTGTCCCTAAGAAGACGTCGGGTGAATTCCGTCTTATTCACCATCTCTCTTATCCGGCGGGGGATTCTGTTAACAACAGGATCCCTCAGGAGTTGTGTAGCGTACGTTACACATCCTTCGATTCTGCTATTAGGATGGTGCGTAATTGTGGAATCGGGGCCAAGATAGGTAAGTGTGATGTTAAATCTGCTTTTAGATTGCTCCCAGTATATCCTGACGACTGTGAGCTCTTAGGTTTTACATTTGACAGTTTATTTTATATGGACAGGGCGATGCCTTTTGGGTGCTCTATCTCGTGTTCGGCATTTGAACGCTTTAGTTCCTTTGTCAAATGGGCGGTCCGTCAGAGGACTGGTGACTCTCACATTGTTCATTATTTAGACGATTTTTTGTTTGCGGGAGTCGCTGGCTCTGACCAATGTGCCCGGCTAATGGCATCATTTAAGGATATGGCCAGCGAACTAGGGTTACCTCTAGCTGAAGACAAAACAGAAGGCCCTACCATTGTGCTGACCTTTTTGGGTATTGAGCTAGATACTACATCCCAGGCTTGCCGCTTGCCCCAGCAAAAACTCGTTGACCTGCGATTTCGACTCCTTGATATGCTAAAGCGCAAAAAAGCTACGCTACGCGAGCTTCAGCAAATCATTGGTCACCTCAACTTTGCTTGCAGAGTTGTGGCACCTGGTCGTCCATTTTTGCGCAGGCTGTGCGATAGTGTTGTGGGACTTCGTAGTCCTCATCATAGGCGTCGCATTTCGGCCGAAATTAAGGAAGATCTGCGTATCTGGCTCGAGTTTTTGTCCAAATTTAATGGCATTAATTTTTGGCGTTCCGAAGTTGTGGCGGCAGCGGACTTGCAGGTACAAACCGATGCTTCGGGAGCTCTGGGCTTCGGTTTGTATTTTAGAGGTAGATGGTGTGCTGGCTCTTGGCCCCTGGAGTGGCAGTGCAGTGGTATTACCCGTGACCTAACCTTTTTGGAGTTATTCCCCATTGTTGCAGCCTTGTTTCTGTGGGCTGAACTATGGGCCAATTCGGCGGCAAAATTTTGTTGCGACAACTTAGCAGTTGTGCACATCCTTAATAATTTGACTTCCAAATCCAAAAGGGTTATGCGACTAGTTCGGGCCTTTACCCTCCGCTGCCTGCAATTTAATATTCTATTTCATGTGTCTCATGTGCCTGGAGTCCAGAATGAACTGGCTGACGCTCTGTCCCGCCAACAGATGGAGCGGTTCAGAGCATTAGCGCCACACGCTATGAAGGACCCCGAACGACTCCCACTGGAGGTATGGCACTTTGGAGGGTAGAAGCTAACTGGGCCATGGGTCTAGCATTGGCCCCCAGCACGCGTCGTGCTTATTCTGCTGTGTGCGCAGAGTATACCAGATTTTGTGCGCAGGAGGGTTTCCCTCGGCTTTGGCCAGCAACAGCTGATCAACTGGTCCAATTTGTCGTTTATTTACATTTCAAAGGTTTGGCACCCCGTACTATTCAGGGTAAGCTTTCAGCCTTATATTACTATGCTAAGGCCCAGGGTTTCGTGATACCTGACTGTCAATTTCAGATTTCTAAAATGGTTGAGGGTTGGTCAAGGGAACGGGGCAGGCCCCGGGATACGAGGACCCCGATCTCCCCTAATATGTTATGTAGGCTGGCTGATGCATGGCTTCGAGTATGTTCCACCAGTTATGAGGTTGCCTTGTTTCAAGCTGCCACTTTAGTAGCTTTTTTCGCTGCCCTACATGTTAGCGAGCTGCTTGCCCAATCAAAAAATGACGCTTCGCTTTATGCATTACTTTGGTCGGACATGGCCCTTGAGCAGGACCAGGTCTTTCTGCATATTCGTAGATTGAAGACTGACCAGCAAGGTAAGGGCTGCACGATACACCTTCATAGGTGTTCTGTGCTGCAAATTTGTCCTGTCTTAGCATTACATAGGTATGCCCGGCTCATTGGCAATTATCGGAGGTACTTATTTCAACACGAAAATGGGTCGCCTTTGACCCGTTACCAATTTTGGACAATTTCATTGCGGGCTATGCAGGTCGCTGGCATATCGGGCTGGCATTTTGGGACGCATTCATTCTGGATAGGCGCTGGTATCACAGCGGCTGCCATTGGTGTTGATTCGGTTGGCATCCAACGAATCGGGCGATGGAGATCCAGACAGTTTAAATCTTATGTACGACCACTAATGGACCGGTAAAACCGGGCCAGTTGTTTTTTCTTTTCTTGTTGCAGGTTCTACCCCGGGAAGCCGTGTTCGAGTGTTGGTTTACTGCCACAGTTTTGTTTACTGGGCCTCAGAGTTTGCTATCCGGTCTGGACGTAGCCGCGATCTCGGCCTTGGCCAATGGGCTGATTTCCTGTGGAAGGGCAAGAGGGGGATGTCCTGGCACGCCTTTCTTACTGTGGCTCTTAGTGACCCCCCTGACACCTTGCCGAACATCGTGGTTGTCCATTTGGGAGGAAATGACTTGACTCGCATGTCAGGCAAGTCCCTCGTTCTCAAGATCATTGATGACCTGAGAGCGTTCCATCGTACTCGCCCATTGGTTCGTGTTGTTTGGTCTGCAATCATTCCCCGGTTGAACTGGGGTCCGTACCACCATCCACAAAAAATGCACAAGTCCCGTAAGGGCGTCAGCAGGGAAGTTGCTCGTGTTGTGCAGGCTGAGATGGGATCTGTCATTTGGCATTCCAGCATCACTGCTAGGGATCCCACCTTATTTCGTCCGGATGGTGTGCACTTATCGGACAAGGGCCTGGATATTTTTCTTCAAAATCTTAAGGAGGGGCTGAGTGCCGAACTGTTCGGCTGTGGGGTAAAGAGTCGGCAGTGCGTCTCTTCGTTGGCGGGTAGCGCATAAAAGTTAACCATTTAGGTCCCGAATTTAAAGTACATCTTCAGGTCTTCGGCAGCCCTCAATTAATAACCCAATAGGTTTTAGTTAGGGAATAAATAATAATAATAACCCAATCCCCTAGGAGGGCTGCCAATCTTTAATCAAGCGTTGATGCCGAAAAGATCTGGTTGGCATCCTCACTGCGGCACTTTAACGGGCTGCAGGAAATTGGTAGAGTAATGGGACCTAATCAATTTATTGTTACCATTTGGATGGTGCGCTACGTTTAAGGCCCTCCTAAAGTTACAGCTCAGTGATAATTAATTTAAAATTCGTTACTGTAGTTAATAAAGTTGTAGCCCTTGTTTTAATCCAATCTGCATGTGTGTCGCCTCTTTCTTTCAACCTGTACGGCAATGTTGGTGCCAGGAGGGTCTCACTTGGGAGGGCATTCCGTAATCTGGGGGCAACTGCCGAAAAGGCCCTTTTCCTACAAGCCATCCTTTTCACATCCATGAGGGATGGCTCTTCCAGGAGGGCCCTCTGGCTAGATCTTAATTGCCGGGTAGGTTCATATGGAAGGAGGCGGTCCTTCAGGTATCTAGGTCCTAAGCCATTTAGGGCTTTATATGTCAAAACAAGCACTTTGAATTGGGGTCGGGCAGCAACTGGTAACCAATGAAGGTTATACAGAATCAGCGTGATGTGTTCCCTGGCGGCCCCACCGCTCACCAGCCGCGCAGCACGATTCTGAACCAGTTGCAATCGCTAGACCATCTTCAAAGGCAGCCCCAGGTAAAGTGCATTGCAGTAATCAATACGGGATGTTACCAGTGCATGCGTAACTGTCATGAGGCTCCGTTCATCCAGGTAGGGGTGCAGCTGATATATATTCCGCAGCTGGAGAAAGGCACCCCTGGCCACCGAGTCCACCTGGGCTTCCAGAGTTAGACAGGGGTCCAGGAGCACCCCCAAGCTACGAACCCTGTCCCTTAGGGGGAGGGCAACCCATCCAGAACAGGGAAGTGGCCCTCTAACCTGTCCGGCAAAGCACCCGCTAACAGCACTTCCGTCTTGTCTGGATTGAATTTCAATTTATTAACCCTCATCCAGTCCATTATCTGGTTCAGACATGAGTTCAGAACAGAAACCGCCTCACCTGGATTGGTGGAGAATGAGAGGTAGAGCTGAGTATCATCAGCATATCTCTGACTCCTCAGCCCAAACCTCCTGATGACCTCTCCCAGCGGTTCCATGTAGATGTTAAATAGCATGGGAGATAGTACTGAACCCTGTGGAACCCCATGACGTAAACACCATGGGCAAAGCTACTATCCCCCAGCACCACCTTCTGAACACAGTCAGCCAGGAAGGAGTGGAACCACTGCAAGACAGTGCCTCCAACTCCCAACCTGGCCAGCCTATCCAGAAGGACACCATGGTCGATGGTGTCGAAAGCCACAGAGAGGTCCAGGAGTATCAACAGGGTTGCACTCCCCCTGTCTCTCTCCCGGCAAAGGTCATCGTACAGGGCGACCAAGGTAGTCTCTGTTCCAAAACCCAGCCTGAAACCAGATTGAAATGGATTCAGAAAATCATATTGAACTGCTTGATTTTTTGCCAGGTTCCTGTTCAAACAACCGGGTTTTGGCCAAACAGTGATGCAATCTCTAAGGAATATGCATGTATAAATCAGCCACTTCATCGAACATTTTATCAACTGGGTTTAGGTATTGGGATGAGAAGTCAAAATTCAGTACCCCATTGTGCTGTTTTTGATGAGTCTGGACTTGATGATCCATAGGTCCCTTACAGATCTGTGGTTTTGAGATTAGTAGCCAATATTAGCATACTATGATGTACCGATATACTAATAACTATATTAGTATTTATGAAAATATTCAATAATTCCTGTATCATTACATTGTCTTTTATTTTAAGCCCCTGATGTGAAATTTCTCTGTTTATTAAAGGACTAATTGCTTCCCCTTTTTTCATAAGTATTAATTTGCTTTTTTATACCCAATCATTTATATATTTTTATCTGCATCACCACCTCAACCTGCCTATTTATCTACAGATATATAAAGAACACAAGCTCTCTTACCACAGCATATGCAGAAATAACTCATAAATGGAACAAACATTTTTATTCAGCAACATCCTTCCTTTTGCTTAATTTTCAATGTGACAAATTCATTCTTTTTAAAATTAATTGCCTGATTTCAGTAGCAGGAAAAATGATATTGTTATCGACCTGCAAATGTCAGACATTTCACTGAGCATAATTGCGTGTGGGAAAGAAGTTGGAAAAAACTATTAACATTGCCTGACAACAGACTATCCCAATGTCACTTGTCAGTTCGCAAGATGTGTTATGAATCTGAAAGAAAGGATGATATTCCCCACAGCAGAAAATGTCAACAAGATCATAAACTGGCGAATGCAGCATATGGTATAGCAGGCTTAACATTGTGTTAATATTCCTTGAACCCTCCTCCTTACAAAGATCCCTCTAGAGACCCAGCACCACCAAATGTTTATAAAAGGGCGGGTTCTGAGGAAGCATTGTGATTCTACATTCAAGCTTATATTCAAAAGATAAATTGCCACTAGTTTCCCAAATATTTCCTATAGCCCTTAATTAACTACCTTATATGTCCAAAAGCTGTGCAGCCCCACAAAAACATGTGCAGAAAGGTAAAGTCTGAATGGATGTGAAAATCTCTCATTTCTATTTTCAGTTTATTTCTCAGGATCCTGCCAGTACCTTCGCCACATCCAGTTCTGTGCTGTGTCTCTTTTTCATGCCAACTTGTCTGTGTGGAAAGTTGTGCATGTTTGCGTATTCTTTTCAAAATGTACACATTTTGTACATCTCCCCCCCACACACTTATGCCTTTCTAAACTACTGACACAATTGTATTTGGACACATTTTTCACACACAAAACACAGGCTCTTTTGATTTGTAGATTTAATATAACAAGCTAGGGCTGTGCCATGGATTTGGATGAATTCCAGATTCCACATTGAATTAGCCTAATTCAGATTTGCTTTATGAAGTAGAGATGAAAGTAAAATGGCTAGCTTTGACCCTGATGTGAATCAAAAGGATCCAGAAATCTTCAAATCATTCTGGATAATAGGGCTTCTAACATGAGCAAGAAAAAGCCAGGCTAGAGATGGGCACGACCAGGAAAAATGACGTTTCGAGTTATCGTGTGTCAGAGCCGGCCCGTTTTGGCTCGTTTCCGTTTGTCGCGAAATTTTTCAAAAATTTGTCGTTTTGTTTGTCGTCTGTCATTAGTACTGGTTTAGGGGGGGTAGGGTAGCGGGCTCCTGGAGGCACCTCTCTGGGGTGGGTGCCTCCTCTGGCCTGCTACGAAGGGAAGGCATTTAGCAGGCTCCTGGAGGCACCTCTCTGGGGTGGATGCCTCCTCTGGCCCCCTACAAAGGGAAAAGGAAGGGTACATGACCGTGTAGCCATTGTGTACCAAGTGATACTGGCAGAGGTACCCCTCTTTTGGGTGCCTCTAGCTCACTAAGAAGGACAGCATACTGGCGGTCAGAGTTTTTTGGAACTTTGGACTGGTGAGCTAGGTGAGAGAAGAATGCCTCTGCTGGGCGCCCTCTGACTCACTAAGAAGGACAGTGTACTTGCGTGTAGTGCAATGCGAGTACAGATCTGGTTTAGGGTTGGGGTTAGGGCAAGGGTTAGGCTTAGGGTTATTACGGGTAAGGTTAGGGTGAGTTAGTGGGCTGCACCTCTGGGTGCCTCTGACCCACTAAGAAGGACAGTCTACTGGCGTAGGGGTTAGGGTTAGGGTTAGGGTTAGGGTTAGGGCTAGGGTTATAGTGGGCTTTTTATGCCCAACTGGCACATCCCAGTAGTCTCAGTCAAAACCTGGCCAAGTGGCCATGCGATTGGTGGAATGGCTCCAAAAATTTGCATGGTCCCATCCCATGGCCAGCCCATCATTGCGCAGGTGTAAAAAAATAAAGATGAACATAAAATAAAATAAAATAAATGGGATTGGAGACAGACGTTTATTGCAAGAAAAACCCACTGCTGCTACTGTAAAAATTCAGGCAGTTAAAATAGCTAATTTTCGCATGTTTCTGTGTGGTGCTTTGGTGGGTTTTTGGACCACGGTTTCAAAATAAATATTGCGGTCGCCATTTTGGATCCCCCCGCACCGCATGGCATGGCGAGATGACGAGGATGCCCACCACCAGAGCAGCCCAGGACAGGAGAGGGGGGGAGGCCGGGGACCCCCCCCCCCAGAAACCACCCCTCTGGTAGGTGCCCTCACTCAGGCAGGCATATATTCGCCTGCTTTTTTGGCCGGGAATCGGGTTTTTTAAAAAAACATTTTTTCTGTGCCACTTGGCATCGCACGATCGCCGCGATGCCATGAACGACAACGACAAATCAGACCCAATTTTTCTTTTATCGGTTCGAGTTTGAGTTCTGATTGTTTAATTGTCGTTACCGTTTCCGTTGCGTAACGGAAACGAGGAACGGAAACGGAAACGAGAATTTCGCCAAGTCGTGCCCATCTCTAAGCCAGACAATGTTTGAAATCCAATTCACACAAACATTTCCCCTTCCTGTTCTCAGGGGTCCCAAGGAATCCCTTTCATCATTGGGAAACCATGGGGGATGAGAGGTGGACACTTAGAATTACCTGAGGACACTGCTTCCAGTAAAGTCATCTCAAGGGCAATGTATTTCCATTATTTATTTATTTTTCATTTATTTATTTGACATATACCATAGCCATCTAGCCGAAGGGCTTCTCTAAGCAGGTTGTATCTCTGGGCGGGTGTTAAACCATATCCGGGACTTTGAAGCAGTCTTAACACCAGCCCTGCCTCGGTCCTGATACCGTCATCTGGTGTATTCCATCTCGACAAAAAGATTCTCAGCACCTGATAGACTACATCCTCTATCAAGATTGCATTTTTGGTACAATGCTTTGATAAAGATAGCAAGTTGCTATCGAAAGCTTGGCTTACATTTTTTGTTTTAGTAGTGAGTGACCAATAAAGGTATCACCTAGCCTACTTTTGGATCATAAACACAATTACACTTATATACATTGATCTCTCACATGAACTGTAGAAACAAAACCAACATAATATAAATCAAATAAAAGCAAATGAACCAAATATCCTACAGTGATTAAGCATAGAATGCATAAAACAACTAATCAGTATAAAGCATAAAAGCTCAGTATTAAGCAGACGAAAATAGTTGCATTGTTGAAAACTTGAGGAAGGCTAGCTTGTACAGCCATGGTTTTAATAATTTCTTGAAGGCTTGTAGTGAAGGTGCCTAACATATCTCTTGTGGAAGCTTATTCTACAAATAGGGTATGACCATCAAGAAGGTACACAAATGGAATTTCAGCCAATGTTTTCTCCATTAAAATAAAATAAAATGAAAATTGTGTGACTTGGAAAGAAAATAATGTTCTTCATAAAAAGTTATAACATGCAATCTGAGGAGGGAAATATGACCATCACTCTCCAGTCTCACTGCTTGTAATGGGAAGCATTGTGTAAAATCACTAAAATAAATACTGTATGTACTCGAGTATAAGTCGACCCGAGTATAAGTCGAGGCCCCTAATTTAACCCCCCAAAACTGGGGAAATGTATTGACTCGAGTATAAGTCTAGGGTGAGAAATGCAGCAGGGCCTGGCAGCTCCTCCTTTGTAAGCTGGGGAAGTGGTGTGTGATGTTTAAAATGACTTTTAGCCACAGACCCAAGCACTTGCCAGGCCCTGCTGCATTTCCCACCCTAGACTCCCCTGTGATGCAGAGGGGGGTCATGAAAGCGGCACACAATGTTTAAAATGACTTTTAGCCACCGACCCAAGCACTTGCCTCAGTGGCTAAAAGTATTGACCCGCATGTAAGTCGAGGGCCCCTTTTTTCAGCCCAAAATTAGGGCTGAGAACTAGGCTTATATTCAAGTATATACAGTAGTTAATCTTTTTGCATCGGTCTTTCTCATTCTTTTGCCAATCTTAGCATTTGGTAGCAGCAGCAAAAAACAAAAAAGTATTTGTGCTGACTGTTGTCTGAACTTAATCTGAGTTCTCCTTCTGCCTTTTGTTTCGTTAATGTGACCTTACTAGCCTTTTGCTCAACCATTCCAATTTAAATTGTAAATTTGAGTGGTTGAATATGTTTGTTTTGAGTGAATCTCTGTGTCTTTTATGAAATGAAACTTATTCTATCTGGTCATAGCTGTTGCAAAGCACCCAATTTGCTTTCCTCATACATTTTCTTTTAAATCTCTCTTTTTACTGTGTGTGTATGCATTTGCAACTATACATTCATCTGAAGCATATTTATTCACAAAAACGCATCTATTATAATCCTATTGAATGTTCAAATCATGTTGTGAAGAACACAGATTATCTGTGTGTGGTCTAAGTTTTCTTTTTAATGAAGGAAAATTTAAAGGTACCTATTATGCATACTCAAAAAAATCTGTGCAAAGTCCAGTAGTTCTCCTCTCCTTCCCGTTTAGATTCTATTTCACATACATAAATGGAAAAAATATAGCTATGTTGGTTTTCCATAGTAATTTAATGGGAGGCTGTCAGTCCAAATGTACAAATTGATCTGGATTTAAGTTACAATTCAAATTGAATGGGGCACAAATCACTTCATCCCCAAACTGTGAATTGAACAGCCTATAAAATGGATTAATACACACTGCAGGAGGTACTGTGAAAACATATACATACTGAATAACAATGTCTGGTTTAAATGGGGCTGGTCTAGAAAAAATCTTCCCTATTTTTCCTGAGGTACACCCTCTATAATCCAAATAAGCTTGGCTGAGTTTTCCCATACTTGGTCCCTATTCACAGGATAGCGAATTGAAGTATGGGAATTAAAAGGAGTCAGAATTAGTTCCCATTCCTAAATCTGGGGCACATTGAGTGTACAGCAAGATGGCCCTCTACTGAATGTAGTCAAGATTCGTAACCCTCCAGTCCAACTCATCTTACTTAGAGCTTTTTCACACGACCCCTAAACTCCGCCGCAAATGGCTCCAAGCTCCGGAGCTTAAAATTGTTTCCCCACCAGCTCCGGAGTTTACAGATAATTAAGTGCGACCACGCCCACCTAAGTGCATCCCAGCGCACTTTTCAGGTACCTGCTCTCCGGAGGTGAAAATTCCTGATGAGGATATAACGTAGTGACTGCCCGTCTCTCCTTGCTTCTGTTTGTTCTTTTTTTTTGCCCCCCCGCCCCTTTAAGAGATCTGAATGCAGTGCAGGGACGGCAGAACGGAGGTGAGCGGCATTCTTTTCTTCCTTTTTTCTCCCTCTCCTCATGCAGCCAGCAGCCAGGAGTGCGGAGGGGGTGGGAACGTAGGAACAGCGACAAACCCCTAAGATCTCTGGTCCGAGTTTAAGTGGCCAGCAGATCTTAGGGGTCGTGTGAAAAGGCCCTTAAAAAAAACACCACAGCATCAGGGATGTAGCTTTCATGAAGATAGTGATTCAGAAAGGACAATAAGCAGAATTACATTAGTTTATGCTTTCTGTTTCCATATGTCTCCATTGCATCCAGATTATTGTATTTTCTGTGGAGCAGAATGAATAATTGGAAGCTCTTTTGACATAGCAGCGTTTGTGTAATTCCGCGTACAGGCACATAACTTCTTACACTCCTTTTCTTTCTCAAGAGGGAATTAAAGAAGCAAAGATACATGAGGCATACACTTCTGATGTGTTATGCATGTGTATAGCTGTAAGTTCTTGAAATACTTTGATAATAGAACCAACAACAGAACCATTGATGCAGATGCTTCAGAAAATTCTTCTCCATCCTTCTGTGTGGTATATTACAAATGTGGAAACAGGTCTGACATAGTTGAATACTCTATTTTTTCCCTTCGTAGAAAATTGGTGTTTGTAAATTAGATGCATTCTAAAATGTATGGATGTTTCTCTTCAGCAAGAGCTAATGAGATAATGATTAATTTCCTCCAGACATAGAAGGATATCCTTTTTGACATTTGTACCTCAAAATAGCTTTGGGTGACATCTATTAATAGCATGAGTGAAAAATTCAGTGAATTAGTCGTAAAATATATGTAGCACTGCTATTGATTACTTATGTCCCGACAGTTAGCTATTTTACATAAGGAAATACTGCTGGAATTATAAATTTACCAAGTGCTGGAAGCATTCTCTCCAGAAGCCTATTCAATTTTTTAAAAATGTTAAGTCAACATTTCACATAGTGTCAGAAGATATACTCACAAAGCACAACTGAAGCAATATTTTTCATCAGTTAGATACCAAGAGCAATTTAGTGCTAGGAACATGTCTGCCTTTGAAAAATTATAGTTACACAAGAGCTACACAATCGCTTCACCAAACTGGGAGTGATTGTTGTGAAGAGTTGGAGAAAGTTTATCAGCAATTTTGTAGTTCCTGGGTTGCTCGGGAAGGCATTTTATAGCCTGACAAATTGATGAATAAAAAACCTCACAAACATTCATGAATTCATATTCATTGGTGATGTAAAAATATGAATTGACAAATTATGAATTGACAAATTAGAAATTTTTGATGAATTTTGCAATTCATTTTTTAATTCATGCCCATCTCTATTGTGGATACAGGAAACACAATACCCTGTGTTCTTAAAACATAGTTTTGTTTTTTAACAAACTGAGTAACTAAATTAGAAATAACACCTTTATTTTGTTTTTATTGTTGTGTCGTTACAGTTGTGACCAATTGTTTGCGGCAGGAATAGTGGAGAGGCTTGCCAGTTCCTACTCCAGGCACCTACAGCACCTGGTATTCACTGGTGGTTGACCATCCAAGTACTAGCCAGGACCGACCCTGCTTAGCTTCTGAGATCAGGCAAGATTGGATGTGCGCAGGGCATCTCTTAGACTCACTAAAATGCTACAAAGTGGCCATATAAGTTGCACAAGATTTTGAGGTCTCTAGCCACAGTAACACAGCGACCAAATCCATCTGACCAGACTTTGGGACTTTTATTTCTTCTCTATTCAGACACACACACACGAAAAACTTTTGATTGTTATCCTATTGCTTGACATATGCTTCTAGGGAATCTAAAGGTTCACATTATGTATGTGCCAGTCTCAAGAAATTTTCGATTTGAGGATTCTGTATTACAAAACTGACTAAAATCGTGTGTTTACCATGGCTGTGTTCTCCTCATAAGGCAGCAAAACCAGTGCCATGTCTGGCAAATAGTTATCCTCCATGGCATGAAATGTCTGAAGGCTAAATGGCCCTGAAACAAAATGATGTTTGACACAGAGGGGGCAGGCCACGGATGGTTGATTTTTAGCTCCCTATTGGGTTTTCAGCATACACAAGGGCTCCCTACGAATATCTAATTAAGATTCATCTGTCAGGCATAGAGTCTTGCTTATTTATTTATGTTTAGTTGTGCCTTTTATAGTTTGTCTTCTATTTATGGGTTCAAGGCAATGTATGTGGTTGTCTTCCATACTTTATTATGAGGAACCCTGTGATATGAATCAGGCTGAGAAAGTGTGTCTGCTCCAAGTGAATTTCATGCCTGAGTGATTATTTGAACCCTGGTCTCCTGAATTCCAATCCAACTCATTGTATCACAATGTTGTTTTTCTCTCTTTTTCTGTATCTTAAATTCTATGAAACACTAGATCGGAGAATAGGTGTTCCAGCATGATAAAATTAAAAAAATATATCATTTAGAGGACATAAAATTACTGTACAATAATATTGTTGGAAGTAGGTAAGTAAGGGAAGACTGTAACACACTCTATATGGGGCTTCCTTTTACTCTTGTTCAGCAACTGCAGTGGGTGCAGAATGTGGTGGCCAGACTGGTGGTAGTGTGGGAAGATATGACTGCATCACTCCCATTCTGGCTTGCCTGCATTGGGTACCCATTGCCTCCCATATAAGGTTCAAGGTATTGGTTTTGAAGGCATTGGTTTTCCATGGCTTATGCCCAGAATATCTGACGGAGTGTATCATCCCAAGATCAACTTTGGCCAGGCTGGCCAGAACATATCAGGTCCTATTGTTGAGAACTGCCACCCCTAGGGCAGCTTGTGAGACTTCCACCCGGAACCATTTCTTATTAATTGCTGCTCCTACTTGGTGGAACCAGCTCCCTAGTGATATTCAGACTGTGGAGCCCCTCTCTGACTTCAAGAAATGGTTAAAAACTTGGCTTTTCCAGCCTGCTTTTGGTGACTAACAGAGGTTGAATGTCCCTTGTGTTTTTTATTGTTTTGGTTATTTTCTTCCCATCTGACAGACTTACCACCATCTTATATCTCTCTTATCGGCTTGAATGGCTAGGGTATATGTTTTATGTTTTATATATTGGCATTATGGATGTACTGTTTGTTTGTGTTCCATGTTATGAAGCACCCAGAGTTCCTCTGAAAAGTTGGGCAGTCTATAAAAATAAAAAAACGAATAAATAAATAAATAGCAGCAGAATGGATAATAATTCCATTAGTCCATTTGAATTCAGGGTGACATGGAGACTGAGGTAAAATGAATTCTTAGCAGTTGTTCTGAAAACACTACATCTTAGACTATTTCTGCCTCTCACTGTTGGTATGCCTACCAACCAATAAGACCTAATATTCTAGTGAAAAGATGAACAAGCTATTGTGTATTGCAGTTGTGAGAAATAGGGATACCCTTGCAGGCAAAGAACCCCCATATGTTTAAAAAAATAGCACACCAAAGCAAGCAGTATGGAGATAGATGAAGGTGGTTGTATTTTTGTGAATAATTTCCTCATCTCTGATGTCTTTGTATGTCAGCACTGCGTCCTTTTGAATGCAATATTAACCTACATACAGAGCAAAACATTTACATTTAAATTGGATTAACCAATAGAATGGGAAAATATTCTTGTATTTTATTTGAAATCTCTCTTATTTGGTGAAGGCTGCATGGAAAAAAAACCTTAAGTGCTAAGAAAGATATTGATTAACTGCCCCATTGTATGTTTCACAGAGAGGACAAATTCCAACACCTACACAAACCTGCACCACATTCCTAGCTGTGGTGTGCTTTCAAACTCTTATGTCGCCCTTATGCTTAAATTGGACAAATTGTCTCTGGTCCCTGGCACTGTAAAAGATAAACATGTCTGTGATGCTTGACATATAAAAAGCATCAGCGCCTATTAGTGATAAACACTATGTGCTTGCCTGTACTGATGGATTGAATTACTTTCACTAAACACAAAGGCAAGGTGACAAGAGGAAAGGGAGGGAAGCAGTAATCTAGATGTCTTTTTTCCTTTTCGATACTGCTGGCATGTGAAGTGGCTTTTTGTATTATTTTTGAGCAAAAAGGAAAGACCTGTCAGTAGCAATTGATTCTAGAGTATATATATATGACAAAAAAACCCACCCAAAACCTCAAAATCTAGTACTTTCCCAACTGTCTCACTGTTGTTTGCTTTCCTTTTCCACTCCATCAAGAAGAAACACAAAGAGTGATGATGATGATGATGATGATGATGATGATGATGATGATGATGATGATGATGATGATGATGATGATGTAGACTGTTGCAACCATTGGTATCAAAGTATTTCTGGTGTTAAGTGCGGATAGAACCAATAAATAGAAAGAGCTGATGGAGTCAAACATTGTTTTAAACAGCTATACATCCTTTCTCCAGGTTATATTACTGTAAGGTAACAATTAGAGATGGGCATGAAACAAAAAAAAGTTTTGTTTTTTGTTTTTTCATTTTGTATGGGAATGAAACAAAACAATGAACTGATTTTAAAAGAAAAACGGAATGAAACGAACTGGAAATTTTCAGTTTGTTCCAATTTGTTTTTTGTTAAAGGCATCTCTGTGCTTGCCAGGAGACCAACCTTATCTCCCCTCTCATCTCCAGCTGATTGGTGCTGGGGGAGGAGGCAGGCCACCATGGCCTTTTCAGACACAACACACCCAGCTGGTCAGTGTTTGGGAGTGGGCTGCTTGCTCGAGCTGTGCTCCAGCTGATCAGTGCTTGGGAGGGGGTGGCTCACTCTCCCTGCACTCCAGCTGATTGGCACTTCCCTGGTGCTCCATCTGGTCGGCATTTGGGAGGGGGCAGGTCACTCAACCCGTGCTCCAGCTGATCAGTGCTTGGGAGGGGGCGGGTCACTCACCCTGCACTCCAGCTGATTGGCGCTTCCCCTGCACTCCAGCTGGTTGGCACTTGGGAGGGGGCGGCTCACTCAATGCATGCTACAGCTGATCAGCACTTCAGGGCATTTTGAAACAAATATAAATAAAATAGTTTGTTTAAAAAAGTGAAATGAAAAGAAAAACAAAACAAATTTAACTGAAAATTCATTTATAATGAAATGAAATGAATATAAACAAAACAAAAACCGAAATGAAATGCCATTGTCACATTTTGTGCCCATCTCTAGAAACAATACTAAGTTTACAAGAGATTTATTGAGACTTGCCTAGGGATTCACATGCTTAGAGATTAACAATCTGGGTTTTAATATAATGTGTGGTTAGCTTTCTACTGAATTGGGATGGCCACCTCTTTTTGCAGGGAGAATTTCTTCCCCTTTCACGTATACATGGCAAAGAATAAAACATGACCTCCATATAATGCAAATATAGTAGAGTTGGAAGAGACCCCCAAGATCACTTAGGCCATAACCTGCCCAAGCAGAAAATGGTATAAAATGCACAGTAACAGAATTCCAGGGGTAGAAGGTGGGGAATGAATACTACAACTCCTATATCACCTTGGCCACCATTCATTCTTCATTATTTTCTATGCACTGTTTTCAGGAAGCTCCACAAAAGGATTTCTGTGCCACTTAGAAGGGGTTAGGGTTAGGGTTAGGGTTAGGGTTGGGGTTGGGGTTGGGGTTGGGGTTGGGGTTAGGGTTAGGGTTAGGGTTAGGGTTAGGGTTACGGCTAGTGTCTCTTGGCAAAGTGTGGATTCCTTCACCCATTAGCTTATTACACTGAAATATTTCTTTCTTACTTGGCGTTGTCTCATGGCACACTGGTTAAATTGCAGGATTTCAGTGAAGACTCTGCTGAGTTCAATCCTGGACTCAGGTAGATGCCTTGAGGGTCACTCAGTCTTCTATCCTTTTGAGGTCAGTAAATTGAGTACCCAGCTTATAGAAGGAAGGGGCAATAGATGGCCTGTATAATGAAATTGTGATCTGCCCATAGAGGGCTTTAAGCACTATGGGCTGGTATATTAACAGAGTATTTTTCTTTTAGTTGCATAATATAGGAATTTTCAAATTGTACAAATACATGCAAATTGGGAACCCCAAATATGAAGATCAGAAATGACCAGGTGTTTTTTTATAAGCAAAAATGAAAAAAATATTATTAAAGCAATGAATAATTATGTTACAATTAGTGTGCTAGGAACCCGAAAAGAGTATAGGAAAATAATAAGCCTCTTGATCTTCCCACTGAGTCAGGTAGTAAAATTAAAGAATTTCCCACAGAATTTGAGGAATATAAATAATATATTGACTGAGAGGGGAATTATAAAAATACAAGATTGGCAGAAGAGGCTGTACAACATGGAGCAAGTAAGAGTTATGCTAGGAAGAAAGAGGATTTCTTGGCTTGATGTATTACAACTGAACAAATGGATAAAGGAATGAGAAGTTAATTATGGAGAGGGAAGACTGTGATGAAATTTGAGGAAAAATAGAAAAAAGAGAGAAACATGAAGACTATGAGAGTAGAAGAGGTACTGTAAATATCTCCTCCCTCTCTCCCTCTTTGTGTGTGTGTGTGGGGGGTTGTTTTTATTTTTGTGCATTTCCTGGGTATATCCAGATGGCCACTGCTATAGAAGGTTCTCTGGAATCCAAGGAACTGAGACCTGTTTACTGTATGTGGTCTTTCCCCATCCAGAGTTCCCACTGGGAAGATGGACGGGATATAAGTCCATAAATAAATAAATAAATAAATAAATAAATAAATAAATAAATAAATAAATAAATAAATAAATAAATGTACCCTTGGAAGAACCCTGAGTACAAGAGTAAGAAATGGAGAAAGTGTCACAGATTCACTAAGTGAGCTTAAGCCAACGGTATTAGACACAACTCTGAACAGACATCAGTTTCATTTGCCTCCTCAGTTCAGTATACTTTAGCAAGTTTCATTGTGTTTTATGGGACTTCTTCCCTACTAAGTGGGTTTAGCTATGCAATCAAGTCCTAGAGTGCAGATTCAATTCACTCTGCAGGAGATCAAAGATTTTTTGTTTGGTCATATGTCTAAAGGTCACATCTTCTAAACTGGACGCTTGCAGAAATTAACTCTGAATGCACTGCCTTCTGTGCTTCCCTTATTTATGACAAATAAAATGATTAGATGTCATTGCTTGCAGAGGCAATGGGAGCTGGAAGAGAACTTGGTTTCTACAGAAGGACGCACGATGCCAATTTCATTATGATGCCACCACCTGATTTGTATCCAGCACTGAGCCGGGAAAGGGAGAAGGAAAACCTAATTCTTTATGCTGCTTTGGCAATTACGCCAGGCAATTGTGCAAAGAAGGTCATCAGCAAACCTCCCTCCTAGTGTAATGGAAATTTCATTCCATGGCGGTGTCGTTTACCTCTCCATTTGCTCTAATTGAGGGCAATTTGATTAGAATTAAATTTAGTTTTATGGCTGATGCTGTACAACAGCAGCAAAGGTGAACAAAGTCCTCATACACAATGCACTGAGATATAGAACACCTTCACGGTAAAGCATGTGAAAAGGCCAAGACATGAGCAGATAATGTTCTTCAGCTATATGATAGCTTTGATAATAGACCAGAGACCATTTTGATTCATTACTCAATGAACAGAAGAAAGCATAACATGACACCCAGTAAGCAACTGTCTCAGCCCAGCAATTGTTTGCGGGTAGGAATGGGCAGACCTGCTGGATTCACTTTTTGCTGTGTTCAGAGTTCCCTAGTTACTGTATGTTCATTTGGGTTCGTATTCAGGAGATAAGGGGAAATGAAGAATTTCCTATGATGTGCATCATATTTTTGTTACAAGGTGCCCCTTAGACATGTTTGTGTTTATTTCCCCTCATAATATTTTTGTGGGCACTTTTACCTGGTATGAATATTTTGTGTATGCTTTCCCTAACAAACACATTTTTGTGTGCACTTCATTGATTAATTTTCATGCACTTTTCTAAAAATAAAAATCACTGTCTTCTGATTCACATATTAGTCCTACTCAGCTGTTCAGAAAAGCATAAATATGAACTTCTAAAGGAAGAGAGCATGCTAACTCCATCCCTTCTTTCCCCTCGCCAACGGTGAATGGGAGAGTCACCTCTATGCATGCACACTTTCCATGAACATATGGAGAGGCTTCATACATAGTAGAGGCGTCTCCAAATGCAGTTGTGTGTGTGTGTTGTGTCGTTATAGTCTTGACCGACCCTTCATGACCCCATGTCCATGGAGTTTCCCTGGCAGGAATACTGGAGTGGTTTGCCAGTTCCTACTCCAGGCGCCTACAGCACCTGATGTTCCCTGGTGGTCTCCCATCCAAGTACTGACCAGGGCCGACGCTGCGTAGCTTCCGAAATCAGGCGAGATCAGATGTGCTTAGGGCATTTAGGCAGCCCAAATGCAGATAAGTGTAGGCAAACAGAGTGGGATGAGACTGGCCTTCAAATCTTCAGATTACTTTCTTCGTGAAATTCTGAACAAAATGTAAAAGGGTTTAGAATGTTGGAGCGGGGTTTGCACCCCCCCCACTGAGTCACAAACCCTTATTGTCAGCCAGACCTATCTCAAGGTGAAGTGCGAAGGGAGATGAAGAGAGCCTTGAGCTCACTGGGCAAAGGTCGGATGTAAGGCTAGATAAACAAAACAAGTATTTCTGTCCATCCGCCCTTGTAGTTAAGAAATGTCATGGATATGCACACCGAATGGGTGTGGTCCGTCTGGGTCTGCAGCAGATTGATACCCCTTGCTGTCCCTCACCAGTGAAACGATCCTGCCCAGAAAATGCCTCCATGTGGGAGGATACATTGGAATATGAATTTGTCAGTTATAGATTCTGAGAATGTGTTTGGTACATTCAAGCCAAAAGATGATTTCCACCGAGGGCCAGGACGCTGAGAAGGTTTCCCTGGGGTTAACTCCAGCTTTCATTTAGAAAACCTAGCCTCAGGCTCTTTTACTGTAGAGAGATGGGGTAAAGTGTGCATGACAGATACATGGCAGTATGTCAGTGAATTCATATGGAATGCTTGTCCCACACAAATGTAATATTAGGTATCTGAAAAGAAGGAGATTCATGTTTTGGTGTGTCTTTCCTTTTGGGGGCAAATATATATTTGAGCATTCTGAGCACAATTTCCCTATTTCTGCATGTTAATTTTATTTATTCCTTTAATTTATACACTACCCCAGAATAGGCCTACATGAAGAGTAGTGTTTTAAGTGGCCTCCTAAACAATAGCAAGGAAGGCGTCTGGCATCTCCCTTTCAGAATATGGTTCAGTAAGATCAATGCCACTGTTAAGAAGGCCCTGCCTCTTATAGATGTCTTTCAGACTTGTGGATTGCTACTGTAACAACCGGACTGTGGGTGGCAAAAAGGATATCTGCAAGGGGGCCAGGACCAGGGTGTTCCAAGAAGCCAAGAGCATGGTCAGTCAGTCCAAGGTCAAGAGTCACAAAGAGGGTCATCAGCCAGTTCAAGGTCGAGTCACACACAAACACAGTCCAACAGGGAGGGGGATGCCAAACAGGGGCACTTAACAGGGCAGCAGGGTTCTAGGATGGATCAAGGTAACAGGGTCAGCGTTTCAGAAATCCAAGGTCTCATGTTCCTGAAGCAAGGAAAAGGGAGTGCAGTCTGCTGGATTCATCCTAGTAGCAAGCCCATAAGATGCACTCCCTGATTGCCTCAGCCTGAATGGGACCTGATTCTGCAAAGAGGCAGAGACAAGAGGCCCTGATCCTGACAGTGACATGAAGAAGCCTCGCCTGGGAATACCTGGTGTCTCCAGCAGATTATATTGTGGAAAGATACTCCAACGTGTATTCCACAGCTGTGTGTGGTTTGCCTAAAATACATGACAAGCTTCTACAAATGTACATATGTGAAAAGGTACAGTGCTTTTCATCTCATTGCAACTCCCAGAAGACTCTGGTTGGGATGCAAGTGGGCACAAAGAAAAATCTGCCCCTGCCCTGTGTCCTCAGAAAGGGCTGGCGCAGACTGCAGCTCCCAGGCACCAAGAGGGCAAAGAGATGGGATAAAGCTGACTGGCAGAGGCAAGGAGGAGAGAGACGATATAGCAGGAATAGGAAGAAGAGAGTGCATTGGTTGCGAAAGTCAGCCAGAGTTGCCAGAGTCAGACAGAATAAAGAGGGGTAAGACTCTCCCCTTTGTGTTCGGATATCATTTTTATGTCTATTCTCTAATACGGAAATAGCAATATGCCAGTTTGAAAAAACAAAAAATAAAAACAAAATAACACTGCAGTAGTACTAGCAACTGGCTGGTGAATGAGTGCATGAGCATAGGGGGGAAAGCCTTAATTGCAACAATTTTAAAGCGTGTGTAGTCCCCAAAACAGATATACAGCACAGATGAAAAGCATTGAATTATTTTCCAAGAGGACACACACACTGACCCAAATACATTGTAATTACATGATGTTAACCAATTTCAAAATCCCTGATCCAGCTATCAAATTATTTTCATAGTATAACCATGCTTTAAGTAAGAAGCCCCATACTCCAGAGACAAACATGAGCAGTTGCTATGAGACTGAACTGTTTGGCAGGTGAGTGATAAGAACTCAGCCTTTGGGAGGCTTGTCAGAATGGGTGTGGCTTGCACACATTAGTAAGTTGTACCCCACTCCTTTGTTGGAATAAAATCTTACTCAAGCAGTTCAGGCAGCCTGCAGTTCATAGACACTCTTAATGAAGACAGCTTAGCTGATGGTGCCTCTCAGGGGGGGAGTGGCTTTATTCATACTAGGAAACTGTGAAGTCAACACTAGACATGGGCACGACCAGAAAAAATGATGTTTCGAGTTTTCGTTTGTTGGAACGGGTCCGTTTCGGGTCGTTAGTGTTTGTCGCAAATTTTTTCAAAAACTTGTCATTTCCGTTTGTCGTTTCCACCGCGATTTAGCACGATTTGACTTGCCAGAGCATAGGGGCGTCCCGCAATCAGGGCCAGCGCCCTAGGCGGCGGGCGGGGCGGGGGGGCGGGAGGCGGGGGGAGATGCGGGCGGGCAGTGGTGGCGGGGGGCCATGGGCGGGCGGCGGCGCCGGGGGACAGGCAAGTGGGCAGTTAGGATATCACTTAGGATAGAGGTTCTATTCTCGGCTTGCACCCCAAATGTGTGTGTGTGTGCAAGCAAATTGAAGTTGGGAAAATAGAAAATAAATTGTAGTATATAATATATATTTAAAATAAATCCACACCTCCCACCCCCAGTCAAACCTCCCCCTTTATCCAATATCAGAAAAAAATCCTCACAAACTGCCAGAGAAGAAATAAAGAATAAACTGCTATTCCCTTCAGCAGATAAAGCTGCAGGGAATCAAAGAAATTATTTTCTAAATTCAATTCCCTCCCTGCCTGCCTAACTTAAATCCTAAAGCCTCCAGCCTCCCTCCTCAATCTCGATCAGATCACACCAGCACCAGCAGCCAGCCCTCCTCCCTCAACCACATCCATACACCCGACTGCGATTTCTGGAAGGTGCCTCGGCTTTTCATGCCCTCCAAGACATCCAGAAGTGTCAGTCAAAAACCTGGTGATGCCATTGGTGGAATGGTTCAAAAAAATTGCATGGTCCCATCCCATGCCCAGCCCAAATGGGCAGGTCTAAAAAAATAAAAAATAAAATAACATAAAATAAAATAAATACGACATTTTTTTGCTATAAAAACCCACTGCTGCTACTATAAAATTCAGGCATTTAAAATAAATAAATTTCACATGTTTCTGTGGTGATTTGGTGTGTTTTTTGACCACGATTTCAAAAGAAAAATTGCGGTCACCATTTTGGATCCCCCCCACCACATGACATGCAGCGAGACAGACGACGAGGATGACCCCCCCCCCAGCCTGGTGCAAGCAGCCCAGGACAGGATAAGAGGGGGGAAGGCCGGGGACCCCCCAGAAACCACCCCTCTGGTAGGTGGCAAAGCCTCAGGCAGGCATATTTTCGCCTGCTTTTTTGGCCGGGAGTCGGGTTTTTTTAAAAAAAACTTTCAAAAACTTTTTCTGTGCTTTGCATCGCGCGATTGCTGCAATGCCACAAACGGAAACGGAAAACCCGACCAAATTTTTCTTTTTTCGGTTCGAATTCGAGTTCTTACGGCTTAATTATCGTTACCGTTTCTGTTACATAACGGAAACGATAACCGAAAACGGAAACGACAATTTCACTGAGTCGTGCCCATGTCTAGTCAACACATTTCCCTTCCATCTGTAATGCAAATAATAAACCTAATTTCTCAGGAAAATCACTTTAAATACAAGAATACCTATATCTTGGCTAATATGGACAGATTGTTCTAGAGATGAAATTTAGAGCCTTGCAATAAATAAATAAATAAATAAATAAATAAATAAATAAATAAATAGATAGATAGATAGATAGATAGATAGATAGATAGATAGATAGATAGATAGATAGATGTTTAATTGGTTTTTTGAGAAATCTCTTCTGCCCCAGGTAAGGACCTGAGAGTGAGTAGAGTGTATTTATACACTAGATACTATCTTCTACAAAAATATGGTCCATTATGTTGCAGTATCCTCAACAAACATGAATAAATTTGCACATACTTCTGAAGGTTATTTTCCCCCTGAGTTTCAGAATCTTCGAACATTTTTTCTGTGCTTAATATTTATGTAAATGCTTCCTCACAAGGCACAAGAAAGAGCTTTCCAACCATGTGTATTCTTTGTTGAAATCCTCAGCTGGCCTGGGGAACAGAAGTAGACGGTGCCCATAATCACATAGAGAGATTCCATCATTAAGGGAAATGATCAAAATAACAGAGTTGGTATTTACAGGGCCTGCCTCTTTTACAGAATGGAGCACAAGGGACCTCTGGTAGTTTTGTGATAACCTGTTTACTTACAGATGGGCAATTTAGCAGCTATCATAGGGGTGCAGAATTCAAAACACAGCAGGCAGGCAAGTCATTCCAGTCCCAAAGCCATATCAGACCCTGAAATTCCAAATGATCCCTTGCACAAGACTCTTAGCAATAAACTAGCATGGAGTCCAAACACAAACTGCTAGGGCCTGTTGTTATGGCAGGTTCCCCCCCCCCCTGCACACAGAGGCTGTGTGGAAAATTCATTATTGATTTTTGATTCTGCCAGTCCACCCAAGCTGTGGATTTATCTGTAGGGTTATCTGAGAAAGGCACTGCACAACAAGGAATGGGTGG
Source organism: Phrynocephalus guinanensis (assembly GCA_037367245.1). NCBI lineage: Eukaryota > Metazoa > Chordata > Lepidosauria > Squamata > Agamidae > Phrynocephalus > Phrynocephalus guinanensis. Next base: position 153,243,571 of record CM074733.1, on the reverse strand, counting down.
GAGGATAGGGTGATCGAAATATGAGGAAATTGCTATAAAAAGACATTAAATTTTCAATTCAGTACATTAGGTTTCTGACTCTAAGGTGTGTCACTTGACAAAAATACAAAAAAAAATCACCATCCCTGGAAGCACAAAGCAAGGGGGGGGAAGTGATTTTGTATCACTCGTGTGTCAACTCTTTCTACACTTGCTCCAGACATGAGTCCTTTTTAGGACAGTCCTCCATTTGAAAAGTTGTTAAGGGGCAGTCCTTATTTGAAGGTATCATCCATTGGAAAGGATGCCCATTCAAGCATAACTTAAAAATAAACAATACCACCAGCAGCAACAATGTGCTGTCAAGTCAATTCTGAATTATGGTGACCCTCTTCAAGGGTTTCCAGATGGAAAAAAGCATTCAATTTTTCAACCATTCCCATTCTTGGTGGTGTCCTGAGGTTGTGCAGCTTGCCCAAGGCTACACAGGCTGGTTGTACTCACAGGAGACACAGTAGAAAATCAAACTGCCAATATTTGGCTCCTCAGTCACATACCTAAACCACTGATCTATCCAGTCAGTTAAAATCACCATGAGAAGAGGGGATTAGGGTCCTTGGAATTGCCCATCAAGAGTCATAAGTAGAGATGGGCACGACCAGAATTTTTTTTTCCGAGTTGTCATTTTTCGGGACGGGTCCGTTTCGGGTCGTTTCCGTTTTTCGCAAAAATTTCCAAAAATTTGTCATTTTGTCGTGTCGTTTGTCATTTGTCGTTACCGCCGCGATTTAGCGCGACTTGACTTCCCAGAGCATGGGGTTAGGGGGTAAGGGCTAGGCTTACGGTAACGGTTAAGGTTAGGGTGGGTTAGTGGGCTGTACCTCTGGGTACCTCTGGCCCACTAAGAACACAGTGTACTGGCATATGGGTTAGGGTTAGGGTTAGGGTTAGGATTAGGATTAGGGTTGGTGGGCTTTTTATGCCCTCTCTGGCACATCCAGAAGTCTCAGCAAAACCTGGCCATGCGATTGGTGGAATGGCTCCAAAAAATTGCATGGTCCCATCCCATGGCCAGCCCATCATTGCACGTGCGCAGGTGTAAAAAAATAAAAATAAAATAAAATAAAATAAAATCAATGGAGACGTTTTGTTGCAAGAAAAACCCACTGTTGCTACTGTAAAAATTCAAGCATTTTTAAATAGCTAATTTTCGCATGTTTCTGTCGTGCTTTGGTGGGTTTTTGGACCACGATTTCAAAAACAATATTGCGGTCGCCATTTTGGATCCCCCCGCACCGCATGGCAAATGGAGACGCCGAGGATGCCCCCTCCCAGCCTGGTACCAGCAAGTCTCAGCAAAACCTGGCCATGCGATTGGTGGAATGGCTCCAAAAATTTGCATGGTCCCATCCCATGGCCAGCCCATCATTGCGCGTGCGCAGGTGTAACAAAATAAAAATAAAATAAAATAAAATAAAATCAATGGAGACGTTTTGTTGCAAGAAAAACCCACTGCTGCTACTGTAAAAATTCAAGCATTTAAAATAGCTAATTTATGCATGTTTCTGTGGTGCTTTGGTGGGTTTTTGGACCACGATTTCAAAAAAAATATTGCGGTCGCCATTTTGGATCCCCCCGCACCGCATGGCAAATGGCGACGCCGAGGATGCCCCCTCCCAGCCCGGTACCAGCAGCCCAGGACAGGAGGGGGGGGAAGGCTGGTGTGGGGACCCCCCCCAGAAACCACCCCTCTGGTAGGTGCCCTCAGGCAGGCATATTTTCGCCTGCTTTTTTGGCCAGGAATCGGGTTTTTTTTTAAATTTCTAAAACTTTTTTTCTGTGCCGCTTGGCATCGCGCGATCACTGCGATGCCAGGAACGACAACGACAAATCAGACCCAATTTTTCTTTTGTCGGTTCTTTTGTTTGAGTTCTGACGGCTTAATTGTCGTTTCCGTTTCCGTTGCGTAACGGAAACGGAAACGAGAATTTCGCCAAGTCGTGCCCATGTCTAGTCATAAGCAAGTTTGAACAGCAAAGTGCAGTAGGCACATAAGCCACCTCCCCACTTGTTACCCTGTTCAACTTAGATTGCTTTTATACGACCCCTAAAATCCGAGGCAAAGGGCTCCCAGATGCAGAGCTTAAAATTGTTTTCCCACCAGCTGCGGATTTTAAAAAAAATTATGTATGACCATGCCCACTTAAGCGCACCCCAGAGCGTTTTACAAGTACCTGTTCTCCGGAGGTAAAAATATTTCCAATGCGGATTATGAAGCTGTGGATACTGGCTCTCCTTGCCTTCTGTTTTTTGTTTTTGTTTTTTCCCTGCCGCCCCTTTTACAGCCTGGAATCCCTATGGAGCTGCTCCACGGCAGTGGAGGTGAGCCTGTATTCTTTTCTCCCTTTTTTCTCCCTCCCCTCACACAGACAGGAGCAATGGAGTGCGGAAAGGTGGGAACACAGGAAGCAGAACAAACCCCCATGATCTCTGGTCCGAATTTAAGTTGCCAGTGTATTTTAGAGGTTGTGTAAAAGTTAGATGCATTTTAAACTCTTCTCAAACTAAGTTACCGAAATCATGATGCATGAATGGTTACCCATCTCTACTTAGTGCCAGTGGAAAGGCATGTAACATGTAGGGTGTTGCCCCTAACAGCAATCAAGGCAGGATTGCACAGAAAAGAAGCTGGGAGCCCAGGCGAGAGACTCAGAGCGAGACCCAGAGCATGCCTGGGACTCAGAGATGCTTGCACCCAATCCATGTGCTGTGTAGTTCGTATCGCTACATATGGTGATGAGCTAAGGCATACGGAGGTCGACTACCAGAGATCCTTTTATAACTCATACTGTAGTGCTTATTACTCTGGAAATTGCATTGCAATGTTGGATTCATTCTCAAGTAAAATATATAAAACAGAAACCCTCATACCTCAAGGCTAAAAATGGAAATCCTCTTACTCTTAACTTGCTTGGTAGGCCTGCTTTTTTTCATTATGTGATCTTAAATCACTTGGATATATGAATATGAAAGCCTACGATGATGCCCCTGTCCTTCTCCCAAGAGGAAGAACAAAATCAAGTTGTCAAGGCTACTGGCTACTCAAAGCCTTTAAGATTTGGAACAGTTCCTTTCTCTCGCTAGAGAACTCTGATGAAAGCCTTATGGGGTCAATCTCCTAATCTGTAGCCTAAAAATAACCAGAAAAGGATGAGAGTTGAACTGAAACGTTCAAATAGAGAAGCAAGAGGAATGAATTACTCGAAGCATTGCAAATAAAATCACTCAAGTGATTACTAAAGAAAATGCTGAATGTCTTCTGTTATCTGGTTGGACGCACCTAACCTAAAAAGAATATAACCAACTCAGATTTTTCTGAGCATGACAGGGAAATGGCACATGGAAATCAAGGACGTGCGCCCTCACGCAAATATCAAAGATGGCATGCAAACAAATAGGTCCAGGTCATCACAGAAGACTGGAAGGAGACTTGTTTGTTTCTGAAACTTGACCAAGTGTTAACTGGGAGATCCTGTAAATTAGAATGAAAACCTCTATGACTGTGGCATCGATAACACATTCTTGTGGGTTTATTCCATGAATTCAGTTGCACCCAGAGATCATATCAGAGGATGGCAATGTCACCATGGATGAAATACCAGTAGTGACATTTAATGTAGCAAAAATGTAATTAATAGATTGTGAGCCAACAAGTCAATTCAGGCTTTTCTAGGTAGAGAGAGTCATCAGAAGTGGTTTGCCATTCCCTTCTTCTGGGGGCATCTCGAGACTGTGCCGATTGCCCAAGGGCACACGGGCTGGCTTTTCTCCCAGAAGACACAGCGGGGAGTGAACTAGTAGCCTCTGACTCCACAGACAGACACTTGAACTATTGAGCTATCCACAACAATGGAACATGGGGCTTGGATCCTTGCAGTTCTCACTGATCTGCTGAAGATCCAGAGATTTAGACACATGAGGCCAGTTCTCTGTAACCATTGTACATTTAAAATTGATTGAAGCTGTCTCTTATTAAGTTACAATCACAATGCAATTGACTTATACTTTTGTTGCAGGAAAATGAATTGATTACAAATAACGGGTTATTTCTAATGGGTTATTCTGAAAAAAATTAGTTACAGTCAATGGAAGCTTTTGCCCAATAACACAGGCTAGCTTTTTTTAATATGCCACAGGATTCCTTCCTGTCAAAGCAATGGCTCTCACATTGTTGTTTTTGAAAATGACGCCAGTAACGAAACACATTAGAGACATGGAGAGCAAAGAGGACAAATTATTAGTATCATTTAATAAGACAGTCTTCTGAAAGAGTCTGCACGGTTCTAAATGGAGCTTTAATTATACCAATTGGTGTGACGAGGCCATAATTTAACCACTTTTGGCTTTTTGAAAACCCATCCTATCTTTCTGGCACTGCAAGTTCTCACTTGCAGCTAGCCGATTCCGACCTCCTGAGAGCCATCATTAGGCTGACAGTCATTCATGGCATCTCAGCTAAAACAAGTCCTTCTCTCAATAATAATTTCCTGCCTTTGTGGGAGCCTTTGACACAGATGCTATCATAAGTCTTGTAAAATGAAGGGCCCACGCAGTCCACAGGCTTGAGCTACTACGTTTTTAAAAAGGATGTGCCCGGATACTTGAGGGAATGGTGATCTCTGATCAGTAATGAGCGGCATAAGATCCTGAGTAGAGATGGGCACGAAACGAGCAATTTTTCATTTTCGTTTTCATTTTTTCATTTCGTTATGTAATGAAATGAAAAACGAATTTTGTCTCCAAAATGAAACGAAACGAAACGAAACAACAGAAATTTTGTCGTGCATTTTGTTTTCGTTGCGGCAAATACATTGAACTGTAATGAATGCTAACGAAACAGCAATTTTTCATTTTCATTTTTGTTTTTTCGTTTCATTATGTAATGAAATGAAAATGAATTTTTTTGCAAAAAAATCATGAAAAATGAAAACGAACCGAAACGGACCCCCTAAATGACAAATGACAAATGAAACACCATTTTTTTGAGTCGTGCCCATCTCTAATCCTGAGCCTAACCTGAAGTGGGACTCCTGCTTTTGAGTGTGGCAGAGTTCATATTTGTTTGGGTCTCCAATCATGTTTTCCCCGTATCACCACATCTACATAGTATTTCTGCCCAGGAGGCTTCTAAATGGGGTTACTAAATAACAACAAAAAATTAGTTTCAGCCTTCAATGGCTCTCACAGCCATGAAGAATGATTCAGTTATAAAGGAATTTTGTCCCTTCTGGTGTTTTTTTACACAAATTTTTGACTCAGATCCTATAGTGAATACACAATTATATACATCCAACTCACTGATACCATTGATGTTCTTCTATTTCTCTAGTGTTAGTGTTTGTCAGCCTTTCTGTTGCTCATTCCATGAATGAGGCCTAATTTTACCTTATTTCTATCTTTCCTAGAACAACTGTGTACTCACTGCAAGTTCCAATAACCCATAGGGAATTTATCAGCCTAAGGACAGGAAGGTGTGGATTAGAAACTGAGTTCTTGGTTTCAACATTAATTAAATGCTTAAAACACATACAAATAAAACATTGATGGCAGTAACAACACTTCATTGTGTTTAAGGTTTCCAGTATCAATCATGGTTTATACCACTGTTGGTGAACCTATGGCATGGGTGCCAAAGGTTGCACTCAGAGCCCTTTCTGTGGACACCCAGCACCCCCCCCCTTCACAGCCACCTGTATTCAGGTTAAATTGCTGTATTGCTACTTTGCAAAAAAAAAAATAGTGGGTTTTGAATCACAGTTTGGGCACTCAGTCTCTAAAAGGTTCACCATCAATGGTTTATACCATCACAACTGATGTTGTGCCCTTCTTGAATATCCTTGTTAGAAAAATGTGAAAAACAGTGATGACTTCTTTTGCTCCATTTCTCCCCCTCCCCAACCTTTCATTGTGATACCCATATCAAGGACATATGTTGGCGGACGAGAACGTGTTGCGGACAGCATACAATCCATGCCATGAGGTCATTGTCATTTGGTATCCGTGGTATCAGAAGAACAAACAAAGGGACACATTTTCAGCTCTGCTTATCAATTCTATTTAAGCCAAGCAGTGGAGAAAGACATGTACCTAAGCATTATTTTGCTCATGTTATGCAATGCTTTCTTCTTCCATCTTCTATACATTATCGTCCATAACCTGTCACACTAAACTAGGAGTGGAATTGCTTCTGCTAACTTTAGTTGCCCATGTGAAAATCTCCAACAGGCTACTGGGCTACAGAAATGAATGTTGTCTAAAGAACACGTGCCATTTAATGCAAGATGTTACTAATTTCTGGAGAAGAATGGATCTAATCCCCAGAGGCTAACCTAGAGTCCTCTCATGACCAGAAAAAATGATGGGAGATGTTCTAAACATTTGGGTTGAGCACCATGATTTGATGTACTTGCTCCCAGGAGTCTGAGAGCAATAAAAATAAAGGGTGGGGTGGGGCTGATGGTGGATGAACATGCATATCTTTGCTTACAAGTAGGTATAAAACCAACAACCACACCAGGAGGTCTTAAAATATACTGTGTTCTTTTTTTCAGTTTAATCTTGGAAGTGAAGACAAACAGCAAGTGAAATGTAGAAAGAGAAACACGTCCTAAGCCTTTGACCTTACTCATCCCTTCACTCTCTCTGCACCCCAATAGTAACCTTATTCCATATTCCAGACCTCAAAGGTAGGATATCTAAAGCAATCACCTAAATACATAAAGAAGATTGCAGAATTTCTTTCCAGTGTACTTGTCCTTCTCAGGGTGGAAAATGTTATACTGCAGAACATGTTGGTAAGAAAGCATCCTTCCCGTGTACAATGGCAATGCTATTATGTATAACTTTCCATTAAAGCCATCACTCCTGGTCTCCCATATCAAAGGCACTACTTGTCCTTTGCATCTGACTTAAATCTGACTGTATGCTTTTCTACAGTATATCTCATTTGCTGATGTACAGGATGTATTGTTTGTCCAGTGTCCTATGGGACACTTTACACTGGCTCTGAAATCCTGCTCTACAGGGATCCAAGAGCACCCTTCAGAGCATGCTTTTGGTACTGTACAGGCTGCAGCGAGGACGAGAAGGAGGAAGGAAAAGATTACTGCACAGGTGTACTGAGCAGGTTAGCCTTATTTATTTATATGTTGATGGCATCTAAGTTAATTTACACTTCTATAAAAACTCCACATTCTCACACATCATCCTGTTATCCTTCAGTAGATTTCAAAAGGATGGCAGTGTCAATGCACTGCTTAGCTGGACTTGGTGATCTACAGGGTCCCTTCCGGAGTTAGGGAGTTTCTTTCCCCAATGTGCCTCCTTGACAGGGATTGCACTCAATGATCCAAAGGGTGACTTCCAGCTATCAAGTCAATGATGATAAAGATGATGATGGTTGATTAATGCCAGAAGTAAAGCATCAGAAAATCTATTAACTCAGGGGACTCTTAACTGCTTGTGCCAGAGGTCAGCAGCAGAGCCCAACATCAAGGAGGATGAAGAATATTTGATGTGTGTGCGGGAGTCATCTCATTCTCAATGACCTTTCAGCTCTTTCCATGGCGAGACTTCTCACATAAATTTTGCAGAGCACCAACAAGATTTCTTGACCTTCACTGATGAAGAGACACAACTGATCTTCACAATCTCCCTCTGCCTGTTTTAGTTTTATGTATTTTATTTTATTTTATTTTATTTGCTCGTTACTTTGTACAAAAGATTGACAAGTTCTATGCATTTGACACCCTTTTCAGGGAATCTTGTGCAGGACAGGCACCATTTTTACACAGGAATTATACTACTGCTGCACACATTGATGTTTGTTCTTCAAGAAAGATGACTGCAAAACAACAAAGAAATCCCAAAAGGTTTCTTTAAAAAAATACAAACCTCCTGCAGATGAATTTTGCTGTGTGGAGGAAAAAAATACCCCCCCACTCAATTTCTTATCAAGAGGCTGTGGGATGCACATCTCTAACCCAAATTCTTCAAAATTTAGGTATAGTAATACAGTGGACCCTTGTATAACAAGCAGTTTGTATAACATAGTCTGTACAACATAAACAATTCTGGAGATAGGGGAAATTTGCTTAACATAATTTTCTATGGGCCGAATCTGTACAACATAAAAATGGGATTACTCCATTTTCAATGCATTCCTATGGGAAATTTGTATAAAGGAAAATTTGCTTAACATAATTTCATTTGAAATGAATTAATTCCTTTATACAAGATACCACTGTAGCTTGGTTTAAGACTAACTTGGTTTAAGAGCATTTTGCAAGACATGCAAATATTTATTCTAAATTTCACCTTGATCAACTAGAAATGTCCTGATTAGAGATGGGCACGAATACAAAAAATGGTGTTTCGTTTGTCATTTGTCGTTTAGGGGGTCCGTTTTGGTTCGTTTCCGTTTTTTGCGAATTTTTGCAAAAAAATTGTTTTCATTTTGTTCGTTTCGTTACCGTTTCATTACCATTTATTTCAATTTTTGTGATTTCTTTTAGCATTTAAAGCAGTTCAATGTATTGCCGTAACGAAAACGAAACGGACGACAAAATTTCTGGTGTTTCTGTTCATTTCATTTCATTTTAGAGACAAAATTCATTTGTCGTTTTGTTGTGTAACGAAATGAAAAAACGGAAACGGAAACAAAAAATTGTTCATTTCGTGCCCATCTCTAGTCCTGATATACAAGCACTGGAGCAGGTCACATGGTGACAAGTGTGTCAATGGTGGCTCTCTTTCCTTTCCTCTCCCTGCTGGATTGTGGGTGATTGTCTTGAACTTCCATCTCAGGCAGCCTCCAATGCAGAGGGAGGAGAGAGGAATAGAGGTCTCCCTTGTACCAGGCAAGAACATACAGGTTAGGGTTTTATTTTTTTTATATGTATATTTATATTTTTATTTAATTTGTTTTCAACATTTCTTCTTATTTTCTTTTCAAACAATTTCATGGGGCAGCTAGTCAAGTGTGGATAGGGCTACAAATTGCACGTTAGTATTGTCACATTAAAAATACAGAGTAAAATCCAGTTGTTAGTCCCAAACAGAGCAGATTCCACAGCCAGGTACCTAAACCATGGTGCAGACATGGATTTATAAGTAACTTTTGTGAGTTTAGGCATGTTGTGTGTACAGTATGTGGTCTATGGGACCCCAGAACAAATCATCCAAGTTTCCATTATTTCTTATGGGGAAATTTGCTTTGATATAAGACTGTTTTGGTTTACCAGCATGTTTCTGGAACGGATTATGCTCATAAACCACAGTATAACTGTATATTAAAGGTTTGGAACTCCAGTATATTCTTATTTCTGCAATCTATTTGCTAACATGTTCACCAGGAATCAACCATATTTTGAGGCAAAATGATGAAGCAGCTGCTAGAGGCACAAAGTGTGTATGTGCTGCACAATTTGTGTTGTGCTGTGCCCCATAAGTTTGTCTGCTACTTTCAGGTTAGGAGCAAATGCTAGCCTATCCAGTTTGTTTCTGTATCTGGAAGAGTTATGCATCTTATCCTTTCATCAGGCACTAAAATGTTTGGGATTGTATGTTCCCTCATGCCCCCCATGGGTAGGGAGGTACCGAATGGTTCTTGGTGAAAAAACGTTGGGACTGCCTCATGTAATGCAACCTCACCTGGTTCCTTTCGTACAATTAATTCTGTATAGCTTCCTGGTCCAGGCCATATGTTCCATCCCTAAGTCCTTTCCAGGGTTTGAGGTTCCACCAGGGAGTGGTTCCTCTCAAGTTGCCTGGGTCGTAATCAGTCCTCATTATGGGGGAAGCTCTTCAGCTCAGTATAGGTCACCTACGCTCATTCACCCTAGAGATGGGAATCCTCAGTTCTCAAGCTTATGGAGCTACGTGCCTTGGTGGTTTGCCTCCAGTGCATCTTCTCCTGATAGCAGGCATCTGCAGGGATTGACATAAGCAGATATTCAAGAAAGTCCACTTCCCATGAAACCTGTGCTAATATGCCCAGCCCAATTTCTTTGGGTACCCACCACCATCAATTCTCACTGTCAGTATTGTGCTGGACTGTCCCTGGAGTCTTTCCTCCTTTTATAACCATGATTCTGCCCTCCTCAAGTTCCTGACTCTCTCCTGACCTGTTCCTATTTGCTCACTGCCCCATACCATGCTTCCACGTTTCCCACATATGTGATGAGAGTCTTTCTGCTCTATTTCCTCTTAGCTGAGCTGAGCCTTCCTTCCATGGTATGGTGTCCCTGCCAGGGCCCTTCTCTCAAAATGACCACATGAGGTACCCATACCATGGCTCAGGTGGCTAATTGTGGTGTGGCCAACCCGGGCAAATCTGTCTGCCACATCATAAGATAGTTTTGGGTTCTTCACAGGTGAGCATGTCTATTGGCCCCATGATTCTTCACCCTCATATAATTATGATAGTACTCTTTGGTCTTTGTGTAGACATTGTTGCTGCTTATTTCAATTATGTCTGGAAGTGGAGTCATGGCAACTGGACTTCTTTTCTTAGAAGTCCTAGAATTTAGACTTGGAATTCACAGTTTCGTTTAAGCCTAGGAAAAAACCCCACTTCACTACTCTAAATTATGTTATAAGGGATTGAAATGTTTCTTTACTCATCCAAGCAGCTTCGTAAGTCTGAGGAAAGTGGCCACTAGAGATGGGCACGACTTGGCGGAATTCCCGTTTCCATTTCCATTCCTTGTTTCCGTTACGGAACAGAAATGGTAACAGGAATTACTCCGCCAGAACTCGAACTCGAACCAACTAAAGAATAATTGGGTCTGATTTGTCGTGGTCGTTCCTGGCATCGCGGCGATCCCGCGGTGCCAAGCAGCACAGAAAAAAAGTTTTTAAAAGTTTTAAAAAAAACCCGATTCCCGGCCAAAAAGCAGGCGGAAATATGCCTGCCTGAGTGAGGGCTCAGGGTACCTACCAGAGGGGTGGTTGACCCCCCCTCTCCTGTCCTGGGCTGCTCTGGTGGGGGGGGAAATCCTCGTTGTAGTCGCTCGCAACAAGCACCGGACTCGCCGCCGGCCGCCGCAATTCAAGCGGAATTGGCACAGAAAAAAAGTTTTAAACTCCCCCCCCATTCCCGGGCCAAAAAGCAGGCGAAAATATGCCTGCAGTGCAGAGTGCACCTACCAGAGGGGTGGTTTCTGGGGGGGGGGTCCCGGCCTCCCCCCCTCTCCTGTCCTGGGCAGCCGGACTCGAGTCGCCATGCCATGTGGTGCGGGCGGGGGATCCAAAATGGGGCGGCGACCGCAATTTTTTTTTGAAATCGTGGTCCAAAAACACACAAGCACCACACAGAAACATGCGAAAATTGCTATTTTAAAAACTGCCAGAATTTTTACAGTAGCAGTGGGTTTTTCATGCAACAAAATGTCTCCTCTTTCCTCTCTCCATTGATTTTATTTTATTTTATTTTATTTTATTTTATTTTATTTTATTTTATTTTATTTTATTTACACCTGCGCAATGATGGGCTGGCCATGGGAGTGACCATGCAAATTTTTGGAGCCATTCCACCAATCGCATGGCCACTTGGCCAGGTTGACCACAGAGACTTCTGGGATGTGCCAGCCGGGCATAAAAAGCCCACTAACCGTAGCCCGAACCCGAACCCTAACCTGAACCCGAACCCATACACCAGTACACTGTCCTTCTAAGTGGGTCAGAGAGGCCCCCAGAGGTGCACCCCAATACTCACCCTAACCTCACCCGTAACTAGCCTAACCCTAGCCCTTGCGCTAACCCTGTTGCCTAAGCCAGATCTGTACTTGCATTGCACTACAGCAAGTACAATTCCCTTCTTAGTGAGACACAGCGGGTGCAGAGAGAGTCTGCCAGTCCGCCACTTGTGGCTCTGGGTGACTCCTGCAGGCTTGGCTCGGCCGGCAGCATGTGTGACATGCAAACCATGCCCCCAAGGCCTGACTGATGCAGGGAAGGCACCCCCAAAAGAGGGGTGCCTCTGCCAGTCTGCTGTGTCTCTGCGTGCAACTTGGTATGCATATCCATATGGCTATGCATGCCCTTTTGCAGCAGGTGAGGAGAGGAGACCCCCATGTATGAGGGGTCTCCAGGAACCTGCTTTCCCTAGTGGGTGAGGATAGGAGGCACCCCCCCCCAAAAAAAAAGAGGTGCCTCCAGGAGCCCGCTACCCCCCCAAACCAGTTTAACGACAGACGAAAAAACGAAAAATGAAACGGCAATTTTTTGCGAAGTTTCACGAAAAACGGAAACGAGCCGACACAGGCCGCCTCCGACACACGACAACTCGAAAACGACATTTTCCCTAGTCGTGCCCATCTCTAGTGGCCACTAACTTTCCTCCGACTGACGAAGCTGCTTGGATGAGTAGCAAAACATTTCAGTCTCTCAGGAAAAGAAGTCCGGTTGGCTGTGGAGATTCTCAGTCATCCAGGTGAGTTTAGCTGGAAGATGAGTCATGGCAACTGAACTTCTTTTTCTTGAGAGATTGAAATGCTCACCCAAACAGCTTCATCACTCTCAGAAGAAGAAGAAGAAGAAGAAGAAGAAGAAGAAGAAGAAGAAGAAGAAGAAGAAGAAGAAGAAGAAGAAGAAGAAGTTCAGTTGCCATGACTCAACTTCCAGAGAAGTCGGGTTGCCATGACTCAACTTCCAGATAACCTGACCTGGATGACTGAGAATCGTCAGGTACATATTTCACATATGGTTGAGGAACGGCTATATTCACCAACTTTCAGTCCATGCCAGATTTACATTTATTCAATGTGAAAAATATATACTGTCACCTCATTTCCATATCAGCCTGTATTTTTTGTTTAGAAATGCATAGAAATTCTCATTTAGTTTATTACACAGCTGTCTCTAATGTGTACCTTTTGGCAATTTTTTTCTGGTGAGAATGGTACTGCAGCAGGTGAGCAATTTGGAGGATAATAATATTCTGGTCCATAAACTAGTCTGGGACATTCATATTTGGTCAGTGTGGTTAAAAATGAGGACTATATGAAATTCTCCCCCATTCCTAATTTCAGTTTTTATGGAGTGAACAATCAAAGAAGTTTGGAGTGGCATTCAATGGTAGCATAAGAGGTATGGTTCCAGTTTTCTGTGCAGCCCTTCAGTTTACATCCGTCTTTTGCCCATTACATACAAATGGGGATAATTTCGGAACAAGACAGGTTGATTTAATATATGTGATTAAAAAAACCTGCTGCAAGCCAGTGGGTCGAAGTGAATTTGACTCTGTGCAACTTATTTTCCTCATATGCTATTTTATGTCAGTCAGGGGCTTAGCCAGCTAATAGATGCTACTGTGGTTTGTGTCTGCAAGAGCTCTATTTCTGTGAACTACGGCTAGCTGATTGACATGATCTACCCTAATTGATATGAATAAATAAAACACACAGTTTGTTCTTGTTAAAATAAAGGGAGGAGGGAACCCTTGAGTTGTACCCTGTAAGTACATGAGAGACTGACGCAAATGCCTCCAGGCTGTTTGTAAATGTATTTGTGTAAAAGATTGCTTTCTTCATACTGACTGGTACTTCTAATCCAGTACATATTTTTTCCCCAGTGCAGAATAAAGTGGAGCAAAGGAAACAAGTTATTTACCAAACCGCACAAGTTGCTCGATGATGGTTTTATTTTTATTTTAAATTGGATCTGCAGAGTTACGAAGTAGCTGAATGAGTGAGGCAATACCAGGCCAATTTAATGACTGTAAAGTGTTTCCTTGTGGGGATGGGAAGAAAAGTTCCATGTTGTTTCAATAAAATGTCATGACTAAAATAAGAAGCAGATGCGAAGTGCTAGGCTGAAAAAAATAAAACAAAAAAATATATTTATACCTGTTCAAAATAAAACACCAAAACATGTTAAAATGGAAATAGATGTCTATTTAAAGAGAGTGTTTCTGCTTGCTTTTACTTTTCTTTTTTCCTGCTTTAAGGTGACCTGTTACTAGATTTCCTGTCAGATTTCAATGTGTTCTGGGGATGCCTGATTTTATGATCATGTTCTTGGATCTGTTCTAAATGAATACCTGCTTATTATCTGGAATTTATCTTTTGTAAAATATTTGTTTCTCAATTTTCTGTCCAATTATTTACTAAAGTAAACTGCAGGTCACAGAAAAACTACTTTTTGGACTCCAACTCTCAGACAGCACTGGCACTGGTTGATTATTACTAAGCATAAATTAATCTGTGGAATTAACATTTATTTATTTATTTATTTATTTATTTATTTATTTATTTATTTATTTATTTATATGCTGCCTTCAGGTGGATATTAAGGCAGCTCATAACAGATAAAATATAAATTTTAAAACACTACATACGTAGATATCATACACACACACACACACACACACACACACACACACACACACACACACACACACACACACACACACTAAGATTAGAACCATCAAGTATAACAATTTTAAAACATTTTAAAGTCTATAAGTGAAAAACCAGCATTCCTGAGATAACTTACTGCTTACAGGCCTGCCTAAAGAGACAGGTCTCCCTGAGAATGGAAGGGTAAGAGGGCAGGACCCAATCTGGTTCTTTGGGGCATTGCATTCCAAAGCCTAGAATTGCCTTCCAATGGCCGCTCCGACGTGACCCAGTTTGTGGGCGGGGCTTAATTTGCCCAACCGACTGCTGGTTTTGGTGCGCAAGTTCGTGCCGATCCGGGTCCCTGGAGGCAGTTCAGCGGAGGGCTTATCTAGCCCTCCCCCTGCCTCCACCCCTCAGTCCATTCCAGGAGGCGATCCCCCACCCTCCCACCCTGCTGTCAGGAGAGTGAGACTAGCTGGTCGCTTTGGGGCTGGATGGGAACTTTTGGTGGGTACTTGCATTGGCACCTGGGTACCTGCTTGTTTTTGCCCATCCCATTCTCCTCACGGTTTGGGGCTGTATTTTCCAACATTAGCTGGTCACAACTCCCCCCCCCTCCCGGGGCATGTAGTGCAGGAGGTACAGGTATTCAGTTACAGCCTTCGTAAGTCATCATAAGGTGCCAGCCAGCCCTCGGATAATAAAATCGCCCTGGATAGGGTTAGGATTAATTGTCAACAAGTTAATAGGATGCTGGACTGAGGGCTGGTTCCGGGGTTAGTAGATTCAAGTCCAAAGGATGCTGAACAGGTGGGCGGCATCCTTTGGAAGAATGAATCTCACTGAATACGCATCGTATGATGGCATACCTCCTGGCACTACAGGTTTCAGGTCCCCTTGCCAGTTATTTAGTTATTACTGTTGGTATTTAATAAAGTTGTGGCCCTATTTTTTCCAACATGAAGTTGTCTCGCCTCATTATTATATGGGTCTGGTTGGGCAAAGTCTAGAAGCAGTTACGGAGAAGGCATTAATGTTTTTATTTGCTAACTAACAGTGCATTCTAACTAATAAGAAGTGGATACAAAATGCTGGACTGAATAAAATGAAGCAAAAAAGTATGTTTAACTCTAGGATGTGCCAAGTGTGGGGGACTAAGATTAGGCACAAGAAGTCTGCTGCAACCAAACATATTTCTGTCAGCAAATACCCTCTTCTGAGGGAAATATACTGATACAACATTGCAGTCCCATACCCAAAATAAAGAGATCACACAAAAGCATTGGGATTTAATTTGGGGCACAACTTTATTAAATCTTTTTAAATCTGTAAACAAAAGGGGCCTGCTGTAGTGCAAGCACACATGGCCTGAATCACCTTGATCTTCAAGCTCTTCATAATTTTTGGTGAGTTCCTGACTGGGAACATGCCGTTGTACTTAAACAACATATTTCCATGCTCGGGGACTAACTCCCACTGTAACAACCAGAAACCAATTTAATTTCAACCTCTGATCTTGTTAAAACTCAACTAACGCTCACCTGAAGTATTGACATTATTCAAAGGGGCCCCACTTTCCTTAATGAGACCAATACTATAAAGTCACCTATGACCAAAATTCTTGCACTAAGATGCATAGAAAGAACTGAGCCTAACCCAGATAAGAGAATGGGATAGGTGAAAATGTACTATCAAGCAAGGGCAATCAGGATGATAGTCAAAAATTCCCATCTGGCCCCTAAGCGACCAGCTACTCTCATTCTCATTACCTCTAGGGTGGGTGGGACGGAGGCTTTCACAAACAGCAAAGAGAATGGGGACTCTGCAGTGATCCCATTTAAAGGCTCTTGAGACCGGCCTTCCAAGGAATCACATGAGTGTGCCATTTCTGTTGGTCAGTGATGCAAAGCGTCCCCATCCAGAACAAGCCTTGCGGAGCCCCCAATATACTCACAGAACCCTGTGGTTTCCTCCAGCCTAGGGACATGGGGATTCATCAGACAGGCATTCATTTTCTGTGAGTGATTATACAGTTTTGGCAATGCAAACAAGTTCATTGAGTTAAAATTGTCAGAGAAAATAGACACCTGCTTTGGGTTCAGAAGTTATTTGGGCTATTTGTCTGAACAGCCTCAGAGAAAAGTGCCCCAATTAGTATAGTGGTACCTTGCATAAAGGAATTAATTCATTCCAAATGAAATTCTGTTAAGCAGATTTTCCTTTATGCAAATTTCCCATAGGAATGCATTGAAAACAGAGTAATCCCTAATTGCAACCATTTTTATATTGTACGGATTCTATTAAGCAAATTTCCCCGATCTCTGGTTATTTTTTATGCTGTACAGATGTCATGCTATACAAACTGTTTATTATGCAAGGGTCCACTGTACTTACAACAAATCAAGGCTTCTGGAAGCATCAGATATTGCTTTCATGATTTGAGGGTCAAAAAGTTGGGGGGAAATGGGGCAGAGGACTGGAAAACATAGTGGGAAAATAAAAGCAATAAGGTAACAAAATAAAGAAGGAAAGAGATTGACAGCTCAAATGCCACTGAAAAGCTCAAGCCCTCCTATGAGCCCCAATCATGGAGTCCCTGGGAGGGAATTCCCTTTGGGCTGTGATTCACAGCTCTTTTCTGAAGGAAGCATGCTAGAGTGAATAGAAAGTAATTACTGTAGCACTGTTTGAATTTTCAGAAGATCAGATGACTGCGCATTGCATTTCTTCTTCCTCTCTTATTGTAGGTAACTGCAATGGATTGAGTGCCTGGGTGTGCATGAAATATGGGACACCATGCAGGATAATAATGGAGACAGTTACAGGACCTTTAAGAATAGGATTGAAATTATGTATCAAAACTTGCACAGCTCCTGGAAGCAGACAGGAAATTGGGGGGGGGTCCTGTTGGGAGCTCTTCCCGCACATGGTAGATTGACCACTAGTTGATGGCACTTAGCTTACCTCCCATTCCATGTTAGTCATTTGTTTTCCATATTTCCATTTTCCCCCTCTATTCAGACAAACACAGATACAGTAGTACCTCTACTTACGAGATTAATCCATTCCAAATGCATGCTCTTAAACTGAACAACTCTTAAATAGAGCAGCCCTATCTTAATTAATTAATTAATTTCATTTAATTACTTGAAAAAATTAAGATTAATTGAAAAAATAAAAAATGTAAGTAGGGCAGACTACATCTAATATTTGTAAGGCAGCAGTTAAAACGCCAACGGTTTTTCACTCTTAAGTCAAATTGCTAGCCACTGATAAGTAGAGGTACCACTGTACATATAAATCCTTTGAAGAATTTGGATACAAATTGAATTGTAAGGGAGTACGAATTGGCTTGAAGTGAATCAGATACAATTTGTAAGACAAATCAAAGCAGATCCCATTTGCACCTCCTGGACAGGAAATATGTTTCTTTGAGATTGTATCACTTTCCATCACATTGTATTTGTGTTCCTTAATACATATGACTAAGGTGGGATGCTAATCAAATTCCAGTGTTGAGGGCAACCTTGTTTATTTGCCTTTTCCAACAAAGAATGTTTTTAGCAGTCAGTAAAATCTGTCTTCTGTAAGAACATCTTGAGTAGGTTTAACTGCAGAGAACAAAAATGTACCATCAGTCTGATTTTAAAAAAATGGGATATAGGTTTTCAGTTAATTGGCCACACAGTGGCTTTGCTTATAGTCTCAGGGTGTACATTCTCATCAAAGCTCAACATTTAAGAAATGATCTGCAATGTGTAGCCTGCATATTGTAATTATAACAGTATACCACCCAGAGACTACTTGAAGTGGTATGGGGCGGTATATAAACAGAACACTTTGCTTTACTTTTTCATAAGCTGCAACATAAGAACATAAGAACATAAGAAGAGCCATGCTGGATCAGGCCAAAGGCCCATCTAGTCCAGCTTCCTGTATCTCACAGCGGCCCCACCAGATGCGTTTGGGAGCGCATGAGACTAAATATCTGTCTCCTGATACCACTCCCCTGCATCTGGCCCTTGAAGTACCCTGGTTTAAAGCCTAGAGATTACACATCTCCATCATGGTTTGTAACCCGTGATGGACTTTTCCTCTAGGAATCTGTCCAATCCCCTTTTGAAGGCATCCAGGCCAGATGCCATCACCACATCCTGTGGCAGGGAGTTCCATAGACTTACAACACGCTGGGTGAAAAAATATTTTCTTTTGTCAGTTCTTACTCTCCCAGCACTCAATTTGAGTGTATGTCCCCTAGTTCTGGTATTTTGAGAGAGGGAGAAGAGCTTCCCTCTATCCACTTTACTCATACCCTGCATTATTTTGTATGTCTCAATCATATCCCCCCTCAAGCGCCTTTTTTTCCAGACTAAAGAGGCCCAATTGTTTTAGCCTTTCTTCATAAGGGAGGTGCCCCAGCCCAGTAATCATTTTAGTCGCTCTCTTCTGCACCTTTTCCAGTTCCACTATGTCTTTCTTGAGATGCGGTGACCAGAATTGTACACAATACTCCAGGTGGGGCCTTACTATTGTTTTATATAACGGCATTATAATGTTGGCTGTTTTATTTTCAATCCCCTTTTTGATAATCCCTAGCATGGAATTGGCCTTCTTCACTGCTGCCACACATTGGGGAGACACCTTCATGGAGCTGTCCACCAACACACCAAGATCTCTTTCCTGATCCGTCACGGATAACTCAGAGCCCATGAGTTGATAGATGAAGTTTGGATTTTTTGCCCCAATATGCATTACTTTACATTTGGTTACATTAAAACGCATTTGCCATTTCTCAGCCCACTCCCCCAGTTTGGAGAGATCCTTCTGGAGCTCTTCACAATCTTCTCTGGTTTTTACCACATGGAAAAGTTTTGTGTCATCTGCAAACTTGGCCACCTCACTGTTTATCCCTGTCTCCAGGTCATTTATGAACAGATTGAAAAGCACCGGTCCCAGGACCGAGCCCTGGGGCACACCGCGCTTTTCACTTCTCTCCATTGTGAAAATTTCCCATTGACACCTACTCTTTGTTTCCGGGATCTCAACCAGTTCTCAATCCATAAGAGGACCTGCCCTCTTATCCCCTGACTATGCAATTTTCTCAGCAGCCTTTGGTGAGGGACTGTGTCAAAAGCCTTTTGAAAATCCAGATAGACTATATCCACCGGTTCACCCAAATCCATGTGCCTGTTGACCTTTTCAAAAAATTCTAAAAGGTTTGTAAGACAAGATTTACCCTTACAGAAGCCATGCTGATTTTCTCTCAGCAAGGTTTGTTCTTTTATGTGTTTTAAGATTTTCTCTTGGATGAGGCCTTCCACCATCTTCCCTGGGACAGATGTAAGGCTAACCGGCCTGTAGTTTCCTGGGTCCCCCCTCCTTCCTTTTTTAAAAATTGGTGTGACATCTGCTATCCTCCAGTCCTCCGGCACTGTGGCCGTTTTAAGAGACAAGTTGCATATAACCGTTAAGAGATCTGCAATTTCATTTCTCAGTTCCCTAATAACCCTTGGGTGGATGCCATCTGGGCCCGGTGACTTGTTAATCCTCAATTTATCAATTAGTCCTAAAACCTCCTCTCTTTTAACCTGTATTTGATTTAATTCTTTAGTCAAGAGGGGCGGCTCAGGCAGCGGAATCCGCTCAAGATCCTCTGTCGTGAAGACAGACGCAAAGAACTCGTTCAATTTCTCTGCAATGTCCAAGTCCTCCTTAACCTCCCCTTTTCCTCCCTCACCATCCAGAGGCCCAATTGGTTCTCTGGCAGGTTTTCTACTTCTAACATATTTAAAGAAGCTTTTATTATTACCCTTTATATTGCTAGCCATGCGTTCCTCAAAGTCTTTCTTTGCCTCCCTTATCATCTTTTTACATTTCTTTTGCCAGAGTTTGTGTTCCTTTTTATTTTCCTCATTTGGGGAGGATTTCCATTTACAGAAGGACCTCTCCTTGTGCTTTAGAGCCTCTCTAACTCCACTCGTTAACCATGCCGGTGTCCTCTTGGACTTAAATGAGCTCTTCTTTCTTTAAATGAGCTCTTCTTTCTCTGAGCAAGGATGGAAAATACATGTGTTGGGTTTACATTTCACTATTAATTTTTCCACTTTTCACTTCTTGAGTATGGCAAAGAAACACAATGCCTCTTGCCTCAGAAATGAGTGGTTTTGTCTTTTTTTAACAACAAAAATGTTTAGAAAGGTATGTGTACAACTGAAGAACTATTCACAACTAAAATGCTTTCATTGCAGAGATGGAAAGAATACTTCCTAACCCCACCCAACAAACACACACCTTGGCGTCAGCGATATAGGTGGCTAGCTCTTCACAGGTATCAATCTCAAGATGAAGGGATGATGGATATGGAATTCCAAGTGCCATTTATTTATTTATTTATTTATTTATTTATTTATTTATTTATTTATTTATTTATTTGATTTTTATACCACCCATCTGGCAGTGAGGTCACTCTGGGCGGTTTACAACAATACATTCAAATAATTCATACAATGAAAACATAAAATACAGTAACATAATAAAATAGAAAGAAAAGTAAAATTAACATTAATGTGATATAAAAAAATGTACTATTATTGGCAGGTTAATCCATGAGATTATTCATCTCCAGCACAAGAGTGAAACAAGGTGTGCTGATTTCCTGTCAAACCTTTTGCAGGCAGCACAAAATGCTTTTTGGTTGTCTATGCGAAACTACTTTCCATTGCCTTTAAGGAGCCAAGCACGTAAATACTGTACACAGCATTCTCAGAGGACTAGATATTTGTCTAAAAGCATGCAACAAACTCATCCATGCCAAGGGTTTTTAAAAGTCCATGAAGCAGCGCAAAGCTATTGCAGCTTTTGTGCAACTTGCAGAACAGTACCAGTTATGCAAATGCCAAAATCATTGACCCCACAGCCTCAGAAAGAATTTCGTTTCTTCCCCCCCCCCTGCAAAAAAAGTGGTGGTGATGGTGGAGAAGTGCTATGTTCTTCTTGTCTCTCAGGATGAAACCACCCAGGATTTACATCCTTATTCAGTGGGAGAGATGTATAAAATACACATATGCACTTCAACAAAATGTGGTATTAAAATGCACACACTTCAGGAGGGGAAAATGCACTGAACATGCCAACATTTTTCCAAGGGAAGAAGCAGCAGAAAGTCTTCCCAAATGATGTGGGATGGGAATGGGATGGGTGTAAGAAAAATGACCGTTTTTGAATGCTTGGAATGGAGCTGTCATAGCAGGGGAGGACAAGGGCAGGGAGTGGGTGTACACAGCATTTACCTCTTCTATAAATTATTTTAGCTGAGCTTCGAGTCACACCCAAATAAGGCTACTACCTATCAATGGGTCATTATTCATGTAACTGTTAATGTTTCTATTAAGGAAAACTTGGACTGGTTTATTGATGGATAACTTTTGCCACTTTTGCCACATAGTCTCCCACATTTTGTGCCATTGTCTGGCACACAATAAGCTATGCAAACTCTTCTTGGATCAAATCCTCCTTGACTTCCCAGGCCCTCCTGAAGGATATACAGTCTTTCTCCTTCAGGACAATTCTGAACTAGTCATTGCTCAGGTGGCTGAATTTCTAACAGCTGTTTTTTTTTTTTTTAAAGAGCAACCCTCCGTGAACTTTAGTCAGACCATTGGTGAGATTTATTTTATAATGTTCTGTGTAACTGTTCAGTCTTTATTTATTTGTGTATTTCCTTTGTTTGAATGCCACTAAAAGGTTTATGGAATGGAATGGAATGGATTTACTGATGGATGCTACAGAAGTTTCACAAACACATGACATTGCAGGATGTTGTGGCTACAGATGGACAAGTGGGTTGGCCTATATCATGAGCTCAAACCCTGTGGTGAGCTTTTGGTGCAATGGGGAAAACTAACACAGATCTACTCTAGACACAGGAAGCTATAAAGCATTTTGAAATACTGCCTTCACTGAACCCTCTAGATACTGATTTTAGAGGCCCTAGGACAGCGTTGGCAAACCTATGGCACAGTTGCCAAAGGTGGCAATCAGAGCCCTTTCTGTGGGCAGCCAGCATCGTCCCTTCACAGCCACCTCTATTCAGGATAAATTGTTGTATTGGCACTTTGTGAAAAATTAGTGGGTTTTGAAGCACAGTTTGGGCACTTGGTCTCTAAAAGGTACACCATTACTGTCCTAGAAGAATGTCTTTTTCTGTTGGAAAGTGCCATCTTATGTAGGGATTGTTTTGACAGCCAATGACCATAAAGATGAAAAAATAGTGGCGGCTGATGAAACTGCCTTTATTTCCCCTGGGTAGATTCACATGGGGCCATCTTACGTTCTGAGAGCATGATCTGTAAGTAATGACAACTTAATAGCATTATGTCATGAAGGCCAGGAAGTGGATAGCAATCACTGTCATGAATGGCAGCATATAATACTTGCTTATTTACCTACTCAATTACAGAAATGCAGATTTTACTTGTCATTTTAATGAGGTGTGTTAATTTAATATGTAGCAAAGCCAGATACATAGTTAGGGTTTGGAGTGCCTGGGGATAAAGTCAGTTTTTGTGCCCCAACTGCATCTCGCCCACTGAGCAAGGGGTGCCTGATCCTAGGGGAACAGCGTGGGAGACTTCGGGAGTCTCCTGGACAAGGATCTCCTGTGCAAACTGCACAGTGCGATGGTTTTTGCACAGGCAATGTTTTTTTTCCCAAGCATCAGCTCTGTAGTACACTTCCCCCTCCTCCTCTCCCCCAGCAAAGGCTTGGCAATCATTAGCCCTGGGGAAAGGAGGAGAGGGAAGTAGGTGATGGGATTTTTGCCCCCAAGCAACACCTCCATCACACACTTCCCTCTCCTCCTTTCCCCAGGCTAAGATCACCAAGCCTTAGAGGGAGTGGGGGGAAAGGGGGGAGCAATTGACTGAGGTCCTGCTTGGGGGGGGGATCTCCTGCTTCCCTCTCCTCCTTCCCCCTGACTAAGGATGGCCGAGTCTTAGGGCGTTTATACACGACCCCTAAGCTGCGCTGCAAATGGCCCCCAGCTCCAGAGTTTAGAAATGTTTCCCCACCAGCTCCGGAGTTTAGAGAAAATTAAGTGCGACCACGCCCCCATAAGCGCGACCCAGCGCACCTTTCATGTACTTGCTCTCAGCAGATGAAAATTCCTTGATGCGGATAAGAGTGCCGGGCTCTCCTCGCTTGTCTGTTGTTTTTTTGCCTCCCGCACCTTTAAGAGCCCCTTGAGAAGGAACCAGGAAGTAACGGGGCTCGTGGCAACTTCGACCGGCACCGGCAGGTTAGTAAAGGCTTCTTTTGTCCTTTTTTTCCCTCCCTCCCCTCACGCCGACAGGAGCAGGAAGTGCTGAGGGGTGGGGATGCAGGAACAGAAACGAACCCCCAAGATCTCTGGTCCGAATTTAAGGGACCAGCGGATCTTAGGGGTTGTGTGAAAAGGCCCTTAGTGGGGCGAAAGGAGGACTGCTGGTGTGATGGTGGATGGCTTACTCTTCCTGCTCTCCCTCCAGGTGCCCCCAGATTGTTGCGCGCCCCAGGGCAAATGCACTCTTCCACCCCTCCCTAGTTATGCCACTGAGCAAAGCTAAAATAAGGACAACAATGAACTGATTTTGAAGTGAGATGGGCAAGTTGTTATTCTGAGTGGTATACCAATGCAGTTCAAAGCCCCCACCCACCCACAATCCACCTTTATCAAACTCATTCAGGAGGTTATATAGACCCTGTTAAAAATGTCATCATCCCTGTATTATGAAAGAAGAGGGAAACCTAGTTGAACTGGCTTTCTATCTGACAACAACAAAATACTGGTTTAAAGACATCCCAAACTACAGTTGCAAATCAGGGGATTAGATAAATTTATGGAAGATGCAAAGGCTTCTGGACCTGATAAGTTTGCACTACCTTAAAATTGAATGGCATGGCTCTGAAATAGAGATGGGCACGACTTGAAAAAAATTTTTTTTCGAGTTGTCGTTAGTCGGGCCGGTTCTGTTTCGGGTCGTTTCCGTTTTTTGCGAAAATTCACAAAAATTAGTCGGTTCAATTTTTCATTTTTTCGTTTTCATTAGTACTGGTTTTTTGGGGGGGAGCGGGCTCCTGGAGGCACCTCTGTGGGGTGGGTGCCTCCTCTGGCCCGCTATAAGGGAAAGTGGGCTCCTGGAGGCACCCGTGGGTGCCTCCTATCCTCACCCACTAGGAAGGGGAAGCAGGCTCCAAGAGACCCCTCAACATGGGGGTCTCCCCTCCTCACCTGCTGCTGCTGAAAAATGCTATGCAATAGCCATATGGATATTGCATAACAGAATGTGCAGACAGTGACTGTGAAGACTAGTGGATGGCACTGAACCCAGAGCCATAGTGAGATGCCTAACTAAGGCTCTCGCACCACCATGTCTCACACAGAAGGGAAATATACTTGCGTGTAGTGCAATGCAAGTACATCTGGCTTAGGGTTAAGGTGGGTTAGGGTTAGGGCTAGAGTTAGGCTAGTGACGGGTAAGGTTACGGTGGGCTAGTGGGTTGCACCTCTGCGTGCCTCTCTGACCCACTAAGAAGACAGTCTGTGACATATGGGTACGGAGTCATGGGTTAGGGTTAGGGTTAGGGTTAGGGGGCTAGGGCAGGTTTTAGGGGGCTTTTTGGCACATCCCAGAAGTCTCCATGGCCAAGTGGCCATGCGATTGGTGGGATGGCTCCAAAAATTTGCATGGTCGTGCACTCCCACATGGCTGGCCACTCGGCCAGCCCATCATTGCGCAGGTGTAAATAAAATAAAATAAAATAAAATCAATGGAGGACAGAGGAGGAGAGGAGAGACATTTTGTTGCAAGAAAAAACCCACTGCTACTGTGAAAAATCTGGCAGTTTATAAATTTTCGCGTGTTTCTGTTGTGCTTGTGTGTTTTTGGACCACGATTTCAAAAACAATATTGCGTTCGCCGCCCCATTTTGGATCCCCCGCCCGCACCGCATGGCATGGCGACTCGAGTCCGGCTGCCCAGGACGGGGTGGAGGCGGGACCCCCCCTTCCAGAAACCACCCCTCCGGTAGGTGCCCTGCGCCCTTAGTCAAGCAGGCATTTTTCCGCCTGCCTTTTTGGCCCGGGAATGTGTGGGGGGAGAGTTTAAAAGTTTTTTCCTGTGCCGTCCGTGCTGCTTGCTTGCACTTTAATTGCGGCGGCCGGCAGCGAGACTGGGCTTTTTGCTGGCTGCGAGCCTGCGGCGAGTCCCACCAGAGCAGCCCAGGAAGGGGGATGGGGGGAAGGCCGGGGACCTCCAGAAACAACCCCTCTGGTAGGTGCCCTGAGGCACAGCAGGCATTTTTCCGCCTGCTTTTCGGACGGGAACTGGGTTTTTTTAAGTTTTAAAAACTTTTTTTCTGTGCCGCGTGCCATCGCACGATCGTGCGATGCAAGGAACGAGCGCGACAAATCAGACCAAAATTGTTCGTTCGTTGGTTCGAGCTCGAAGTCTGGCAGAGTAATTCCTGTTACCGTTTCCGTAGAGTAACGGAAACGAGTAACGGAAACGAGTAACGGAAACGAGTAACGGAAACGGAAACGGGAATACCACGCGGCACAGAAAAAAAGTTTTTTTAAATATTTTTTATTAACTTTTAAACTACATACAAACAACATAAGAAAATGAGAATAAAAAAAACTACAACAAACAATATGTGCACCCCCATCCCACGGGCCCATCCATGCATTCTTATTCGATGCTCCATCTTCTATTCTTCTAGTAATCTTCTTAAAGTTCTCTTCTCCAGAACTGTTGTGAGATATTCGTGGACTCTTTCCCTTTTCCTTCGACTAATACATAATCTAAAAATTTACCCCAGATATCGTAGAAAATGTCTTTTTTCATCTCTCCTCGTTTAACCTTTAAGCTGCAGGACAATTTATCGTTCATAGCTATATCCCAAAGTTCATTATACCAGTCTTCCATCTTGAATTCTAGTTTTGACTTCCAATTTTTTGCTATAATTAATCTAGCAGCTGTCATAAAATTTGCTATTAGTTCCTTTGTTGTAACATCAGAGGTGCTGAACTGTACACCTGGCTTTAACTAATTATAGGAACTTCATTCCCTAGATCAGTGTTCCCCAACCCCCGGGCCGCGGACCGGTGCCAGTCCGTGGATGAATCGGCACCGGGCCGCCGCCGTGCCCCCCCGCAATCGCCCCCCCACCGCCGCGACCCCCCGCAAGCGACCGCGACCCACCGCCGCCGCCGCCGCGGACCCACGCAAATCGTCCCCGCCCCCCGCTCCCGCCGCCCCCCCACAATCGTCCCCCCCCACCGCCGCAATCGCCCCCGTCCCGTGGCCTCCGCCACGACCCCCCCGCAATCGCCCCCGTCCCGCTGCCGCCGCCGCGACCCCTCTGCCGCCGCAATCCCCCCGAAATCGCCCCCGTCCCGCCGCCGCCGCCACGACCCCCCCCCCCCGCAATCGCCCCCGTCCCGCCGCCGCCGCCACGACCCCACCGCCGCCGCAACCCCCCCCGCAATTGCCTCTGCCCCCCCGCCGCCACCGTGACCCCCCCGCAATCGTCCCTGCCCGCCGCCGCCACAATCGCCCCTGTCCCGCCGCCGCGACCCCCCCGCAATCGTCCCCGCCACCACCGCCGCCGCAATCGCCCCCGTCCCGCCGCCGCCGCGACCCCCCCCGCAATCGCCCCCCCACCATCGCCCCTGTCCCTCCATTGCCGCCGCCGCTGTGACCCCCCGCAATCGCCCCTGCCCCACCAGAAAGAAAGTAAGGAGGGAGGGAGGGAAAGAAAGAAAGAAAGAAAGAAAGAAAGAAAGAGAAGAAAGAAAGAAAGAAAGAAAGAAAGAAAGAAAGAAAGAAAGAAAGAAAGAAAGAAAGAAAGAAAGAAAGAAAGAAAGAAAGAAGGGGGGAGGGAGGGAGGGGGAAGAAAAGGGAAAGAAAGAAAGAGAAGGGAGGGAGGGAGAAAGAAAGAAAGAAAGAAAGAAAGAAAGAAAGAAAGAAAGAAAGAAAGAAAGAAAGAAAGAAAGAAAGAAAGAAAGAAAGAAAGAAAGAAAGAAAGAAGGGAGGGAGGCTGGGGGGAAGAAAAGGGAAAGAAAGAAAGAAAGGAGGGAGGGAGAAAGAAAGAAAGAAAGAAAGAAAGAAAGAAAGAAAGAAAGAAAGAAAGAAAGAAAGAAAGAAAGAAGGGGAGGGGGGGAGGGAGGGAGGGGGGGGAGGGAGGGGGGAAGAAAAGGGAAAGAAAGAAAGAAAGAAAGAAAGAAAGAAAGAAAGAATGAAAGAAAGAAAATGAGGAAGGAAGGAAAGAAAGAAGGGAAGGAAGGAGGTAGAGTAGGAGGGAAGGAAGGAAGGAAAGAGAGGGAGGGAGAGGGAGAGAAAAAAGGGAGAGGGGGAGGGAGGGAGAAAGAAAGAAAGAAAGAAAGAAAGAAAGAAAGAAAGAAGGGAGGGAGGAAGGGAGGGAGGGATGGAGAAAGAAAAGGGAAAGAAAGAAAGAAAGTAAGGAGGGAGGGAGGGAGGCCTCATGTGAAGGAAGGGCAAAGGGTCCCAAGACCTCACGGCGGCTGGGTAGCCCCTGGGGGGAAAAATGCAAGGAAGTAAAAACAGTGTTTCCTTGCAGCGATGCCAAGGACTCATCGCACAACACTGGCTCTTCGGCTTGAGTACGGAGATGAGCACCGCCCCCTAGAGTGGGAAACGACTAGCACGCATGTGCGTTAGCGGCCGGGGGGGCATTTACATTTTTTATCTTATTAAATCAAAACAAGCGGGCCAGGGAAAAATTATCAAGCATTTACCGGTCCACGGTGATAAAAAGGTTGGGGAGCACTGCCCTAGATGATTTGCTGGTAGGCAAGCAGATTATACTATTATTCTAGTGGACTGTTCTCTGTAATTGCGATACCATACAATTTGGTTACTTCCTTGCAAAACTCTTTTATTCCCACAAGCCTGTATAGATTGTCTTCTCAATCAATTGACCACAGCCTTATACAAAGACACAGATAGTTGACATGCTAATGAGAATTCCTGACCCCCTTTGAATTGAATACTTGACCATGTCAATGTGAACATTCAACACATCAACATCTTCATCACAAGCAGTAATTACGATCAATACAACAGGCTATTTCTTAATTCACTTTGAAGGACTAAGACAAGGGAGGTGGCTCAGGAGATCAAAACAGGGAGGGAAAGGTGCAAAAAGCTTGCGAACTAAAGAAAGACAGAGGACTGGTTTATCATGGTGACTAGAGATGGGCATGACTTAGCGGTATTCCCGTTTCCGTTTCCGTTACTCGTTTCCGTTACTCTATGGAAACGGTAACGGGAATTACTCCGCCAGACTTCGAGCTCGAACCGATGAACGAACAATTTTGGTCTGATTTGTCGTGCTCGTTCCTTGCATCGCGAGATCGCGCGATGCCATGCGGCACAGAAAAAAAGTTTTTAAAACTTAAAAAAACCCGGTTCCCGGCCGAAAAGCAGGCGGAAAAATGCCTGCCGTGCCTCAGGGCACCTACCAGAGGGGTTGTTTCTGGAGGTCCCCGGCCTTCCCCCCATCCCCCGTCCTAGTGGGCTGCTCTGTGGGACTCGGCGCAGGCTCGCAGCCAGCCAGCAAAAAGCCCAGTCTCGCCGGCCGCCGGCTGCCACAATTAAAGCGCAAGCAAGCGGCACGGACGGCACAGGAAAAAACTTTTAAATTCTCCCCCCACCCATTCCCGGGCCAAAAAAGCAGGCAGAAAAATGCCAGCTTGACTAAGGGCTTAGGGCACCTACCGGGTGGGTGGTTTCTGGAGGGGGGGTCCCGCCTCCCCCCCGTCCTGGGCAGCCGGACTCGCCATGCCATGCGGTGTGGGCGGGGGATCCAAAATGGGGCGGCGAACGCAATATTGTTTTTGAAATCGTGGTCCAAAAACACACAAGCACAACAGGAACACGCGAAAATTTATAAACTGCCAGATTTTTCACAGTAGCAGTGGGTTTTTTCTTGCAACAAAATGTCTCTCCTCTCCTCCTCTGTCCTCCATTGATTTTATTTTTCTTATTTTTTTTACACCTGCGCAATGATACGCTGGCCGAGTGGCCAGCCATGTGGGAGTGGACGACCATGCAAATTTTTGGAGCCATCCCACCAACCGCATGGCCACTTGGCCATGGAGACTTCTGGGATGTGCCAAAAAGCCCCCTAAAACTTGCCCTAGCCCCCTAGCCCTAACCCTAACCCTTGACTCCAGTCCTTACCCATACGTCACAGACTGTCTTCTTAGTGGGTCAGAGAGGCACCCAGAGGTGCAACCCACTAGCCCACCGTAACCTTACCCGTCAGTAGCCTAACCCTAGCCCTTGCACTAACCCACCTTAACCCTAAGCCAGATCTACTTGCATTGCACTACACGCAGGTACAATTCCCTTCTGTGTGAGACATGGTGGTGCGAGAGCCTTAGTTAGGCATCACCTATGGCTCTGGGTTCACTGCCATCACTAGTCTCACTGTCTGCAACTGGTATGCATATCCATATGGCTATTGCATACCATTTTGCAGCAGCAGCAGGTGAGGAGGGGAGACCCCCATGTTGAGGGGTCTCTTGGAGCCTGCTTCCCTTTCCTAGTGGGTGAGGATAGGAGGCACCCACGGGTGCCTCCAGGAGCCCGCTTTCCCTTTATAGCGGGCCAGAGGAGGCACCCACCCCACAGAGGTGCCTCCAGGAGCCCGCTACCCCCCCCAAAAAAAACCAGTACTAATGAAAATGAAAAAATGAAAAAACAAACCGACTAATTTTTGCGAATTTTCGCAAAAAACAGAAACGACCCGAAACGGAACCGGCCCGACTAACGACAACTCGAAAAAATTTTTTTTGAAGTCGTGCCCATCTCTAATACTGGGCAAGGAAATCTGTGGTTTTGCAGTGAAGATTTTAGACTGGGATTGGTTGTCCCAGTTTTTTTTTTTTTTAATAATCAAGCCCCTAAACCCAGAAGGCTGAATTTTTTATAACATAATTTTCCGATAAGAAGCTGATCCCCTCCCTTTCTCATTTTTCTGACAAGGTGGAGAAGTGTGGGCCACCAATTATGGGTTTCATGCAGAACAATGAATCATTGGAAGTCGGGAAGGAGAATTAAGCCTTCTTGCAGCAGTTTTAATGTAAGCAAACTGTGTTCTGAACATTTCTGGAGCTTACTTCCACTATGAGTTTGGAGCATTTGGTACTTTGACTTTTCCTTCAAGCACTCTGCCTGGTTCCATTGACGCCTTAGTGACTTCTTGTGGTGTCCCAGATAATCAATCAAACCCCTGGGTTGGAATGGAAAACCCCCGATGTAGGAATTGCTTCCCTTGGTAGCAGGACAAATTTGTTGTTCTGAAGTACAGTAATACCTCGGATAACAAATTTTTCGGATAACAAATTGAAATTTCCAGGTATAGGGATGCCTCAGATAGCAAATGTTCCCTATGGGCTGCTTCGAATAACAAATGTTTCATAATGCTTTGCAAAAATGTGTACTCTGCATGCATTGCAGGATGCATAGTCTGTGGTGAGGTGGGAAGAGTTAGAATGGTTTTTTCCATTGCGTTTTGGAGCCGTTCTGGACATGTTTTGCTGAGGGATTTGGACTTTTTGAACTTGGTAAGATAGGGAGCTAGCTTTTATCTTTGCACTGCTTTTCTTTGCATTTTTGGCTGGAAGAGACTGGGGTAGTCTTGCTGGTCTGATTTCTCTGTGTTTGCAGTTTTTTTTTCATTGCTCTGCAGACAAAAATGTGCTGGATTTTTCTTTCTGATTATGTTTGTGCATTTCCCCCCATTGCACTTTGTTTGGGAACAGGCTGGGGTAGTCTTGCTGGTTTCTCTTGTCCATGTTTGCATTGCACTGCAGGGGGATGTTCTGGAGGGTGTTCCAGCACTGCAAAACTTTGAAGTGCATTTTATAAAGAGGTCTGGAACACCCCCACCAGCTTTTTTGCCTATTTTTGGACCTCCGGAATGGAGTATTCGGTTTCCCATTCATTTCAATGGGAAACCACGTTTCGGATAACAATTTTTTTGGATAACAAATTGCCTCTGAGAACGAATTAAATTCATTATCAGAGGTACCACTGTACTGCTTTACTCCATGGGGGGAGAGTCCAGATGAAATAAACAGATTTCTCCAATATATTTGCATCAGTCCAAAAGAGCCTCTCTTACTTAGTACTTTTGCAGATTTTTAAAACAAAGATATAAACAAACATTCCATCTTTGCAGACTAAAATTGCTGCAGCTGTAGCGTTAGATATTTCTCGTGATAAACAAGCCAATAGTTCATTGAACTTTAAGTTCAAATGGGATTTTAAGTCCCTGATAAAAGGTATTTATCGTGGCCCTCAGTGCTTTTCCTGGGTTTTTTATGTTGTACACATCCTGGCCTAGAGTTGTGTTCTAATTAATTCATCTCTTAAAAGATTATGTAATAAACAAACATGTTTTGTTTGTTTTTACCTTATGAGGTTATATTCTGTTTTGATGTCAAGTTTAATTGCTAAAAGCCAACAGGGAAAAGAACACATCAGTTTATGAAATACAATATAGAAAAAATATAGAAAAAAACATAGACTTATAGTTACTATAAATGCTCCCTGGTGCATTTGTTTGAAAATATAGAAACCATTAAAATTAAGTCAACAGGAGAGCTGGCTGGTAGGGTATATATGTGAAGAGAGCAGTTTCTGTCAGGATCATGGCAGGGGAAATGAAACTGTTTTTTCTGCTGCCCTGCAGCTGCCAATGCATTTGTGCTGGTGTCATTGTTATTATTTTAAATGCCATATGTTTAATATACTTTAACCACTGGATCTAGAGATGGGCACAAAATGATTTTTTATTCATTTTGTTATTCGTTATTCATTTTGTTACAGAACAAAATGAATAATTAACGAACCCATTAAAGAAAAATGAAACGAAACAAAACAGAAATTTCCATTTCAGTTGCTTTGTTTTTCACTTTCCCTTAGGAATGTATTGAAGCAATGCATTCCTATCGGGGAAAGCCAGTGCCCCCCCCAACGCACCCAATCAGCATGGGGAACCACCGATCAGCTGGAGCGTGGGGCTTCAGTCGAAAAAAAGATTTAAAAAGTCTGCCCTTTCCCCCACCCAATCAGGCATGGGGAAAGGGCAGGCTTTTAAAAATATTTTTTCCTTCCCCGTTCCATGTACCAGCTGATAGGCGCTGGCATGGGGGGTGCTTTCAAAAGCCTTGGCAAACATCTAGCCAGTCTACCATCATAGGATAAATATAGCAAAGACCCACATTCAACATGTAGCTGTGTTCTGCAGGATGCCTACACTTAGTTAATATGTAATTATGCTCTGTAGACGAAGGAATCTAGTTAAAATGCAGCAATGTTTTGTGAAAGCTTACAGCTAGTTAATATCTAGCTATGCCTTACATCAATACCCACACATTGCACCTGCCTTTACCTGGCTATGATACAATGTAGCGTCAGTAGATAAGGAGAGATAAGGTTGGCGCAGCCGCAAGAATGATTCTTCCGCTAAACAATAGACATGCGCATTTCATAACAGCAATCAGATACTGACAAGTATCCACAGATGATTGGTTTAGCCCGACACATGCGTAGAGAAACAGTTATGTAGGAGTTTGTGTAGGTAATAGAATGTATCTTTACAATGCATAAATAAAGCGCTGGTTGGGGCCGAGAGAAGTCAGGCTATCTGGCTTCATCAGAGCTCTCCCAGATTTGCACCAACAGCTGTTCCCGTTTCTTTCTTGGATGATGCCTGCTGGCAGGATCATCTAAAACCCCGTCCGGACTGCAACATGTGGTGACCCCGACGTGATTCTTGTGGAGCACAGCAGAACCTCACCCGACCGTTTGGTCCCCTAGCTGCAGCCTCACCAGGTGAGCGTTCTCCCTTGCCTTAAGCCCGGTCGAACCAACTAACCATGGGCTCTAAGCTCTCGGCACCTCAGCAGCGCTATGCTGACGAACTCTATGAACTGGTAACAAAAGAGGGGCATTCCATTTCAAAAGATGATGTCGTTGAATTGGTATTAGCAATCCACGACGTTTGCCCCTGGGTCCCAGAACAGGGTACCTTTTCCTTGCAAGACTGGGTGAAGATTGGAAATTGTTTTCAAGGCCACACGAAAGTCTCCTGGTGCAAAGTTCGCGCCGCATTGATGGGACTCACCCCAGCTAATATTTTATTTGCCCAGCAAGCTCCTCAGTTTCCCTTGCCACAAATTCTGCCTCCATCTGCCCCTGTGATTTACCCACCGCTGCCCGCCACGGCACCGCCGGCATATGAGCGGGAAAAGGGGCCGCCTTTAAACAAAGCAGAGGAGCCCGAAGCTGAGGCGCTCAAAAATCCATCTTCAGTGCCGCCTTGCCGCACAGTAGCTGCTTCTGCGGTTGCAAACCCACTCCCCACGGGTCTGCCTTCTGCTGAGGATGCAACACGCCAATATTGCTCCCCTGTTTCAGAAGCAATAGCATCCAACCCTGAATTGTGTGTCACCCACCCTGTTTTGGCATTTCCTGTGTTACGTGTGGAGGGAGCTCGGCCAAAATACCAGCCAGTTGATATGAAAATAGTGAAGCAGTTAATGGAAAGTGTAAAGATGAATGGGTTGCATGCTCCCTATTCAAGAACTCTTTTACATACTATTGTGGAAGCGGGTTTACTCCCTTATGATTGGCGGTTGATGTGTCAGGCAGTGCTTACCCCAGCAGATTATCAAATATGGGCTCAAAATTTTAAGGACTTGGCTGCCCAGCTGAGCTCCCGCAACAAAACAGCTCATGCGAATGCTCTCATCAACCTTGCTGAAGGTGCAGAGAGACCCCCTGATCCCATTTCTGCAGAACAGTATGCTGGCACAGGTGACTATCAGACTCTGGATAAACAGTTGACCCTGAGTGATGCAGTTTTAAGAGAAGTTGGAAATCTGGCTTTCAAGGCTTTGATTCGGGTGCCTAGCAGGCAAGATCAGGATGGAGCATTCTCAGCCATCAGGCAGGGGGCTAAGGAAGATTAT
Organism: Phrynocephalus guinanensis; assembly: GCA_037367245.1. Classification (NCBI taxonomy): domain Eukaryota; kingdom Metazoa; phylum Chordata; class Lepidosauria; order Squamata; family Agamidae; genus Phrynocephalus; species Phrynocephalus guinanensis. The sequence goes on along the minus strand of CM074733.1, from coordinate 153,209,146 downwards.
GCAACCTTTGTTAGCCGTCTTCTTACTGCAGCTGAACGGCAAATTGAGAATCTGGATGCGCGCTCTCTTGTAGTAGGGCAATTGGCTTTTGAGAACGCTAATGCTGATTGCAAGAGGGCTCTGACACCTACTTACAAAAGGGACAAGACACCCCTTTCTGAGATGCTTCGTATCTGTCAAAACGTAGGTACCCTTGAGCATAAGCTTCAGGTGATGTCAGCAGCGGCGGAGTTAGAGCCTAATGTAATCAATTCAATCCGTTCCCGCGGCTCTGCCGGACCACCAAAAGGTGCATGGGCTCGAACAGGGGCAAACTCCTCTCGATGCTTCCGCTGCGACTCTCCTGATCATTTCCAACACAGGCTCTCTACACTTCTCTTACATGGGACCAACTAGAGCATGTACATGCCACCTCATTGGACTTTCAAGTGGCATTGGATGGCTTCTCTGGCAAATACATTTTCAACCCTCCAAAGGATCCACGCCTCACTTTTCTTGCTACAATTCCTTCGGCGACTATTGCTTTAACAAGACGTCTTCACCCTCCTTCAGATGCTCCCACTATTTTTACAGATGGCACTAAAACAAAAAGAGTTTTCATGTATCAGGACCAGAATGGGGATTGGCATCCGGTTTGTACGACCGACCAATGCTCTGCTCGACGTGTGGAACTTGCTGCAGTGATTTTGGCCTTTCAACATTTTTTCTGACTCTCCCTTTAATCTCATTGTTGATACACAGTATGTGTATTGCCTTTTGTTTCAGTTTCCTGATGTACAAGATCTAATGTCTCTTTTCCTTCAGTTGCAGGAAGCTCTTCAGACCCGAACGGTACCTTACTTTGTTGACAGCTGCTTGCTAAACAAACGGAAGGGAAGGGGGTCGCTCCAACAGATATACCTGTTGTTATTTCTAAGGTTTTATTTACTATTAATCATTTGAGTTTTCTCAAAGATTCCTCACACACTCTTGTTGAGTTTCAATTCAGATCTCAAGAGCAGTTGGATTCCGACCCGTTGTGTCAGACCTTGGCGTAAGACACTAACGCCACCTGAACCTGCACCTGCTGACGATTCAAATTCAACATGCTGGGTTTCCTCCTTTTTTTCTTGGGCATAGTGATAGCATCAGCAGATCATAATATCACAAATGCAGGCACGATAGAGACTATGCAGGAATTTTCACTGCCTAACACATGGCTTAAACATGCACAATATATGTTTGAATTTCATGGGAAGCAAGTTTCTCTCACCCATGAGCCTCCCATATCAGTAGCCTCTATGTCATTTTTGCCCACGTCTCTTAGTGTTCCTGATTTGGTAGTAGCTCAGCTACAAAACATACACCAATCTAACCTTTTTGAGGGAATTAACACAACTATCCCCGAAGCTATCCCTTTTCGGAAAATGATTATTTCTTCCTTTATGATAATAGGAATTCTACCTACTCTCTTAGCAATGCTTTTGTAAATTCTACTCATTAAGGACATATATCATGAACTACCCATGTTTAGTCCTGATTATACATCCTTAACTGGGTCTATTTGTAATAAGTGGGTCATTAAGGATCTGTTTTGTGTTAGCTTGTGTTGTTTTGTTCAATGCATCCTCTCCCTCATTGCCACTTTGAGATCCTGCGTGTCAAGAGTAGTGTCAAACCGCAGCGCCCTTGCGGTCTCCGTGTCAACACGATATCTTCCCGTCAGTAGAATGGACCCTGATGAAGCCTCTCTGGACTTGAATCCAAATAACTCTAATCTCCATGTTGTCTATCGACCTATTGCTTATGTTTTGCCTCATGCTGATACTGAACCTAATCAAAATCAAATCAAAAATGAATAATTTAGAAAGGGGACATGTGGGGGTGCTTTCAAAAGCCTTGGCAAACATCTAGCCAGTCTACCATCATAGGATAAATATAGCAAAGACCCACATTCAACATGTAACTGTGTTCTGCAGGATGCCTACACTTAGTTAATATGTAATTATGCTCTGTAGACGAAGGAATCTAGTTAAAATGCAGCAATGTTTTGTGAAAGCTTACAGCTAGTTAATATCTAGCTATGCCTTACATCAATACCCACACATTGCACCTGCCTTTACCTGGCTATGATAAAATGTAGCGTCAGTAGATAAGGAGAGATAAGGTTGGCGCAGCCGCAAGAATGATTCTTCTGCTAAACAATAGACATGCGCATTTCATAACAGCAATCAGATACTGACAAGTATCCACAGATGATTGGTTTAGCCCGACACATGCGTAGAGAAACAGTTATGTAGGAGTTTGTGTAGGTGATAGAATGTATCTTTACAATGCATAAATAAAGCGCTGGTTGGGGCCGAGAGAAGTCAGGCTATCTGGCTTCATCAGAGCTCTCCCAGATTTGCACCAACAGCTGTTCCCGTTTCTTTCTTGGATGATGCCTGCTGGCAGGATCATCTAAAACCCCGTCCGGACTGCAACAGGAACCTAAACACATTTTTTAAAAAAACCTGACCTGGCCCACGTGCCAGCTGGTTGGTACGAGATTAAAAAAAAAATAAAAAACACAAACCCCTCCCACAGGCCAGCTGGTTGGCATGAGATAGAAAAGTAAAAAAAATAAAAAATAAAAATGCTGGCCAGCTGGTTGGCGCAAATTTAAAAAAATTTAAAGATGAAAAAAATGAAAAATGAAAAAGAAAAGAAAAGAAAAATGAAACAGGTTTTTTAAAAAATATTCATTTCATTCTAAACAAAGTGAAACAATAAAAAACAAAATGAAAAACAAAACAAAATGCCATTTTGGTGTTTTGTGCCCATCTCTAACCAGATCCATGCTGGCTGTATTTAGAAGCCCCTTCTGCCAGTGAAAGCCTCTTTCACCAGCTGATCTCAGTAGAGACGTTGGCAAGTTCTGCTGAATAAGATGTGCAAGTATAGGAACCAAGATAAATAGGTGGGTAGGGGATGGGAGCCTGCAGTACCAGCTACGGCAAACCCACATTTCCCCCTCTGACAGACAGGGCCACAGTGCAGGCATAAAATTATTCTGGGGCTAGGAATTGTCTCGTACAGCCTTGCTGCAGGCCTGTGTCAAAAGTCTATGTAAGCTGGGCACCTTTGCCTTCCCTGCCTGAGCCAGGAAACAAGGCAGCCCAGACAACTATTGGATGCCCAGTCTCACCTGATATTGGTGGGAAAGGAGGCCTTTATTAGGTGTTCTCCAGCAGCTCCCTCTGCAGTTAATATCAATAAAGTTGTGGCGCTGTTTAAACCAACCTCCGGTGCCTTGACTCTTTATCTCTGGGATGGGTAGGCAAGGGAAGAATTTGGATTCAGCAGGATGCATGTCTGGCTTACTTTGGGCTCAACTAGCTTTGGACTGATTAGCCATTTGGACTCATGCTGTAAATATGTAGTTTTCAAAGTGGCAGCCATGTTGGACTGTGGAAGCATATCAATAGGAAACAAAGCAAAAGCAAAGGCAAACCAACCAAACAAACAAACAAGAAGACAAAGACATAGCAGTACGTACAAGATTAACTGTGATATTTTAATGTGAATGTTAAAAAAATCCACTCCTTTTAGATGAAAGAATGAGAACACAGAGTCAGTATAGCAAAACATTCATACATGTCTCTAAGACAAAGATATGATGGTTGATTAGTGGAGGCATGTTGCAAATATTGTTGAGTCACTTCACACCAAGTAACACAGAAAAATCATTCTAAGTCATAATTATCCTTGCAGCATTACACACAGTAAATTGTAATAATATTTTAATAAACTTTAGTAATTAGAGAACAAAGCAGAAGAATATTCAAAAGAGAAGCAAAGTGTTTTGCTTATATACCACCCCATGCCACTTCAAGTAGTCTCTGGGCGGTTTACAGTTTAATTACAGTATGCAGGCTGCACATTCCCCCTCCCCCAGCAAGCTGGGTACTCATTTTACTGACCTCAAAGGATGGAAGTCTGAGTCAACCATGAGTCTGCTACTTGGGTTTGAACCCCAGGTCACGAGCACAGCTTTACCCGGAGTAAAGGCATTTAACCACTGCGCCATGGCTACAAGAATACAAAGAAACTATTGAAAAGTGGCATGAACCTTTTTTTAAACAAAATGTTTAATAATGTGAAATGACTTCAGAGGTTAGAGTGTCTTGGGAAGATTTTGGGTTTTATTCCTGAAAAACATCCCAGGCAATTGCTTTGTGTTTGAATGAGAAGTGGTTAATGAATGAAAAAAGGAGTCAACTTCTGGGATATTCCCTTGCCTTATGTCAATATGTGAAGGGTACTATTGAGCACAAGAGGGTATCTTGGAAATCATCTTGACTTCTGCCAGTGGTGTCATCAACATTGTGGCTCCCCTTTCCTATATAATGACTTGCATCAGTTTCCCTGCTTTCAATGGAGACATGATATTGTACCACAATATTGGGCCATTTCCTGGATAGAGAAGCATAATATCCTACATTCATAAATCAGAGTTTTTTAAAAAAAATTGCATTGACTATCAGTGTCTTTCTGAATTTTCAGAATGGACTGTTGTTACAGTCATTTCTGGAGTAAGATCAGACTGACATATTGCATGGGCTGTATCACAGAGCTATAGACCACCCTAAATACTAGTTGGACAAAACCTTTATATACTACATTCTTGTAACTTGATTGGCAGCCAAATATTTGACCCTGTTCTACTATACTGAAAGCTTTAGGTTTGAGGTCATGGGAGATCCTCTGAAAACTGTTTTGGAGGAATGTCTTTTGTGACAGTTTAATTGCACCGCTTCCATGCAAACAAAATATCCACATGGACTACTGCTTAATTTTACGGAAGAATTGAAAAAAAAACTATTTTGACTAAGTCATGTCTTTCCACCTAACATAACTTGATTGGTAATGTGCTTAAAACCTGACAAAGGGAAGCTTAAAATGTATCTTAAAATGAAAATTGAATTCTGTATCCATTTGCTGGAAGAAGCTTTTATTAAACAGTGTTTAATAAAACACTTCTACCAATGATAGAAGCTTTTTACATGGCACAGCAGCTGGGTTTGACCGTGACCTGAGATTCACACAACTTGAAATATATGGCACAGTCCCAAACCATTAGTGATGGCAGCTTGTAAGCAGCAAACCCAGCATGTAGCAAATGACAGTTAAGCTAAATCTGGGCACCTCTCCACAGCTGAATTGTAAATACATTCTTCGTGTTGCCCTAGGGAAAATCTTCCCCTCTCTGTCCTCTCTCACGCTCTTGCACGTTCAGATTAAGTGCAATTAACCGTTGGCATTTTAATTAATAGCTCCATTGTACCATCACACATTCTTTATCTGGATCATATCGATGGTGGATTTATGAGTATATCTATGTGTCCATGGGTCACTGATCTAGTTTTCATTGACACTGCTGAAAAATGGAGTCACCCATTATTTGAAAATGTCTCTATATTTTAGAGAATACAACATCTCTATTTTCGTTGATGAAAAAATGATGAAAACAGACAGTGGAGTTTTTTCCTCACAACCTCCACAACAAAAGAATCATGAGAAGAAGAAAAAAACCCTAGGTGCAACAACTGAAATTCACTCCTACTAGAACTCACGAACAAATAAAAACTTGTGACCAGTCCTGCCTGCCTAAGGTTGTCTTACTGGCAATAACCTTAAGCCCCCAAAAATCATCAGTGTCAAGTGGTTTAAAATGAACCAAAAGCAAGAGTTCTTAATATATCAAGCATAACAGTTACACAATACTCTCTTAGAGTTACAAAGTTCTTCTGTCAGTTCTCGAATATCTTTCATATTTTACAACAGCCTCTATCATGCTACCTCCATCTCCTTCTCAATCATTTTGTCTCAACCCTCTCTTCACCAACCGCTCCTAACAAACTGTTCTTATCCACCCTGGCCATTGTGAGATTTTCTATCCTCCAAGAACAGTTGTGTGTTTGCTTTATTTATTTTTTCTAATCTCAGAGAGAAACAAAACTTTCTTGAAAGGAATGTCTCTTTAAACGTGCAGCATTTAAACATAAAGACACTGATTTCATGAAGATGCATTTTGTGCAAACTTTGAAAATCATGCCGTATCTTAAAAGTTGCTTTATGTAACAATCTCATAAGACTCTTGTACCAGATGATCCCTTTGCTTCCCCCCTCCAGCCCAAAATAAAGAAGCGAGACAACAGCTTCTTGGGTTAAATAAGTGCTACAACTTTATTAACATTTACACTATTATGAGATAAAGGAGCCTACATAGTGCAATAGGTTGGGATCGGTATCTCAATAAGAGACCCATATCCCAGTTGACCCTCAGTGAGATTTCCATTAAAGGTCAAAATATGTCAGGGCTGCCCTCAGCCACTTACTAATCCTTATTTATCTCTTCCTTTTCTTAAATTCCAATCCAAAACCTATTTACAGTCCAGATCCATAAGCACCCAAGCATGCATTGGATGCCAGTATGGAATCTCAACTGACTCTATTAACATATGCACTACCTGCGATGGCTAAGGAGCTATTAATATGCTACTAGCCCCCCCCAACACCAATCTGACTAACCTTGGTCAATAAACTCCCCTGGATCTCATGCAAGAACAAATCTAAACCTTCCTCTGATAAATCAACACCATCTTGCCTATACAAATCTGGGTAGCGAAATTTGATTTGAGGGTGGCATATCACACCCACAAGACTACTGCACATCACTTTACCCACCTCTCAATTGACACCCTTGTGGGCGCAATCAAACATACTAGGATTCCTCGCCCCACGCATAACATATGGGGCAGAATTTCAGACCAAAGCAAATGCATTTGCAGAAAACGATGCTTCAAAAACCTCCGGTCAGCGATGATGTGTAAAATGAGTGACTTCCCTTTATTTATTTATTTATTTATTTATTTATTTATTTATTTATTTATTTATTTATTTATTTATTGGGTTTTTATACCGCCCATCTGGCAGCAAGGTCACTCTGGGCGGTTTACAACAATTAATACTTTCAAACGTTTTTTTACAATAAAACCATAAATAGTAACACAATAAAACAAAAATAAAATAAAAATAATATTAAAGTGACATAAAACAATAAAACAATATATTAGTATTGGCAGGCTTTGTGTTGAGTGAGGTCATTGCCCCCCAGTGCACCACAAAAATAGATGGGGGGTTGAGCTCTGCAGCACTGCAATGCTATGTTCACAGCATGCCTCTCCATCCATTCTATTCAGTCATTGCCTGGTTCCCCTGGCCCAGATCACTGCCCCAGCTGGTCCACCTCACATGGACTGCTGCCCTAAAGATAAAGCTGTGCCCAGAGATGAGCACCCGAACCCATGAACAAACCTGAAATGACAAAACAGAACAGGAGAAGACCAGCCCTAACATCCAGGCAGAGGATTAATGTATGTTTTAAACCTCTAAAAATGGGCCCAAGGAATCCCCCCAGACACCGCCCAAGCCTACTAAAATGTCAGTTAAGTCCAGGAAAATTGCTGTGCTTTCTTAATTGCAACCTAAAATGAAAGGAATTGTTCTTAATCAAATTGAAATGGTGTGCTTTGATGCTGATGATGAATTGGATGTTTCCCCTGAGTTCAATGAGGAAGAGCCTAGCAGTGAAATCAAACCCCAGATTGCAGCTTCAACATTCCAGAATATTCCATTTCCTACTAGAGTGAGGAGGGGTGATACACCCAGTGCTACATCACCCAGTGGTATGCCAGCTTCTCACTCTGCTCCAGGATCTGCTACTCCTGTTGCTATATTTGGCGCAACATCTGCTGGTGGAAATCGTGAAGTGCAGGGTGATCAAATTGTTTGTGATCCTATGAAGTTTATTACCCCCAACAGCAGAAATGGATACAAAAGTCTTTCACCCAAAAACTTATTGTTAAAGCGTGGGGGCAAATGGTGCAATTACCAGGGTACTTAGATACAGGGGCAGATTTGAGTTCTATCAGTTCTGAAATTGTTGATGAAAGTTTTGCCTTTGCCTAATGATAACGATGTTGAAAATTCTCAGTCTGATGCTATTGTAAATCAAACTGATGTTCCTGTGGTTGGTCAAAATTCCACTGATGCAAATGATGGCAGTGAGGAGGTTGGGTTTTGATGTATCAATCCTAATGCTGAATTTAGGCAACAACAATTGTTATGTCATATATTGCCTGGTGCCAGACGTCTTGCTGATATGGATCTACCTGTAGGCCCAGGTAAACAAGCCAAATTTTGCTGGAAGAATCCAGAAGGCCAGAAGTTACTCTACAGAGAAAAGCTAAATGACAATAACACCACAGCGGTCCCACATTTGCAGTTGGTAGTTCCTGTGTGCTACATAGAAGACATTTTGGAGATGGCCCCTGATTCTGTTTTGGGTCAAGAAGAGTCAGATTAAGATCACTAATCACTTGTTTTGGCCATATATTTCAAAAAAATTGTTTATCCTGTGATGTTTGTCAGATAGTAGGTTATCCAACTAATACTACAAAAGCAAAGATGGAAGAATTTCCTTTAACTGGAACTAGTTTTTTTACTTTAGAAATTGATATTTTGGGGGCACTGCCAGAGAGCACTACAGGGAAAAAGTACTTCATCTGTTTCACATGTCCAGTGTCCAAGTGGATAGAAGTAGTTGCTACTTCATCAACTACAGCAAAACAAGTTGCTAATGCTTTTCTAGAGGTCATTTCGTGCATTGGATGGCCTAATGTATTAGTCTCGGATCAAGCCAAAACTTTCACAGTTGAGCTGATGATGAAGCTTTTGTGAGTTAATGGGAACACAACAACGATTCAGTGTTGCATACCACGCACAATCTCATGGTGCCATGGAGAGAGTACAGCAAACTTTGTTCAACATTAGACATGGGCACGACTCGGCGAAATTCTCGTTTCCGTTTCTGTTCCTCGTTTCCGTTACGTAACGAAACGAAGAACGACAATTACTCCGCCAGAACTCGAATTCGAACCAACTAAAGAAAAATTGGGTCTGATTTGTCATGGTCGTTCCTGGCGGCATTGCAGTGATCGCGCGATGCCAAGCGGCACAGGAAAAAAGTTTTAAAAATAATTTTAAAAACCCGATTCCCGGCCAAAAAAGCAGGCGAAAATATGCCTGCCTGAGGGCACCTACCAGAGGGGTGGTTTCTGGGGGGGGGGTCCCCGGCCTCCCCCCTCCTCTCCTGGGCTGCGCATCCTCGTCGTCTAGCCAACTCGCCAAGCAGCGCGACACAGAAAAAAAGTTTTAAAAATAAAAAAACCCGATTTCCGGCCAAAAAAGCAGGCAAAAATATGCCTGCCTGAGTGAGGGCACCTACCAGAGGGGTGGTTTCTGGGGGGGTCCCCGGCCTCCCCCCCTCTCCTGTCCTGGGCTGCTCTGGTGGGGGGCATCCTCGTCGTCTCGCCAACTCGCTCGCCATGCCATGCGGTGCGGGCGGGGGATCCAAAATGGGGCGACCGCAATATTTATTTTGAAATCGTGGTCCAAAAACACACCAAAGCACCACAGAAACATGCGAAAATAGCTATTTTAAAACTGCCTGAATTTTTACAGTAGCAGCAGTGGATTTTTCTTGCAACAAAACGTCTCCATTGATTTTATTTTTTTATTTTTATTTTTTTACAGCTGCGCAATGATGGGCTGTCCATGGGAGTGGACCATGCAAATTTTTGGAGCCATTCCACCAATTGCATGGCCACTTGGCCAGGTTTTGACCGACACTTCTGGGATGTGCCAGTTGGGCATAAAAAGCCCACTAACCCTAGCCCGAACCCGTACCATAACCATAACCCATACGCCAGTACACTGTCCTTCTTAGTGGGTCAGAGAGGCACCCAGAGGTGCACTCCAGTAACTCACCCTAACCTTACCCGTAACCCTAAGCCTAGCCCTTGCGCTAACCCTAACCCTAAACCAGATTAGTGTACTCGCATTGCACTACAGCAAGTACACTTCCCTTCTTAGTAAGCCAGAGGGCGCCCATAGGGGTCCTCTCTCACTTTGTTCCTCCTCCCCATCCCCAGCCCAAGTGCACCGTATGCCAGGCAGTGAGTCACAGAGGCACCTCTCTTTCGGGTGCCTCTGCCTGCCACTGCAACTTGGTATGCATATTCAATTGGCTATGCATACCCTTTTGTAGCGGGCCAGAGGAGGCACCCACCCCAGAGAGGTGCCTCCAGGAGCCCGCTTTCCCTTCATAGTGGGCCAGAGGAGGCACCCACCCCAGAGAGGTGCCTCCAGGAGCCCGCTACCCCCCCCAAACCAGTACTAACGACAGACGAAAAAATGACAAACGAAACAACAAATTTTTGAAAAATTTCACGACAAATGGAAATGAGCCAAAACGGGCTGGCTCCGACACACGACAACTCGAAACGTAATTTTTCCTGGTCGTGCCCATCTCTATTCAACATATTGAAAGCTTTCATTCAAGAATACCAGAAGATATGTTCTGATGCCTTGCCATTCATTCTGTATGCTTACAGAACTTCTCTCCATCTGGAAGTTGAGTCATGGCAACTGGACTTCTTTTCTTGACAGATAGAAATGTTTTGCTGCTCATCCAAACAGCTTCATCAGAGTGACATTGGCTTCACCTGAAACTAGAAAACACCAACCCTGATTTGCTTCAAGAATTCAAAGAGGCAGGAGATTTGTCTGAAGTCTATTTGGATTCTGGTATTCCTTCATATAAATAACAAGGAATGTATGAAGTCCTGAAAGAGAAAGCTTCTATTTTTGTCAACATCCCTGGAAGAATTTCAGTAGTCAAGCACAAAATCAATGTGAAAGATGACACACATATCAAGTCTTCACCATATATCTGTCAAGATTCTCAGTCATCCAGGTGAGTTTATCTGAAAGTTGAGTCATGGCTACTGGACTTCTTTTTGAGAGATATAAACGTTTTGCTGCTCATCCAGCTGATGAAGCTGCTTGGATGAGCAGCAAAACGTTTCTATCTCTCAAAAAGAAGTCCAGTAGCCATGACTCAACTTTCAGATCTTCACCATGTAGAGCCATTGTGAACACGCTAAGCAAATTGAAGAAGAAATTCAAGAGATGTTAAATTTGGGAGTCATTCAACCTAGTGAATCCCCTTGGACTAGTCCAGTAGTCAAAGTTCCAAAGAAAATACCAGATGGTCAGATATAACCTAAAGTTCAGTTTTGTGTGGATTACCAGAAGCTTAATCAAGTCAAGATCTCAGATCCTTATCCAATGCCTAGAGCTTTCTTATCTTGCCTAGATCTCTCTTTAGGTTACTTGCAAATTAAGCTTCATCACACATAAAGGAACTCTGAATTCCTCAGAATGCTTTTTGGGTTATGTAATGTGGGCACTACATTTCATAGGCTCATGGATATTGTTCTCCAAGGACCATTGTTTGCTCATGCTTTTCTCGATGGCATTGTGATTTTCTCAGACACCTTTGAAGATCACCTGGAACATGTCAGAATTGTGCTACAGTGTTTACAAGATGCAGAGTTAACTGTTAAAGCTTCAAAATGCCAATGGTTAAGAGGGAAAGTTGTGTATTTGGGTCACTGGGTTAGTAGTGGAATGATTGAAACTTTGCAAGCTAATATTTGAAAGTGTTAAAGATTGGTCAATTCCTGAAAATAAAAAGCAAGTTCAATCATTCCCTTGGTTTGGTTGGTTATTATAGAAACTTCATTCCTCACTTCAGCCATGTAGCCACCCCATTGACTGAACTGACTCATAAGTGAATGCCTGTTAAAGTAGTTTGGACACCTGAATGTCAATATACTTTTGATGCTTTGAATTGTCTGATCCAATATCCTATATTAATTTCTTATTATATGTATATTAGTATCAATAATGGGGAGGGGGGAAATGAAGATAAGACAAAGAAAGGCAATTTTGTCTTGGGATAATAGATGTGAAACTAAGTACTATTTCTGTTTGACCACTGGTTTCTATGATTTGTTCTGTGTGAAGAAGGCTGTAGCAAAAATGTAGTATTACCTTAATGTTCATCGTGATCAGGATAATATATGTGATTAAGATGCTGTAGGGTTAAGGCAACTTTGATTGAATAAGATTAAGATTAAACGTGGGTATGACCCACAGTTCATTGGGCCCAGTTTGGTGCAGCACCCACACAGTTGTTCCATGGGTTCTGCACATTCCCTTCTTCCACCTCCTCTGCAAAGGCTTGCAAAGAGAGGTGAGTACTGTTATTATTCACATGGGGGTTGTGTTTGCTTGCATTCTCTTTCTCCTCCCCGTTTTGCTTTCTCCCCCCTGCCACACACACACAAACACACTACCTACTTCCTCCTCTTTTTAATCCTGGCTGTCACTTCTTCCACTCTTCCCTCCTCCTCCTCCTCTATAGACAACCTCCCTTTCCACACAGGAAAAAAGCTATTTCAAATCTTTCTGCAAGAAAAAAAAAAGAAGTAGCCTCTATTGAAGAGTGAAAAAAGTTGGTTTGTAAGCCAAAAGGGCTTAATGGATTCAAATCAGGCTTTATGTCAGGTGGGTAGAGGGGAAAATCATTCAAATTCACCCATGTTATAAATGGAGCAAACCCCTAAGTATTTGTTGTTGTTAGAGATGGGCACAAAAGGCCAAAATGGCGGTCGTTTCCGTTCTTTGGCCCCTGGGCCCCCGCTTCGGTTCTTTACCGTTTTGGGGGCCCCTGGGGGCCACTTTGTTTTTCGTTTTTCAATTTTCGGGCGAAGCAGGCTGCCCGCTGGCTTCTCCCCTCAGCGCTGGGACATCTTACCCGCCCACCAGTCAGGCCAGCAACGGTGGGGAGGAAACGGAAGTCCCAGCGGCGGAAGTTCAAGTCAACGCACCCTCCGCCTTCCCGGAGCCTTAAAGGGACCTTCCCCATGCCGGATGACAGAGCCGCTGGGGCAGACAGGCGAAGGGGAGACTCGGCTGCCCTGCACGCTGTCAAGACCGGCATGGGGAAGATCCCTTTGGAACCCCCATTCAGGCCCTCTGCATGCAGAGGGGATGAACGGGGGTCCCGCCTTCCCCGGGTGGGTCATGGCAGGCGTGCTGTCAAGACCGGCACGGGGAAGATCCCTTTGGGACCCCCATTCTGTCCCTCTGAATGCAGAGGGGCTGAACGGGGGTCCCGCCTTCACCGGACGTTCATGGCAGATGCGCTGTCAAGACTGGCATGGGGAAGATCCCTTTGGGACCCCCGTTCAGTCCCTCTGCATGCAGAATGGCTGAACGGGGGTCCCGCCTTCCCTGCATCAGTCCTGACAGGCGCGCTGTCAAGACCGTCACGGGGAATATCCCTTTGGGACACCCGTTCGGTCCCTCTGCATGCAGAGGGGCTGAATGGGGGTCCCGCCTTCCCTGGGCGGGTCATGGCAGGCGCGCTGTCAAGACCTGCACGGGGAACATCCCTTTGGGACCCCCGTTCAGTCCCTCTGCATGCAGAGGGGCTGGACGGGAGTCCCGCCTTCCCCGTGCCGGTCCTGACAGGTGCGCTGCATGACCTGCATGGGGAAGATCCCTTTGGGGGCCCCAGGCCACTGGAGCCGGTAGCAAGCCTGCAAGGAGAATGATCCCGCAGCTACGGGAGCGCTTTCCTAGCCAGCTTGACGGTGCCAGCGGTGCCCAGAAGGCCTGGGGGGGATTTAAAAAGCTCGCTCTTTCCCCACCCCATCAGGTGGGAGGAGAGAGCAGGCTTTTAAAATCTTCTCCCCTCCCAAAGCTAGCACCGAGTGGCTACTGGGTGCTGGTTCCGGGAGGGTGAAAGTGGGAAGAAGAGGGGATTCAGAGGGATCTTCGCCGGGCGCTGCCATGACAACCCGGGAAGGGAAGATCCCTTTCAGAGCCCCTTTCTCCCCTCTGCGTGCACGCAGAGGGGAGAAGGGGGGACTCGGAGGCATCTTCCCCACACGAGCCATGGAAGTGCCGGGCGCTGCCATGACAACCTGGGCAGGGAAGATCCCCTTCAGACCCCCTTTCTCCCCTCTGTGTGCACACAGAGGGGAGAAGGGGGGACTCACAGGGATCTCCCCCCCTGCGAGCCACGGCAGCGCCGAGCGCTGCCGTGACAACTCGGGCAGGGAAAATCCCTTTCAGACCCCCTTTCTCCCCTATGTGTGCATGCAGAGGGGAGAAGGGGGGGACTCGGCTTCCTCAGGAGGCTGAGGCGATCTCCTTCACCCCGGGTGACAGCTGCCAGGCCGCCACCCGGGGCGGTGGAGATCGAGCCGGTCTTGCCTCCACGCGTGGAAGCGAGACCAGGGCCGATCCTATCTCCTCCGCCCCGAGTGACAGCTGTGCTGGCCGTCACCCCCGGGCGGAGGAGATCGAGCTATGATCCCGCCTTCGCACACGGAGGCAAGACCACGGCCAAGCCTCAGCACGAGGTAGGTCATCGCGCGGCCATTAAGGGAAACGAACAGAACGAAGAAAATTTTCTTGGTTCTGTTCGGTTTGAGCCTGGCCGGTCCAAATTGTCGTTAGTTGTTCCGTTACATAACAGAACGACTACCGACTAACAGAAACGAAAAAATGTTCATTCCGTGCCCATCTCTAGTTGTTGTCAAGTTCTAATATTCATGTATTGCTCTTTTTCTATAATGATCCTTAGTGATGCTTCTATAATTGAAAATAAGCATAGTGTTTGTACTTGTCAGAAGTGCTGATGCAAAGGAGATTCATAAAATACTAGACAGCTATATCAACCAGTTATATCTTTTATTTATTTAGGACAGCTGTGATTGTTTTGAACTTTCCATCCTGAAGGTAATTTTGTTTGGTTGTGACTGTCCTGGTTTGCTGAAACATTAGGAGACACCCTACTGGAACATAAGAGTTATTATATTGTATTTTAATGGGCTTTGTTGGTAGGGGAAAAAACAACTAAAATTATTCAACTACCATGACACAAAGCCTCTGTAGAGGTATAATGGAGACTGTTGTGCTTGCCAGCCCCATTTGGTCAAGTAACCAAGGGTGGCAGGCTGTAGCAGTCCAAAATCCATATGTTATGGCCGTTCAGCAGCACTACATAGCATACCAAACAAAACAGCACAATTGATGAGTGATATTTAAAAATAAAAATGGAGAAAGATGGATTTGGAAAACTCTGTCAAAAGTAGACCAGAGAATGGAAATAACCTCTGGCTTAACTTTATAGGATTTAGATTATTTTGAAGTGACAAGAAAGAACACAGCATAAAAGAGCTAGGAGATTTATTGGAGAATGCTGAATGGTAGATTTGTATAGAAGGGAGGAAATGCATTGTAAAGTGTCTTACTAATGTACTCAGAAGTGATAGAGATATATGTGGCCTTCGTTCCCCTTCCCTATCACTTGTTTTAGTGTATCTAGTGAAAACTGTAGCACAGCTGTCTATTTCTTGCTGGTAAATGTCTTTTACAGTAAATTCATGCCACTATGGCCCACCTGCAATTCCTTTTATATTTTCCAAAGGTATGTGCTTCTTTTGTAATTGTCTGCACACCACTTACTGCTCACCAGACTGTTTAAAAGGTGAATGCCCACATTGGGCATTTTTAACCTCTTTTGTATATGGTCAGTTACATGCCAGTCCATAACAAAACTCTGTGGAGAGTTTATAATAAACAGCTGCAAAAAGAGAGGGGGGAACATGCTATACAAACAAAGTCAGGATAAACTACAGCAAGAAAACAAACTAACATTGGTTGATGAGCCTCGTGGCGCAGTGGTTAAATGCCTGTACTGCAGGTAAAACTGTGTTCACGACCTGGGTTCAATCCCAGGTAGCAGGCTCAAGGTTCATTCAGCCTTAAATCCTTCCGAGGTCGGTAAAATGAGTACCCAGCTTGCTGGGGGTGGGGCAATGTGTAGCCTGCACACTGTAATTAAAAATTGTAAACTGCCCAGAGACTACTTTTAGTGGTATGGGGCGGTATATAAGCAGAACACTTTGCTTTGCTTTTGCTTTATCCTGAATATGGTTGGCTACCACTTGGGCAATGGCATGTCAAGCAATCAAAAGCACTCTGAGTTGCTAATCACATGACCAAGTTTTTTTTAAAGTCAAGGTGCAATTTTCATGAACAAGTAGTAGTAGTAGTAGTAGTAGTAGTAGTAGTAGTAGTAGTAGTAGTAGTAGTAGTATCTGGCACAATGCTTCTGCAATGCAGATTGGGGTATTCTAGGCATCCCCAAAAGCAGATTTTTTCCATGCTCTAATCAGACTAAAGTAGGTCTCTGGAACTCTATCATAACACTACAATATTTATTTTATGATACACACCTTTTAATTCCCCTGTATTGGGTTTATAACAGTTAGTGGGCTTCTGGCCCTACTTGGATTTTTATTGGCAAGCATTAGAAGTGTATTTTAACATATATGTTTTTTATGTCTTGGATCTATTGAAGAATTCAAAGGTTACTTCTACCCACCTCTGAACAATACCCACCTACTGACAACCAGACTATATCCTTCTCACTTTTCATCTTCACAGTTTGCTGAAAAATGGGTCTTCCTCCCCAGTACCAATATATTGCTTCAGCTGGGCCAGAAATGGTCAAAGCAATAGACCTGTTGGAGGAAATTTTACTCCTTCTGTTGTTTTCTGTAAAAGGAAAAATAAAATAAAAATCAAGCAACTGATCAAACATAAACCCTGTCCTTCACAATGCAGTAGAGATCAAGATGAGAACCATCATCCTCATTCACTGAATGAATGTGTGGAGTGGATCTTCAATGAATGACACACGTGACTTCACACAGAAGCAGAAAAGTTGTTATGTGGCTAACACAGCCTAATTACTTGCTACCCCTCTCTCCTCCCCTCTCTGGGCCCTTCTGGTATAACATGGTTTCCAAACTGAAATGTATGAATTTGCATCAGCATGGATTGCTTTCTTTCTTCCTTGAATGCCCTGAAACCATTCACTTTCATGTCTTGAGTCCATGAAACTTATCTCGGATGATAATTTCGTTCAGATTCTGTATAACTCTGGCATGATACAATTTGCATTCAATTCCATGTCGCCCTAAGGATAACCCTGCAGCATCTAATCAGTTCACATTTACAGTACAGCTAATATTTCCTATATATATTTTAAGTAACATATTGCCCTTAACTTATTGGGGGCAATTATGTGTAATTTCCATTTATTTATTTTTCTTGAACTTGCTTCCAAGTAAATGAGTTAGGATCAGTCATCCATTGTTGAAGGGCTGATGATCACCCTTAACTGGATGTCTTCTCTTCTTATTGAAACACTGGCATTGAGAATTATAGATAGATGAACAAAAGCTACGGTAGCTCGATTTGTTCATGAAAACCAAACATAAACAAGATTCACCTTTATTAGAATTAAACTAAATCCTACAAACATGTGCAATGTCTGGACTTCTGAGGAATGCTTATCAGGTTAGATGGAACAAAAAGTAGGAGGGTGAGAGTCAAGGCAAAAAGAAACAGTCCAAGAAGCTGGATACAAATTGAAAAGTTGGCTGTTGTTTTAATATACCATCAAATTGCTTCAAAACTATGGTGACCCGATGAATGAATGACCTATCTTCAAAATGTCCTATCCTCAACAGGCTGGCTATATTTTGAAACCCAAGACTTTGCTGAAATCCAGACCAAGGTTGGAGATAACAAACTTAAGCTATGGGTAAAATGTGCAAGGAATCTGATTATGCCTAGCAATGAATTTTGGGATGAAGAGGAAACAATTTGGGTTACGTGACGTCTTCAAAAAACACAAGGCCAGCTGTGACTCAAGGACATGCCTTCCATTAAACTCTACTGAAAAGATTTCAGCCTTTGTTTTAAAACCAGGAACCCCTGTGGAAAAACTAGATTAATTTGAAATTCATCCTGCTAAAATGCTTCTGAAATCCTTAACAAAGATATTTCAGGCAAAAATCAAGACAAAACAAAACAAGATACACAAAACATATCGCACCTTAAAGACTAACTTTCATATTTTAATGTAACATTTCATGGACACATCCACTTCTTCAGACATATAGCAGCAGAATGAGGTGTGCAATATAATATGTGATGGGATATACATTTCATACCAGATACTCATTGGCATGTTCAAGGTGCCACATGTTTTTTGTCTTTTGTTTTGAAAAGACTAACATGGCTACCCTCTTTGAAATTTTAACTAAGATACAGTCACTTTCAAGTCAGGATACAAAGGGAGAGACATACTTTCAAATCTGATTAATTTCTGTGGAATGTGTGCCTTTAAATGCTCAAAGTGAACTTTATGTCTGTGTCTGTGTCCTAATACATGAATGACACTATTTTATCTTTTTGGTGTTCATAACTATATTATATAGTGTCAGCTAGTCAGCCAGAAAATATGCTGAAGGACAAAAAGAGCTTTGAGTCTTTATGAAATGCTTTGCAGCTCCAAAAATGACAAGTAGATAAATTACATTTATGAACTCCTATCACCAACCGGAGGCAGCTATGCATATATATAAAGAGCCTTGTTGCAAAAACTGGCTAGGTTTGCACAACATTCTTGCAGAGTCTTATTAGCTTGCTATATGTATATGTGGAAACTGTCTTAACTGGAAAACTTATCTGGTCAAAAAGAAGTACAGTATAGACTAGAGAATCCCTTTCCCACTTCCTTGCCAGAGTGGTTGTCTGCCAGATGAGAAGGGAAAAGAGAAAGGTAATCACCCAACTAAACAGGACTTCCATCAGAAAAGAGGTATCTGGGATGTACACAGTGGTGATGGGGGGGGATGGTGACAGGTCAACATGCCACCTTTGGTCCCACATGGAGGGCTTCTTATGAGGCAGCACAATTTAAGCTGTGCCCAACTCTAGTATAGACTAAAAAAAAACAACCACCAGTGACTGAGCAATGGGGGGGGACTCCTATCAAGATGTACGTAGAAGACATGAATACCCCAGCTAAAGAATTATTTCACAGGACACATTCTGCCAAGAGGAAATACAGAATGGATCACATTCTTTTCATACTGCAAGGATTGCCTGGAGGTTTGGGAGAGCAATCAGCCTAGAATGTTCTGCAGGTTCGAAGTCTGCCACTGCCCATCTTCCTCTCCATGTAAGTCAAGTGGTCCAACTAACCATTCCACTGTTCTGTGATATTTCCTTTGCCACTTGACCCTCAGATAGGATTAGCCAGTTCTGCAAATTTATGAGCAGGTCAGGAAAATTGAAGTGGATACCTGACTCATAAAGGAGGGAGCATTTCCAGCACTTCACCCCTCAACTCCTCTAAAAAGGCAAGAAACTACCATATTGTTAGGTTATGAGGTGAACTTGTTTGTTGTCTCCATCTTTGTCTGAACTAATTGCTGCCAGGCGTCCTTGGGGTGACTTCTCTGTCTCTGAGCTCAAATCATTCTGTTGCCCCTTGATTATCCAGGATTTAGCCAGAATGTTTTTTTCCACTGAATTCTATGTTTCTGGCCTAGGACCTATGCAATTTTGGCTCCTCTTGAAGTTTCTGCCAACTTTGAAGCTGATAATTCCCCATAATATGTCTGCAACTTACGCTGCTTGCCTGATACTTTTCTATTCCCGAATGTAATCTTTGTGTATGTTTCAATTTTTGTGTGTGCGATAAAGCACCCATGTTAAATTTATCTTTGTAAATGTAAGATTCTCGGCAAAATATGTGAATGATGTTTTATTAATATGATTTAAAGATACCTTATGGCTGTGTCTTGGAACATGTGTGAATTCATACATGTGCCCTGGGAACATAGCTGGTAACAATCTTACACACACACACATGGCTTGGCAGGCATGCAACAGAGTCCTGCAACATGTGGAATAGATGGGATATTCAGCAGAAGGCAATACATCGAGAACCCCATGCTTTACTCATGTAATTCCTTATGTAAAAGCAGTGCCAGTTTATAGTTTTTTTATGTTTTGGATTCCAGATACTCGAATCTTATTTGGAGTAGTTCTGAGTGAAGCATTGTATTAAATATTGATGCACCATGTGCATTTCTTTCATTCAGAGATCATGTTTCTAAACTGAGAATTCTAAGAGAGCCATGGGAAAGATGCTGATTATGATTATGGTGATAAACTCCCAGAAGTGCAAATGAAAAACACAGACCGTTTTAGGAGAGAAACAAAAGTAATATCTGAATGGAAAAAATGATGTGTATGCTTGTGTGAATGACAGGATTATGTTATCATTGCTGGAATTATTGTGTGTGGGTGTCAGCTTGCAGTGAAGGTCAAATATATGTAGGTCGTGGACCAACCTTTCCTGACACAGGGGAAATACAATGGTGTACAGTGATCCCCCGCCTATCGCTGGGATTAGGGACCTGACATGACCAGTGATAATTGAAAATCCGTGATATGTGATTGCAGGTCGAGTCAGGCCGGGGGGGGGGGCTAGCTGGGGGCTCTTGTACTTTCCGGTAAACTAAATAATTTCTGAAGCCTCCAACAGGCCTGGAAAGGCTCTCGAAGGCCTCAGAAATGATTTTCAGCGATCTGGAAGTCACTTCCGGTTCACAGGGAAGCCCTTTTGGGGCCTACAGAAGGCCCAGGAAGGCCCTCACAGGCCTGTTTGGGGCAACTCCAGTCCTGTGGTAAGTATGGGAGGCTTGAAACAGGACTTTTCCCCCTTACCCTAGGGGGCCTTTTTTATATACTGTGATTCCACGATATAGCGGGACCGCAATATGTGAACCGCGAAAGGGTGGGGGACCACTGTATCTGTAGGGGTGGTCATGGTGCTAAAGCAAATAGAAAGACTGTGTGAGCAAGCAGATAGATTCTCCACCCAACAACAAACACTAGTCACAATCCAACATTCAAGACACACTATGTGCTGTATTAGTTTGTTTGCACTCCCTTTGAAAGGCAAAGTGCTTAGGTTTTCTTAGTTTTCTTCAGGTAACATCTCTAGTCAGAAGTGGTTTTGTTCATGACTGTTGAGAGCTGAAGTAAAACCATTGTCTTCCTAGTGCCCAAACATACACTTAAAAATGTATTTTAAAGCATGTAGTACGCTCAAAGTTATTTGATCCCCCGCCATATTTCGTCTTTGGGGGTTGATGGGAGGTGATGGTGGTGGTGGTGACAACAAAAAGGTGTATTCTTTTTTATGTGTTTCTTCCTTCCCCCAAAAGTATGTAAACATATTAAATAACAATCTGATCTTCGTCAAAAATACTGTGCTTGCCAATATGTGTTGTGTTTCCATGCATGATAAAAGGCAAGCTTTTACCCAGTGCTTTGGTAGCATAATTAAGACATATAATTTGAGATGCAGGGGACAACCCTAAATATAATTACAAGAGATTGTCCTGTTGAAATCAATAAATCTTGATTCTGAGGGAGCATGCTGAGTGGACTTTGTATGTTTATCATGATGACCCATGGCCATTCATTTGGCACAACGTTGAACTAAGAAACAATGATGCTTCTCTAAAGATCCACAGACTTAGAACTGTGTGCACATTAAGGTTTTTGAGACTTTATCTTGGAAAATCTAACATGGCAGCCAGTTACGTTTTTATCCACAGCTAATGTAATCAGATTTACCTCCAGATCAAATGTGTCTGTGGATGAGTGAGTGAATGAGAGAGAGTGTGTTCAATTTTTAATACAGACAACAATATTATGAAAACTTGATATCACATATTTGTGTAATCCCAGTAAATCCACTGCTGTGCAATTTAAAAACTTCATGTATGGCTGTATTTCTAAAAAAAAAAAAAATTTCTATATACTATAATAATTTTCATTTCAAAACTTTTTAAAATAAAATTCATAAATGAAATGTACATTCCATGTACAAAGCTGAGTGTCCAATACCTAGCTCCCACCTTCTGTCTTCCATGAGCAATTCACTTTGCCAAACGTTCAAGGCAATCCTGACTCGCTACCTCTTTCCATACAAAGAAGCACCTTCCCAGATAACATACAGTGTGTTCATTCCTTTGCTCATGGACCATGGTTTAAAGAAGGAGTGGGGCCTGTTCAGGCTCCCTCATGTTGCTGGACTACAATCCCTATCCTCACCCTCAGCCTTGGTGCTGCCAGTGCAGCAGCATATGGAGGACTTCATGTTCCTCATCTCAAGTTTGGAGTTTTAGCTTCAGGGCAGAAGGGGAAGCATCACATACCAGTCTCCTCTCTCTCTCTCTCTCTCTCTCTCTCTCTCTCTCTCTCTCTCTCTCTCTCTCTCTGACCACTACTGCACTTTGAAACACCTTTTCCTTAAAGACAAATCGCCTTAAAAATCACTGTCCGCTTTTCAAATCGCTGTTTCTGAACAGCCCCTTGGCCACGCCCATTTTGGCCACTGTGGTGTTTTTTTCTTCGGACAACCAATGGGGGTGGTGTTTTTTTTAATCAATTCCTGCATCTCCTTTTAAAGCGATTTGGTTGAATTTGAGGACATACTACACCGCTTTTTTTGTTTTCTCCTGTTTCTGCCATTTCCCTGTCATAGAACATGCAAAAAAAAAAAGCCTGCCTCAATGTAAACATGTTCACCAACTTTGCCGATGCTGCACTTTCACATTGTGGTCACTGAAAATTGAAGTATAAAGCGGTTCAGTCCAAAGTGCGGACTGCTGAACCGCTGTAGCGACCACGTGACCATGGGAGGAGATAAGGCAATGCAAAACAAAAAGCAGCTGCTCAAGGAAGTGCGGTAGTGGTCTCTCTCTCTCTCTCTCTCTCTCTCTCTCTCTCATGTAGAGGGGATTTCCAGTCATTCTTTACAAAACTGATTACTGCTTCAATCCTATAGCCATTTAAAATGAGGTAAGGTGCAGTTAGTTCAGTGAGGCTTAACATCTGCATGGAATTGAAGTGCAGATCCATTGTGCCTTGTTTGAGAAGTGGTGTGTGGTTTTAAAAGGCCTCGAGGTGTATGATATATATTTATGAGCAATGTTATGAGTTGTTGTTTGACTATAAATTCTTAGCAGGGAAGGTTCCATTTCTGCATTTACACATCTGGATGCTTTTCCTTTAAGAAAAGTTGTAAATGTGAAATATATTGAAATATTGCTTGTGTCCTAGTGTCTTAAAAATGGGGTTTTTCCTTCATTCCGTTATCCTTTCTTCTTAGAAGTCATGCTTTAGCCCCTTGTTAAGCATTTGCTAGAAGACAGCATATAATATTTACTCATCAACCTTTTAAAACACCTAGCGAGGAAATAATAAAAAGAATACATGAAGGGTGGGGGGGATCAATGTGCTGCATATGTTTTAAACCTAACCATACTCATTATATAATTGATGAGGGAATGTTCATATGAATGTCCATAAAGTTCAGAACCGAAAGATGCTTGCCTTCATCTTCTTTCTTAACAAGATGGGACATAGAAAGATTAATGTTTGGGTCAAACATTTTGCATTGCAACAGAAATAACCTATATGTATATTAAAGATGGGGGTCAATTTAAAAAATGGTGGCTGACAAATTGATGAATTTCCAGTAGTGAATCACTGTCTCTGCAATACTTGCCCTGAAAGTTTCATCAGGGAATTTTATTTAGGAGAAATATGAATCAATGAATTTTGGTGAACTGGCAAAATTTGTTAGAAAACGTGATTTGTGTTTTAATTTGCTCCCCCCCTGTGTGTGTGTGTGTGTGTGTGTGTGTGTGTGTGTGTGTGTGTGTGTGTGTGTGTAAGAGAGAGAGAGAGAGAGAGAGAGAGAGAGAGAGAGAGAGAGAGAGAGAGAGAGAGAATTAATGCATCTCAATTAAGTACATGTCTTCATACCTTTGGGAGACGAATGGACTACATCCAGACATTTACACAAACTATAGTTTATAAAGCAGACAATTTTTCCCCATTACCCAAGAACTGGCAAGCTGGCAGGGTAGCTCATTGGAGCCGGTCCACACTCACATAACCCTTATGAAGGACGATATTGTTCACTAGATCTGAGAAGGAGGGCTACCTTTGAAGAGGAGTGCGAGCAAATGGGGAGGAGACTCAGAAGGAGGTTCCCCAAAGAATGGGAAGACTGAGAACTCATGTGGGTGTTTTCTTTTGGCTGATTCTTCTGCTCTGGAAGCAGCAATGGATTATTTCTGACATGAACAAAGAAGCAGCAGTGTATGTGTATGCCTCACAATTCTGAAAAATGCTGCTACTCCTTCAACCAACAGTGATGCTCCAACCAATGGCAGTAGAACTGGGCAGTAGTGACCCTCAAGATGTTCTACCAAACTACCAAAGCCAAAAGTAAGGGATTCTGTATGGCTCAATTCAAGAATGCCTGGAGGGGCAGTTATTTATTTTTCCAGCCCAGCCCAGTGGGAGTGATGGTATGTCAAGATCACATATCATTCACAGGGGAATTAAATGTCATTTTCATTCTTCCTTTGAAAGTGCCAAAAAGTAAAGACTAACCTCTCTTCTGTGGTTGCCATAGTGATTCAGAATCATTTGGGCTGCCTGCTTGGGTGAGAAGAGGACAAAAGGCTGAATACAGAAGCCCAGAGGGGCCAGGGTTGAATGCTTACCTATAAAAGGTCGCTTCAGGGCTGAATGGGGATTTTTGACCTTATCCTAGAATTGGCTGTTCTTAAATTGTATAGTTGTAAGGGTAGGGAGTGGATTTTTATTAAGTTTTGGCCACACTGGCAGGTAGTGGTGGAAAGCATTAGTTCATAGGTGATTACAAGAGGCACACAATAGGGAAGTAAGCCAGCCAACCTCCTAGCATTGAAAGCCTGGAGGACTCTGTGGTGAAAGAGGGGAGAAAGCTGGGGTTCCAAGGGGGTGGAGACAGCCTAGAGCCAAGAGCCTTGGGTGGTCATCATTGTGAGGCTACTTAGAAATTATGCAAAGTTACATGGAAGATCTACGTCAGGGGCAAGGCCAGCACCAGGGACAAATTATGCTTCCACCCTACTCTTGACCCCTCCCCTTTGATATGTTGAAGTTGCGTTGATCAGTTTAATAAAGTGTGGCCCAAGTTTCAACCCACCTCTTGTGTTTCACTTCATTACTCCAGGCTGGATTGACAAAGACTTCAACCAAGCTTTACTCAAAACTGAATATTTGGAAATATTTTATTGTGCAAAATCATAGTTTGATTTATTACCCAAACTCCCATGTGAACGACATTGATATCTCCAGTTTTCTCCATTAGAGATTTATCAGACAGTAAAAAGGAAAGGGTGTTTTTGTTTGGTTTGGTTTGGTTTGGTTTGGTTTAACATGGCGAACATCTGATTCTGGAGCGCCTTCTCCAGGGCTACTTTCCTGTTGGCCACCTCCGGCTGTTTATTACCCATGTATTTATTGGTTTTGAATTTTATTTCCAAGATTGATCTGTTTTATGGCATGACTGCTGTTTATGGTTGTAATTTTAAAGGGGTTTAAAAAGGTTCTTTTGCATTTATTGTTGCTCTGAGCATTCAGAACTACTTGTGGTGTGTGTGGGGGGTGGAATTCAACATTAAGCAGTGGGCTGGAAGAGGAGAGGGAAAGTTGATCTCATAGGTCACCATGATAAACCAGTCCTCTGTCTTTCTTTAGTTCGCAAGCTTTTTGCACCTTTCCCTCCCTGTTTTGATCTCCTGAGCCACCTCCTTTGTCTTAGTCCTTCAAAGTGAATTAAGAAATAGCCTGTTGTATTGATCGTAATTACTGCTTGTGATGAAGATGTAGATGTGTTGAATGTTCACATTGACATGGTCAAGTATTCGATTCAAAGGGGGTCAGGAATTCTCATTAGCATGTCAACTATCTGTGTCTTTGTATAAGGATGTGGTCAATTGATTGAGAAGACAATCTATACAGGCTTGTGGGAATAAAAGAGTTTTGCAAGGAAGTAACCAAATTGTATGGTATTGCAATTACAGAGAACAGTCCACTAGAATAATAGCATAAACTGCTTGCCTACCAGCAAATCATCTAGGGAATGAAGTTCCTATAATTAGTTAAAGCCAGGTGTACAGTTCAGCACCTATATTAAGCAAGTATATATAAAGGATGCATCTGATTTTTTTAAAGGAAACATCCGTAAGCTGCAGTCTTACAAAGCCTTGATTCCTAGACATACTGTATATTGATGTACACACACATTAATTACTTAAATTAAAACAGAGTGTATATGGTCATGTGCTCAGTTACATATTTTACTGGAAGGAAAAGAAAAGGTGACATTTTGGCTGCAAGATTAGTGACACTGAATCTAATTCAGAAGAGGACCAAACTTTTCTCACCAAGTCTGACCCTATTGTTCCTAAACACACAATGACTTTTGTCTACATAGTTAGCACTCTTGTCCATTATTGCAGCTGCTGAACTCTCTCTATTGCTTCATGCTCTTGGGGCTTGCAATAATTTGGAGTGAGGCTTAAGAAGACAGCACTGGGACATGCTGGGCTCCTACAGGTATATAGTTTAAAAGTAGTTGAAGTGCATGTCTTCTCTCCCTTGTTGTCAGCAATTTTATTTCATCCAGTACCTCTTTCCCAGTGTGCTGTTCCTTTGATTTCCTTCTTCTACACACACACACACACACACACACACACACACACACACACACACACACACACACACACACACACACACACACACACAGAGAGAGAGAGAGAGAGAGAGAGAGAGAGAGAGAGAGAGAGAGAGAAATAAGTGATAATTCTAAACAGACAAAAACAAGAGGGAAGAGGAAAAGCAGTGTTGATAATGCTCATATTGTAACTGTCCACTTATATCATTCTATAACCTCTGTAGAACATTTCTGCAGAAATGAATGCTGGAACTCTGAGGCAAAACACTAGGGGCAGAATGTATTCTTGAAGCCTGATAGTTGTGAGTTTTTCAGGTTGTTTGACATCTAAGAATGGGAGTTTCTTAGCTGTCATGGTCATATGCAAACCAGACCTCCAATCAGTACACAAGGTGTATAGAAAACGCACCCGCACAGATCAGTACCTACATAAAATTTCCAACCACCCCCCACAACAAAAAAGAGGAATAATCAAAACAATTGTAGACCATGCAAACCGAAACTGTGAAGCTGAATGCCTAAACATTGAACTCAGCCACCTGAATTGGGCCCTACAGGCAAATGGCTATTCTAAGAACAAAATCAAAAGAGCCATCAAACCAAAAGAACAACACCAAACTGAAGAAGAAAAACAGCCTCCAACAAACAAAGTATTTTTTCCATGGACAGTGTTGAAAAACACACAACCTACAAACAGTATTTAGAACCTCCACAAAAATACAACAGATGCTATGGTCAGCAAAGGACAAAAGGAACCCACTCACCACTGCAGGAGTATACCAGATACCTTGTAGTTGTGGCCATAAAGTGCAGATTCCAGACCAAAACCAAAGCTCATGAAAGACACTGCAGACTAAAACACCCTGAAAAATCAGCAGTAGAAAAAAAAGACATCTTCTCAAGAGTACATCTATTGCAATAGCTTACTCCCACCCTGAAGCTCCAATGCTTTGTTTATGACATCATCATCATATTCACAACAACAAAATGAACTGCCATTTTAAAAACTCAAATTTTATCTTCAGATGTACCATAAAACAGCAAAAGATAAAGGACTTTACAGATTTTTCCCATTCTACAAGTAAATATTATAATAATGAGCCATTGGACAATAAGGAAGGCTTTGTAAAGTTTCATATCATGAAGGCACTTGGATCCACAGGTACTGAACTAGATGGAAACACAACATTGTAACACCTGCTACCAGCACAGTTCTTTGGAATTTAAATGCTAAAATTGTTGCCTACAAGTTTGTTTCCTTCCCAATTTGAAATGAATTTTGGCACTCTGGTAAGCTGAGGAAAATAGAGTTTTGAAGAGCAGAGAAAAAGAGACAACGACTAATAAGCAGTAGAAATGGGCACGACTCGGCGAAATTGTCGCTTCCGTTTTTGGTTATCGTTTCCGTTACGTAACGGAAAGGGGAACGATAATTAAGCCGCCAGAACTCGAACTCGAACCGAAAAAAGAAAAATTTGGTTGGGTTTTTCGTTTCCGTTTGTGGCATCGCAGCGATCGCGCAATGCGAAGCACAGAAAAAGTTTTTAAAAGTTTTTTTTAAAAAACCCGACTCCTGTCCAAAAAAGCAGGCGAAAATATGCCTGCCTGAGGCTTTGCCACCTACCAGAGGGGTGGTTTCTGGGGGGTCCCCGGCCTTTCCCCCCTCTTCTCCTGTCCTGTGCTGCTTGCACCAGGCTGGGGGGGGGTCATCCTCGTCATCTCGCCATGCCATGCGGTGGGGGGGATCCAAAATGGTGACCACAATTTTTCTTTTGAAATCGTGGTCAAAACACACACCAAATCACCACAGAAACATGTGAAATTTATTTATTTTAAATGCCTGAATTTTAATAGTAGCAGCAGTGGTTTTTTTTATAGCAATAAAACATCGTATTGATTTTATTTTATTTTATTTTATTTTATTATTTTTTAGACCTGCCCATTTGGGCTGGGCATGGGATGGGACCATGCAAATTGTTTGAACCATTCCACCAATGGCATCGCCAGGTTTTTGACTGACACTTCTGGATGTCTCGGAGGGCATAAAAAGCTGAAGCACCTTCCAGAAATCGCAGTCGGGTGTATGGATGTGGTTGAGGGAGGAGGGCTGGCTGCTGGTGCTGGTGTGATCCGATCGAGATTGAGGAGGGAGGCTGGAGGCTTTATGATTTAAGTTAGGCAGGCAGGGATGGAATTGAATTTAGAAAATAATTTCCTTGATTCCCTGCAGTTTTGTCTGCTGAAGGGAATAGCAGTTTATTCTTTATTTCTTCTCTGGCAGTTTGTGAGGATTTTTTTCTGATATTGGATAAAGGGGGAGGTTCGACTGGGAGTGGGAGGTGTGGATTTATTTTAAAAATATATTATATACTACCATTTATTTTCTATTTTCCCAACTTCAATTTGCTTGCACACACACACATTTGGGGTGCAAGCCAAGAACAAAACCTCTATCCTAAGTGATATCCTAACTGCCCACTCGCCCGTCCGCCCGCGCCGCCACCCACCTGAGGCCCGCGCCACCACCCGCCCACTCGCCTGCCCACGGTCGCCACCTGCCCGCTCACCCGCCCCCCTGGCCTGCCCGACACCTAGGGCGCAAAAACCCCTAGTGCCGCCCCTGATTGCGGGACGCCCCTATGCTCTGGGAAGTCAAATCGCACTAAAATGTGGTGGAAACAACAAACGACAAACAGAAACGACAAATTTTTGAAAAATTTCACGACAAACGGAAACAACCCGAAACGGACCCATTCTGACAAGCGAAAACTCGAAAGGTCATTTTTTTCTGGTTGTGCCCATGTCTAATAAGCAGTTTAAATGTTTGTCTCAGTATCTTTTCACACAATCTGAACATGATGTTCAGAATTCAAAGTTTCATGAGAATAGAGGATTCTAATAAAAATCAGATAGATAGATAGATAGATAGATAGATAGATAGATAGATAGATAGATAGATAGATAGATAGATAGATAGATAGATAGATAGAATACAGTGTTTCCCATGTACAAGACTATATTTTTGTCTAAATTTGTTAGACTAAAAATTGGAGGTTGTCTTATACATGAATGTAAGCCAAGAAGAGAATAGTGCAGTTGTGAAACTATAATTTTGGTTGGAAACCTGGGGGTTGTTGCATACATGGGGACATCTTATAGGCAGAAAGATATGGTAAATAATTCCTTGCAATTAAAGGAAATGTGTGCATTGATGGTGGCAATATACTTTATTATGTAGGGAAGAAAGGGGACTTTGTTTCATCCACATTTTAGCTTAACTATTCTAATGTACGCAGAAGAGTCTGAAGAGTCAGAACACTTTCAAACTGTACACACTCAAGGTATGCCACAGAGAAAATGGCATATAACGTTCATTCATTCAATCAATCAATACAGCACACTCATGTTAAATACAAAGTGGCCCACAATGAGCTCACATAATATAATCAGACATAACAGGATATACTGATTCATAAAAACAGATAGCAATATTAAAAAACTGCCATTTGGATACATTTAAAACATAGACACATAAGATCTCTGGCAGCACACATATGGCAGCTTCTGATAACATTTACTCATCCAAATCAATCAAATGCCTGCCTGCAAGGCAAGATCTTGGGCCTCTAAGAGCAGAGCAAAGATAATTCTAAGGACCAAGAGAGTGCATTCCACAGCCGGTGGCAGTTTATAGAAGGTTCCCCCCCCCAAAAAAAAATATTTTAGCACAATTAATGATGCATCAAAATTATTTCATCCCCCTTAAAAATATCTTCCACCAGAGAGCTACATGCAATTTCATCTGTTTCCCTTTCCTTTCCTCAGCATTTTGTACTTCATAAAATATGGTCAATTGCAGGGTGGGCTTCATAAAATATGGTCAATTGCTTGGCTGGCAAAAAATAAATTAAACTTTTAAGATGGTAATTTAGACTTCAGCTGCTTTGGTAGAGGAACTAATAGAAAGGAGTGAATCGGGACTCAGCAGCTATATGCTCTGAGTCAGCTGACTCAAGTTTACTTTTTAAAATCAGAGGTTGAATTAGCTCCGATGTTCTCTGTCTTACTCACAAAACTTTTCCTTCCATACACACTCCTGTCATGCAGGAACACACATGCAGATATGCAAGCAGTTGCTTTAAGATAGCAATGATAATTTTTTATCACTTGGGAGATTCTAGAAGTGGTATATCACCCTTGAGTTCTCACCAGGGCCAGGTTTAACATCTAGGGATATGCTATTACTCCATTTTAACTAATTTTAGTATCTGAGTCGCCCTCTTCCTTTAACACATACAACTGTAGTCCGAACACAACCCTTTGACCCCCCCCCCCCAGCCCAGAAATAAGAGGCGAGACAACTTTTGGGAGAATGGGCCACAACTTTATTAGTAACTTAATAACTTTAAATAAAACCTTACAAGGGGACAAGAAACCATAGTGCAAGGGGTAATGGCTCTTAACAGAAATGTTTCCATTCCCTGTATGTATTCAGTGAGATTCATATTTCAGGATGATGCTGTCTACCTGTTCAGCATCATTCTAACTTATCTGAATCTACTAGCCCCAAACAACTCTCGGTTCGGCCTAACATTAACATCCTAACCTTGTTTACTCCTAGACCTGACATGATACTTAATTTAACCTGAGGTTTGCCTAGCACTTTAGGGGTGACTTACCAAAGGCCTACCTTAATATTGTTACCTCTTGCACTACCCACCTGACAGTCGTGACCGTATGGTATATGCCCTTCCCATGCTAGATGGAGAATGGGATGGACAAAAATGCATGACCACTCAAGGCCAATCAGAGTGGCTACCAAAAATTCCCATCCGGGCCCCATTGAGCAACAAGCTACTCTCATTCACCCATCTATCAGGGCGGGAGTGTGGGGCTTCTGGTCTTGCTGCAAAGAATGTCCAGACAAGCGTGGGGCTGGCTTAAATCTTCTCTGCCGCCCACACGTGAGGTGCCCGGATTAGCACGAAAGATTTCATCGTGAGGGTCTGAGCGGACGGGCAAACTAGTCCCACCCATGAGCTGCGTTATTGTCAGGGGAGCCATTGTCCTGATTAAATCCAGCTAGGATGTGGAAGGTCTAGGTTGCAGTCATCTCATTAGGAAATAACATCCACACATAACTGGGTGCAAAATTCTTAGCAGCCTCCAGGTGTATGGCGGAATAAGGTTCCTGCAGGTCCTGTACATCAGGAAAGATGCAGCATCCAGCATGATCCTAAGAAGAGACTCTCTAGCAGGTGGCTTTTCAGACATGAGCCAAAAATGGCTGACGAGCCAGCCATGGTTCCAGAGAAAAGTGGAAGATTTCTGTTCGCAGCAAAGCCATCCTTTATTTAAGTCCAACCTCTTCTGTTCCTAATAGCAAAGGAAAGAAAACCAGCCTTTCCCCCTGCTTCACTTTCCTCTCTGTCCAACTGTGTGTCCCCTGTGGTCTAAAGGTCACTTAAAGTTGGGGTGCGCCCAGTCATATACTTACACAGTACGCATGCTGGCACAGAGACAGGAATACAACTATTCTGATGTCATTCCCTCTCCCCAATTGCAGCTAACTGGTGTGTGGGGTGGCCTTATTTCCCCAGATCCATTCATAGGAAAGAGGCTATCTGGAAAAGAGTGGCATATGTGCTACCGCATGAACACCCTGTGAAAAGCTGTAATTCAAACAAATTGATATTTGTCTAGTGTCTCATATCCCTGTTCCTTATTATTCTGTTATCTGGCCAGAACTATTATTAACCTCTCTTCTGTTCTTCAAGGTGACGTGATTCCAGTGCTATTCAGACAGCCATCTTGGCTGGGGACTCCCAGAGTTGTAATCCAAATGAAATAAAAAACAATAAAAACAATAAAAATGACCCCCCCATTTCTGGCACTATCATATTTTTAGCACCTTACTCCACAGCAAGGAGTGGTCTCTTCCTCTTGATCTTTTCAAACAACCAGGAGACATTGTGCGCGCGCGTGCACTCTCTCTCTCTCTCTCTCTCTCTCTCTCTCTCTCTCTCTCTCTCTCTCTCTCACACACACACACACACACACACACACACACACACACACACACACACACACAAATTAAACATCCTCATTCAGCACTACTCAGGCTTCCCTCCCTAGAAATCCACGTAAGGATCGCAACTCTCCAAGACTTCATTGGGTATCCTGAGAATGGCCATCATAATTTCATCCCTTAATGCAGGCATGTCCAAATTTCGGTCGTCCAGATGTTTTGGACAGCAACTCCCACAGTCCTTTGCCATTGGCAGTCTAAGCTTAGAATTCTGGGTGTTGTGGTCCAAAACATCAGGAGGGCCGAAGTTTGGCCATGCCTGGCTTAATGGAATGACAGCAGTTCCAGGTGCCTAGAATAGCTCTGCCATTACATCTTATGCTGGTAGGCACCTGCTGGATTGACTTTGATCTGCTCAACATTGAACCCAGCAGTCACCTAAATATTTCCACACGCATTGTCCTTTTCTTCCTCCACACCAAGGCTCAAGGAGGCACATGGAAAATTACGTTGGACATGCTGACATGATACAGATCCCTTCACTTCCCAATGCAGACCACACTTTCAGAGCTTTCAGCCTCAACCTTCAATGTAGCCTGAAAATGAGTGATGGGGAGACAGAACCTGACTTTCACCTTGTGGTCTTTCCCTATAGTTTCGCTCACTGATTTATAAGCTCATCTTGGGCTCTCATTTCCAGCTCCCTGGATTTATTACAATTCAGGAGCTGTAAGAATGACAACTAATTATGCGATTGACAATGACAAGGCCTAAAGTTACTACCTTGAGGATTTATTAGTAACCTAGCCCATCTCAGTTATAAGTCAAAAGCGGAGATTCATAAGCATTTGGCACTTGTTGATGTCTGGCTGGCAAATAATACATTTCTGGAGACGTCATAATCAGCATATTGTGTCCAACGGTGTTTGGAGAGAGCCGAAGTATATGAGTCAGAATTATGTTTGGTGTAGCAACAACCCTCTGTGTGATGCATATGGCCACGATGTTTTTAGTGAATGAATTACACTTGCCCTGGTTGTGAAGAAAGATTGATCTTCAAAAGATGGAAAAAGCTCTACTTCTGTGTCCTACTTTTAAAGATTTGTATGTTGACACGGCAGAAATGGCTTCAGATGAACATCTTATTTATAAGATTAATGAGGGAAAAAAGCAGGCATTCATATGAGCGGGGGAGCGAAGTATTTCTTCTCCATGGAATACCTGTCTTGGCTTTTGCAGGCTAATGTTTGGTATAATGAATGTGCTGTCTGGATGTTTGTAAGCAATGGATTTGTTGCAGAATATTCATGTCAGTGCCATGTAATATTACCACGGGAGGATGAGAGATGGGTTTTTGAAGCAATGACCTTTTGCTCATCTGTATTTTCCACCATTCACATTCCAGATCATGAAAGATATTTGAATGGCCTCCTGGAAAAAAAAATCTTCACTTCTGTATAAATCAGTGGCAAATAAAAATGCCCAGTTGAGTAATCAAAGTGAAATTTAATTGAACTCATTGCAAAGTGCTTGCAGTAACTATCTGCCCATTCCCCAAAACATTAAGAATTAACCCTAAGTATCATATCGCAAAGACCAATTATATATCTTTCACTGGCTGAATATCACAGTCCTGACTTTCAATCTACTACTGGGCTCAAGTGACAGAGACAGTTGTAAGATGAGCATTCATTTAAAATGAATAACAAATTTAAAGACTTTTGCTCTGTTTCACACTGTAGAGGAAGAGAAAGACATATCAGAAATACCTAGACTCAAATAGTACCATGGACAACAATGTGATTCAGATACAGTGTTTTTACCAGGGCTGTGCTTGCAAGAGGTCTGGTATAAAAAAGCAGGACTCCTGCTAGAGATTTCAAATTTATGAATACAATAATGATTACAAGAAAGCATATTACTGCAAATCAGTATAGTACCAAGTTGCCTGTCCACAAACCTTGTTCACGTCCACAGAGGTCTGATAAAGAATCCTCGTGGAAACTGAAGTGTCATTTGGAGATGAGGCAAATTTGTGTTTCCACCATCAGGTGTTCATAATGGATTTCTCAGCCTACTTCTGATTCTTTCTCTCCCTCAGCCTCTCTCTCACACACACACACACTCACACACACACACACACACACAGAGAGAGAGAGAGAGAGAGAGAGAGAGAGAGAGAGAGAGAGAGAGAGAGAGAGAGAGAGAGAGAGAGAGAGAGAGAGAGAAGAAACATGACATATCAGGTTCTTCTGCTTAGAACTGGATATTTATTTATTTATTTATTTATTTATTTATTTATTTATTTATTTATTTATTTATTTGAGTATATTTACTGCACCTTTCTCCTTGGAAAAAGGACCCAAGGTGGCTTACAGAATGAGGGATAATATACAGTCCTGTACAATTAAGACATGTTCAAGTATTGAGAACAGGGATTTGAAGGTCATCTGACAGCAGTAATAGACAACATTACATTAAAGCTGCAAGAGAATGCAAGCAGTTAAAAGAGAGTAGAGTTCCATGTAAAGTTATGAGTGATGGAAACTAACATTGAAAACATAGTGTTAATGTAAACCTATAAGGTTATAAGTAGTTATAAACAAAGTTTATGTGATCCTGTAGATTCCTATAAAAGAAACATAGTAGGTAGACCATCATTCTGGAAAAGCTTGCCTGAAGTGAAAGGTCTTCGTCTGTTTCCGGAAAGACAACAGAGATGAGGCAGTCCTGGCCTCTAGTGGGAGGCATATCTGTGAGAGTGGTGGGATGGAGAGAAGGGCCTCTCCATGACTTTAACACCCGAGTTAGCTCATACTGTGATATTCAATCATGACAGTTAGAGCTATTCGGCAGTGGAATATGCTGCCGCGGAGGGTGGTTGAGTCTCCTTCTTTGGAGGTTTTTAAACAGAGGCTGGATAGCCATCTGTCGGAAATATTGTGATGGGGGTTCCTGCATTGCAGGGGGTTGGACTAGATGGCCCTTGAGGTCTCTTCCAACTCTATGATTCTAAGAGCTAAGAAGTTTTTAGATCTTTGAGGTAGCTAGGACCCAGACCCTACAGTGCAAGGTCAGCACCTTGAATTGTGCCCGATAGCTTATTGGCAGCCAGTGGAGCTGCTTTAATAGGGGTATAATGTGATCTCTGTACCCCGCCCCAGTCAACAGTCTGGCTGCTGCATGTTGGACCTGTTGAAGTTTCCTGAAGCTTTTCATCGGTAGCCCCACATAGAGCACATTACAGTAGTCTAGTCGGGATGTCAGTAGGGCATGTATCCCTGTGGCCAGAGCTGGTTTCTCAAGAAACAGCTGTAATTTGCATACCAGAAATAATTGTGCAAATGTTTTCTTGGCCACAGCCGTGATCTGATCATCTAAGCTCAAGGATGAGTCCAGGAGCACTCTCAAACTGCATACCTGTTTTTCCAATTGGAGGGTGACCCCATCCATCATACTGACTATTTGGGTGGAAAAAATATTTTTGACAAGCACAACCAACATTTACCAGCAGCATTCTGTTTTTTTCTAACAGATGATTTTGCAGGTAATACTAAAAAAAACAAAAAAACAGTGAAGTAAAACTGAATGTGTTTGAATTAGAGGTAAGCAGTTTTAATAATAATCACTAATCAGGTCCATTAAAGGATCTAGATAAATCTAAGAAAAAGCCTTAAAAGTTGAGGTTTTCATAATGTGGCTATTATGGGCCAATGCCATCATCTTAAGAAATTGAATTAACTAAAACAGTGTTTCACTTTTTAATGTTATTATCACTTGCACAGACACTTTGCAACTAGGTTAATTAGGAAAGCAAGATCATGAGGGATGAAAAGCTTTGTTAGCTTAATTTTCTAACCAGCCATTTCATTTTGTGCAGCTTATTCCTTTTAAAAAGCTCTAGTTGGTTTTTAAAGAAGCTCTTTAAAGCAATGTATCCAGGACAGGCACCAATACCTATACCAGGTATCACAACCTACAACAGAATGGGTGCTGTTGAATACAATCCAACTGCAATAAGCCCATGCTGGTGGAACCAATAGTCCTACAACATCTGAGTTTGGATAGTTCCCTATCAGAAGATGCTGTTGGTCCTCCAACAGGGAGTCAGATTAACATTGCTGATGGAGTATTGTCTTTCAATATATACACACTAGAGATGGGCATGAAACGGAAAAAGAGTGTCTTGTTTCATTTCATTTGTGTAGTAGTTTCGGGTTTTTTGTAACTAATTTTTAAAGTAGTTTTGTTACAAAATGAAACGAAACACTATTATCCCTTGGGTCCTAAAGGACCGAAATGGCAGGGGAGATTCCTCAAGCAATTCTAGGTGACCCCCTGAAATTTGAAAAGTTTTGGGGGGTTATTTAAACTTTTTTTTCACTACAGAAGCAAGTGCAGATAGTCATCATCAGCGGTTGGTTCTGTAGTGAAAAAAAGTCCCCCCCTTCTCCTGCTATACCCCCAAAGGGGGGGGGGGAGAGAAGCAGCGGGTTATTTAAACTTTTTTTTTTGCTACAGAAGCAAGTGCTGATGGTCACTATCGGTACTTGTTTCTGTAGCAAATAAATGTGTTTTTTTTAAACCACCGCTTCTCCCGCTGTGCCCCCCAATTGGAATGGGGGGAGAAGATTCTGCCATTTACCTCATTCAGGAAAAAATGAGGCTCTGATGTACTTTGAGATAACCAACCATAGTGATTGAACAATTACACCAAAAATCAACCCCAAACATTTGGGGTTGCACATTTAATTTTGAGTTTTAAGTCACACTTTTGCAGTCGATAACTGGATGGGTAGTCATTAGGGTATCTGGCTGATATTCCCCACTGATACCCCTATGAGCAGAACCACCCTGTGTGGTCTTGGGCAGGCTGCATTATCCCAGACCACCCCCATAAAAAAGGGAATGATAAATCATCTCTGGATATTATCAATCCAGAAAGCCCTGGAAAGGATTACTAGAAGTCAGAACTGACTGGATGACATACAATTTGTCCTCTATGTTAAATCGATCTACTCCAAATGAGTCTAAGCTGAGTTTGGAGTCCTCCTTGATTTAAATCAGAGTTTCACTTGAACAGTCCCTTGAAACGTGGGGATTTGGTGCGTCAGTCCACTGTTTGTCAGTGCCATTGATCCAAATGGGCCTACTCTAGTGCATCTTAC
The DNA here is from genome assembly GCA_037367245.1 of Phrynocephalus guinanensis. Classification (NCBI taxonomy): domain Eukaryota; kingdom Metazoa; phylum Chordata; class Lepidosauria; order Squamata; family Agamidae; genus Phrynocephalus; species Phrynocephalus guinanensis. Next base: position 153,171,483 of record CM074733.1, on the reverse strand, counting down.
TACACTAACCAATAGGATTTCAGCTTGGGTATATCAATCAAAGCAAACTGCAATAACAAAGTTCTTGCTTACTAAACAGCAATGGCTGATTTCTCTGGAGTAGATATACAGTGAACCTCCCGCCTATTGTGGGGGTTAGAGACCTGACCTGACCAGCAATAATTAAAAATCTGTGATATGCAGATGCAGGTCAGGTCAGGCGGGGGGGGGCTAGCTGGGGACTCTTGTACCCAGCCTGGTGCTTTCTGAACAGGCCTGCAAGGGCCTTCCCGAGCCTTCAGGAGGCCCAAAAAGGGCCTCCCTGTGAACCAGAAGTGACTTCCAGTAATCCAGAAGTGACTTCCAGATCGCCAAAAATCATTTCTGAGGCCTCTGAGGGTTTTTTCCCTCTTACCAGTGGATCTTTTTTCATATACTGTGGTCCCGGGATATAGCGGGACCGCAGTATATGAACCGCAAAAGGGTGGGGGACCACTGTAGTCTCTTTAATTATCACAGGAGTAAGTCATCGTCCCATTTGGGGTTTTTAAAAGGTAAAGGTTTCCCCTGCACATGTGTGCTAGTTGTGTCCGACTCTAGGGGCAGTGCTCATCTCTGTATTCAAGACAAAGAGCCAGTGTTGTGCAAGTCCGTGGCCACATGGCCAGCATGGCTGCACAGAACACTGTTTACCTTCCCACTTTTTGTGGTGGTACCTATTTATCTACTTGCATTTACATGCTTTCGAACTGCTAGGTTGGCAAGACCTGGGGTTAACAGAAGGAGATCACTCCACTGCATGACACCTGGGATTTGAACCACCAAGCTGCTGACTTTGTAGCAGACAGTTTCAGCCCACTGAGCCACCACACCTGTGACCAATGGGATCTCAGGTCCAAACATTTGGAGGGAACCAAGTTTCTAGTCCACTGAGCCACCACAGCCCTATAATGATGACCTATAAAACACAGAGGCACATTATGCTCTTTTATTTTGGTAAAATATTTCCAAAGATAGACATTTATTTTTGATGAATTGTACACTTCGGCCTGTTTGAACTGCTGGTTGAACAATGGCTTCTGAACTCTGCGTTTCGCATGGAACATTTAAAATAAATAGTTACACAATGAGGCCACTAGTACTCCATGGGCATGTGATGCAAGCATGGGATTTGGAATTGAGTACAAAGATATTCAATGATAAATGTTTGTATTGCTTTTGTTCTTGCTTCAAGTTGACACTGCAATCTTTATGGCCAAATTCATCTCCCTAGACCCTACCACAAGTTGCATCAGGCCCAAAATTAATTGGAAATAACTAGAGATGGGCACGAGTTGAAAAAAAAAAATTCGAGTTGTCGTTAGTCGGGCCAGTCCCATTTCGGGTCATTTCCGGTTTTCGCGAAAATTCGTAAAAATTAGTCGGTTCGTTTTTTTGTTTTTTCGTTGTCGTTAGTACTGGTTTTTTTTGGGGGGGTAGCGGGCTCCTGGAGGCACCTCTGTGGGGTGGGTGCCTCCTCTGGCCCGCTATAAAGGGAAAGTGGGCTCCTGGAGGCACCCGTGGGTGCCTCCTGCCACTAGGAAGGGGAAGCAGGCTCCAAGAGACACCCCTCTACATGGGGGTCTCCCTTCCTCACCTGCTGCTGCTGCAAAATGCTATGCAATAGCCATATGGATATTGCATAACATAATGTGCAGACAGTGAGACCAGTGTGAGAGTGATAGGGTCATACCCGCCCTTCACAAGGCTCTGGCACCACCATGTCTCACACAGAAGGGAATTGTACTTGCTGCGTGTAGTGCAATGCAAGCAAGTAGATCTGGCTTTAAGGTGGCTTAGTGCAAGAGCTAGGGTTAGGCTAGTGACGGGTAAGGTTACGGTGGGCTAGTGGGTTGCACCTCTGGGTGCCTCTCTGACCCACTAAGAAGACAGTCTGTGACGTATGGGTACGGAGTCAAGGGTTAGGGTTAGGGCTAGGGCAGGTTTTAGGGGGCTTTTTGGCACATCCCAGAAGTCTCCATGGCCAAGTGGCCATGCGACTGGTGGGATGGCTCCAGAAATTTGCATGGTTGTCCACTCCCACATGGCTGGCCACTTGGCCAGCCCATCATTGCGCACTGCGCAGGTGTAAATAAAATAAAATAAAATAAAATAAATGGAGGACAGAGGAGGAGAGGAGAGACATTTTGTTGCAAGAAAAAACCCACTGCTACTGTGAAAAATCTGGCAGTTTATAAATTTTCGCGTGTTTCTGTTGTGCTTGTGTGTTTTTGGACCACGATTTCAAAAACAATATTGCGTTCGCCGCCCCATTTTGGATCCCCCGCCCGCACCGCATGGCATGGCGATGGCGACTCGCGAGTCCGGCTGCCCAGGACGGGGGGGAGGCGGGACCCCCCCCTCCAGAAACCACCCCTCCGGTAGGTGCCCTGCGCCCTCAGTCAAGCAGGCATTTTTCCGCCTGCATTTTTGGCCCGGGAATGGGTGGGGGGAGAGTTTAAAAGTTTTTTCCTGTGCCGTCCGTGCCGCTTGCTTGCGCTTTAATTGCGGCGGCCGGCGGCCGGCGAGACTGGGCTTTTTGCTGGCTGCGAGCCTGCGGCGAGTCCCACCAGAGCAGCCGAGGACGGGGGATGAGGGGGGAGGCCGGGGACCTCCAGAAACAACCCCTCTGGTAGGTGCCCTGAGGCACGGCAGGCATTTTCCCACCTGCTTTTCGGCCGGGAACCGGGTTTTTTTAACTTTTAAAAACTTTTTTTCTGTGCCGCGTGTGGCATCGCGCGATCTCGCGATGCAAGTAACGAGCACGACAAATCAGACCAAAATTGTTCGTTCGTCGGTTCGAGCTCGAAGTCTGGGGGAGTAATTCCCGTTACCGTTTCCGTAGAGTAACGGAACCGAGTAACGGAAACGGAAACGGGAATACCGCTAAGTCGTGCCCATCTCTAGAAATAACCTTTAAATGAAAAGTTCAAAAGTGCCCAGATGGTCACTTGCAGGTTTTTTTTTTGGGTGGAGAAGGTATTAGGACTCTCTCTCTGTCTCTCTCTCTGTGTCTCTCTCTCTCCCCCCCCCTCTCTCTCCCCAAGCTCCTAAAATGAGAATTGTCTTAGATGAGCCAGGGCCTGGAACATAAAATTGCTTCTTTAAGGATATAACACTGAGGGGATAGTCTAAAGGGTTTTGTGTGTTCTGGCAAGGCCTTGGAGGGAGAAGCAGGCAGGCCAATTTAGAATGTGTGTGCGTGTGCGTGCATGTCTATGCAGAGGGAATGTATGAAAATCAGTTAAGTACAGTGGAAAGAAGGTCAAACTAGGACTTAGGAGATCTGGGTTCAAATTCCCACTCAGCCATGACAAAGTGTTGGGGAACTGACATTGGTAAAAGCATTCCTTAAGTATTTTACATTTCTTGAAAAAAAAAACCACTGGGGTTGCCATAAGTCGAAATCATCTTGATGGTGAGTAAAACACATGGTGAAATTTTTGGGAATTACTCGCTCTGCTAGCCCTGGTGTCTGGTCTCATGTTTAGTAAAGCATTAATAGCCTTTTTGCAAAAAAACAACAACCCACAAACAAAACACACACAAAAAGACAGCCAAGTTACCAAATTATTCATTCCCCCGCTCTATTTGTTTTATATGTCTTTTAATTGTATATTTTTATGTTTTTTAGCTGCAAACCGCCCTGAGTTCCAGTTTGGAAGAAGGTGCGGAATAGAAATGCAACAAATAAATAAATAATAAACAATGGAGAACTGGATTACCTCAGCACAGGCTATTGATCTGGAATCTCATGGTACAGAGGCTAACGTGCTGTACTGCAGCCAAAACTCACAAGCCGGGTTCAATCCCACGGTGATGGGTCAAAGTTTACTCTGACTTCGATCCTTCTGAGGTTGGAGGGGGGGGAGGTAGGAAAATGCCACCTGCATAATTAAATTATAAAATGCCTAAAGAGTTCTTTACGTGTTGTGAAGCAGGATATAAAGAGAACATTTTTTTGCCCTCCTTTTAGAAGGATGAGCCTTTGAATGAACTACCCTGCTGATTGGTGACATTTCTATGGATTGGGGTCTTCACCAATACCCTTCCCCTCAATCCACCTGCAGCCCTTCTTTCCCTCCTCATTTCACCAGAATGTCACATGGATCCTGTGCATCCCTTTTGTCATTATGCCTTTATGCATATTTTGACTGCAAGTGCTTTGTGGGCACAACGTTGGCTCAAATGCATTGCAAACACATGCGACATACTTTTGCATGTAGCTCCCAGGTTTAGGGATGGGCATGAAACAAAAACAAAAATTATGTTTTGTTTCCTTTCCTCCCCCCACCCACATTTTTGTTTCATTTCATACAATTTTTTTTCAAAAATAATTCATTCATATGAAACAAACCACTAACAAAATAGTTTTTTTTGGGGGGGGGGGGGGCTGGAAAGTGGTGAAGGGGCAAAAAGTTTTTTTTAAAAAAGCCCTGGGCGGAGCGCATCTCCCTGAGGGCATCCGGATCCAGACCCACGAGATCGTCGCAGGCGCGCTCATTGAGAGTGGCCACACCCAGAGAGGCGCGGAAAACGCTCACGCGGAACCGCGCCTTCTCTGTGGTGGGGCCCTCTCTTTGGAACCATCTTCCTTCCGAGCTGCGCCTGCTGGAGTCCCTGCCCGCCTTTAAGAGGGCTCTGAAGACCCACCTCTTTAAAGAAGCTTATGGTTGACCTTATTAGCTAGTTTTTTTTCCTTTCTCCTATCATCTGCCGCCATCTTGTTCTCCGCTGTATTTGCGTGGAGATTTTTTTTGTTTTGTTTTGTTTTTATGATTTTTATCGTTGTTCGCCGCCCAGAGTTCCCGTTAGGGAAGATGGTGCGGGATATAAGTCTTTAAATAAATAAATAAATAAATAAATATTTTTAAAAACCTTTTTCCACCTCCCCCAAGCCCTGCCTGCCAGCTGATGGGCGCTGGGATGGGGGGGGGAAGGTTTTTCCCCCACCCCAGCGTCAATCAGCTGGTACGGCCTAGGGAGAGAGAAAAAGGGGTTGTTGTTTTTAACCCAGAGCTTTTTTTTTTTTAAAAAAAACCTTTTCCCTCCCCCAAGTTGCTTACAAATTGAATGAAATATTTTTCAACAAAAAAAATACTATTTCATTTTATCTGTAACAAAATGCTGCTTCCTCTGTAATTTCATTTCATTTCATTTCATTACATAATGACACGACAAAACAGCATTTCGTTTTTCGTTTTGTGCCCATCCCTACCCAGGTTCAATCTGTAGCATCCACAAACACAGCTGGCAGGCAGGATGGGTAGAAAAACTCTCTGCCACCATGGAGAACTGCTGCTAGCCACCCTGGATATTGCTGAAATAGACCAAACCATCCATGGGACCATTAGTGTTGTCAAGATATGATTAAGTCCCATTGAAAACTAATGAAACAAGTTAGGGAGTCTTATTGCTTCCAGGAGAGGATCGAGATTTGAGAAACATTACCATAACTGGACTCAATATTACTCAAAAAATCTGAAGCAAGCATTATTTTAATGGTTCCCCTTCCTCTAGTAACACACGAAGCCAGTTACCAACTTAGTTTATGTGACTCTTGCATTCACATGTAGAACTCTATATCTTTTTTGTCTTAAATATGCCCTTAAATATGTGACCTACCTCATCTTCTAAATAATTAGTTACTTAGGTGTCAAGGGGATATGCTCCACACCTTTCTAGCCAAGTAATGGAAATACTCTATGGATTATGTATGCAGCATCCCGAAGGAGAACTTTGCTTAGGTAGGTGGGGTTCTCCCCTGTTAGCATCCGTATCTCCTGGCTGATGTCTACCAAGAGAGCTGTTAACGTTTTGAGCGCGCTTCCTCGGAGGGGCTGTGATTTTAAAGTTACGGTGTAATGGAGTGTATTACCATTTACCATATGATGAGATGGCCTTGTCTGTCAGCCAGGGAGCTGTTTAATATTGTATATGGGTCAAATGAGGCAAAAAAGGAGAAGGGAAGGATATTGAAGAACACTGACACCTTAAGCAAAAGAGGAAGCATCCCCTATGGCAACAGGCCAGCATCCCTTCTCTCCCCCTCCCCAATGCCATATTTGCTTTTGAAAATTGATTGATCAGCAATCTTTCCAAGTGAAGAAAAGGAATCCCAAGGACATGGATTTTTCTGGCTGAATCAGCTCTTTAGGGGCTCAGCCAATTTCCATGAGTTATAATTTTTATTTATATATATTTACTAATCCATAGAGCCCTGCACTTGTAATTTCTTGGTTACCGATTTCTTTCTGTCTTGCTGAGATGCATGTATTAACTGCCTGCCTTCTCTGGATCACAGGTAGAGATTCAAAAGAATAAGATTTCTTAGTATTCTTTTTAGTTAGTCAGCATACTAAATAAATAATCTCTTCTAAGAGACTTCACTAGAAAACAATTTAATGCGCTTGATGAGGTCACCTTCCTAACTTTATTTGTTTATTTATTTATTTAATTTGAAGTATTATTATTCTACCTTTTTCCTTAAAAAAGGATTCAAGGTACAGTAGACAGAGGGCTGAGCAAATTCAAAGATGGGTGTGTGTGTGTGTGTGTGTGTGTGTGTGTGTGTGGCTTTAAAATATACTGCAAGGCTAAAGCGGATAATACAAAAAAAGTAGTCATATGGTAAAATAGGTTTCCATGAGTCAAACTTTCATAAATAAAGGCAAAACAAAATATGCAGCTTATATAGCCCAATTGAGCTTAAAGTACTCTATGGGCAGTTTACAGTTTAATTATGCAAACTACACATTGCCCGCTGGATCCCAGGGAGCTGGTTTCTCAATTTACTGACCTCAGAGGGATGAAAGGTTGAGTTAGCCTCAAGCTAGCTACCGAACCCAGGATCAAACTCAAGCCATGAACAGAGTCTTCACTGCAGTACTGCAGTTTAACCACTGCACCATGAGGTTCCTCATGGAATGGTATCCATTTTCTATCTCTTGTGCAAAATCCCTTGATATCTTTAGTCAGGATTAAGAAAATTTGGCCCATCTAATGCTTCAGACTCAAAGTCAATGTCCGCATGTCTTATGGCAGGGATGGCGAACCTTTTTTGCCACCGAGTGCTTAAATTCGGCAGTGGTGGCAGCAGCGGTGGCGGTTCAGATCAGCGGCTGTGCGGGGGGAACGGGGGAGGCAGCAAGGGTGATGGAGGGGGCGGGGTCAGGGTCATCGGCGGTGGCAGCAGTGGGAGGGGCAGGGATAGCAGAGGTAATGGCGGTGGAGGCAGGTGCAGGTCGGCGGCGGTGGCAGGTGCGGCAAGGGCAATGGGGATGGGGACGGGGGCGGTGGGGGTTGGGATTGGTGGCAGCGGGGGGGTCAGGGGTGGGGTGAGGTTGAGGACAGCAAGGGCGACGGGGTCAGGGTTAGCGGCAGCAGCAGCAAGGGCAGGGATGGGGTTGGTCTTGGCGGCGGGGTTGGCGGAGGTGGGGTCAGGGGTGGCGGGGCGCGGCACCAAGGGCGGCAATGGCAATGGCGAAGACAGGGTTGGCCTGGCACCCAACATGCTCCCTGCCCCCCACTTCCCCCTCCACAAATTCCTTATGGCTGGTCCGGGGGGGGGAGGAGCATGTCACGTGCCAGGCAAAAGCTCTTTCCGTGCCACCTTTGGCACGCATGCCATAGATTCGCCATCCCTGTCTTATGGGAATGAATTATAGGTTCTTTAGTTCACAACATCTAGATGGCCAATGTATTCTTCAATCTGCTGTGCAGGCAGATCCCGAGTTACATGTGTACCAGGCATTTTTTTACACATGCTTCCAAAATTGTCTCCAATCAAACGAGAGCTCTTCTGCATTTACAACCATGACTTAAATCATGTTGCTTTAGTGTAGTAAATCAGAAACAGATTAAGAATGAGCCCTCTGACTCCATAGAACCTATGGAGTAGTTGACTCACCAATTCCCCTAGTGGACCTACCCTAGTTGCAGCAACTTTTCTATCATTATTCGTGTCAGAAGCATTAATGAATTATATTGACATATACACATACACTACTAAGCAGAATATAAATATATTATAAAATTATTACATATTACATATTAAAAAGGTATATAAAATGAATAAGATTAAAATCAACAACTCAATGGCATTCACCCAATACCGGGCCAGCACTTCCCCTTGCCAACATAAGATCTTTCTCTGTGCCTATCGAAGGGCATCGTATACATCGTAGCATATGTAAGATGGTTTGTTCTTCTCCACGTTTTCACAAGGTGCCTTCTATAGGAAAACCCATTTTTTTTCCAGATTACCCTTTGATCTTCCAACTCCCGGTGCACAGTCTGTTTCATACTTTCCATGCAGGCCAAGGGTCTGCTTGGCCAGGCAGTGGAGGGTCATGTGGTTCTGCCTAGTTACCTGATAGCTCCTTGCTCACCTTCCATAGTTCTAGGGTGGTCTGTGGTCACTGATTGATGGGAGGGGCAGAGGTTTCGAGGAGACTACACCTTGACTTCAGTCTTGACTTTGATGGTTGATGAGCAAATAACAAGTGTGTTTCTGAGGACGTCACTTTGCCCCACTCTTTCTGCATAGCACTTTCCCAGCAAAATTTTGGTGGGTGAATGCCAACTAAGTTATACACCTTTGTTGTGCTACTTATTATACTAAAGAACAGGAGTTCAGTCAATGAATATTTTCCAGTACTCTTTCTCTCTGTGTTTTATTTATTCATTTTACTGTATTTATATACCACCCTTTGGCCTGATATGCACTCTCTGGATGGTTAACAACCAGCACATATAAACTACAAATAATTTGGTAGCAGTAATCAATATAAGCAAATGATAAATGATAATTAAAACCACGTGACTTCCTGAATATGACACAAGGAAAGAAATTCCAAGTTCAGTTGGGACTAAATTACATTAATGAAAGGCAGCTTTAAGCAAGCCAGTTTTAAGCAACGTCTTAAAAACTGGGAGGCAATGAAGCTGGTGAGCCCCTATGGGTAATTTATTCTGCATATATGGGGCCACAACTGAAAATGTCTGGTTTCTGGTGGCAGCTTTCTTGACTTCCGCGAGTGTTGCTGTTTTTAACAATAACAAGCATAAGGAACAAGTTGGGTGGGCAGCTGTTTGTAGCACAGACTTTCCAGCTGGTACCTATCTAAAAGCAAACTGTTCTGCTTAATTAGCACCCCATAGCACTTCAAGCACTCTCTGGGTGGTTTACAATTTAATTATGCAGGCTACACATTGCCCTCTGTCCAGCAGGCTGGGTACTCATTTTACTGACCTCAGAAGGATGGAAGGCTGAATCAACCATGAGCCGGCTACCTGGGATTGAACCCCAGGTTGTGAGCACAGTTTTAGCTGCAGTACAGGCATTACCCACTGCACTTCAAGACACTTTTTAAAGAACCATTTATAGCAGGCATGTCCAAACTTTGACCCTCCTGATGTTTTGGACCACAACTCCCAGAATTCTAAGCTTAGATTGCCAATGACAAAGGACTGTGGGAGTTGTGGTCCAAAATATCTGGAGGGCCAAAGTTTGGACATGCCTGATTTAGAGATTTAAGCATTTCCCACATTAAACCCTGCCTATTTTTTTTTGCACTTCTTCTGCACTCCACTGCATTTGCCGGCACATGTATATGTATACGTTAAAAGAACATACCCAAGCAATCCTAATGTTACTTTCCATAAAGCCGTAGCATGACTTTTGTAACTGTGCGCTGTGACCAATGGGCAGAAGAGAATACATAGATCAATATAATAGTGCAGTTCCACCTGCCATCTTCATAATTTATTTATTATTTATTTATTTATTTGTTGCATTTATATCCCGCTTATCTACAAAGTGTACTCTAAGCGGCTTACAAGGCTACCAAAGCCATAAAATTACAATAAAGACACAAGTAGAGCAGGTAGTAATAACAATAAAACAGAAGTTAAAAACCTTATGGCACCTCAATCACTGTACAGTTGTGAATGAAAACAGATTGCGATGGCGGGGAAATAGAGGAGAAAGAAAAAAAGAAAAAAAAAGAAAAAAAATCAGTTAAGGATCGCCGAAGGCCTCCCGGAAAAGATAGGTCTTTAACGCCTTCCGGAAGGCCAGCAGGGACTCTGCAGAGCGCACTTCTCTGGGGATGGAGTTCCAGAGGCTGGGGGCCGCCACTGAGAACGCCCGAGTCCGAGTACTCGTCCTCCGGGCTTCACGAGGAGTGGCGACCCGAAGCAAGTGCGCTCGCACCTGCCGAACGGGACGGGCCGAGATTGATCGCTGAGCGATACGCTCTGCCAGGTAGTCCGGTCCCAAGCCATGGAGGGTTTTATAAACTAAAACCAAGACCTTGAATCTAATCCGGGCTGCAACGGGCAGCCAGTGCAGGCGGGCCAGGACTGGGGTGATGTGGTCATAACGACGCACACCAGCCACCAGCCTGGCCGCTGCATTCTGTACCCGCTGGTTTCCATTATTGAGAGGGGAATGGATTTTGTAAGTATGCATCATGCACTGGCAGCCCAGAGAGGGAAGGTGATTCACATGCCATTGAAGTGACAAAAAGCGGCAGTCAATTGATTACACTCCAGCCAAATAATTCATTTTATAAATTCTTCTTACTAAGCCACAAGTCAGAATTACAGGAGGAAAGCAACCAGAAGAAGAGGACTTTGGAGAAATTTGGAGGCCTGAGATAAGGGACAAGAGAAATGCCTTCAAGCTTCTTCTTGAAGAAAAATGGTAACAAGACAACATTCTCTACCATACTTCAGGGTAGCTGAGGAAGTGGAAGTAGAAGGTGGGCAACTATGTTTTACTATGACTTACCAAGTGTTCATTCGTCATCAATCACCTTGTTCTTCTGCAAGTTATGTACCATTTTTATTGACCTTACCTGTGACAGATTATCCATCTGTGAGCTTTTGGCATGCTAGTAGTAACTTTTGACATTAAGGTTAGTAAACTGATGATTGAGGTGTTGCAGCAAAGGCTTTTACCTTATATGGAGTGAGAAATGCTGATGTTCAAGCTGGATTTCAAAAATGAAGAGGCACTCAAGATCACACTGCAAATATCTGCTGGTGCACCAAAGAGGAAAAGGTGGCATAAAATATTTTAAATGAATAAATAAAAGTAAGAGATTGAGAAGAAGATAAGTCTATGCTTTGTGGACTACAGCAAAGCCTTGAATTGTGTAGATCATGAGAAACTGGGTTTTTCTAAAAGAAGTGGATGTGCCTCAGCGCTTGATCTGTATTGTGGACAAGAAGCTATCATTAGTACAGAATATGGAGAGACAGAATGGTTTCGTATTGGCTAAGGTGTTAGACAAGGGTGTGTTTTATCCCATTACCCATCCAGTTCATATACAGAGCATACTACAATAAAAAGCAAATTAAGTTCAGATGAAGGAGGAGTGAACATTCATGGAATAAATTTAAATAATCTTGACACCATCTTGCTGGCAGGAAACAACAATAAGTTGAAACAACTTTCAGTCCTAGCGAAAGAAGTTTCCAAAATAGGACTGTAGTTGAACATTAAGAAGACCAAAAATAGGACTACAGAAGAACCATAAAACTTTAATGCTGGCAAGGAAGCAATTTAAATAGTGATTTTGTGATTCAACCATCAATCCAAACAGAGACTGCAGCCAAAAGAATCAGAAAAGGATTAAGATTTGGAAGGACAGCAATGGAGGTACTCAAAAACAAAAGGGGTGGTGGTGGTAAGGATGTTTCACTGGAGATGAAGATCAAAATCATGCCACACTATCATATATTTCCAATCCCCATGAATGATGTTAAAACTGGAGAGGGAAAAATGATTTGACTGAATTATGATGCTGGAGGAGACCTTTGCCCTGGACTGCCAGAAAGAAGTAGGACCTATAGTGAACCAGACCTGAACTATCTCAGTGCAAAAACTATTAAGTGAAAGCTAGCGATCGGCACAAATTGGTGGGTCAGTGTGGTTTGTTTTTCAGCCAAATAGCTGATCCATGTGTGGTGCCCCTCCCCTCCAATGGAGAGGGTGGAACACTGAATCATGGATCAGCTGTTCAGCTGGCAAATGAACAACACTGAATTGGTGGTTCATGCCAATCTCTAGCAGTGGCAGATCATACTTCTCTCACAGGCATTGCCATTGTGCTGGCCTGAAATAGCATGCTGGCCTTAATTTGTTTCTCTAATTCCTCCGTCCTCCTTCCTATGGGCATTATAAAAGACAGATATAAATGCAGATTGTACAAAAACTTACAAATGTCTTTTTTCAGAAAGGTAGGCATTTCAGCATCATTCATAAAACCTGTCTCAACTGGAGCAGGCTGGCTGAATAAATGGGAAAATTGCAAATCATTGGAAAGTTACACTACTTCTTCAGTCAGGTTTAGCTGTTGGATTTAAGCCTTTGTTTCTATTATAATGAGATTTAGCTTCTTTTAATCGGGTTATTCATGGGACTTAAAATACCAGATATTAAGTACTACCAGTCTAGAAGACTTCTATCCACCTAGGTATTCCTGTATATTTTTCACTATTTCACTGCTTCTCTCCAATAAGCTGCTTTGATTCATTTTCAGTATGTATTTTGCCTTTTGAAAGTACTTGGACCCACATTTTATCTGCCTGTATAATCTGATTTCATGCTTCCCTGTCAATGGGTGGGATCCCTCTGCATCATTCTACTGAATGAATGGCTTTTGGCAACAGGGCTGAGTCCCCTGTTCCTACTACAGCCCTGTGCATTCACAAAATTAAAGTCACGGGGACAAGAAAACCCTGTAGAACAGGTGTTTGCCTGCACTGGACACACACACACACACACACACACACACACACACACACACACACACACACACACACACAGAGGGGGGGGCAGGGGCTGAGTCCCTTGTTTCTACTACAGCCCTGTGCATTCTCAAAATCAAAGTCAAGGGGACAAGAAAACCCTGTAAAAGAGGTGCTTGCCTGGACTGGACACACACACACACACACAGAGAGAGAGAGAGAGAGAGAGAGAGAGAGAGAGAGAGAGAGAGAGAGAGAGAGAGAGAGAGAGATTTGCATAATAGGATACCAGCTACTGCAGCATCGGAACAGCACATGTGACCCTGGGCTGCATTGGAGAGAGCCATGGTAGGCATTGGTCCAGTTCATCCCCATTGTCTTGTGTTTTGAGGGAAGCATCTACCTTGTTTGTAGCATACCTGTTGAAGACAATGATTAGTCAATTAAAATACTATAATGGTTTGAACAGAATGCTTAGTCCTATGCAACGATGACCGGGAGCTTAAATGGTTGAAAGGAGAGTTGACATACAACAACGGTAGCTCTTTCTAATCCTTCCCAGTTCTCTGATACAAATAACTGATTCCTGACAAGTGAGGAAACTTGACAAGTGCCATTCAAGACAAGAGAGAGAGAGAGAGAGAGAGAGAGAGAGAGAGAGAGAGAGAGAGAGAGAGAGAGAGAGAGAGAGAGAGAGAGAGTAAAAATATTGGACAAATCACAACATATCTCTCAAATTCTCAATTTACATCACAACAGGCTGTTTCCTTTTGATACTTCCTTACATGAAAAATAACATAGAAGAGAAAAATCCAGAGAAAAGACAGTAACTCATAAACACATTGCCCATGTTGGCACTGTTTCCCCTATTTTGGGTGAAAAAGGACAGGAAACTTTCTCCAAAACAATAATAATTCTGATATTTTGTTCTCTCTGGTTATGAGAGAATTATTTTCTCTTTGTATTTTAAGTGGAGTTGGCCTTTTTTCTAGAGTTCAGAAAATGTGATTTGTTTCAATTCATAATTTTTCACACATAACAAATTACAAATAACAAATGTGTGAATTTTTTTGAAGAATCAGTGAATGGGTTTGTTAATATTTTTGCATTTGAATCCCTTAAAAATCCCCCCACAGCACCTAGATACAACAAAATAGGAGAGAAACTTCCAATGACTTTCTTCTAGAATCCCTGCAAGTTTGGTTAACTTTGGGTTCTAGATGTCTGAGATATACACTCCTAAAAATGGCCCCACCAGAAAAGTCCCCCCCCCAGGCACTGACAGACACCAAATTAAAAATAGCTTCTCCCATCTCCCCACTATAATCCCTCCACATTTGGTAAAAACTGAGTTTCAGATAGCTGAGTTATAAAACCAAAAAGTATTCCCCACCCAGGGAAGTGCCCTTTAGAAACTGGCTTGAGGAAACCCAACCTTCACGAAGCACGGCAGAATTGTACAGGAGAGTCAAGGGAAGCTTCTTTGTTATTTTTGTATATCTAGGTGCCTGGGGAAAACTTTTCTGGGGACGGGCACTATTTGTGGGTGTATAACCCAGACATCCAAAACCCAATCCCCTGGTGGGTGACACCAATAGAAGCATTCACTCTTCCACCTTTCAGAGATGACAAGAATATTTTGAGGTATCGACATCTTTTGAAACCGGATGGAACTTTAAAATCACAACAAGAACTGGAGATGCAGGGAGTGGAGATGAACTGGTGGACGAGATCTCAGTTAATATCTAGATATGCAAAAGATAACCAACAAGGTTTTTATTTAGAAAATACACCCTTCGACAGAATTCTTATAGAAACAAAAGAAAAATATATTCAATGCTTATATAATTTTTTACTCGACTTCGATACTCAGGAAGAGACAGTGAAGGAATGTATGGTTAAATGGGCACAAAATATAGGTCACAATATTGAGTTTGAAAAATGGGAAAAAATATGGAAAAGAAACCTGAAGTTAACCAAGTCGGTTACCTTCAAGGAAAATATATATAAATTATTTTATAGGTGGTATATGACCCCGGTCAAGTTGGCAAAAATGAATGTTCAAATCTCAAATTTATGTTGGAAATGTAAACAGAAGGAGGGCTCATTTTATCATATGTGGTGGTTATGTAAAAAAAACCAGATTATTTTGGATGTTAGTTAAACAAATGGTAGAAGGTGTCCTAGAGATAAGTCTCGAATTTAAACCAGAGATTTTCTTATTGAATATGTTGCCTGATTCACTAGAACAAGGAAAAACATATGTGGCTATTCATATGATAACTGCAGCAAGATTAGTTTTTGCCAGATACTGGAAGGATCCTGGAATACCATCTGAACAGGAATTAATGTCTAAAATTTTAGAAACAATAGAGATGGATAAATTATCAGAATGCTTAGATGATTCCAGGAAGAACAATCACCATAAAGTCTGGGAAAAATATTATGTATGGATGAAGAAGAGAGAAAATAATAACAAAAGCTAGAGAATTAAGAAAAGCATTATTGTACATACGTTATGATAAACATGAGTCAGTTTAGATGTGTAGAAATATTGAAACTAGTGGCAATTAGATATAGGTGACTACCAACTCACACCTCTCTGTATTTTGTACCCCCCTTGTTTATGTTTCCCTATACCCTTTCCCCAATTTGTCTGTATCACAAAATAAATATATATATATTAAAAAAAACCCAATCTTCATCAAACTTGGAGGGACTGTAGAGGAAAGTCAGAGGACCCGTGTCTGAAATTCTGGTATTTCCCTCTAGGGGACATTTTATAGCTCAACAAATCAATGAATCAAAAATTATAAAAATTCATAAATTTGCATTTGCCAGGGGTATCTATTCGTACAAGTATGAATGGATGAATTAGCAATTTTGATGACTTTTTCTTTGATTTTAACTCCATGCCCATTTGTATTGTTAGAAGTGCATTAATGTTTTACAGTATTAATCCCTGTTTTCCACCTTGAATGTCTGATGAAGTGGTCTAAGAAAGTTCACAAGAGCTTATATTAAAATATAATCATTAAATGTTTCAGGTGACAACACATTTGTCATCATCATCATCATCATCATCATCATCATCATCATCATCATCATCATCATCATCATCATCATCATCATCATCATTAACGCTTGCAAGACTAACATGGCTATGTCTTCTAAAACAGATCTAATTCTGTTATCTGTAAAGCTCCAGATTTTATTATTTTGAATAAAACGGAATGGTGGCCAACTTCAGAGACTGGTTGATGTC
Organism: Phrynocephalus guinanensis; assembly: GCA_037367245.1. Taxonomy (NCBI): domain Eukaryota; kingdom Metazoa; phylum Chordata; class Lepidosauria; order Squamata; family Agamidae; genus Phrynocephalus; species Phrynocephalus guinanensis. Next base: position 153,155,441 of record CM074733.1, on the reverse strand, counting down.
ATGAAATACACATTTTGTCTTATTATCAGCCACTCAAGATACACTGTGCCTCTTTAATATTTTATAAGCCATCTTTATTATCCTCACACACAACATTAAAGCATTCTATTGAAAACATGATCCATTACACAACACATGGCAAATACTTATTAAGATTTATTTTATTTTTATTGCTTCGGCAACATTTGCTTTTTACCTCTGGTGATAAAATCCCAAATCTTCTCCAGTTTGGAACTTGACATCTACCAATAAAAGGGCAAAATGAAATACTAGCTAGCAGAGAACGAGGTTTTATGATGAGATTATGTTTGTGACAAACCGCACAGATGCACCCTATCTTCACTGAGTACATAAACACTGGATTGCATCATTTGAATTAATCTACTCTGAGCAATACCAACTATTGTTAATGGACAGATGCTTTCTATACATGGATGAAAACATGCATATATACATGGATGAAAACCACATCCTGCCACAGGATGTGGTGATGGCATCTAGACTGGACGCCTTCAAAAGGGGATTGGACAGATTCCTGGTGGAAAAGTCCATCACAGGTTACAAACCATGATCATGTGTAATCCCCAGGTTTAAAACTGGGGTACTTCAAGGACCAGATGCAGGGGAGTGGTATCAGGAGACAGATATCTAGTCTTGTGCACTCCCAGAGGCATTTGGTGGGGCCACTGTGAGATACAGGAAGCTGGACTAGATGGGCCTTTGGCCTAATCCAGCATAGCTCTTCTTATGTTATGAGCGTATGCTGAAGGAATTTTGAACAATTTATATAGTTTTGGACAACAAAGAAAACTATGAAAAGTACAAATGTCATATATTTTTTTCTCTTTTTCTTTGTGCTTCTTTGCCTTCTTACATGTGGGAAACAGATTATTTTAGAAAAATAGTTATCATTAGAGATGGGAACGACTCAAAAAATTGTGTTTCGTTTGTCGTTTGTCGTTTAGGGGGTCCGTTTTGGTTTGTTTTTGTTTTTCGTGAATTTTTTTGCAAAAAAAATCATTTTCGTTTCATTACGTAACAAAATGAAAAAACAAAAACGAAAACGAAAAATTGCTGTTTCGTTAGCATTCATTACAGTTCATTGTATTTGCCGCAACAAAAACGAAACGCACGACAAAATTTCTGTTGTTTCGGTTCGTTTCGTTTCATTTTGGAGACAAAATTTGTTTTTCATTTCGTTATGTAATGAAACGAAAAAACAAAAACGAAAAATTGCTCCTTTCGTGCCCATCTCTAGTTATCATTCTCTAAACATGACCTGAACACCTGGAATTTATTGGCATTCTTAATGAACCTGAAGACCAGAACACCAACTTTTAAATGGTTTGCTATATGCCCAGCTGTTCCTTCCTCTCTCCTCCCTTTGACCCTTGGTCACCATAAATATTTTACCCATGTAGTGGCAGCTAAATAGCAAAAGCAACTTCGTATTTACCTGGCATGTCCCATCCTGTGTAATTATGTGATCCTCAGCCTTCACAGACAAAGCTCTTCTTGGCATTTGGACAAATGGGCTAGTTCAAAAATGAGAAGGACTACAGCAGTTGTCATGGATGAAGAAGAGAACAATGGAGATGACTGGTTTCAGGAATTCTGTTTTGAAAGGTGCATTTTTTCATGACATAAACAGAAAAAGCTTTGCCATTCTTTTTTACTGTCTGTGTTCTGCTGCAGACAAAGGCATCTGAAAACCTGGAAAGAAATGTCATCTATAAGGAGGTGGCCCCCAGCTCTACTCCTCTTTTCCACCAAACACATGGGAGATGCATGAGAGTATTATTCAGTACCTGAAAGGTGAGAAGCAAAAGCTCATTCCTGAGAAGTTGGTGATTCTATTAGTTGGTGATTCATCTGCCCATATATAACTGGTGTTCATTTTGTCCTAGAGAATATTACATTTGACCTACAAGAATAGGTTCGTAGTTTGGAGAAACTGGTAGATGTGCAACCTATAATTTCAATTGTTTTTATAAGCTTGGAATGGTATGTCATCCACATTGCAACCTGCACAGAGAAAGCATTACTTTAGGTATTCAAGCTTGGATGCTTTCCATTTTGACCACTGCAATGTGTTCCAATGAGGTCTAACTTTAAAAATCCCCATAGAACATTCCCTCCCTTTAAATACTGATGCACCATTACTAACTGGGTACTTGAAGGACTGCCTCTCTCTCCTTGTACTTATCTGTGCTATTTGGAGCCTTCTTTGGGTTACACTGATAAGTGTATAACATATATAACATAAGATATATGTTGAATTAGCCTATATCAAGTCTTGAATTCCATTGTGGCCACCCAGGTTTCTTTGTTAAGCCCATAGTCAAGATGAGCTTGCACTAGAATCCCCCTACCCATGTTTTTCAACAACTGATATTCCAAGTTATTCTTCATCTAGTACTATATGATGAGGATAATCTGAGGGTAATGGATTTGACATCTTCTGCCTTGTCATGGTCAGATCATTATCAAATAAACTTTAGATGTGCTACTGGACCCAACTGGTTCCCACAATGTCTTGGGAGATTTTCCAACTGATCTACATGGTACTTCTGTGAAAACCCAGCTCGTCAAGTCATATTTCTTTGCATCTCAGATGGTTGACAAGATTGACTATAAATGGCCTCTCCATTCCAGGGCCTGTCCTGGATCCTGCTTTCTGGGTGAGTCGTGATCCATGAGCAGTGGAGGAAAAAATACAATTCAACTGGCTGTGAGAATGTATTACATCACACTCATTGGAGAGATGTCACACCACAAATGACATTCGACTGAGTGGTTCACAACCTTATGAATTCTGTATCTGTACAGTCTAATGAGCCTCAGTTGGATATCACTACTGCTAACATCTCATTTCTTATCAAGATTGAGGCCATCTGTAGGGATCTCAACTCTATTAGTGGTATAATAGATTGGTTGGGATGTCTAATGCAGCAACCTGTATGGCTTCATTGAAATGATCTGTGTCTAGCTCAGAATGATATGAAAAACATGCTTGCACACTGCAAAGCCACATCCTCTCTGTTGAATCCATCTCCCTCTTGATTCCTGAAATCTGCCAGTGAGCTAACAGTTGAATTGGCCACTCATATCATTATTCCATCATTACAAGATGGCTTTATCTCATTTTGTTTGAAAGAAACAATCATTCAGTCCATTCTCACAAAATCCATCCTGGTGGCAGATGATATAAATAATTATAGACCTGTTGTTAGTATTCCATCCATTTAAATCAGGGTTTATTCTATGCCATGGGACTGTGCCAGTTCTGGTCCTTCTGCTAGATGATGTGCTAATAAAGGTTGACCAATGTGACATTGTTGGTCCTTCCAGATCTCTCAACAATCTTTCATACCATTGACCATGTTATCCTATTGGACAGGCTGTTGTGTTTAGGGATTGGAAACGTAGTGTTACTCTGCCTCCAGTCCTTTCTCAATGGCTATGTGCAGAAGGTGCAGTTTGGCAATGCTTTTCCAACTCCATGGGGTTTTCATCATGAAGTCCCTTAGGATCATCTCCCTGGTGCTCTTCAACATCTATATGAGGTCACTAGGGAGGTAATCTGGAGATATGGAGTTCACTGCCATCAATATGCTGATGACACTCCATTCTATCTCTTTTTTTTCAGCATCAAGCATTGGAAGCTGTACAGACCCTGGAGCAGTGTGTGACCTCTGTTATGGACTAGACGAGGACTAACAGATTAAAATTGAATCCCAATAAGATGGAGATAAATGTTATTGCAAAGAAGCTAGGAGGCATTCAGCTTGATCTGGATGGAATCGCACTCCCCTTGAAAGATCAGATCCATGATTTGGGTGTGCTTCTGGATCTAGCTATCTCTATGGAGAAGTAAATTTCTTTTGTGACCAGGTCTGCCTTTTTTCATCTTCTGCAGATTGTACAGCTGCAGACGTTTCTGGTCAGGAAATCCCTAACTACATGCATTAGTAATCTCCAGGATTGATCACTGCAGAGCTCAATCCTAGAGATCAGTGTGGGACTGCTTTTGAAAGTGATATGTAAAATGCAGTAGAGGCAAAATGCAGCAGATAGGTTAATGTCTGGAGCTTGGAGATGCTAGCCTGCATTGGCTGCCTGTCTGTTTCAAGGCCAAATTCAAATTGCTTGTGCCAACCTAAAAGGCCTTTAACGATGAGACCTTGCTACCTCCCTTTAACATCATCTATCTAAGCTACTTGTTCTCTCCAGTTTTCATGGTCACAAGTAGAGATGGGCACGACCAGGAAAAATTATGTTTCGAGTTGTCGTGTGTCGGAGCTGGCCCGTTTCGGCTCATTTCCGTTTGTTGCGAAATTTTTCAAAAATTTGTCGTTTCGTTTGTCATTTTTTCATCTGTCGTTAGTACTGGTTTGGGGGGGTAGCGGGCTCCTGGAGGCACCTCTCTGGGGTGGGTGCCTCCTCTGGCCCGCTATGAAGGGAAAGAGGGCTCCTGGAGGCACCTCTGTGGGGTGGGTGCCTCCTCTGGCCCGCCATGAAGGGAAAGCAGGCTCCTGGAGGCACCTCTCTCGGGTGGGTGCCTCTTCTGGCCCACTAAAAAAGGGTATGCATAGCCAATTGGATATGCATACCAAGTTGCAGTGGCAGGCAGAGGCACCTCTCTTTCGGGTGCCTCTGTGACTCACTGCCTGGCATACGGTGCACTTGGGCTGGGAATGGGGAGGAGGAAGAAAGTGAGAGATGACCCCTATGGGCGCCCTCTGGCTCACTAAGAAGGGAAGTGTACTTGCTGTAGTGCAATACGAGTACACAGATCTGACTTAGGGTTAGGGTTAGCGCAAGGGCTAGGCTTAGGGTTACGGGTAAGGTTAGGGTGAGTTACTGGGGTGCACCTCTGGGTTCCTCTCTGACCCACTAAGAAGGACAGTGTACTGGCGTATGGGTTAGGGTTAGGGTTCGGGTTCGGGCTACGGTTAGTGGGCTTTTTATGCCCTACTGGCACATCCCAGAAGTCTTGGTCAAAACCTGGCCAAGTGGCCATGCAATTGGTGGAATGGCTCCAAAAATTTGCATGGTCCACTCCCATGGTCAGCCCATCATTGCGCAGGTGTAAAAAATAAAAATAAAATAAAATAAAATAAAATCAATGGAGATGTTTTGTTGCAAGAAAAACCCACTGCTGCTACTGTAAAAATTCAGGCAGTTTTAAAATTGCTATTTTTGCATGTTTCTGTGGTGCTTTGGTGTGATTTTGGACCATGATTTCAAAATAAATATTGCGGTTGCCCCATTTTGGATCCCCCGCCCGCACCGCATGGCACGGCGAGTTGGCGAGACGATGAGGATGCCCCCCACCAGAGCAGCCCAGGACAGGAGGGGGGGAGGCCGGGGACCCCCCACCCCAGAAACCACCCCTCTGGAAGGTGCCCTCACTCAGGCAGGCATATTTCCGCCTGCTTTTTTTGGCCGGGAATCGGGTTTTTTATTTTTAAAACTTTTTTTCTGTGCCGCTTGCGCTTGGCATCGCGCGATTGCTGTGCGATGCCAGGAACGACAATGACAAATCAGACCCATTTTTTCTTTTTTCGGTTCGAGTTCGAGTTTTGGCGGAGTAATTGTCATTTCCGTTTCCGTTGCGTAACGGAAACGAGGAATGGAAACGGAAACGAGAATTTCGCCAAGTCGTGCCCATGTCTAGTCACAAGTGGTCACCCCTAAAGAGAACTGAAAATTATGTTCTGTATCAGAGCATTTTTGGTGATGGCCATGACACTGTAACGGAGTTTATAAATAGGGAAGCCTCTCTTTAAGCCAAAAGTAAACAATGCCAATATTAAAGTCCAGTTTCAGTTTGGTAGTCAAGCTTGTCGCAAGTGAATATATGAGTGAACATTCCAGCCAGAAGCAAGTGAAACCTGATTGGTCCAAGAAGTGACATGTGACTGTTTTCCCATGCTGTGAGTAGTCTGAAAGAGGGAGAAGAAGATACTTTTTTCAGACAGAATTTATGGCTGCAAGATGGACTAATGCTTCGCAATATAGGTAAGGCATTAGATAGTAGAGATGGGCACGACCAGGGAAAATGACGTTTTCGACTTGTCGTGTGTCGGAGCCGGCCCGTTTCAGCTCGTTTCTGTTTTTTGCGAAATTTTCCAAAAAATTGTCATTTCGTTTGTCAGTTTTTCGTCTGTCGTTAGTACTCCTGGAGGCACCTCTCTGGGGTGGGTGCCTCCTCTGGCCCACCATGAAGAGAAAGCGGGCCCCTGGAGGCACCTCTCTGGGGTGGGTGCCTCCTCTGGCCCGCTACAAAATGGCATGCATAGCCAATTGGATATGCATACCAAGTTGAGACTCGAGGCACCTCTTTTTTGGGTGCCTCTCTGTTGACCACAGGCCCACTGCTAACTGCAGTGTCACAGTGCACACACTGGGGGAAGGCTCAGTCTCGGCGCTCTGTGGTTCACCAAGAAGGGAACTGTACTTGTGTGTGTGTGCAATGCAAGTACAGATTTGGCTTAGGGTTAGGGGGGTTAGCGCAAGGGCTAGGCTTAGGGTTGTTACGGGTAAGGTTAGGGTGAGTTCGTGGGGTGCACCTCTGGGTGGCTCTCTGACCCACTAAGAAGGACAGTGTACTGGCGTATGGGTTAGGGTTAGGGTTCGGGTTAGGGTTAGGGCTACGGTTAGTGGGCTTTTTATGCCCGACAGGCACATCCCAGAAGTCTCTGTCAAAACCTGGTCAAGTGGCCATGCAATTGGTGGAATGGCTCCAAAAATTTGCAGCCCATAATTGCACAGGTGTAAAAAAATAAAATAAAAATAAAATAAAATAAAATCAATGGAGGTGTTTTGTTGCAAGAAAAACCCACTGCTGCTACTGTAAAAATTCAGGCAGTTTTAAAATAGCTATTTTCGCATGTTTCTGTGGTGCTTTGGTGTGTTTTTGGACCACCACGATTTCAAAATAAATAAATTGCAGTCGCCCCATTTTGGATCCCCTGCCCGCACCGCATGGCATGGCGAGTTGGCGAGATGACGAGGAATGGATGCACAGCCCAGGAGAGGACGGGGGGAGGCCGGGGACCCCCCCCCCGGAAACCACCCCTCTGGTAGGTGCCCTCACTCAGGCAGGCATATTTTTGCCTGCTTTTTTGGCCGGGAATCGGGTTGGGTTTTTTTATTTTTAAAACTTTTTTCCTGTGCCGCGCCGCTTGGCGAGTTGGCGAGACAACGAGGAATGGATGCGCATGCGCAGGCACTCGCAGCCCAGGAGAGGGGGGGAGGCCGGGGACACCCCCCCACCCAGAAACCACCCCTCTGGTAGGTGCCCTCCGGCAGGCATATTTTCACCTGCTTTTTTGGCCGGGAATCAGGCTGTGCCGCTTGGCATCGCGCGATTACTGCGATGCCGCCAGGAACGACCACGACAAATCAGACCCAATTTTTCTTTAGTCGGTTCGAGTTCGAGTTCTGGCGGAGTAATTGTCTTTCTTCGTTTCGTTACGTAACGGAAACGAGGAACGGAAACGGAAACGAGGATTTCGCTGAGTTGTGCCCTGTCTATTAGATAGTGAGGCTTATGCCTCATAGCATCAATTTAAGTTTGGGAAGGAACCATGCTTTGTTATTTTGACGTAAGAGCCATATTCCTGTGTAATTCCTATTAGTTAAATGCATCTCTTTAATTATTATTCAAGTGATGGTGCCTTGATAGTTATTTTGGTAAGAGAAAGCAATACAGCAGACAGGCTGGGAGACCAAAAGAAAGGACCCATGTGGGCTTAAGTAATCTTGAGATTCCTGCATTGATTAACTGAGGTTGGTTGATTGCAGAAGGCATCTGGGTAAAGATAATTTTAGCCTGTTCTGGTGCAGACACTATAGAACATATTGCTTGTAGACATATACCAGTCCACCTCCATTTTGATCTTCATGAAATAAATGAAATATGAGCTTTTCAGGGAGGCTTTTAAGAACATCTTCTTCCTCTTCTCACTGATCCATGAGTGCAGTCAGAATTACCATTGCCTTTGCCTCTGGTATTTTTGTTGGTTTTTATAAATGGTGTGCTTTGTGTTGGGTGAGTAGGTGTTTTCATTTGCTATTTGCTACCCAGACTAGGGGCATGCCACTAGATGGGCAGGCTACAAATCCAATATATGAATATTATGCCCAGGAACCACTGCACTAGGAAATGAGGCTTAGAATGCTATGCAGCCTTGTAGTGCTCAGCCTTGTGCAAGTGAATGAAATGAAGGTGTCAGTAGATATAAGTCTGTTTGGGAATCCTTGGAGGATTTGGGGAGTTGAATCCCCACCCCAAGCCCAAAACGAAAGAAACAAACAGGCACCCACCCACCATGCACCTCCCCCCTTTTACTGGGAAAAGCTTTACAAAGAGAGGACAACAATGTTTTGTGCCCTCCTTGTATACAATTCTGTGTTTGAAGTAGGATGATTGCATGAATAAAATTGCAGTATTTTTAAATTCTGCTTTTTTGCTATTTTTATTGTGATTGAATTTTAAATTGTTTTGCTTCCTGGTTTAAGCTGCTGTGAGAAATATTTTATAGGGCAGCACCTACATGATGTTACTATCAAAGACGGGGATATATAGAGAGCTAGCTTTTTATTTAAGCTAGTTATGTCTTTATATATAGATAGGTAATACCCCCGCAAGAGTTTCTGGCCCCTGGTTTCTTTTATGTCAAAAAACTTACATTCAAACTGAAATGTACATAGACAAAAAACCATGAGCAACATACTTGAATTCTAATCTACTGCACTTGAAGGTACAAAACCAGCCCGGTGTTCAACCCAGATAATTTTTTGTGCTGCTTTTGCTCCCACTGTTCCTGTACTTTCATTCCATGGCCTGCTGCCGGTCCCACAGCCCATCAAACTGTAAAATATTCGGAGAAGCTAAAGGGGAACATTGTTTCACTGGAGACTCCCTAGCACATTAAGCATTAAAAGTGGCAGGACATTAACATTCCAATGCCTCATTTTCTGACAAAGAATTTAATGAGGACAGAAAATAGAACAACATTAATCCATTTCTGTGTCAAAGCCTGTAATGTAAATGGGAACCAGTACAAGTTTTATTTTTTTACACATTCATGTCACCCCTTCAGACTGTCAGACATGTCATGATCTTCTGTAGTTACCTGAGCTGAAAGTCACATAAACTATTAGCTTTCAAGTCAAATTGTGCTGTTGGCAATGGGTCCAGTTAATTGAAATGGCAGTTTCTACTTCACTAAAAATAGGCAAATATAATGAGATACAGTGTGCTGAGCAATTTGAATTCAGTCAACAGTAATGGATATATCACTCTTATGTAATAAGGCTCTGCTCCGCGGCGCGCATGCGCCGCGGGGCCTCTTTGCCCCCCCCGGGCCGGAGAGCATCGCGAGACGGGAGCGGCAGCTCTCGCGAGGCCGGGACGGCGCGCGAGATCTCCCCGCCCACAAAGCGGGCGGGCGCCATTTTCCCGGCCTCATTTGTTCGTCGGCGCAGCAGCGAGCGGATCGTGGGACGAAGAGCTGCGAGCGGCGACACGAGCGGCAGCGGCGGCGGCGAACAGCTGGGAGTCGGAGGATCGGCGGGGCCTCTCGCGGTCAGCAGCGAGAGGCAACGGCGGGAGGCGGCGGCGAGGGGCGGCGAGAGCCGAGGAAGCGGCGAAGAGGAGACGAGCGGCATTCGGGCGGCGTGAGGCGGCGAGGCTCGGCGGGCCCAGGGCAGCCAGAGCGGCTACAGGCGGCGGCGCCGAGCGCGGTGGAAGAGCTCGCGCGGCGGACGGCCCACCAGCCGACCGGGAGGCGGCCCCGGAGCCTCGCGGGAAGGGTCACCGCAAGACGGGCGGCGGAGCCAAACAGCGGCGGCGGCAGGCGGGGCCGAGAACCCCGCCGAGGTTTGGAGGAGACCAGGGGGGCGGTTCGGTAGCAGCCCCGGTGGGAGGACGACCTGAGCCCGGCAGGCTAGAGGGGGGACAAGGCAGCCACGTGGGCGGACTGACCAGGAGTAGGTGGCACACAGAGGGACGAGGGGAAGCATGGCGCCAAAGAGCCAGAGGGGGAAGGGCAAGCGCCCAGCAAAGCGGGCCCAGCATCTGGCGGGGGAGTTAACGGGGCAGGTGGCCCAGGCCCGGGCTGAGGAGGTTGACCTGAGGGGAGCCCAAGCGCAGGCCGAGGGGCTCGATCACGACGGAGCCCAACTGGCCCTTCTAGAAAGCTGTATGGCCAGGCTGGAGGCTTTGGAGAAACAACGTGGGGCCGGGGGCAATCAAGGGCCACCACCCCAGCAAGAACCCGGCGCCCCCCAGCAGGCCGAGAGGGTGTGCAAGCGCGCCAGGATTATGGCAATGCTGAACGATATGTCTTCCAGGCTGGCCGCCCTCGAGAACAACGGGAACCAGAAGGAGGCAGCGGCGGGCCCGGCGGCTGCGGCAAGCGGGGAGCAGCTGCAAGCGGGGGAAGCGGAGGTCGTGCACGAAGCCCCCCAACTCACACAAGGTGTGGAACACGGGCCCGGAGCTCGCGACGAGGCCGTGGCGGGCCACAGCGATGGTGAGCCACCCCACACCAGGGCTAGCGAAACAGGGTCGGTAGGAGTGAACGGGACCACGGTGGTCGCTGGGGGACTTAGGGTCGAAATGGGCCCCTGGCCATGGGACAACACCCCCCGGGGGGGCAACAGGTTGGGTGGCCACCGGGGAACGTAGCTGCGATGCCAGTCAGCCCCTTATCCACACAGGCAGCTTGGCCAGCGCTGGACGGGCCTGTGGCGCAGCAACTAATGGTGGGTTGCCTGGGTGGGACTCCCCAGGTGCAGGGCTGGCCGGTGCAAGGGGCAGGGCAGGCTACACCTCAGCCAGTTGCGAACCTTGGGCAGCGGCCAGGCAGCGTGGGAAGCTGGGGACCAGCCCAGCAGCCAGGGTGGCCAATGCAGGTCATGGGGTCGCCAGCACCAATTTGGAGTAGCCCCGGGGTGGGGGGGCGTACCCGTGCAGTTTACCGGCCCATGCTATCCCGTATGGGGACCAGGCATTGCCACTAGGGGGGCACCTAACCGCAGCAACAAGAGATAAAATTCTCAGAGGGGAATTCATTGACCTATTCAGTCTTCTGAATACGGAGGTGGAACAGAAGGAGGGGGACAAAGAGGATGAGAAGGACAGGGAGAGGAGGCTTAGGAGAAAGCCTGACAGGAACTGGAAGAACTGGCTGCCGGCCTATTCGATATACATGTCGGTGATCATACGGTCGCAGCCCTGGCGGGCGCAATCACTGGTCCAATATCAAGACCTGATATACAAAGCCTACACCGACTTCCCAGGGTTTACGTGGCTACTGTACGACGAGCAGTTCCGCAAGCGTGCGGCCCTGGATCCTACCCTTAGGTGGGACGAACCCCTGGCATCATTGTGGCTCCAAATTATGACTCCCGCTAGGCCGACAGGCGGGGACAGGTTCGATAGCGGGCACCTCATCAGTAAATCAGCGCAGGCCAGCACAGCCAGGGGTAACGCGGGGCAGGCGGTTCAACCCCACTTGCTTTGTTGGGATTTCAATGGACAAGGGGGTTGCGCTAGGAAGATGTGCAAATTTAAGCATGAATGCACTAACTGCGGGGGAATCCACGCAGCAGTTAACTGTAACCGGGGCAGGCCCCAGAGAGCGGGGGGGGAGAGAAACTGGACCCCACGGTAGACCCAACCAGGTCGGGGCGGGTGTTCCAAAAGGGCCCCAGCCCAATCAAAGTACCGGTGCTTAGGCGCTGGTTGGAGGATTACCACGACAGGGAAGCGGCCGCTATACTTTTGGAGGGTTTTAGGGAGGGCTTTAGAATCCCAGTGGAAGGGGAAAGGCGGCCAAGCACAGCTAAAAATCTAAAGTCAATTAAGGGGATGGAAGGGATTGCAAGGGACAAGATACAGAAGGAACTAAGGGAGGGCAGGATCATTGGCCCCTTCAGTGTACAACCAGTGCCGAACCTGAGGGTATCACCACTCGGGCTGGTGCCCAAGAAGACCCCAGGGGAATTCAGACTAATACACCACCTGTCATACCCCGAGGGCCGGTCCATTAATGACGCCATTCCGCACGAGTTGTGCACAGTCAGATACACCTCATTTGATGCAGCAGTGCATATGATCAGGGCTTGCGGGGTCGGCGCAGAGCTCGCAAAAACCGACGTAAAGTCGGCCTTTAGATTGCTCCCTGTCCACCCAGAGGACTTTGAGCTCCTGGGATTCCAGTTCGAGGGTTCCTTCTATATGGACCGGGCACTCCCCTTCGGCTACTCTGTGTCCTGTGCGGCATTTGAGCGCTTCAGCACATTCGTAGAATGGAAACTGAGGCAGGTAACGGGCCTGAAAACGACGGCCCACTACCTTGATGACTTCATTTTCTGCAGCACAAGGGGTTCAGGCAGGTGCCAGCTCCTTTTAGAGTCATTCCGTAGGCTGGCGACCGCACTGGGAATGCCCCTAGCAGAAGAAAAAACCGAGGGCCCGGCCACGAGGTTAACATTTTTAGGCATAGAACTGGATACGTGGCAGCAGTCATCTAGGTTACCCGAGGACAAGCTGACCAACCTCAGGCAACGGTTGGAGGCCCTGATGGGGAAGAGGAAGGTCACACTTAGTGAACTGCAAGAGATTGTGGGACACCTGAACTTCGCTTGTAGGGTGGTGGCACCAGGCCGGGCCTTTATCAGGCGTCTGTGCACGGCCATGCAGGGACTGACAAAACCCTTCCATAGGGTGCGGGTAACCCAGGGGATGTGTAAGGACATCGAGGTGTGGCTGCATTTCCTGTGGGACTTTAACGGTATATCATTCTGGCGGACAGAGTTATGTCTGCAGGCCGAGTTTCAGGTTCAGACCGATGCGGCCGGGGCACTGGGCTATGGCATCTACTGTAGGGGCCGGTGGTGTTATGGAAAATGGCCACAGAGGTGGCACGAGGAGGGGGTTACTAGGGACCTAACATTCCTAGAGTTCTTCCCAATCGTGGGGGCCCTCTGGCTGTGGGCTGATGAATGGTCAAACTCAACGGTTCGCTGCTGGTGCGATAACATGGCTGTGGTCCACGTGATTAACAATTTGTCATCGAAATCCGATAGGGTGATGAGGTTGGTGAGGGCCTTTGTGCTCCGTACCTTGCACTTTAATATTTTAATCACGGCCAAGCACGTGCCGGGCCTCGATAACAGCTTAGCCGATGCCCTTTCCCGCCAGCAGATCGACAGGTTCCGGGACCTGGCACCGGGATGCCACCCGCAACCAGTGGACCTGCCGGACGAGGTATGGGCGATTGGCGAAGGGAGGCGGAGCGTGCCATCGGACTAGCCTTAGCCCCCAGAACACGCCGAGCATATGGGGCAGCAGTGAAGGACTTTGAGAGCTTCAGGGCCCAGCGGGGATTGGGCACGGACTGGCCAGCCCTGGTGGAGCATATACAGCGCTACGTGGTTCACATGCATTGGAAAGGCCTTGCGCCGGGGTCAATGCAGGGCAAATTAGCGGGGCTGGCATATCACGCCAAAACATTGGGTTGCACAGACAACACGGGGGAATTTAGAGTAAGGAAGATGGTGGAGGGATACGGCAGAGAGAGGGGCCCTCAACGGGACAGCAGGTCGCCAATCACCCTGGGTGTCCTGTCCCGGATGATGGACCAGTTGCACAGGGTGTGCACGGATGACTACGAATTGGCTTTATTTAGGGCAGCAGCGTCCGTAGCCTTTTTCGCGGCGCTCAGGGTGGGAGAGCTGGTGGCGTCGGGCAAGAAGGACTCATCGGGGCTGACCCTACAGGTCGTGGACGTGACCATTCAAAATAATATTCTGAAATTGCGGATTAAAAAATCCAAGACGGACCAGAAGGGTAGGGGGGTGGAGGTAGTACTGGGGGCATGCATGCAGAAGGGCCTATGCCCGGTAGCGTTAACGGCGCAATTTCTGCAACTGAGGGGAGAAGAGAAAGGGTATTTATTCCGTCATGAGGACGGTAGGCCGCTCACGAGATACCAATTTTGGAGGGTCACGGCCGACGCACTGGAGCGGGCGGGGGTGAAAGGCATCAGGTTCGCCACACACTCCTTCCGCATAGGCGCCACCTCTACGGCGGCGGCGCTGGGATACAGCCCGGAGGGCATCAAACGGATCGGACGGTGGAGGTCGGAGCGCTACAGGACGTATGTACGCCCCTTACCGGTGCTGTAAGGCCATAACCCACATGCCATTTCTCGTTACAGGTATCAGGCAAGGAGGGGGAAGGTTGAGGGTGTTGATCCTGGGACACAGTTTCATATTTTGGGCGGCGAGGCATGCAAGCAGATCATCTTGGGGAGCCCACTTGGGCCTGGGAACGTCCGCACTGATTGAATGGCACGGAAGGCGGGGTATGCGGTGGGCGGAGATCCGCCCCGAAGCCTGCAGGCTGGCAGAAGGAAGACCGCCCGACATATTGGTGATACATGCCGGGGGAAACGACATTGGTAAACAAACGGGCAAGTCCCTCATTTTGGAAATTGTCAGGGACCTTGAACAGTTAAAAAGCGCCTTCCCTGCCATGAAGATTGTGTGGTCAACAATCATTCCAAGGAGGATCTGGGCACCCGGATGTGCGTGTGGGGGCCTGAATCGGGCCAGGCGGAGCGTGAACCGGGAAGTGTCACATTATATGACACTGAGCGGCGGAGCCGTGATTGGGCACCCTGGCATTGGTTTGAAGGACGACGCGCTCTTTAGGGACGACGGTGTGCACCTCAACGGCGAAGGGCTGGATATCTTTATCGAGGACCTCAGGAGGGGGCTACAAGCTGAGGTCGGCAGCTTGTTGGGCGGGCACGGTGCATAGCAAGCTTGCACCGGCCATGGCGGGTAGTGCGGATTTGGTTAGCAGGAGGTGAGGATGTAATCGTAATTATAAACCTTAACCCCAAACCCACTCGTGGCGGACCAGGAGGTTTCAGCGGTTGGGGAAGGGGGTTATGCATACAGCCACGGGCGGGGGACAGGTCACGTGATGGCACCTCCAGCCACGTGGGTGTAATGTAGTGACCACCGGCCTAGGGGGAGCCATTTAACGCTGGGCTACCCCCGGGCGGGGTCTTAGACTCGCCCTAACCTGCAAGTAGATCTACACGTCATATCCGCACTACGTCAGGCCCCCTCCTTCCGGTGACGTCTGAGGAAATGTGACATGCTGTACCGTTTTGCTGCTGATTGCGCCGCATTAAACCTGGCCCGATTTGTATCCCAATACGGTGGTCTCGCGTGTTCATTCCGGCTCTGGGAGGGCAAAGAATTTAAGCTTAACTCTTGCCTTTCATTTTGTGTTACACTTGCTTTTCTGTCCTTCAAGAGCTTCATGCATGCCTCAGTGTTATAATTTCACAACTTTTAGCTCAACTGTTCCATTTTTCCCTTCAACTACAATGCAACTCCACATCACATCAGGTGTATTAATTCCTTTGTGTGGGAGGTAGCAATATTTTAAATATTAACTGCATAGCTCTTTTTAACAACAAAGGAGGAGTCAAAAAATGTCAAGTCTACCTCAAGGACAATTCTGCAGAAATGCTACAAGTATATTTCAGAGTGATAGAGTAGATCTCCCATAGTTCAAAACGCATATAGAAGGAAACTTCTGGATTTTTAAACCACATCCCAAATAATTATGGACAATTAAATATTTCTGGAGGTCCACACAGATTTATGGGTTGTTATGTTTATTGTTGTTGTTTTGGAAAATCATTGAGAACTAGAAAAACTCATCTGGAGTGAATTTATTCACCAAAAATAACACACTCATTGACCAGTCCTTCCTTCCTTCCTTCCTTCCTTCCTTCCTTCCTTCCTTCCTCAGAGCCTTTTGGCATTTACTCTTGTATAAAGCACAGAGAGGAAGGCGGAGTGGTAGTTGAAAGTCTTGCAAGAACTTTCCATTTTGTCCACATTTCTGCAATAAAAGCTCCTGAGTGTATTCAAACCCTTTATGGGATTAAATGGAACCATGGTAAATGGGTTGCTTGTTTTAACTCTGTCTGGGTGCCCAGACTAATAAGTGTCAATCAAAAGCACTAGAAGCAATGAACTTTCTGGACCACGGAAACAATGCCTCTATTGCTCTTTTATCCCCTGAAGGCTTCAGAAGCTCACTTATTACTGTTGTTGTTGTTGTTTGCTTTTTTCATTTTTCCACCTGTCAGGCAACAAATTTATAATTTCAACTCCTGTTTCAAAAGCAGGCATCTGTAACAGTGGAAATGGCCTTGAAGGTTCTTCCATTCATGAAACACCTAGATTTGCTTTGTCAGTTTACAAGAGTGAGTGTTTTGGCACAGTGACCATCATTGCCATTTGGAAACCAAGGAGATCATTTTCTGATAGACAACCGCCCACTTAAATGGGACAGTCATGGAAGCAAGGATGAAAATTCCTGGACCTATAAAGAAGAGATGAGGACACAAACATCTACCCCAACCTGATACTCACATGTTTTGGACATTAAGTGCAGTAACCCCAACAGCACATTCAGGAATGCTTGTCGTTTGATCCAAAGCATCTGAAAGGCTTGGAGAAGCATAGTACAAGTATGCCGTTTTTACTGCTTAGTTAGTAGCTGGCTCCTACCTGGGCTTCTGATGCCCCTGAAGGAAGCTTTGCCCCCCCACTCGAAATGACCAGGCAAGACGGTATGTTGGGGTAAACTGGGCCACACTTTATTAATGCATAACATCAACAACCACAACAACAACAGGAGGGGCCAGGCATCCATGACTTGGTTGGGTCCAAGGGGTCTCCCGGGACCCCACCAACCGGGCAGCATCGGGCGAGCCATAACCCCCAGGTGGTGCAGTCGTCCGACAGCACCCCACCAGGCCAGTTGGTTTTATTCGATCCTCCCTGCCTGCTGTCACCAACCTGGGTGATTCCCAGCGCAGGGAGGCGTTTGGTCTCCCCCGCCCCAGCACCGAGACCTCCTGGCCCGCAGTGCTGTGGTTGAGGGGCATTTGGGTCCAGCTGTTAATTGTATGCTCACCGCTGCCCTCCATCAGCTTTAGCCGCCATTGTGTGACCAATGTGGGAATCAACATAAACTTTCCAACTCCGAGGTACCAGTGTGGGATAGGCAAAAAATCCCCGCCCTCAACGGCCAATCTAGAGTGCGGGTCAAAAATTCCTATCCGGCCCCAAAGATAGCGACCAGTAAAACTCACACTAGCCCTAACGCGGTGGGTGGGTGGGGAACGCCGGAAGAAGACTGACTGCAGAGTTGGGGGAGGAGCCGCCCTTTATAGGGCGCTCCTCCCCTCCCATCCGGGACATTCTTGTCCCGTCTCGCCTGCCGTCCCTCTCGCGGGCGGCAAATAGGCTCCGCGGGGCGGACGAGCCGCTGGCGGAGCCCACAATCTAGTCAGTTTTTGTACCTCTGTGTCTACCACCACTTCCTGACTTTTGCTGATCAGATCTGGAGCTCCCTCTTTCCCCGCTGATTGGTTATGAGTGAATTCTCTTCGGTAGTCACTTGGTTTGCTACCACCGGTAATGCTATTAGGATTATGACACAATTTGTGTTTTACTCTGATGCAGCATGCAAAGAACTGCAGCCTTGATATTCTTATTCCGTTTAGAGGGCAATATTATGCCAATGAAGACTGTTAATTTGTGAATGAAGCCATATAAATTATACCCTAGGTTTCTGGAAGTTGAGCCTATTTCAGATCATGATGTCAAAGTGAACTACAGTATAAAATGGGAGGACTCACAGCTAGCTTTCCTCAGACTGACAAAGCTGTTTGGATGAGCAGTGAAACATTTCAGTCTCTCAAGAAAAGAAGTCCAGTTGCCATGACTCAACTTCCAGATAAACTCACCTGGATGACTGAGAATCTTCACAGACATATATACATACGAGCACATAGATCAGGACCAGTTTACCATGTTTGGAGATTCTGCAGTTTAATGTTTGTCCACGTCTGTGCCAGTATTTTATTTGGGAAGAACCGACCCCGGTAAAAGGGGAAATATAAACGGGCTAAAGCCTGGGGGATTAACACAACTGCCACTAAAATTATTTCTGGAATAATTATTTTCCCACCTCTGGCCCTGATAACATGAGAAAAAGAGAAGCAAGAGGCAGCTATTATATGAGCTTTGGCAGTGATGCCTGTGCACTAAAATGAAAAAATAAAATAAAAAACCCCCAAAGATTGTCTACTTGAAGAAAAAGTCCTAAAGTGACACTCTGATCTAACCACTCTAAGCCTATATACAAACACAGGCATTCATATGCATATTCTGTTCTGGTAGTTGAACTAAGCCAAAAAGAAGCAGTAGAAGGACAGAAGATTTATCAGTGCAAAGGCTTGGCTGGATTCTACTGGTTTAACATATATACAGTCTAATCTTTACACTGATAGTAAATGCACTGGAACTAAGCCAAAAGGGAAATCCATTGTAAAAAAACAAAGCATGTTGTTTCTGTACTGTCTCATAACACTTAGGGCACTCCCTGGGCAATTTACAAATTAATTATTCAGGCTGCATGTTGCCCCACTCCCTCCCAATGAGCTGGGTGCTCCATTTATCAACCTTGGAAGGATGGAAAGCTGAACGAACCTTGAGCTGGCTACCTGCAATTGAACCCTAGGCAGAATTTTGGCTGCCGTACAGCAGCTTAGCCACTTCACTAGGAGGCTTCTAAAAGAACGTGTGGCCCATTGACCTTACTTACAGTGCTAGTGTGGCTGGAGCACATGAGGGAGATCTCAGCTCTCTTTGAGGGGTCAAGCCATCAGCCTCTTTCACTGGCACCAGTTCAACATGGTGTTTCTAAGGTACTGACACTTTTATTTCTCCTTTTTCTGCTTTTGATCGTATCATGTCTTTCTTGTCCTAACCATTTCAGTCCAGAGACATGAAGGATTCACGAGAGGTGCCGTTCTGCTGCACGAACAGCCCCAGAGCCTCTGTTTTGCCCTGGGATTGACCTGTGGAGGTACCAGTAGCCCCGAGTCGGTTGGTGTTTTGTCAGCGGGTTCAAATGTGATGCACAGAAAGGGTGAAGAGGAAGATATTGCATATGGGGCTAAAATAAAATTTCAGAATCATTAGCCAAGCCAAGTAGCAAATAGTATGGCACTACTCAGGCCTTAAAACAGGCTGGTCTGTATGTTCAGTTTCAAAGTTCACCTTTAAAAAATAAATAGGACAAAGAGAGAACATTCACCGGGATTATGCAGGATAAAATGTATTTCATTATGATGTCCCCAGTTCTAGCAAGTACAGCTACTGTGAAGGAGAATTCATATTTAAATTCAGGCTCCAAAACCATCAATTAAGGAGAATGTTTTTGTGTTGTGGTTTATCACTGTCATTTCAAAGTCAGAAAAGTGATCGACATCTGAATTATAGACAACTGTAAGGCATCTTAGACACCTGTTCATGTCCCTTTCCATCTTCATTATCACCCCTACCATTTCATAATGGACATTTGTCTCCACCATTAAAGTGCTGCTTCCCTGATTTCCCCCAGTTGCTCAGTTCTTCGGTGCTCATTCCATATGGAGATGGATGGTTTCTCAATGGACGGACTAATAAAAAACACAAAAACTCACTGAAGGTGACATATATGACATAATAGTCAGTACCCTTTTCAAGCATAAAGTTATGCTGTCAGGAATGTGCCAGGTGTACTGCCAAGCAATAAGGGACTGCATTATACAATTGCAGAACTCGTGTTCTAGCAGTTTTGTAATGTGTTGGTACACGTGCTTTAGAGGGAGCACTTCCAACCTGAATTGTGTGCAGAGTTGCACAATAGGATTTTGTCCATTATTTGCCGAACCTAACACTTCACAGTGGAGTGAAGTTATCTTTGAACTACATCAAAGCATAACTTAATTGTATATCTGTTATGGGATAAAATAATTAATTAGAAGCAATGCACAATATTGTAGCAAGTTTTTTTCCCACGCGTTGGGTATTATTGCAAGTTTGAAATGGATCCAGGATAAAGTAGAAAGGCAAATTTCCTTCAAAGGTAAACTCCAAGAGAATTTTTCACAGTGAGCAATAGGAAGGAATTCATCATCATCATCATCATCGTCATCATCATCATCATCATCATCATCATCATCATTGCATGTCATCAAGTCAGTTCTGAGTTATGATTATCCTTTTCAGAGTTTTCCAAACACAGAGAATTCAGAAGTGGTTTACCATTCACTTCTCCTGTGGGGGCACCCTGGGACTGTACACCTTACCCAAGGCCACACAGGCTGGCTCTTCTTTCAGGAGGCACAATGGGCAATCAAACTTTCAACCACTGGCTCTGGTACCTAAATCAGAACTATCAAGCCATGGGAAGGAATTAGATAATGAGAATTGGTAAGTGGGTAGGAGGGTGGAGAACAATTGTCTGCCCACTTTACCTTCTTTTGGGTTTCAGTCCTCAGATTATGGGACAAGAGGTTGGGGAGTGGTGACATTAATGAACTTCATAAGCTGCAATTGAATTTAGAGAAAGCTGAGATAATTTCTTTACCAGTTAGCAAACCCTTAACATCCAGGAAATTGAAAACCAAGGTCAAACAGTCTTGGATCAACAGAGCACCAGCAATAATTGAAAAGGAAGGTGACACAAATGACATACAATCCAAGGTCAGGTCATTGCACATAACTAGATTGCACATAACATTTTTTCGTTTCCGTTACTGTTTGTCGTTTCCGTTATGTAACGAAACGACAAACGAAAATTGTGATGAAAATGAAACGAAACGAACAGAACCACGAAAATTGTGGTTGTTATGTTTCATTTCCGTTAGTGGCGATGCACAATGAAATGAGCTGTTTTAAATGTTAAAAAACGCCCTGGACATCCATAAAAACCCAGCGATAATTATTTATATTGTCTGATAATACCTACCAGGGGGGTTGGGGTCCTTAAAACATTTGTTTTTGTCTTCTCCCATCGCGATGTATTTTTCTTTTCCCTTTAAAATGGATGTCGCCACCAGCCACAAAATGGAGGCAAGTCATGTGATGGGATCATGTTGAACCAATAGCATGCCCAGGTTTCAGACTGGGCAGGCAGGTCTGGCAGCCACAGAGGGCATAAAAAGATCTGGCAGCCCCCATCCTCCTTGCAGTCTCTGGTGGGAGTTATGGTGGGATTGCTGTTTCTGGCTCTGCGACTCTAGCTTCAGTCCTGCAGCCTCCCTGTGTGCGTGTGTGCTGCGTACCTCTCGGTGAGTACCCTCCCTTGCCCCGCAGTGCAGTCACTCTGCGGCTGCCTTGCACCCTGGGCAACGCCCGCCGCTGCCTTTGCAGCCTCCCTGCATACCTAGTCTATACTGTGTCTCTGCCAGCATCCATTCTTTTTAGTGTTTTCCTTCTGGTCTGGGGCATTGGGGGATGCCTGCACACGGAAATGCTTTAAAAATTGTGCAAAAAGCGGGTAGAAATGACAAACGAAAAACGGTAATGAAATTTTTCCAAAAAATTTGAGACAAACGGAAACGAACTGAAACAGACCTCTCAACGACAAATGAAAAAACGAAATGCCATTTTTTTTTTGTTTCATGCCCATCTCTACACATAACTTACAGGAATCGTGGATGCAAAGAGTGGTCTCAAGTGTTAGATGGCACATGTAGTGACATCCCACACTTTGGTTAAACTGAAGCTTATATGATGCTGATACTGTCAGAGACAACTCCTAAGACTAGGGCATCACCTATTCAATCATAGGGCTCATTGTCAAGTCCTATTCTCACAAAGATTTTCCTTAAAGCCTGGCAGTCCAGCGGTTCTCAAGCTCAGCTTTTGTCATTAGATGTTGGTCCTGTGAACAACAAATGAGTCCAGCTTCCTCAACTGGTTTTGAGTGAGGGCGACTCATGATTATCTTTAGAGAGGATAATCTTCTATTTGAATACCTGTTCTCTTTTTAGATGATTTGTAAGCAGATATCTCAACCCCACTAAGAGTTCTTGGTCAAGCAGGGAAAGTAGTGTCTTTGATTGGCAAATGTATCTCTAATCATCCTTCTCTCATCTTTTTAGGTAAAATAGTTTTGGGATGAGACATTTTGCAAGTAAAGACACAAATCACACACACTAATTTAACTACTGATGATGGCAGGAAGGCTATGGCATGATGTGTCATTTCATATTAACTTTACTTACTCCTCTGAATGTTGCCTACCTAGTTGTTTCAACAAATAACCTCTATTTTCTTTCTATATACTGTTATATTCATGTCCATAACCTGAAGAAAATATATGGCACAGGGTTTTTCAGAGAGGTGTTACAGTTTAAGCTTGCTTGCTTATTTAATTATTACAACAGTTTAACTACTGTGGCTTGTGGAGCAGTGGTTAAACTGCTGCACTGCAGCCAAACAAGTGCTTATGACCTGAATTCAATCCCAGGTAGACTGTTTGTGGTTGACTATAGCCTTCTATACTTCCAAGGTCAATACAATGAGTACCCAGTTTGCTGGGGGTGGGGTGGGGGGATGTGTAGCCTGTATTGTAAACTACTGGCAGAATGCTTCAAGCACTAGGGGGTAATATACAAGTAGCACATTTTTTGCTCAAAACATGCACTCCCCCCCCCTCAAAAGTAAGGGGAAATGTCTGTGTGCCTTATAGAGTGAATAGTAATCCCTGCTACATATATATCACAGATTTTCATTTAGAGAGAATTTATCTGTATGGAGCCTCTCCCACCCCCTGCTGCAGCCAGGATTCCTCAGGTCCAATCACCTTGTTTGCAAAGACGCTTCCTCCAGGGAGCCTCTCCCCACCCGTCCCTTTCTGCAGCCAAGATTCCCCAGTCACCTTGTTTGCAAGCCTCCCCTTTTGCAGCTTGGATTCCACAGTCCCAATCACCTCATTTGCAAGCCTTCCCTTTTGCAGTCTGGATCCCACAGTCCCAATCACCTTGTTTGCAAACCTCCCCTTTTGAAGCCTGGATTCCCCAGTCCCAAACGCCTTGTTTGCAAGCATCCCTTTTTGCAGCTTGGATTCCCCAGTCCCAATCACCTCATTTTCAAGCCTTCCCTTTTGCAGCCTGGATTCCCCAGTCCCAATCATCTCATTTGCAAACCTCCCGTTTTGCAGTTACATATTTTTTTTCCTGTAATCATATTTGTCTTCATGTTCAACTGTAACAGTGCTTTCCCACTTTCTTTTTGAATCTTCCTCAGCAACCATTTCAAGTCACTGCTATCTTCTCCTAAACATCTAATAAACTTCCAAACATCATTTTGTAAGTAGTTGGTCCCGCACTTGAGAAAAGTGGGACAGAAATAAAATGATCATTTTAGGAAAATTCAGATCACAATCCACTTGGACACATTTTATCAGAGGCAATACAACACCTTGGAGTTTGACCCTTGTTTAATGGGGAAAACGGAATGTGTTTAGGCCAGGAAATTTGCCTGAAAGTGTTCTTGTGTCCTTGCTTTTTACTGCTCAGAAGTATTCTCTCAGAAGTGTGGCTCTTGTGTTCAGCTTGAACAAAATATAGATACTACTGATGGATGTTTTTTGCGAAATTTATCTTTGCTGCAAGCTACAGACAAATGCCTGCCCTCTGACTTCCTTTTTCCTGGGCTTTGAAAAGCTGTGGGAGATTCTTTTTTTTTTTAAGTTCTAATTTTCTTTATCCCCTCCCAGCAATGCAAATTACAGCTCACCTAACTGATTTTCTCCCTTATCAGAGCATTAAAGCATTTGCTTCCTGGAGCAAAGACACTCTCACTCATCTGGTTGCCCTTTCCCACACCCGTCATGCTCATTTTTATGCAGTCCTTATCTTCTTCTACTTGGTTTTCTGCTTCTGCTCACTGCGTCATTAATGAGCGAAGCTACAAAGAGAACACCTTTATTCTGCTGACTTTTGCTTGTTCAGTAATTATGGGCCAGATTCCTGTTTCCCATAAATTTGCATAGTTCTCCTGAGAGTCATGGGTTTATGGCCGTTTACAGCCGATGGTCTCATGAGACCAGCAGCTTATTAAGTATGATTCACCACAGTCTTGATGGAATCACTTTGGTTTGTTTTACTCCTGGCCCCTCCATAAAGCTGTTTGTCCCATAACTGTATTGTAGCATGCAAACAGTGGGGTTAAAATAGGAGATGAAAGCCTCCTTAGAAGTCAGAAGAAACCTTCTACATATCTTGCCAATGTTGCCTTGCTTATATTGATTGTGATGATAAGCTTCATAATTACCAATATGATGCTTTTTAGCATCATGCTTTTTAGCATTATGTGGA
Organism: Phrynocephalus guinanensis; assembly: GCA_037367245.1. Lineage (NCBI taxonomy): Eukaryota > Metazoa > Chordata > Lepidosauria > Squamata > Agamidae > Phrynocephalus > Phrynocephalus guinanensis. Next base: position 153,131,163 of record CM074733.1, on the reverse strand, counting down.
GAAAATTATAAGCTGATAAAGATGCTGACAATGTTTATATACTGTATTGAAAATCTCAGAGCCACGGGCCTCCCATAGATATTGCCAATTCCACAACAAATCCCATTTCTGTCATAAGAGAGAACTGGAACAGACACTTGTTCTACTGTGCTGGGTGAAACTATTCAAATGTCTCTTTCTTCTGGGGTTCCATGCTTCAGAATTAATCACACAATTGAGGGGGGATATGGTTGAGACGTACAAAATTATGCAGGGCATGAGTAAAGTAGATAGAGGGACGCTCTTCTCCCTCACATAAAATACCAGAACTAGGGAACATCCACTCAAATTGAGGGCTGGGAGAGTGAGAACAGACAAAAGAAAATATTTTTTCACCCAGTGTGTTGTTAGTCTGTGGAACTCCCTGCCACAGGATGCGGTGATGGCATCTGGCCTGGATGCCTTCAAAAGGGGATTGGACGGATTCCTGGTGGAAAAGTCCATCACAGGCTACAAACCATGATGGAGATGTGTAATCTTCAGGCTTAAAACCGGGGTACTCCAAGGACCAGATGCAGGGGAGTGGTATCAGAACCTCCAAATCAGCCATCCCTATTCCCTCCCTTATTGCCCACCCACCACGTTCCCTTGCCTGCTTGCCTGGCCTCATTTGTGCTCTGTTTTGCTGCTCGCCTCCTCTCTTGGCATTTCAAAATGAAGAGGCAAACTGAGGAGGCAGCAAAGCTGTGCCTGTTCCTGCAAACGGGACCCTGCAATTTTGCTGCCTCCACCCTCGGGATGTTGAAGGAGTTGGCAGTGGCAGTGGCTGGTTTGGTCCCTCTGCAAAAGGGCCTCCAACACCCATTGCTCTTGGGGAAAACCACAAGCAGCAGCAACTTTTGCTGCCTTGCACTGGAACTGCTTCCGTTTCAGAGGAACGGGTGCTCCTTTCTTGCCTCCTTGATTTGCCTCTTTATGTTTGATTTAAAGGAAGACAAAACTGGAAACCACAGCTGCCTTGGTTATCCCATGGGACGTGTCAATGTTGCCACTTTGATTTGCTCCTCCCCCACCACACACACACCCTTCTATAAGGAATGAGATTATTGTTCTGCCAAGGCTTTTACCAGAGGGTCATGGGTGAGTTGGGTGAAACAAACTTGATTTTGCCACTTTTTCCACTGTTAAGTTCTCTCTACCACATGTCTAGCATGAATGGGGTCCCCTCACCTTCTAGTTCAGGGGTCCTCAACCTAGGGCCCCAGGGCCGGATGCCCCCCCCGAAGGTCCTGAATTCGGTCCCTGGGACCAATTGCAACCCCCCACCTACCCCCTGTTTTGTTAGCAAGCCAGCCTCCACAGCTGCTTTTGGACTGTGATCCGGCCCCCAGTGGTGTCTGGGTGGTGGTGGACCGGCCCGCTGTTTGAAAACTTTGAGGACCCCTGTTCTAGTTCATATAATTCTATAGAGGGAAAGATCTAGACAGAGTCAAGTGTGTGTTTTGCAAAATATACAAAATGTTGTACACATATTAATACATTTCTTGAGAATATTTGTAAGTGTACTTTTTTCCCCCTAAACAATGACCAAAATCCTGTTGTGTCAAGTTACATTGTATAAGCCAGATCCTGCAATAGAAATAGTTAATGCAAATGAATCAAAATCTTCCTATTCTCCTCCTCTAACACTTCAGATTCTAGGACTCCTTAAGGTTCCCTTTTGCCTCAAGGAAGCAGGCTACCACTTTTGGTCGCTATCCTGGCAGCAGTGATCTGGCACCTAATTGTGACCATGAACACCTCAGTCTCCCCCATCCCAAGGTTCCCAAAGACTTCCCCAGAGTAAAAGAGAATCCTGGGAGCCTCAAGGAAGAAGGCTACCACTTTTGGTCGCTATCCTGGCAGCAGTGATCTGGCACCTAATTGTGACCATGAACACCTCAGTCTCCCCCATCCCAAGGTTCCCAAAGACTTCCCCAGAGTAAAAGAGAATCCTGGGAGCTGCCAAACGTGAAAGGGAGTCTAGGAAGGACTCAATTCATTTAAATTAAATATAGTATTACTAGCACTGGATAGAGATGGGCACGACTAGGGAAAATGAAGTTTTCGAGTTGTCGTGTGTCGGAGGCAGTCCGTTTCGGCTCGTTTCCATTTTTCGCGAAATTTTGCAAAAATTAGTCGGTTCATTTTTTTCGTTGTCGTTAGTACTGGTTTGGGGGGGTAGCGGGCTCCTGGAGGGAGCTGCAGGAGTCAGCCAGAGCCACAAGTGACGGACTGGCAGACTCTTTGCACTCGCTGTGTCTCACGTACTTGCATGTAGTGCAATGCAAGTAGATCTGGCTTAGGGTTAAGATGGGTTAGCGCAAGGGCTAGGGTTAGGCTAGTTACGGGTGAGGTTAGGGTGAGTATTGGGGTGCACCTCTGGGTGCCTCTCTGACCCACTTAGAAGGACAGTGTACTGGCGTATGGGTTAGGCTTAGGCTTAGGCTTCGGGTTTGGGCTACGATTAGTGGGCTGTTTATGCCTGATTGGCACATCCCAGAAGTCTCTGTGGTCAACCTGGCCAAGTGGCCATGCGATTGGTGGAAAATTTGCATGGTCCACTCCCATCATTGTGAATGTGCAGGTGTAAAAAAATAAAATAAAATAAAATAAAATAAAATAAAATAAAATAAAATAAAATCAACGGAGACTTTTTTTTTTGCAAGAAAAACCCACTGCTGCTACTGTAAAAATTCAAGCATTTAAAATAGCTAATTTTCGCATGTTTCTGTGGTGCTTTGGTGGGGTTTTGGGCAACGATTTAAAAAAAATATTGCGGTCGCCATTTTGGATCCCCCGCACTGCATGGCAAATGGATGCGCCCTCCCAGCCTGGTACCAGCAGCACAGCAGTAGCAATAGCCAAGGAGAGGGGGGCGGGGAACCCCCCCCCAAATAAAACACCCTTCTGGCCTGGTAGGTGCCCTCAGACAGTTTTCGCCTACTTTTAGGGCCGGGAATCGGGGTTTTTTCTAACTTTTAAAAACTTTTTTTCTGTGCCACTTGGCATTGCGCGATCGCCGCGATGCAAGTAACGAGCACGACAAATCAGACCAAATTGTTCGTTCGTCGGTTCGAGCTCGAATTCTGGCGGAGTAATTCCCGTTACCGTTTCCGTAGAGTAATGGATACGAGTAACGGAAACGGAAATGGGAATACCGCTAAGTCGTGCCCATCTCTAGCACTGGATATTGTTTATGCTCATGTTGCTTGATTCAACAGGACTATGCACTCCGTTTCTATTTAATAAATATTTTCTCTAATTATTTATTAGAATATAGATTGGTGGTACAGATTGGTACTGCTGCAAATATACACATTAGAGATGGGCACAAAACGGAAATATAACATTTCCTTTCATTTCATTTCAGTCTTCATTTTATTTCATTTAGGTAATAATGGATTTTAAAAAGAATTTTCATCACAAAATGAAATGAAGTGAAATGCTTCGTAAGGCTATATATAATGGGGAACTTTCCTTTTTTTATTTAACATGGAACCCACTGCCCTAAATCAAAGACCCTCAAAACTTCCAATCAATTTTCTTTCAAGCAAAGAAACCTCTGTAAACAAGCTAGAAACCTAATGGCTAGCTGCTGCACAGAGAGATCGGAGAGATAAGCTCAACAGCTGATTGGCAGCATAGCAAGGGAAGGAAGGAAAATATTTTTTTAAAATCACATCCACAGTTCTACTTAATCAGGAAAGCAAAATAGTTGTTGATTTTTTTTTGCATTAATCAGGAACGGAAAACAGTTTAAATCAACTTGCAGACATAACCAGCAAAGGGAAGAGCTCAGCTCCTGGCTAGCTTCAGGCAGATCAAGATCGGATATAAGCTATCTTAACATCTGGGGCATAGGAGGAAGGAAAACAAATCAATCAGTTTAAAAATAAACCTCATGTTCTCAAGATGGCTAGATCGAGAGACTAGGATGAATCATTTCATTTTTGAAACAAAAAATGGTGTTTTGTTTCATTTCTTAGCAACACACTGTTTGCTGTTTCATTTTGTTTCATAAGGTTTTGTAAGCTTACAAAACAACAAAACAGTGTGTCATTTTTGGTAAGGTGCTCGTCCCTAATACACATTGTTTCTCTACATTCCTGCAAACAGATTTCTGAGTTAATGCATATGTCTGATTTTTTGTTTCTGAGCTACACTGAAATGTTGAGGAAAGTACCTTTATAGGTCTTAATGCATGCTAGCATAAATTGAGGAAGAGAGAATTTTGTACCGTACAAACATATATCTGCTTCATAGCTTGGTTTATTATCTTGGAAAAGGCATCTACAGTCCATAAATTGCTCAAGCTGTAGGTGAAGATCAAATCACAGGTTTACAGTTAGCACATCATTCTTGGAATCACCAAGATGCAATGATCCCTTGGTTTGAGAAACAATGTTAGAAAAGGACTGTGCACATTGCAACTTCAACTTCCTGGTCACACACACACACACACACACACACACACACACACATACTCCCAAGCAAACAAGATTTCCCACAGTTCTTCCTGAATTTATGCATATCCTGTTATGGCATCAGCCACTGATTTAAGATATATGCCGTTGGCTGACAGCAGTCATAAAGTTTCTGAAGAAGTACTGCTCCTAATGCAGACTGATGCCTCAGCTGAAATTCTGATGGTCCTACCTGAAGTATAACACTTTTAAAACAGGTCCTTGCTTCTTTCACACTCAAAGCATGAAGTGTACTTCTTTCTTTCTTTCTTTCTTTCTTTCTTTCTTTCTTTCTTTCTTTCTTTCTTTCTTTCTTTCTTTCTTTCTTTCTTTCTTATGAAATATAGGTTAAATTAAAAACAAATTAAAATCTTGAGACAATTAGACTATTTTTGATCAGAAGGAGGTTAATTCAAGAGTGTTATCTCGGCCTTCTTTTGTACATATGGTAGGAACATAAATTGCATGTACTGTAGTGCTACATGGATTGAATTTGCACACAGTCACATAACATTTGTCCTGTATCCAAGTAGCCCCATTTTACTTGATTCTTCTTTGATCTTCCTACTTCGAATGGATAAAGAAGGAACCTCCCAAGAGAATGAGAAAGTGTTGTACGTTTTGGTGTCCTCTGGGCAATGGAGTGTAGTGAAGGGAGGGAGGGAGGAAAAGGGGAAAGACCAAATCAGGAGTATTTATTTGATTGGACAGAGCCAGGAGCCTCTGCTCACCCCTGAAGAAAAGGAACACCACAGTAAAACTTTTGTATCTCATTTACAGTGGGGTTTAAAAGACGGCCAGCAATTTGAACTGAGGAAAAAGGAAATTGGAAGTAACACAATAGACTTGTGTGCTAGTGCTGTACACTAATAAATCTGCAGATCTATTCTTTTGACAAGAGAGGACGTAGCCAAATGTCTTTCTGGGCAGAGGGCAACCTTTTGTTAGCATTCACCCTGTGCTAAAAGGTCTTTACTTTACAGTCTCAGATCTGTCTACAGAAAGAGAACTGGGAAGAAGGAAGGCAGAGGCATTGCTATTGTTGTCCCTCATCAATTTGCTCCCAGGCAGGAGATTGAACAGGTTACATGCCTGCTTTTTTACACAGCAGCTTAATGTACTCTCCTGTGGTAATAACAATAACCATCACCTACAAATGGTATTTAACATATGGAAATGGTATAGAGATTTCAGGAGAAAAATCTTTGACCTCTTGTGTCTTTTCAGTGCACACATTTTAAGTAGCCAGTAAGAAAAGACATGACATCAAGGCAAGCTACTGGTTGCATCCTTTGCCATTTGCAAATCAGTAATTACCTGGATATTCTGAATGACTCCCCAAATCATCTGGCTAAATGTTGAGGTCCTTCTTTTCATTGAAGGAAGTGGAAGTATACCATTTAAAAGAAACACTATCCCCAGCTGAACTTGTGACCCAGCTTATGTTTGGAGTCCCTTGACCTGCTAACATGTCAAGCTTAGAATAGTACATTCTGATATAACCAGCGCAGGAAGTGTACAGAGTGCAGCATAGTCTTGGATTTACAGAGCCGTGAAGTGTTTGACTTGTAGCAAGTATGGCAGAGCTCTGGCTTCCTCCCAAGTCTAAGAATATTCTTCCCCTAATTGCCTGATCGCCTGCCAACACTGAAAGGTAAGGAAACAATCAAGACCACAACCATCAGAAATAATGACATATTTGATCCCACTCCTTCACGGAGTGTTCTGCTCCATTTTTTGTGTGGGGGGGATATCTTCTCTCCTCTTTCTATTGCAGTGACAGAAAGTCCTGGGGGGAAAGTGCCAATGGACAGGTTTTGAGATAACAAGAAAAGAGGAAATCCTGCACAAAAGAAGCCCCATGGCATGCACAGTCACAAGGAAAACAACAACATCCCTCACTTACCATCTTTTTAAGGGACTATGTGGCACCCTGCCCAGAAAGCAGCTCCAAGCCTTAATCCTACCCACTAGAGATGGGCATGAATTTAAAACAATAGTGCTTCGTTTGTCGTTTGTCATTGAGAGGTCTGTTTCGTTTCGTTTCCATTTTTTTTGTGAAATTTTTGGAAAAATTTCATTTTCATTTTTTGTTTTTTTCATTTTTCGTTTCTACCCGCCTATTTGCGTGATTTTTAAAGCATTTCCTTGCGTGGGCATCCCCCAACACCCCAGACCAGAGGGAAAACACTAAAAAAAATTGATGCTGGCAGAGACACATTATAGACTAGGTTCGCAGGGAGGCTGCAAAGGCAGTGGCGGGTGTTGCCCAGACTGCAAGGCAGCCACAGAGTGACTGCACTGCAGGGCAGGGGAGGGTACTCACCGAGAGGTATGCAGCATGCGCACACACAGGGAGGCTGCAGGAGCTAGAGTCGCAGAGACAGCAATCCCACCCTAACTCCCTCTGGGGACTGCAAGGAGGACAGGGGCTGCCAGAGCCTTTTATGCCCTCTGTGGCTGCCAGACCTGCCCAGTCTGCAACCTGGGCATGCTATTGGTTGAAGTTGTCCAAGAATTTACATGATCCCATCACATGGCTTGCCTCCATGTTGTGGCTGCAGTGGCAACATCAATTTTGTCATCCTTAAAGGGAAAAGAAAAATACATCGCGATGGGAGAAGACAAAAACAAATGTTTTAAGGACCCCAACCCCCTGGTAGGTAATAATTTCAAATAATTATCACATTATTGTTGCATTTTTATGGATGTCCATGGCATTTTAATACCCAAGAAATCAATATTAGGCATCTGGGAGCCATTTTGGGTCGATGTCCCCTAACTCCCCTTAAAGGAAAAAAAATACTGTGATCTGAGAAAAGACATAAATACACGTTTTAAGGACCCCAATCCCCCCCCCCGGGTAGGTATTATTAGACAGTATAAATAATTATTGCTGTGTTTTTATGGATGTCCAGGGCATTTTTTAACATTTAAAACATCTCATTTCATTGCACGTCACCATTAACGAAAACGAAACATAACGAACACAATTTTTGTGGTTCTGTTCATTTTGTTCCATTTTCATCAAAATTTTCGTTAGTTGTTTCGTTACGTAACGGAATGAATAACGAACAACGGATACGAAAAAAATGTTCATTTCGTGCCCATCTCTACTACCCACTGTGGAAAGGATAGACAATGCTGCCCAGATGTGGAAATTACATAGCCCAAAAAGTCTGTCAGATTTAATTCCACAACAGAGTGCCTCCTCAAAAGCTTTCATGCACAGAGAAGGAGGCATTCTTATGCTTTTTTTTTCTTTGCAAGCCAAGGCGCATTATCTCACACTTATGAAAAATCTGCATAATTTTTTTGGATGAATGGTTTATAATGAGTGGCTGTCTTTTTCAAAGTTTGTGCACTACACTTTTTTCCCATTCTTAGGCTCCCTAGGTCCCTGGTACAGTGTGGGAAGGAGGGGAAGTTCTGTGAAAAGGATCTGCTGGTTTAGTCATATACCCATTCTTAATTAAATATAAGCGATGCAGTGGGGCCTTTAGGCATGGGACACTGGGTTTAGATGAATGAAAAATGACATTCTGGTTTCTTTTGTTACTTTTTGAAAGAGAAATACTAAGGATATGTTTCAATGAAGGAGAGGGACATGGATAACCTATCATTACTGGCTTCTCTTTGTCATCCTTGACAAGTGTGAATGGTAGTAAGCACAAAAAAGGCATCCTGTAGACCAGTGATTTTCAACCTGTGGGTCCCCAGATGTTCCTGGACTGCAACTCCCAGAAGTATTCATCACTAGCTGAGCTGGCCAGGGTTTCTGGGAGTTGCAGTCCAGGAACATCTGGGGACCCACAGGTTGAGAACCACTGCTGTAGACCATCTTGACTGCTTCCATTGGTGTTGTCAGCATACAGGTTGTCCTTTGCTTGTTAAAACATGGAGTCCTTTCTCCTGCTGAAAATGCAAGCACAGAGCAAGAACAGACTATCTACTACCTCTGTGCCAAATATGGTGCTGATAAAAAAATCTAGTTTCAAAGTAAAACAAATTTGCGGGAATCTGACCCTCATTTTAGAGATGGGCACAAAATGATTTTTTTGTTCCGTTATTTGTTATTTGTTTCATTACGTAACAAAATGAATAACAAAAATTGTGATAAATTGGAACAAACTGAACAGAACCATGAAAATTAGGTTCGTTATGTTTCATTTTTTTTAATGTTTTTTATTAAATTTTAAACTACATACAACATAAGAAAATGAAAGTAAAAAAAAAAGCTACAACAAACAATATAAGTGCACCCCCATCCCACGGGGCCATCCATACATTCTTATTCGTTGCTCCATCTTCTATTCTTCTAGTAGTCTTCTTAAAGTTCTCTTCTCCAGAATTGTTGTGAGATATTCGTGGACTCTTTCCCTTTTCCTACGACTAGTACATAATCTAAAAATTTACCCCAGATATCGTAGAAAATGTCTTTTTTCATTTCTCCTCGTTTAACCTTTAAACTGCAGGACAGTTTATCGTTTATAGCTATATCCCAAAGTTCATTATACCAGTCTTCCATCTTGAATTCTAGTTTTGACTTCCAGTTTTTTGCTATAATTAATCTAGCAGCTGTCATAAAATTTGCTATTAGTTCCTTTGTTGTAACAACATAATCTTTACTTGTTAACAATGATAATAATGCTGTCTCTGGCTTACAATCTATATCCATCTTAATCATATTACTTAGCTCTAAAAACACTTTTTTCCAGAACCTTTGGACTATTTCACATTCCCACCAAAGATGCAAGTAAGTACCAAGCTCTTTTTCACATTTCCAACATATCTTAGAATAAGCAGGATTCATTCTATTTAGTCTTACTGGGGTTAAATACCATCTAGAAACCAATTTGAAGTAGTTTTCTTTTATCCTGACCGATAATGATCTCAAAATTCTCATATTCCAAATTTTCTTCCAGTCTTCTTTCTCTATCTGTACATTAAGGTCTTGGTTCCAAACTTCTCTCAAGGTGTTTAACTCGTTCATTTCTGATAATTCCCCTAATATTTTATATATTTTACGTGTTATTCCTTTCTCTGAATTTTCCTGTTCAAACTCAAGCGATAATAGGAAATGTTCAAATTTTGTGCATTCTCTGATTTGATTATTTCTCTTTCCCCAGTCCTTCATCCATTTTCCTAGTTGAATATAATTTAACCATGTTAAATCACTGGGTTGCAAAATATTTTTTATATCCTGAATTGTTTTAATCTTGAACATCCAATCCTTTAGTCTAGCTATTTTCTTAATTTTAAATAACTCCAAATAATGCTTCAAGTTGTCTGGAAAGCTTTCCAAGTCAGTAACTAAAGCCAGTGGGGATCCCTTCGGAGACAAGATTTTCCTATATGTTCTCCATGTAACAATTAAACTATTCAATAGGGGGTTGTCAATCTTTACTTTGTTTTTAACTTCCGTGAATAAAAATGTGTTTATTTCCCCCTTTATATCCAAAGACTCTTGCTCCCACCATATTAGCTTCTGTGGTTTAAAAAGAATTTCCCCCAAAGAACTAAGTTGATTGGCTATATAATAATTTTTTATATTGGGTATACCTATTCCTCCTTCTTTCTGAGATCTATACCATAGATCTGACCCTCATTTTAGAGATGGGCACAAAATGATTTTTTTGTTCCGTTATTTGTTATTTGTTTCATTACGTAACAAAATGAATAACAAAAATTGTGATAAATTGGAACAAACTGAACAGAACCATGAAAATTGTGGTCGTTATGTTTCATTTTGTTAATGGCGACGCGCAATGAAATGAGCTGTTTTTAAATGCTAAAAAACATCCTGAATATCCGTAAAAACCCAGCGATAATTATTTATTCTGCCCGATAATACCTACCAGGGGGGTTGGGGTCCTTAAAACATGCATTTATGTCTTTTCTCAGATCGCTGTATTCTTTTCCTTTAAGGGGAGTTAGGGGACATTGACCCAAAATGGCTCCCAGATGCCTAATATTGATTTCTTGGGTATTAAAATGCCCAGGACATCCGTAAAAATGCAGTGATAATTATTTGAAATTATTACCTACCAGGGGGTTGCGGTCCTTAAAACGTTTGTTTTTGTCTTTCTCCCATCACAATGTATTTTTTCTTTTCCCTTTAAGGATGACACAAAATGGATTCCAGCCACAAGATGGATGCAAGCCATGTGATGGGATCATTTAAATTCTTGGACAATTTCAACCAATATCAAGCCCAGGTTGCAGACTGTGTAGGCGTGGCAGCCACAGAGGGCATAAAAAGCTTTGGCAGCCCCCCTCCTCCTTGCAGTCTGCGGTGGGAGTTAGGGTGGGATTGCTGTCTCTGCGACTCGTTAATTTAGGCCAGCCAGGCAGGTCTGTGTCTCTGTGTTCTTGCTGGCTACAGCCTGGCTCTTAGGGGAGAGAAAGAAGAGATTTCTCTTGCAGTCTCCCTCTGTGCGTGCGTACATCTCGGTGAGTACCCTGCCCTGCCCCACAGTGCAGTCAATTCTGCAGCTGCCTTACACCCTGGGCAACACCTGCTGCTGCCTTTGCAGCCTCCCTGTGTACCTAGTCTATACTGTGTCTCTGACAGCATCATTTTTTAAAGTGTTTTCCCTCTGGTCTGGGATATTGGGGGACGACCGTGCGCGGAAATGCTTTAAGTCGCATAAAAAGCGGGTAAAAACAAAAAACGAAAAAATGAAACAAATTTTTTTCAAAAAATTCACAAAAAACAAAAATGAACCAAAATGGACCGGCAACAAAAAATGAAAAACCGAAACATCATTTTTTTCGATTTGTGCCCAACTTTACCTCATTTTTAGAATTGTAGTGTAGAATGTTGATTTGCGCTGTCAGGACAGTGCATAATTCCAATAGCCCACCCTCCCTGCCTTTCCTCTTCCTTCTCCAGGACATGAAATGAAAAATGAGACACTGTTTCATCAATTTGTTATGTAACAAACTACTTTGTTACATAATGAAACAGTGGGATGTGTTTCATCACAAAATGAAATAAAATGCCATTTTTCCTCTACAAATGAAATAATTCATCCTAGAAGAAGCAATGGCAGGGCAGCTTAAGCTCTTCCCTGTAAGCCCCCCAAATTTGGAAAGGTTTGGGGGGACAGGGGCTGAGTTATTAATCTCCAAATTGGGTGCCCCTAGGAAAAACCTTTCTAATTATATTCTGAAACTACAATACACCCCCCAGATGAGTGATTAACATCGCCATGGCTTCGCTTCCAAATCCCAATTCAATCAGTTAGAAGGATTTTTTCCTTCGGGCACTGCCTTTGGAGCTTAATAACTCAGCCCCCTGCCCCCCCAAACCTTTCCAAATTTCAGGGGCTTACATAGAAGAGCTTGAGGAAGCTCCCCTGCCATTTTAGTGCTGATACATAGCTGTGATCCATATTTTCAAGTACATAAACATAACAAAACATTATTTACTCAAAAATATGTATCACCAACCATGTTTTGGCCTGGAAATTGCATGGTAGCTTCCTGAAACAATTCTAGCTAATCCTCCCATATTTGGAGATATTTGGGGATCAGGGGGCTGAGTTAAGCTCCAAAGGGTCCTGGGAGCTAATTGAAAGTGTGTGTAGAGCACACTTTCAATTAATGACCGGGACCCCCTTTGGAGCTGAATAACTCAGCCCGTGACCCCCAAACCTTTCCAAATTTGGGGGACTTACAGGGAAGCTCCCTGCCATTTTGGTGCCTCTAGGAGCCAGGAGAGCATAATGTTTCATTTCGTTCCATAACAAACTACTTTAAAAAATATTACAAACAAAACAAAATGAAATGAAACAGCTATATTTCCGTTCCATGCCGATCTCTACCAACTGCTGCTGTGCTTCTCACCTCCTTGTATAGTAAGTCTTATTGCTCTTATCTTTCCTTCGTATTTTAGTTACTTTGCACTTGTTCTTACTCAGTCACCTCCATTTCTCTCATCATTTCTGCCACTGCTCCCTCCTGCATCTTCATCCTTCACCTTGCCGAGTTAGCCCTGCCAGTCTTTGCCCTCCTTCCCGTTGCCTTGTTTGCTCTGTTGCCCAGCCAACCCCATGATTTCCCCCTGAGTGGTTCTCTGGTGTCAACAATGCCAAAGGCAGAAATCAAGATATTCTATGCAGGATACCTTTCCCCCTATATGGGCAAAAATGAACAGAAATGATTTGGAAGAGACACTTTGTTTTATGCTGTATGAAAGCAGTGGTACATGGAAGAGACACACATGGAAGAGGAAACCTGTGAAAGGAAATATAATAAGCCAACAATGAAAGTTTGTCATACCAGGTATGTCTTCAGGCCATACCATTAGTGCAGGCGGTGCTTGGATAGTTGTTTATGTGACTGATCTGTGTTTGCAGGGTTCTGCCTTTCTCACACCAGGACTGCTTACTGCTTACTGTTTTGCTTCACTTCTGTTATACACTATTGTTTAGCATAGTTCTTTCTCTCCTATAATACCATGTTAAAGGCAAGTCCTAGGAGCACTGGGCCTGATCCACTGGGGAAATTTTAGAGGTTGTGGTTCTTCACTGATCCACTTTGCAGTGACAAATAAGTTAGCAGCCAGTCTACTTGATGGTAGGATCTTGCCTATAGTACTCTGCATTAAGGTACACAGCTATATATAATCCATTCTAGTTTATGTGTGGTGAATAGAGATGGGCACGAAATGAACATTTTTTCATTTCCGTTATTCATTATTCGTTTCGTTATGTAACAAAATGACAAACGAAAATTGTGATGAAAATGGAACAAAACAAACAGAACCACAAAAATTGTGTTCGTTACGTTTCATTTTCGTTAATGGCGACACACAATAAAATGAGCTGTTTTAAATGTTAAAAATGCCCTGGACATCCATAAAAACCCAGCGATAATTATTTATACTGTCTGATAATACCTACTGGGGGGTTGGGGTGCTTAAAATGTGCATATATGTCTTTTCTCAGATTGCTGTATTTTTTCCCTTTAAGGGGACTTAGGGGACATCGACCCAAAATGGCTCCCAGATGCCTAATATTGATTTCTTGGGTATTAAAATGCCCTGGACATCCATAAAAATGCAGCGATAATGTGATAATTATTTGAAATTATTACCTACCAGGGGGTTGGGGTCCTTAAAATGTTTGTTTTTGTCTTCTCCCATCGCGATGTATTTTTCTTTTCCCTTTAAGGATGACAAAATGGATGTCGCCACTCCAGCCACAACATGGAGGCAAGCCATGTGATGGGATCATGTAAATTCTTGGACAACTTCAACCAATAGCATGCCCAGGTGGCAGACTGGGCAGGTCTGGCAGCCACAGAGGGCATAAAAAGCTCTGGCAGCCCCCATCCTCCTTGCAGTCTCTGGTGGGAGTTAGGGTGGGATTGCTGTCTCTGCGACTCTAGCTTCAGTCCTGCAGCCTCCCTGTGTGTCTGCGTGCTGCATACCTCTCGGTGAGTACCCTCCCTTGCCCCGCAGTGCAGTCACTCTGTGGCTGCCTTGCACCCTGGGCAACGCCCGCCGCTGCCGTTGCAGCCTCCCTGAGTTACCTAGTCTATACTGTGTCTCTGCCAGCATCAATTTTTTTGGTGTTTTCCCTCTGGTCTGGGGCGTTGCGTGACGCCCACACACGGAAATGCTTTAAAATCATGCAAAAGGCGGGTAGAAATGAAAAACAAAAAAACAAAAAACAAAAATGAAATTTTTCCAAAGATTCGCAAAAAACGGAAACAAAATGAAACTGACCTCTCATCGACAAATGAAAAACCAAAACTCCATTTTTTTTATTCATGCCCATCTCTAGTGGTGACTATCCCATAAAGATGGGACCAGAATGTACATAGGGCTGTAACCTAAGCAGATATTAAACTCGAGGTCAATGTACAAAGAATTGAGTTATCTCTTCTGTTTTTACCCCCATTTCAACTTCATATATTTGCAAACTTCCTCTTTGGTGTAACTTTTAGCTCTAATTAATTTTCCTCCAACCATTTTAATTTAAATAGTGTAATTACTGGGATATAAACAAGGATCAGACATCATACAAATGCAGAAGAGGAGAAACATGGAAACATATCACATATAATCTGCAATTTAAAAGTTCTAGCTATGAATTATTAAATGGAAGGAACAAAATGTGAAAGAGGAGAGGAAAATCAATTTATTTAGAACTGATTGCTCTGTTCACTGCCTATTAAACTAGGATTGGAAAACACATCATGAACTCTAGTTTTCAGGAACACAAAAGGAGAAAGCAAGACTTGTGTAATTACTTAGTCCTTCACAATACTTAAACTGGCTTAGCACAAATATCTTCGTTTAAGGCTTTTCGCAAAAAAAGCCTGATCAGAACAACCTGACTCAAGCTATAGTTAATAGACATGGGCACAACTCGGCAAAATCCTCGTTTCCATTTCCGTTCCTCGTTTCCGTTAAGTAACAAAACGAAGAACGACAATTACTCCATCAGAACTCGAACTCGAACCGAGTAAAGAAAAATTGGGTCTGATTTGTCGTGGTTGTTTCTGGCGGCATCGCAGCGATCGTGCAATGCCAAGCGGCACAGGAGAAAGTTTTAAAAATAAAAAACCCCGATTCCCGGCCAAAAAAGCAGGCAAAAATATGCCTGCCTGAGGGCACCTACCAGAGGGGTGGTTTCTGGTGGGGGTCCCCGGCCTCCCCCCCTCCTGGGCTGCGCATCCTCATCGTCTCGCCAACTCGCCAAGCGGCGCAGAACAGAAAAAAAGTTTTAAATATTAAAAAAACACCGATTCCTGGCCAAAAAAGCAGGCGAAAATATGCCTGCCTGAGTGAGGGCACCTACCAGAGGGGTGGTTTCTGGGGGGGGGGTGTCCCCGGCCTCACCCCCTCTCCTGTCCTGGGCTGCTCTGGTGGGGGGCATCCTCATCGTCTCGCCAACTCGCCATGCCAGGCGGTGCGGACGGGGCATCCAAAATGGGGCGACCGCAATATTTATTTTGAAATCGTGGTCCAAAAACACACCAAAGCACCACAGAAACATGCGAAAATAGCTATTTTAAAACTGCCTGAATTTTTACAGTAGCAGCAGCAGTGGGTTTTTCTTGCAACAAAACGTCTCCACTGATTTTATTTTATTTTATTTTTATTTTTATTTTTTTAACACCTGCACAATGATGGGCTGACCATGGGAGTGGACCATGCAAATTTTTGGAGCCATTCCACCAATTGCATGGCCACTTGGCCAGGTTTTGACCAAGACTTCTGGGATGTGCTAGTCGGGCATAAAAAGCCCACTAACCGTAGCCCGAACCCGAAACCTAACCCTAACCCTAACCCATACGCCAGTACACTGTCCTTCTTAGTGGGTCAGAGAGGCACCCAGAGCCCTTGCGCTAACCCTAACCCTAAGCCACATCTGTGTACTCGCATTGCACTACAGCAAGTACACTTCCCTTCTTAGTTAGCCAGAGGGCGCCCATAGGGGTCCTCTCTCACTTTGTTCCTCCTCCCCATTCCCAGCCCAAGTGCACCGTATGCCAGGCAGTGAGTCACAGAGGCACCCAAAAGAGAGGTGCCTCTGCCTGCCACTGCAACTTGGTATGCATATCCAATTGGCTATGCATGCCCTTTTGTAGCGGGCCAGAGGAGGCACCCACCCCAGAGAGGTGCCTCCAGGAGCCCGCTTTCCCTTCATGGCAGGCCAGAGGAGGCACCCACCCCAGAGAGGTGCCTCCAGGAGCCCACTTTCCCTTCATAGCGGGCCAGAGGAGGCACCCACCCCAGAGAGGTGCCTCCAGGAGCCCGCTACCCCCCCAAAACCAGTACTAACGACAGACAAAAAAACAACAAATGAAACGACAAATTTTTGAAAAATTTCGCAACAAACGGAAACGAGCCGAAACGGGTGGCTCCGACACATGACAACTCGAAACGTAATTTTTCCTGGTCGTGCCCATCTCTAATAGTTAAACTTCAAAGGCTTTTCTGAAACCCAGGTCTCTGCTAGATACCACCACAGTAGATGGATTGCTATGTAAAACTTTTTGAAAAATCGTACAATCTCTTTCAGAGCTTGAAAGTAACACACTGCAAGTCCCAATGTTCTGGTGACCATAAAGGGTCAACAAGGTTACACTGGATACTGATGCATCTATCATGGAAACATGCCTCTAGGGCAGTGATTCCCAACCTGGAGGTCAGGACACCTTTGGGGGGGGGGGTTGAAGGGCCGTTTCACAGGGGTTGCCATGAAGCAGTGAAGAAAAAAGCACAAACTGCTTAGGTCTGGAGGAGGAGAGGGAGGAAATGGGGGAAAGAGTGAGTTTCAGCTTGATAGGTTGGAAGGGATATCAGTCAATTGCACCAGAGGCTGCGATTGGCTGAGGGTGCCTGTATAGAGGGAAGTTCTCTATGGCCCCTGTGGCAGTGGCCTGCCGAAGGGGGCTTGTGTCCTCTTCCAAGCAGGGCAAGGTGCCACCACAACATGAGGAACTGTATTAAAAGGTGGCTGCATTAGGAGCGTTGGGAACCACTGCTCGAGGGAAACATTTTCTCAGGCTTCTAACAATTGATTGCAATATGGAGGGGGGAAATAGGGAGAACAGAGCAAACAAATAAGGCTCTCCACCTGAACCAAATCAGAAATGAGAAACCAAATCCTCCTCCTACTCATCATCATGAGTGACTAGTTAGAATTCTCCACTCAAAAGGCAGGTGAGCAGGTTGTTTGATGGAACCTTTCACTGTGGGGAAATGTATTTGTCTTAAAGGCACCAGAATAATCATGATCATGCCATCAAGTCAGTTCTAACTTATGGCACCACCTTTCAGGGTTTTCCAAGTAGAAAATACTCAAGAGTGATTTATCATTCCCTTCTTCTGGGACTCTGCAGCTTGTCACCCAAACCACACAGGCTGGCTCTTCACTGATGTTTCCCAACCTTTTTCAGGTCACCTCCCCTTTTATAACAACCAAGTAACCTGTGACTTCTCTGCTGCATTTGCATAGAAAGGTATCTCAATGAGATAAAGAAAACATTAAACTAGGTCCCCCCAGAATATAATTCTACCCTAAAACATTGATATTGATAATAATATGTACATAATTGCAAGAGGTGGTGGGGAGAGCTATAAATCTAGCTCTACCAGATAAATATTTGTGAAGAAAAAAAGTCAATCTACTTTGAGTTTAGTTTTCTTGTTATGAGTTCATGTCTCCCCCCCAAAAAAGCCCCTTCAGAGAAGAACACCTCCCTGTAAAGTGCAAATAAACACACATCTCATAGCCCCTCCCTCCCTTTCTCCTTCCTTACTTTTTTGCCTCTCTTGCCATCCTCCTTTATGACTCAGGTACAGCCCAGAGGCATTTACCTGCCCAAGTCCCCTGTCTCTTCACTGTGTTGCCCTCACCACACTCAGAATAGTAGGAGACTCAATCCTGCCACTATCATGGGTTCCAGTATTTATGACATGCCCTGCATGCTCATCTCATGCAGGCCTCTTTCAGCTGGGCTAATGCTCATGTTCCACAGGCCTGAGGTTAGTCCTCCAAATTTGCATGTGGAGAGGCAGAAAGAACCACACTGTTTTGGAGAGGTAAGAATGATGTACATGCATCAAAGGAAAATCTGCCCAAAGGGGAACAGAAATAACTGAGTCTGAGAACATTAGGATGCCTGCAATTCTATCTTTAGGCCAAGAGGACTAAAATATAACAACATTCTGTATATCATATTTATTATAATAAATATAAAAACAATTGCAACTAAAAATAATTGTGGCAACTCCACAGAAATGACTTGATCCCCAGGTTGGAAACCCATGCTCTATGTAAAGGAGTCACAGAGGGGAATCAAACTTCGAACCTCAGACTCTGCAGTCAGGTTGTTGTTGTTGTTGTTGTGTCATTACAGTCATGACTGACTCTTTGTGACCCCATGTCCATTGAGTTTTCTTGGCAGCAATGCCTGGAGTGGCTTGACAATTCCTACTCCAGGTGCATACAGCACCTGGTGTTCCCTGGTGGTCACCCATCCAAATACAAGCCAGGCCCAACCCTGCTTAGCTTCCAAGATCAGGTGAGATCAGATGTGCTCAGGGCATCTATAATTGCCCCTCAATGAGTTGTTGCTACATCTTTATGAATGTGGGGATTAACATTTTCCCTACTCAAGGTAGGGGGGACAGTTGAATGAGCAGTTCATCTCAGATCTGCACCAATTAAGTTACTTAAATCATTGCATTGGCATTATCTTGAATGTTCTGTTACAAGCAGTCATGATTTCTACCATATACCCTAGAACAGCTTGTTCTGAGTTAGGAATGTTTTGATACGTGTCAGTAATATTATGATGAGATCACTTTCATTGTACACTGCTAACATGGAGTACCTTTCATCTGCTGTTTTATAACATTCCATTTTGGGGCATATATGAAAGATTAATTTAAAAGGAACAGAAAGAAGGAGTTTAGTGTGCCCAATACATTAGTATCAAAAGGAATGTGACTTTTTCAAAGCAGTATTTATGAAATTCTTTCCAAAACTCCAGAAAGTCAGAAAGTCCAGAAAGTTCAGATGGCAAATAAATAAATAAATAAATAAATAAATAAATAAATAAATAAATTAAAAAGCCTTCCTTTCCTAGTATACAGTACAGATATAATGCAGACACTACATCAATTGCATTGTGATCTAGGTTTGCAGCTGCAAAAATGTATTATAATCATACCCATATTAACATAGAAATAAAGATTAATTTTTAAAAATGGGGATTAATTCATAGCACAAAACATTGTAGTGTAAACTATGTAACTATTGAAATACCAGCACATTCAACAATTTACCCTGCAATGCATACATATTTCTTTATTAATAGAATTTATAACCCACCTGTCCACCAATATAAAAACATCAGTAAAACAGATTACAGTGGGTGAGTAAAATGAACAACACAACAATAAAGTAAAACAAAGTAAACCAGTATTGTACAATAATACTGCAGTAAATCATAGGCAGTTAGCATGAAGCAAAACAAAAGCTTAATCAATAGGCAGCTTAACATTTGTGACAGTGGCATGAAAGTGGACCTTCGAAAGGGTGACTGGGAAACCGCTCCCATTCCCTTGGTTTCTGGATGCTAGGGGGGCAGATACCAAAAAAATATCCTATCTGTGATCAACATCTTCCTTAATTTAACCAATTCTCCAATTAAGGAAGAGTTCAGTTACCATTACGCCACCATCCATTGCCAGCATAAAAGAAATATGGAGCTGATCCGCAGTTGTTATATGCTATCTCCCTTGCAAATAAGAGTCAAAGCACAAGTTCAGAAAACTGTATTTTTTCTGTCCTTACTTTTTCTTCGTAGCATTGTATTTCCTTTGCTGTGCATGTCCCTGCATCTTAGCATGAGGAAGAAGAAATCAGATACAGTAGGCCCTCATATAACAAATGGTTTGTATAACATAAAACCTGTACAACATAAAAAATTCCAGAGATAGGGGAAATTTGCTTAACAGAATCGCCTATGGGCCAAATCCATACAGCATAAAAATGGTTGCAATTAGGGATTACTCTTTTTTCCTATGGGAAATTTGTATAAGTGAAAATTTGCTTAACATAATTTCATTTTGGAATGAATTAATTCCTTTATACAAGGTACCACTGTATTCAGAGGCCATGCAATTGTGTTTACATCCCAAGGATAATTCTAATTGTAGGCTCATTTCTGCTTTTCACATGTTTGCACAATCACTGTATCCTTTTTGTCATGAGGGAATATTGCTTCCAGTTATGCAACAGATGTCTTGTCTAGTAAGTCTCTATGTCCCATATCTTCTTCTATCTTCTTTCAGATTCCTCAAAGGTATGTCAAGATTCTTAGTTGTATTATTCTTTGTAAAGAATCATTCTTCTCTTTCTCCTTCTCCTCCTTCTGATGTGCCATCGAGTCAATTCTGACTTATGGCAACCCTTTTCAGGGGTTTCTAGGTAGAAAGTCAACAGAAGTGGCTTACCATTCCTTTCTTAATAAGAAGAGCCATGCTGGATCAGGCCAAAGGCCCATCTAGTCCAGCTTCCTGTATCTCACAGTGGCCCCACCAGATGCGTTTGGGAGTGCATGAGACTAGATATCCGTCTCCTGACACCACTCCCCTGCATCCGGCCCTAGAAGTACCCCGGGTTTAAGCCTGGAGATTACACATCTCCATCATGGTTTGTAGCCTCCGATTGACTTTTCCTCCAGGAATCTGTCCAATCCCCTTTTGAAGGTATCCGGGCCAGATGCCATCACCACATCCGGTGGCAGGGAATTCCACAGACTAACAATGCGCTAGGTGTAAAAATATTTATTTTTGTCTGTTCTTACTCTCCCAGCCGTCAATTTGAGTGTATGTCCCCTAGTTCTGGTATTTTGTGAGAGGGAGAAGACCTTCCCTCTATCTACTTTACTCATGCCCTGCAATATTTTGTAGGTCTCACTCATTTCCCCCCTCAGGCGCCTTTTTTCCAGACTAAAGAGGCCCAAATGTTTTAGCCTTTCCTCATAAGGGAGGTGCCCCAGCCCAGTAATCATTTTAGCTGCTCTCTTCTGCACCCTTTCCAGTTCCACTATGTCTTTTTTGAGATGCGGTGACCAGAATTGTACACAATATTCCAGGTGTGGTCTTACTATCGTTCTTCTGGGGTTACCTGTGCCCGTGCAGCTTGCCCAAGAGCAAATATGCTGACTCTTCTTCCAGGACGCATGGTGGAGAATCAGTCTCCCAAATCATTGCTCTATAATATGATTCCTAAATCACTGAGCTAATCAGCCAGCTTTTGATGACTAGCACTGTATTGTTCTGAATTTCTTCCAGCTGCATCAAGCTGTTCGGACTGGCTTTACCAAGCCAAAATGAATGCGTGCAGATAGACTTCTCACTTCTATCACATCAACATTTCCAAGCCAGCTTGTCCTCAGAATCTTTCCCAACAATTTCATCCAATGCCTGAACCAGGAACCTAAGGTTCTTTAATATTCTTGCTTCATTTTCTTATAATTCAGCAACTTCTTACATCACTCTTAATGGAAAAGTCATGCAATATTGAGCAGTAACTGCTGTTAATTTCCTGCTGTATATCATTTGCATTTTTGTTGCAAGTAGAGGGTAATTAACAATGCTCTAATTATCATACTGATTGTCTTCTTTAACTTACTAGAATATAGCTAGCTCAACCTTCACAAAACTTACAATAATATATTTTATTGCATTCAACGATAGTACCCAGAGAGATTCATTGGCTTAATTTTTTACTGGAAATTGGTACAATCTAGCAGTAAGAGATTCCCTAAATGATACCAATTGGAACAGAGTAATGCAGGTTTTTATAATGGCCATCAAAAGAGGAGGGATCCGTTTTCCTCCAGAAGTACAGTGCTATCCACTTTAACAAACACAACTGCAGTTGTACTCAAAGAAAATAATGCTTTGTTGTATGTTATTCAGATGGTTCTTTTATGCTAGCATCTTTCAGAATGCAAGTGAAAAATGTGTTCAGTCATGAATATGCTTAAAAGCAATAATGATCTGTTTTCTCCAAAGACCATTTTTAAGGAACAAATATTTTTATCAAAAATGTGTCTTTTGGCAGACAAAAATTTCTACCTAATCAAAGCATTGAGATGTTTCTGTGCTGTATCTGTGTCTACCACACAACGTAAAACAAAACACTGAAATCTTGCCAGTGATTAAAATGTTCTTGAATAAAGTTGGAGGTTTTCAAGGGATGAAAGGTTACTCAAAGAGCTACTTTTTATTTTAAAATAATGAGAACTCCCTTGCTGTGTGATCACTGAAATCAATCTTAAAGAAAGGAAAAGAAAAAAAAGGAAAGAGAAGATTTTTTTAAGAAAAGGAAAAAGAAAAGACGCAATTCGCATTAAATAAGCTTTGGTTATTATATGCAAAAAGGCAGCAAACTTTTCAAAAGATAAGAGTGAAATCCAAGCAATGAGTTTAAAAATCTCCTTCCTGCAGCCCATAGCTGGAATTGGAATGCCCTGAGTATGATACCCACCATTACAGTTAAATGAAAATGTGAGTGAAGTGAAATATTTGTAAAATCTATTACTAAATAATTAGCTTTTGTTCATTGATGCTATAAAGTTGCATATCTGCACGACAGCAGAAGGTGGTGAACACCTCCTAGACTCAAGAGAACTATAGGAGTCTGTGAGGCACGGCCAGAGTGAGGTTTGGGATGATCAGAGCTCAATGCTGGCCCTTTTTGTGGTTATCGGCTTATGTTGTTGTTGCTGTTCAGTCATTCAGTCATGTCCGACTCTTCGTGACCCCATGGACCAGAGCTCGCCAGGCCTTCCTATCCTCCACTGCCTCCCGGAGTTTTGTCAAATCCATATTGGTTGCATCGATGACACCGTCCAACCATCTCATTCTCTGCCGTCCTCTTTTCCTTTTGCCTTCAATCTTTCCCAACATCAGGAACTTTTCCAAGGAGTCCTCTCTCCTCATGAGGTGGCTAAAGTACTGGAGCCTCAGCTTCAAAATCTGTCCTTCCAGTGAACATTCGGGGTTGATTTCTTTCAGGATGGATATAAGTATATCAGCTTATATACTTATTCAAAATGGATTGTCTTTTCTAAAAGACATAACCCCCACGAAAGGGATACATATATTGGATACATATAGTTGCTATCCTAAAATTAGTAATAATTATGGTGTACCATCAGATCAATTCTGATTTGTGCCAACACTTTTTTAGGGTTTTCTAAGCAAAGAATACTCCAAGGTGGTTTGCTAGACACTCAGGGACAAGTATTTCATAAAATCATTACAATTGTTTAAGGTTGTCAGAGATATGTTGAGATGGTATAAAGAGATTCTCATCCAACATTCAAAAATGGATTTGAAGCCAAGGAGTAGCAGACTTATAGTGATGGGGGGGGGAGTGTAAGCCGATAACCACAAGAAGGGCCAGCATAGAGCTCTGATCATCCCAAAACTCACTCTGGCCTTGCCTCACAGACCCCTATGGTTCTCTTGAGTCTAGGAGGTGTTCACCACCTTCTCTCCAACCCGCCACCCTCACAGGTACATCTCATGGGAACACATGAAAGGGCCTTCTCGACTGTTGCGCCCAGACTCTGGAACTCCCTCCCACTAGAGGCCAGGACTGCCTCATCTCTGTTGCCCTTCCAGAAACAGGCAAAGACCTTTCTCTTCAGGCAAACTTTCCCTGAATGATGGACTACCATGTGTATTTTATATGAATCTATGGGTTCACATAGACTTTGTGTTTATGACTACTTATAACCGTGTTGCTTTAATGTAATGTTGTCTATTAATGCTGTAAGATGTCCCTCAATTCCTTGTTCTCAAATACCTGAACATGTCTTAATTGTACTAGACTGTATATTATCCGTCATTACTGTAAACCGCCTTGGGTCCTTTTCCAAGGGGAAAGGCAGGGTAAAAATACTCTAAAATAAAAAGAAATAAATTTATTCAGAGATAATTCTGGGACTGTGCAGCCTGTGTGAGGCCAGACAGGCTGGCTCTTCTATGATACACAGATAGGAACTGAAATCGCAATCTCTGTCTCCACATTCAGATAACTAAACCACTGAGCTGTTCTAAATTTACCTTTGATTTATTCTTCAATGATTGTACAGCTTGGCCTTCACTTCAACATTAGTATAATTTTCATTTACAATCTATAGAAAATCTTGTTATTGTCCATGACATTGCAACTTCTGGAAAAATAGACTTCTAATTTATTTCCCCTTCCACCATCCCTAGATCCTTAAGCAAAAGCATTCAGAAGGTATAGCACAGATTAATCTAAGTAATAGTAAAGTCATTGTCACTCCCTGGAAATGACCCAGATAGAGACAGTGATCAAGGTTTCGTATGCAGAAACAAAGTACTGTATTTTTCATACCCTAACCCAGTGATGGTGAACCTCTGGCATGGGTGCCAAAGGTGGCACTTGGAGCCCTTTCTGTGGGCACCTGACATTGCCCCTTCATAGCCACCAGTATACAGGTTAAATTACTATATTGGCACTTTGAAAAAAAAAGTGGGTTTTGAACTGTAGTTCGGGCACTCGGTCTCTAAAAGGTTCGCCATCACTGCCCTAACCCCTAACCCTCAAAAAAAATAACATCTATCCACCCCCAATCCACCCCCCCACAGACACACATCATCATTAAAAGTCTCTTGATAGCCAGATGTTTGTCAAAGGCCTACTTAAATATAAATGCTTTGTCTGATTGTGGAAGAATAGCTGGGCGGGGACAATTTATCCCCTTTCAAAGTGAATTTCCATAACCTGGGAGCAGCCACTGAGATGACCCTCTTGTGTAGAACACATATGTTTCTCCCACTGCGATTAAAAATTGAGTCACCCATATTTTTCGCACCATAAGACGTACTTTCCCCCTTCAACAGTCAGAATAAATGTCTGTGCATCTTATGGGGGCAAATGGACCTCCACCGGGAGCCTCCAGATACTGTTTTTCCTTTCTTTTTTCCTTTCTTTTTCTTATTTTTCTTTCTTTCTTTTTTGAGAAGTGTAGACAGGCTCATGTACAGCATAGTAGACCCTCCGCAGGACCACTTAGCGCTAAGTCAAGGCTCACCTCTCTTCTGATATCACAGTTCTAGGTCACATTCATTCATAGAGGCTACAGTATATAGATATGTTGCCTCTTTGCCATGGCCATAGTCAAACACATGTCTAGTCAATGATGCCATTTTTTTTAAAAAAAATCATTCTCTGTGTATAATTTTCTGATTTCCTTCTCCATTGTAGGATCACCCTGAACATTTGGATCACAAGAATGCTAGAAGTTTCCAAGCTTAAGTGATAGACAATGAATTACTTTCCAAACCTGATATTGTTACCCACAACCTCCTTCTGTGGAAGGTACTGACCTTGTAAGGAGCCTGGTTTGCCTAATTCTATGGCCAGACTAATATCAGCTTGATTGTGTCCTTCCCAATCCTTATATACTGTAAATGTGCATAATGAAATAACTGTTCCCCACTGGTTCTCACCATTGCATGGATGTATCTATGCTCTCTCTTGAACATTCCGATTTCCCCACCATGATTTGAAAGATTCTCACACAGTTGTTCTTTGTGCCATCTAGTCAATTTCAACCTATGGTATCACATGAATGAACAACCTCCAAATAGAGATGGGCACGACTCAGCGGTATTCCCGTTTCCGTTTCCGTTACTCATTTCCGTTACTCTACGGAAACAGTAACGGGAATTACTCCGCCAGACTTCGAGCTCGAACCGACGAACGAACAATTTTGGTCTGATTTGTCGTGCTCGTTCCTTGCATCGCGCGATCGCGCGATGCCACGCGGCACAGAAAAAAAGTTTTTAAAATTTAAAAAAACCCGGTCCCGGCCGAAAAGCAGGCGGAAAAATGCCTGCCGTGCCTCAGGGCACCTACCAGAGGGATTGTTTCTGGAGGTCCCTGGCCTCCCCCCATCCCCTGTCCTAGTGGGCTGCTCTGTGGGACTCGCCGCAGGCTCGCAGCCAGCAAAAAGCCCAGTCTCGCCAGCCGCCGGCCACCGCAATTAAAGCGCAAGCAAGCAGCACGGACGACACAGGAAAAAACTTTTAAACTCTCCCCCCACCCATTCCCGGGCCAAAAAAGCAGGCGGAAAAATGCCTGCTTGACTAAGGGCGCAGGGCACCTACTGGAGGGGTGGTCTCTGGAGGGGGGGTCCCGCCTCCCCCCTGTCCTGGGCAGCCGGACTCAAGTCGCCATGCCATGCGGTGTGGGCGGGGGATCCAAAATGGGGCGGCAAACGCAATATTGTTTTTGAAATCGTGGTCCAAAAACACACAAGCACAACAGAAACACGCGAAAATTTATAAACTGCCAGATTTTTCACAGTAGCAGTGGGTTTTTTCTTGCAAGAAAATGTCTCTCCTCTCCTCCTCTGTCCTCCATTGATTTATTTTTTATTTTTTTTACACCTGCGCAATGATGGGCTGGCCGAGCGGCCAGCCATGTGGGAGTGGACGACCATGCAAATTTTTGGAGCCATCCCACCAATCGCATGGCCACTTGGCCATGGAGACTTCTGGGATGTGCCAAAAAGCCCCCTAAAACCTGCCCTAGCCCCCTAACCCTAACCCTAACCCTTGACTCCGTACCCATATGTCACAGACTGTCTTCTTAGTGGGTCAGAGAGGCACCCAGAGGTGCAACCCACTAGCCCACCGTAACCTTACCCATCACTAGCCTAACCCTAGCCCTAACCCTAACCCACCTTAACCCTAAGCCAGATGTACTTGCATTGCACTACACGCAAGTACAATTCCCTTCTGTGTGAGACATGGTGGTGCGAGAGCCTTAGTTAGGCATCTCACTATGGCTCTGGGTTCAGTGCCATCCACTAGTCTTCACAGTCACTGTCTGCACATTCTGTTATGCAATATCCATATGGCTATTGCAAAGCATTTTGCAGCAGCAGCAGGTGAGGAGGAGACCCCCATGTTGAGGGGTCTCTTGGAGCCTGCTTCCCCTTTCCTAGTGGGTGAGGATAGGAGGCACCCACGGGTGCCTCCAGGAGCCCGCTTTCCCTTATAGCGGGCCAGAGGAGGCATCCACCCCACAGAGGTGCCTCCAGGAGCCCGCTCCCCCCAAAAAAACCAGTACTAACGAAAACAAAAAAAAAAAACGAACCGACTAATTTTTGTGAATTTTCGCGAAAAACGGAGACGACCCGAAACGGAACCGGCCCGACTAACGACAACTCAAAAAAATTTTTTTTCAAGTCGTGCCCATCTCTACCTCCAAATTCTCCTGTGTAAAGATGGGCACTTTGTGCACCATACAACACACAGAGTGCTGCTGGCCAGGTGTGATCTATCAACCTTCCCCGTCCCCCGTCCCCCAGCCTCCAGGATCATCCACTGGGTTCTTTGTGCCACCAGGGTCCTTGCCCTGTGGAGGTGGCCAATCATTGCTGTTGCCCCAGCCAGTTCTTCCTGCTACCGGATACACCCTACCACTCTCTTGGGGAGGCAGGGAAAAGAGTCTCTATGCACAGCTGATGAGTACTCACCTGTGTGTGGAGGTGGGAAGAGCCAGCTGAGGCATTGGTAATTATTGGCATACCACAAGAGGGAAAAGACCTAGTGGTGCACCAAGCCCATTGAGTGGTCCAGGTGGCTTGAAGGAGGAGGAGGGGATTAGCCACAGCTGGCCAGTGTTGCTTCATGAGTCACACAAAGCACCCATCTCTAGTCCTATCATCAACAGCTGCCCAGCTCTTGTAGACACAAGCCTGTGGCTTCCTTTGGGTGTTGGTCCATGCCATATTTGCTATATTCCTGCTACCTTCCACCTTTCCTACCATTGTCTTTTCCAGCGAATCTTGCCTTCTCGTGAAGTGCCCAAAGTAGGATGGCCTCAGTTGCAATATTTTTGCTTCATGAGATAGTTTAGGCTTGATCTAGGACAGTGTTGGTGAACCTATGGCATGGGTGCCAAAGGTGGCACTCAGAGCCCTTTCTGTGGGCACCCAGCATCGCCCCTTCATAGCCACATGTATACAGGTTAAATTGTTGTATTGGCACTTTGCAAAAAATTAGTGGGTTTTGAATTGCAGTTTAGGCACTTGGTCTCTAAAAGGTTCGCCATCACTGATCTAGGATCCACCTGTTTGCCTTTCTGGCAGTCCAGTCAGCCTTGACTTCATGTCACACACCTCTTCCAATCTCTAGTTATGCAGCCAAAGGGAGCAGATTATATATTTTCTCTCAAACAGTTATGCAGTTAAGTTGAATGAACTTTTTCCTCACTGAAAACAGATTTTGCTAGTGATTTCTAGGACCAGCTTTTATCTAGACTGATAAACAAAATTGTCAACTTAAGCTGTCTTGGAGGCCCTGCATATGGAACAGATAATATTCCAAATGAACTTGTCATGGATGTACTGGCATCCAGCCTTCAGAGTCTCTGTGTCATAGCTGCTAAATGAACCACATATTAGAGATGGGCACGACTTGAAAAAATTTTTTTTCGAGTTGTCGTTAGTCGGGCCAGTCCCTTTTCGGGTCGTTTCCGGTTTTCGCGAAAATTCGCAAAAATTAGTCAGTTTGTTTTTTCGTTTTTTCATTGTCGTTAGTACTGGTTTTTTTGGGGGGGAGCGGGCTCCTGGAGGCACCTCTGTGGGGTGGGTGCCTCCTCTGGCCCGCTATAAAGGGAAAGTGGGCTCCTAGAGGCACCCGTGGGTGCCTCCTGCCACTAGGAAGGGGAAGCAGGCTCCAAGAGAGACCCCTCTACATGGGGGTCTCCCTTCCTCACCTGCTGCTGCTGCAAAATGCTATGCAATAGCCATATGGATATTGCATAACATAATGTGCAGACGTGAGACCAGTGTGAGAGTGATAGGGTCATACCTTCCCTTCACAAGGCTCCCGCACCACCATGTCTCACACAGAAGGGAATTGTACTTGCTGCATGTAGTGCAATGCAAGCAAGTAGATCTGGCTTTAAGGTGGCTTAGTGCAAGAGCTAGGGTTAGGCTAGTGACGGGTAAGGTTACGGTGGGCTAGTGGGTTGCACCTCTGGGTGCCTCTCTGACCCACTAAGAAGACAGTCTGTGACGTATGGGTACGGAGTCAAGGGTTAGGGTTAGGGCTAGGGCAGGTTTTAGGGGGCTTTTTGGCACATCCCAGAAGTCTCCATGGCCAAGTGGCCATGCGACTGGTGGGATGGCTCCAAAAATTTGCATGGTTGTCCACTCCCACATGGCTGGCCACTCGGCCAGCCCATCATTGCGCAGGTGTAAATAAAATAAAATAAAATAAAATCAATGGAGGACAGAGGAGGAGAGGAGAGACATTTTGTTGCAAGAAAAAACCCACTGCTACTGTGAAAAATCTGGCAGTTTATAAATTTTCGCGTGTTTCTGTTGTGCTTGTGTGTTTTTGGACCACGATTTCAAAAACAATATTGCGTTTGCCGCCTCATTTTGGATCCCCCGCCCGCACCGCATGGCATGGCAATGGCGACTCGCGAGTCCGGCTGCCCAGGACGGGGGGGGAGGCGGGACCCCCCCTCCAGAAACCACCCCTCCGGTAGGTGCCCTGCGCCCTTAGTCAAGCAGGCATTTTTCCGCCTGCTTTTTTGGCCCGGGAATGGGTGAGGGGAGAGTTTAAAAGTTTTTTCCTGTGCCGTCCGTGCCGCTTGCTTACGCTTTAATTGCG
Organism: Phrynocephalus guinanensis; assembly: GCA_037367245.1. Classification (NCBI taxonomy): domain Eukaryota; kingdom Metazoa; phylum Chordata; class Lepidosauria; order Squamata; family Agamidae; genus Phrynocephalus; species Phrynocephalus guinanensis. The sequence continues at coordinate 153,101,460 of CM074733.1, read as the reverse complement.
GCGTCCGGCTGGCGAGACTGGGCTTTTTGCTGGCTGGCTGCGAGCCTGCGGCGAGTCCCTCCAGAGCAGCCCAGGACGGGGGATGAGGGGGGAGGCCGGGGACCTCCAGAAACAACCTCTGGTAGGTGCCCTGAGGCACGGCAGGCATTTTCCCGCCTGCTTTTTGGCCGGGAACCGGTTTTTTTTAACTTTTAAAAACTTTTTTTCTGTGCCGCGTGTGGCATCGCGCGATCTCGCGATGCAAGGAACGAGCACGACAAATCAGACCAAAATTGTTCGTTCGTCGGTTCGAGCTCGAAGTCTGGGGGAGTAATTCCCGTTACCGTTTCCGTAGAGTAACGGAACCGAGTAACGGAAACGGAAACGGAAATACCGCTAAGTCGTGCCCATCTCTACCACATATTAGTATTAGAAATATGCTTCCTACTTTCCTCCCCTTTTTTCTATCTCATTTTGTTTCTGTGCCCCTCGTGTGCCTGTACATATTCCTGATGTTTAGTAAACCTTGTGTACATGAGTAAAGTGAATTTATAGGTTCCCACTCCCCTGGCGAATGCAAGAGGTGAAAAAGTCTGACGGAAAAGCTCGTTAAACTTGCATTTAGTCTTTTTTTCTAAACTACATGCTTTGTGTCTATATGCACACTTCATGAAAACAACAGTAGTCTCGAGACACAGAATTTTGAATACTGTGTGTACCTACAATTTTTAGTAGAATCCACACATACATCATTCTCTAATGCCTTACATAAAGATCTTTGCAGCACACATTTCAAAGAAATACTACCTTGGGCTCAATTTAACATCCATCCTATACAGAACAGAACTTTCTGAAATGGCTCGATCCTGTTAGTCACAAATAATATAAGTCCCTTTGGGGCAATGAGTCTACTGTAGTTTGGACTAGCACTAACTTTAGCCTTTGTCTCTCTTTTAAAAAAGAAAAAAGAAATAATAGTTTATTTCACTGTCTCCCTCTATTTCAGAACTTCATTTGGAGAGACAAGGAAACCAATTGAAAAGTATTCCCTGGCAAAAAGTTTCCATATTTCTTCCATTTTGCCCCATGTATCCCTTCCTAGTAGAGATGGGCATGAACTTGGAAAATGGTGGTCTGTGATGGTTTGTGATTAGCTACAAACCACCATGAACCAACTGGAAAGCTGAACTTGTTCCCAGTTGGTGTCTGGTGGAGCTACCTTCTACTGTCTGGTGGAGCTACCTTCTCCTATTACACCACCACCACCAATGCTGCTGCTGTGGCTGTGCTAGTGGAGGCAGCATGGCCTGTGCACAGATGCTCAACCTCCAGCTGATCACCCTAATCAGCTGGGAGGCAGGCACATGCACAGAAGGCAGTGACTGGCGTCTCTTCCAGGAACGCAAGTGCTGCCTGTGCACATGTGCCTGACTCCCAGTTGATCCACCTCGAATAGCTGATAGTTAGGTGCATGCACGGAGACAGCAGGCCCATCTCCTGGAAGGGAAGCCAGGCCCGCTGTCACTAAAGATGATGGTGAAAAGGGAAGGGGAGGTTGCAGGACCAGGTAGGGAGGTGATGGAGGTGACAGGAAGAGGGCAGGTGGTCATCTGTTCTGCTGAAGCAAAAATGAAGCACCAAGCAGAAAAAGGGTTGGCACTTCATTTTGTTTCAGCAAAATTGGCTGCACAAACTGAATCCAAAACTGAATCATGAACCAGCTGTGCCATCGCTGCTTCCTACATTTTAGCAAGAATGAAATTCTACCTAATCTTAGCTAAAGTCAGTAATCAGTGTATCTTTATCACCGGAAAGCCAACAAAATGTAGCAATACTTTACTTGAAACTACTAAAAATAATTTAAAATAGCATCCAGGGAGCATTCTTGCAATATCCAGGGCAGAATGTGCATATTTTACAAAGAATCCCTATTAGCATTGTTCACTCCGCTTAGGACTCATTAAAGGTCTCTTTTTGATACCTTGGATTAAGATATGATGGTAGAAAATGGTTGTCTAAATAAAGCTTGGGAAAACATGGCAATGAATGGTGCATTTGTGAAAATGGAACATGATAATTCCAGCTTCTGGATGAATTTTGGATGAAGGCTTATTTTAAATTTTGAACTTTATTAATTTGTCTTGGTATCTAATCATCTTTATTTTTGGCTATCACAGCAATGTGACAGAAACATCCAACACTTAACTTTTTTTTGAAAAAAAAGATCCTAGCATGTCAGATAGTTTAGAATTCAACTCTCAGAAGCTGCAGGCAGCAGGGAGATTGTTTCAAATTAATGGATATTGAAATCCAAAATATCTGGGAGGCCAAAGGCAGAGAGTCACTAATCAAACCACCACATATGTAGAAAGAGGATGTGCAGAGACTACAATTTGCTGGATAAGTTAATCTGAGAAGCAATTACAGTTTCAATTCACCCAGTGAGAGTCAAAACAAGAAATACAGATAGGACATCATTAGAGAAGAAAGCATGTTAGTGTTTCAGCATGATTCCTTTAGAACAGTGGCTCCCAATCTCCCAAACCCGGATGTTCTTGGACTGCAATTCCCAGAAGGCTCCATCTCCAGCTCTGTTGGCCAGGGCTTCTGGGAGTTGCAGTACAGGAATACAACGGTTACCTAAGGGTGGGAAACATTGCTTTGCAGCTTTCTCTTTGAGCAATAAGACTTGAAAGTGAAACCTATGTTTGCTGCATGTCAAGTCAACCAGTCCCAAACAAATAAAGCTAATCTTAAAGTTATAGAAGATAAGAGTTCATGCTATGAAAAGATATTTCACCAGGTAAGTAATTCCCACTTCTAAAGAGACACTGTATATATTATCTATTGTGTTTCATGGTTCATAGGGCCTAGAACTCAGTCCCTTCCTGTTCCCAGTTCAGTACTCTAACCATCACACATCTCTGGCTTAACACTGATTTGTAACAGTTTTGTTTATACAGTGCATTTCAAGTTTTTGAAAACTAGAGCGCACATGCACTTGCACTCGCACACTTGAAGAAAAGGCATCTGTAAACCTGTTGCTTCAAAGTATGTATGACACTTACTTGCATAAAGAGAAGAATGAGAAGTTTACTTCAAATGGACATGCTACTCTGGAAAGCTATGCTTTGTTAGATACACCTGGCTAATTCCTTCATTTCTCTTCCAAATAATAATAATAATTAGACATGGGCACGACTTGGCGAAATTCTCGTTTCCGTTTCCGTTACTCGTTTCCGTTATGCAACGGAAACGGAAACAACAATTAAGCCGTCAGAACTCGAACTCGAACCGACAAAAGAAAAATTGGGTCTGATTTGTCGTTGTCGTTCCTGGCATCGCAGCGATCGCGCGATGCCAAGCGGCACAGAAAAAAAGTTTTAGAAATACCCCCCCCACCCCGATTCCTGGCCAAAAAAGCAGGCGAAAATATGCCTGCCTGAGGGCATCTACCATAGGGGTGGTTTCTGGGGGGGGGTCCCCCCTCCAGCCTCCCCCCTCCTGCCCTGGGCTGCTGGTACCGGGCTGGGAGGGGGCATCCTCGGCGTCTCCATTTGCCATGCGGTGCGGGGGGATCCAAAATGGCTACCGCAATATTTTTTTTGAAATCGTGGTCCAAAAACCCACCAAAACACCACAGAAACATGCAAAATTAGCTATTTTAAATGCTTGAATTTTTACAGTAGCAGCAGTGGGTTTTTGTTGCAACAAAACATCTCCATTGATTTTATTTTATTTTATTTTATTTTATTTTTTTACACCTGCGCACGCGCAATGATGGGCTGGTCATGGGATGGGACCATGCAAATTTTTGGAGCCATTCCACCAATCGCATGGCCAGGTTTTGCTGAGACTTGCTGGTACCAGGCTGGGAGGGGGCATCCTCGGCATCTCCATTTGCCATGCGGTGCGGGGGGATCAAAATGGTGACCGCAATATTTTTTTTTGAAATCGTGGTCCAAAAACCCACCAAAGCACCACAGAAACATTCATAAATTAGCTATTTTAAATGCTTGAATTTTTACAGTTGCAGCAGTGGGTTTTTGTTGCAACAAAACATCTCCATTGATTTTATTTTATTTTATTTTATTTTTTTACACCTGCGCACGCGCAATGATGGGCTGGCCATGGGATGGGACCATGCAAATTTTTGGAGCCATTCCACCAATCGCATGGCCAGGTTTTGGTGAGACTTCTGGATGTGCCAGAGAGGGCATAAAAAGCCCACCAACCCTAATCCTAATCCTAACCCTAACCCTAACCCATACGCCAGTACACTGTGTTCTTAGTGGGCCAAAGGCACCCAGAGGTACAGCCCACTAACCCACCCTAACCTTAACCGTTACCCTAAGCCTAGCCCTTACCCCCTAACCCCATGCTCTGGGAAGTCAAGTCGCGCTAAATCGTGGTGGTAACGACAAACAACAAATGACATGACGAAACGACAAATTTTTGAAAATTTTCGCAAAAAACGGAAACGACCCAAAACGGACCCGTCCCGAAAAACGACAATTCGAAAAAAAAAATTCTGGTCATCCCCATCTCTAATAATAATCTGTGTGTTGTGTTGTTACAGTCATGATGACTGACTCTTTGTGACCAGAGTTCTATCTGTGCCTGTTGCTTGAAGAAGTTCCAAGGGTGTATTATCTGGTGAGGACAATAGCTTTGCTGTCACTGTGCCTCTGTAACCATGGTATAGGGAAAAAGGAAAAAGTGTGCTGCTGGAGAGAGCTTTAGGGGCTTTTCTCTAAGGAGTACTGTCATGTCTGCTGTCCAAAACTACCTACGCTGCAATTTTTGGAGCTATTTTTTCTTCTCTTCAGTACTCATCACTACCTTTGTAGGACATGTAGAAGGCGGAATGGGGGAAGGAAGGAAGAGAAAATCAGAAGAGCCATATGTGAGTCAAGTGCTACTCATCCTTGTTGGAGGTTTGGAGGCCCAACTTCATTTAGAGGTAATACCATGTGTAATGAGGCCACCAGTGTGCCCACCTCTACCTTTCCATTACCAGGCAACACACGGCTGCTCCAGCAGCAACAAAAGGAAGGGCTGGAAGCAGGAAGTATAAAGAACCGTGGCTGAAATTTGGGGGAAGGCAGCATTGTTATAAGAGGTGGCTGAGGAAGCCAGGAGAAAGGCAAGGGATGACTGGAGCAAGTCTGAAGGCTCAATAATGGTGCCCTTGAGTGCTAGGCGTAGTGATGACTGAAAGGGTCTGTGTGCATAGAGACCTGGCCAGAAGTTCCGGGACAGGAGGGAGAGGAGAATAGGGTCTACCTGGCCAGTAATCCAAGGCTGAAAGCTCCCTAGAGAGTGCTTCTTCTGCCTGAACACAGTCATGGATGCAGGCTAGAGGAAGAAGCAGCCCCCTTCCCCAGGAAATATCTGTTTTGGGAAGAACCCATCTAGTCCTACCAATGAAGTGTCTGGCTACGGCTTCCACCTGTGATAGATGCAATTGCACTTGGAACCTCCCCCCCACACACACACCTGTGTGTATAAGGTGGGACCACTATCCCAACAACACGTCCTTATCCATCCTGAGGACAGGCTGCTGATTGCTGGCATTCCTTTCTGCCAGTACCAACCCACACCAAGGACAATGTAATGATAATCCTTATCCATGTCTGTAACTCCACCCAGATTCTAATCACAGGATCCTGGGGCCAAATCCTGTCAATCCTCTCTGAGACAAAGATCCACACCAGGCAATTGCCTGCCAGAATGAGACACTGTTTTGGAAACTTACTACAAAGAACTACAGGCCAACTATTTTCTGAATCTACCTCAACTGGGAAGAGTGTGTCTTGATCTGGAGAAAGTATAAGACTGTATTTAAAGGAGGGCAATGTAGCAATAAAATCAGTTTTAACAATAGCTGCTCTCTCTGGACCCATCCTTTCACCATGGCTCTGTTAGGCCTGACACACTCACACACAGATGAAGTCCAAGCTTTTACTGAGAACTCAGGATAAAGCACAGCACAGCAGGTTCATGGTTAACAGAGTCCAAAGGCAGGTAGCAAAAACACATGCCAAGTGTGATAGCCAGTACACAACAGATGTTTACACCAAATCCAAGGAGCAGGAGAATTCAGAGACAAGGTCCAAGGTTGAGCCAAGCAGGAGACAGAGGTTCAGGGATCCAGGAACAAGGTACATGGGTGAGGACAAGCCTTAGCAACTTGTTGCTCTTACAAAAGTAGCCTGACCCCTAAATGCTTGATTTATGATCCCAAGAGGGCACCACCCATCCCTGTAAAACCTCATTCTGCAAAAACTCTGCGCTATGTGAAGGTAAATGCTTCTGAACCTCCAATAACTTATCTCTCCTCTGATTAGCTGTGAGTCTGCTTTCTGTGGCTTACAGCTCTCTGGGGAGGAGAGGACTCTCCTGAGACAGATCAATCACTATCAGAGTCAGCTGCTGGAGGATCTGCAGAAGCATCTGCGGGTTCCTCTGACCTTAACCCCTCAGTGTTTGAGTCTGGATCTGGCAGGGACCTGTCAGGCACAGAACAAGTATGATACCCATCTTCTGGTTAGGGGGAATTACATATGATTGGAATTGTGCCCATAGAATTCAAGACATAGTCCATAAACTTGATACTAGAAAGGTCTGAAGGGGAGAAATTTCTGTCTTTTTGGAAATGGCAAGCAAGTACGCAAACTGATTATTCCTTTGCAATCCCTCCACAATCTAAACTTTGGCACATGAACATACTGTATACTTCTCAAGGGAGTCAGAATTTAGTGCATGAAATATTTTTATATTTTTATATTTCATAATGTGATAATATATCTTACTATAAATATTAAGTATATTTTATACTGTTAGAATTGAGTGTGTGCATGCCTGAGGAATGACAATTGCCATGTGGGCTGCAAGTTAGGTTACACAGCTGGTGCACTATGAATCTGCTTTCCAAGTTAAAACCATTTGTGAGTTTCAACATTCTTGGTATTTTAAAAAGAGAACCAGAAAGCAGAGAGAATGCCATAGATCAGTGATGGCGAACCTATGGCACGGGTGCCAAAGGTGGCACTTGGAGCCCTTTCTGTGGGCACCCGACACTGACCCTTCATAGCCACCTGTATACAGGTTAAATTACTGTATTGGCACTTTGCAAAAAAAAATTAGTGGGTTTTGAATTGCAGTTTGGGCACTCGGTCTCTAAAAGGTTTGCCATCACTGCCATAGATAGTCCAAGGGATGAAGGGGGTTGAAATGTTTTCTAAAGATTCAGGGGTGATCAGCTCTGACCCCTATGCCTTTTATCTGGGTAAAAAAGTAAATTGAAGGCTTGTGTACATCTGAGAAGCATCATTCAGTCCTTATATGTATGTTGTGTTTCTCAAAGGGAAGAAGGTCACTTTTGTGCTGGGACAATTTGCACACATTACAGAGACTTTGACAAGAAACAGAAGTGTGTTCCTCGTCTTCTTCCCACGTAGGAGGAAGGAATCTCATGAGACTTGCAAATTTCTTGTTGAAGTCTCTTGTCAAGTCACTTTCACCAAATGTCAAATTGTCTTGTCAAGCCTAAATTGATAAGAATGATCAATTTTGCATCCCTGGTATGATATGAGCGGAATAATTTTCTTGATGATTATGAATAAGACAGCAAATCTTCTTCTGAAAATTGCAGCATTTTGTGGAAAGAACAAAATAAAGAGCACCAACTAGTTCTAAATGGTTTCAGTCTTCTTCAAATAGATACTTGATGTTCAATAAAAGCAGCAACTGCTGTATTGGCACATGTCATTTTGCTGTGCAGTGATTCAGTTTACCTCCTGCTATGCAAACTAAATGGGGGTACCCTTTAACTTATCAAGGAAGAGAGAAAGGGGGCTGCAAAGAGAAAAGAAGATCACTGGCGGCTGGGGTGTCTCAAAAGCAAAATGAGCAACTTCTGGGGGTGAGGAAGAGACTGGCCCCTAGATGAATGGACTTGGTTAGGGAGGAGAAGAGATGGGAGGAAGGTGCTGCTGCTAGAAGAAAGAGGTGATAAAAGCACAGCATAGAATGCAACAGCTCTGCAAACACATACACATGCATGGGCCGATACTCTTTGGAGAAGGTACTCTGATTAGAGATGGGCACAAAATGCCAAAATGGCATTTCATTACTGATAAGAATAAAATTCGTCTAAAAAAATAGTTATTGGTTGGTTTTCTTTGTTAGTTGCCAATGCACCATTATAAATTGTAAATGCATCATTGGTGGTTCATCAAAATTGCCACGCTGAGTTAGTTATATAGCAAAAGGTTTATTAAAGGCAGATAGAGTTATAACACAGAACAATACAGTACAGAAAGTAAGTTAGTCTGAGGGATCCTAGGAGCAGCATGGCCAGAGGCCTTGCTGTCCTCGGACTCTTACAGTAGGTTAGTCTAAGGGATCCTAGGAGCAGCACGGCCAGAGGCCTCGCTGTCCCCGGACCCCCAGTGATGGTCTTCCGTGGTCCTTTTATACTCTTTTGCATGATGTGGTGACGTATTTTAGTACGCATACAAGTGATTGTTTATGTTGGCCTATGTCCATCTGGATGCCTCTGGTGAGCCATCCTGTCTCCTGCCTGCAAGAGGTTTTCGCCCACGGGTGTGAAGTGTGCCAGCTATGACACCAAGCCTGCCGGCTCAATTTGACCTTATGCCCTGTGAGCTCATTTGGGTCTATTTTTGCTTTTGAGGCATGTTAACCCGTTCCTATCAGTCCTTACTTTTTCTCTTCGCGAAAGTTGAAAAAAACTAAATAAAAAGCTATTCTTGAACTAGCTCTGAAAAACTCTGAAAAGTTAAGGAGTATAATATCCATTAGCTTAAGCCTTATGTCTGCTGGATGATTTACTTGAGGTGACATGGTGCTTTTTGTTAACAGTAAGGAGGTCTTGTTTCCTTAGGACCTAAGATTGCCATTTTTATAATCACAACTTCCCCCATTTTTTTTTCCAGCATACATTAAAATCATGACACAAAATTCAATTAAAGTCTCCTTAGAGGGTGATATTTGATTGACAGTGGGGTGCTCTGCTGTTTGAGTGTTAGGTAAAGCAGAGACCCAGGATAGTATCAAGGGTATTCTGTATTGGGAGCAAACCAGGGGCACAAATCAAACTATTGTGTATTCAATAACTGGAGTGGCTTATCTCTGCAAACCAATTTAAACTGTATAATAGATTAACATAAGGGAATCAGGAGGGCATGGACAATACATATATACCATGAGGCTGAATGGGAGGGCTATGGGCATCAGTTAAAATGAAGCTTAATCAGCTTTCCTATTTTCTGTACTTAGAATTCTCTAAGTACAGATTGATGTACCATTGATGATGCTTTGTGGTGATAGGGCCCATTGAACTATTGGGGGGGAAAAGTGCTTTCTGTTCCTTTGAATGCTAAACAAAATGAACAAATATGTGGATACCCTTCTTGTGAATGACAGAAGTTCAGTTGACACATGAAAGTATCTTATACAATACAAAGGTAAGGTAAGGGATATGATAGCAAAGGTAGCACATAACAGAATTCAGTAAGGCTACTAGAATTACAGAACATAATTACAGAACATACATATGCTTCAAAAACATCATAAACAGTAATTGCTTCTAAACATCAGCTGTAGATGGCTGCAAAGGAGCTGAGCTGTGTTGGCTGCAAAATAAACAGGTAGATCTGCTAAAAGACGTGCAAAAGGGCACGCTGACAGTCTGGTAATGGTGGTGAAGTTTGGTGCCATTATAACAGTTCAGGATGAGTCTTAAAAGGAGAAACACTGCCGTAATTGGAACAAAACAATTGCAGATTAAGACAGTCTCTTTATGGTGCCTTGCTTCCATGGCTGTGCAACCAGTTCGTTGTTTTGCTTCAGCTGAGGCAGCTAGACGGCTGCAGGTGATGATAGAGACGTTCGTTATCACTCCACTTGAAGGATAGAGCTGATAACAGGCCGGAACGGTGAGACCAGGGGCTGTCGAGATGAGGAGAACCCACACGAAGCAGCAGACCAGTCTTGATGTTCCTTGAAAGGTGTAGATTAGGAAGCGGCACAGAGGCTGTTGAACTCAGGCAGGACTCATCGAGACTCTCAGGAGTAGACAGAGTATTAGAATTTGGAGCAGCCAAAAACCAAAGGTGTTTCTGTAGGTAACTAGGAAAGATGACTAGTAGAGAGACAGCTGTATAGATTATCAGCATGATCTAAAACAGGTCTTTTTCACACTGCACAGTGGGGGCAATAGCAAAATTTACACTTTAAAATTCTCTGAAACATAATTTCTGAAACCTAATTTAAAACACAAAAACAGGACAATAGCATCTAATAGGGGGGGCTGATTGCTTGCTGCTGTGCCAATCAAGCAATGCTGTTTTCCCCTAAACATTTTTTTTTGATCACTTTTAGGCAAATTGGAAGCTGGTTTGGGATATATATTTTAACAATTCATGGTATCTTGCCGACTTGTCTTCCTACTTAAAAGTTTATCAAAAAACACAACATTACTCAACACCATATTTTTCTTTTACTTACGCAGACCTACTGCAACTTTACATATGCCCCATATATTTTTCCTTCCTATAAATCTCACTTAACACTTAAATCTCAATAACACTTTTCTGTATACAACCCCCCTTTATATATTTTTTGAAATATCTCTTTCTATTTTTCATTCATTGTCGTAACCACTTCTTTTTTTTTTCACATAGGCTTTTTTTTTCTCAGTCTAAATTCAAATTAGCAACATAGCATTATTGTTAAATATCAAGATCTAATTCATTACAGAATAATATTTATATATCATGGATCAGTGTTCATTCAAGAGTTAAATTGTCATGGATTTAAATTTCAGTGACATCTAATTTTTATTCTATTACAAGGGGCTACACAAGTGTTAGACAACACAATAACAGATATTTGGAGGACAAAAGACACACCGGGCGTTTAGACACAACATGAATAGCAGCCTTAGACAACACACATATATGTGCGCAGATGGAATGAGAGAGTGTTTGGAATAGTTCTAAGTTTAAGTTGTTAGAAGGGAAGAATTCCATAAATCAAACTTTTGTAGCAAAAAGAAAAATTTGGAGTAAAATAGTCACTGGTTTGGTGCTGTAAAAATCAGCTAAGCAGAAATGTCCAGTTTCCACAGCAGAATTATGAATTATGAAACCCTATGCAGGAAAAAAATTCCTGTCCTTAATTACCTAATAAATTGTCACACAGACATTACTTCAATTAACCCCAAAACAAAGTAAATTCTCTAACAGCTCTATAACAATGTCCCTAAACTCTTTTCTTAAAACAAAAATCTCATCTCTATTACAATGCTTCAATTAAACTCAAAACAAAGAAAATCTTTACCTAATAAAATGTCACACAGGCTTCACTTAACCCCAAAACAAAACAAAATTCTCATATTTAAACAACTGAATTACACAAACATTCCAGGCTACACAAGCCTTCTCCAGACCTTTATTTTTTTGCACACACACAAGGAAGGGGGATGTGGAACGCACTCTGGGTCTTATATTTTAAAATTCTGGCTACACAAGCCCATTTAAACAACATCTAAGAGAAAAAAACACATTCTGCTGTAGAAAAGGCATGGGTCTGCTGTCATTAGGAGATGGCCAAGTTGGGCCGCAATCATTATGCAGATTAAAAGAACATTCTTGGGCAGTAGGCTGTTGTGAAGGAAACGAAAACTGGAGCTCTGGTGATGATGTAATATCATCTATTACCTTTAAAAAGTCTCGGAGGGCTACAGACAGATTCTGCATGGCATCAATTAGTGTTTGATAAGGATTTTGAGCCATGTCTGACAAATCATGAACTGACGGGAATTGCTTTTTGTTTTGTAAAAAATCCAGTCTGCTGTTTCGGCTTTTAACTAAACAATATGCAACAGAGGAATGGCAAAACACAAGAAGTCCTTGGCTGGCTGATAAGAAATGGCTTTCACTATCACGTTTACATTCTTAGAGGAAGGAATTCGTCTTTCAGAGGAAAAAAAAAGGTGTCGCTTTTGAAATGAGCGCTTTTGAAATGAGCACTCTGCAACAGAAGCGGCAAAAGTTCTTGACTGTCTGATAGAAAGGGCTTCAGAGGAAAAAAGGTGGGGGCTGTGTTCCTTTTTAAAAATGAGGAAGGGGGGGGCGGCGTGCCGCTTTTTAAATGAGCTCTTAGAATAAGGCAGACACTTGATTTGTTAACTGATTCTGCCACACACGCGTTACTTGGGACTTCTTGAGCCAATTAATATAAAAACAGAGATATAAAAGGCCATAATTTATTTCTGGGCAAGAAGAAAAACAAGTCAGGGAGTCAAATTCTGTAGCTAAACTATTTCTCCCCTATTAACCAAGCAAAAAAAATTTTTTTGGCTTACCTTAGCTGGAAATGCAGACGATCAAAAGAAATTGGAAGACGGGGAAGGTTAGGGCAGAGATTAGAGGAGATTGCTGGTAGCTAGAAACAAGGACAGTCCAAGGGAAAAAAACAAAGAGACCCGTTCACCCTCGCCGCTGGCAGAACTTTCTCCAGCGTAGCGTGGTTTCCCGGCCAATTGCGCCATCTGATAAGAATAAAATTCGTCTAAAAAAATAGTTATTGGTTGGTTTTCTTTGTTAGTTGCCAATGCACCATTATAAATTGTAAATGCATCATTGGTGGTTCATCAAAATTGCCACGCTGAGTTAGTTATATAGCAAAAGGTTTATTAAAGGCAGATAGAGTTATAACACAGAACAATACAGTACAGAAAGTAAGTTAGTCTGAGGGATCCTAGGAGCAGCATGGCCAGAGGCCTTGCTGTCCTCGGACTCTTACAGTAGGTTAGTCTAAGGGATCCTAGGAGCAGCACGGCCAGAGGCCTCGCTGTCCCCGGACCCCCAGTGATGGTCTTCCGTGGTCCTTTTATACTCTTTTGCATGATGTGGTGACGTATTTTAGTACGCATACAAGTGATTGTTTATGTTGGCCTATGTCCATCTGGATGCCTCTGGTGAGCCATCCTGTCTCCTGCCTGCAAGAGGTTTTCGCCCACGGGTGTGAAGTGTGCCAGCTATGACGCCAAGCCTGCCGGCTCAATTTGACCTTATGCCCTGTGAGCTCATTTGGGTCTATTTTTGGGGGCTGCAAAGAGAAAAGAAGATCACTGGCGGCTGGGGTGTCTCAAAAGCAAAATGAGCAACTTCTGGGGGTGAGGAAGAGACTGGCCCCTAGATGAATGGACCCTAGATGAATGGCCCCTAGATGAATGGACTACTCTTACAGTAGGTTAGTCTAAGGGATCCTAGGAGCAGCACGGCCAGAGGCCTCGCTGTCCCCGGACCCCCAGTGATGGTCTTCCGTGGTCCTTTTATACTCTTTTGCATGATGTGGTGACGTATTTTAGTACGCATACAAGTGATTGTTTATGTTGGCCTATGTCCATCTGGATGCCTCTGGTGAGCCATCCTGTCTCCTGCCTGCAAGAGGTTTTCGCCCACGGGTGTGAAGTGTGCCAGCTATGACGCCAAGCCTGCCGGCTCAATTTGACCTTATGCCCTGTGAGCTCATTTGGGTCTATTTTTGGGGGCTGCAAAGAGAAAAGAAGATCACTGGCGGCTGGGGTGTCTCAAAAGCAAAATGAGCAACTTCTGGGGGTGAGGAAGAGACTGGCCCCTAGATGAATGGACTTGGTTAGGGAGGAGAAGAGATGGGAAGAAGGTGCTGCTGCTAGAAGAAAGAGGTGATAAAAGCACAGCATAGAATGCAACAGCTCTGCAAACACATACACATGCATGGGCCGATACTCTTTGGAGAAGGTACTCTGATTAGAGATGGGCACAAAATGCCAAAATGGCATTTCATTACGTTATCCGTTTCTCTGCCCCATTTCATTTTGTTTAATATGAAACTATTATTATTTTTAAAAAATCATTTCAGATTTCATTTTCTTTACTTTTTGCTTTTTACTTTTATTTTTAGTGTGGTCAGTGCTTTTTTATTTTTATTTTTATTTTTATTATTATTTTTAAAATTGCCCGATGCCAGTGTTTTTTTAACAGCTGAGAGGCGCTGGCTTAGGACCAGCGCCGAGCAGCTGAGAGGTCCTGGTTACACTGCACCCTGTTTTTTTTTAAATGTATTTTTATTTTTATTTTTTACTCCCCACCCAGACTGGCTGGCTCGCTGGCTGGACTGATGTTTATTTATTTATTTATTTATTTATTTATTTTTATTTTTATTTTAAAAGTCCCAGCCAGGGCCAGCACCATTTTTATTAATTATTTTTACAGCACCGACCACGCAGACCCGGGGGCTGGGTCAGCAATTTTTAATTTTTAATGTTCTTTTTCTAATTTTACAGTGCCAACCAAATGACTCCAGGGCCAATCAGCACTTTTAAGATTATTATTATTTTTCTCGCACCCCTGGCAAGGTCGGCGTGGGTTTTCTCTCTCTTATTTTTTCTTTTGTTTTACTCTTGCCTACCATGCAGCTCCCAGGCTGGGCTGGCACATTTATTTATTTATTTATTTATTTATTTATTTATTTATTTATTTATTATCTTTTAATTTTTTCTTGCGCCCCTGGCCACGTCGGCATTGTTTTCTCTTCTTTTTTCTTTTGTTTTACTCTTGCCGACCATGCAGCTCCTGGACCTGGTCAGCACATTTTTTAATGTTATAATATTTTATTATTTTATTATTTTTAGTTTTTTCTCATCCCCCCAGCTGGGTCAGCACATTTTTTATTTTATTTTGTAATTTTGTAATTTTGTTTCATTTCATTTTTCTTAGAGGGGGCTGTTCATTATTTGTTTTGTTACCTAACGAAATGAATAATGAAACAAAATTGTAATTTGTTTAGTGCCCATCCCTAACTCTGATAGATAATGGGGTCCCAAATCATTATGGGCTAAGTACTAACACATTGAGTCTAGCTCAGAAAGCAGCCATCTTGCTTAGTCCCTCAATGCAATTTCAAATACAGTGGTACTTCTACTTACGAGTTTAATCCATACTGAATGCATGCTCTTAAGATGAACAACACTTAAGTAGAGCAGATCTATCTAAAAAAAAACCCAAAATAAACAAATCTCAAAAAAATTGTAAATAGAGCAAATCGCATCTAAAATTTGTAAGGCAGCAGTTAAAACACCAATTGTTTTTTGCTCTTAAGTCGAATTGCTCTTAATTTGAATCACTCATAAGTAAAGGTACCACTGTACCTCAGAACAAGGAAAAGCACCTGGTTTGATAGTGACATTATTTGGCTCTCATTTAACACCTAGCAGCTGTTACCACTGTTGGTGGGACCTTGGAGGCTGGGAATCTATTTTGATTGTCTACTGCTGGTATATTTGATGACTTGAAATTGAATAGTAAATCAACTGGTCAAGGCAAAAAACTTTCTAGAGGATTCATTGCTTGCCCTATTCTCTGTCTGGCCTTAGTTTTCATGCTGCTGACTAAATGTGCATAAAGTTAAGGAGAAAGGGAGGTATTTATTTATTTATTTATTTATCTATCTATCTATTTATTTATTTATTTATTTATTTGTTTGTTTGTTTCCTAGTTATATACAACTTTCTCTCCACAGGAGACTTATGGCAGCCCACAGTCAATTAAAACAACCTAATAGCCACAAATAATAACACTGTGAGATGTAATATTAAAAGACAATTAGGCATATAACAAGATTAAAAACCATCAGTAAAACAGTTCAACAAATGCTCCCTTGAATTCAATAAATGCAGCATTCCTAATACCCCCACCTGCCCAAATCAATTAAAAACCTGTCTAAAAAGGAAGATCTTTGTCTGCTGGCAGACGGACAAGACACAGGGGGTCCAACCTCGCCTCCCAGAGACCATGCATTCCATAACTTTAGGCTCCCAAAAGTCCTATTGCGGTTGAAATTTCCCATCGTTTCACAGTCTTATTTGCAGCCTCTGAACTTTTTGGGGGGTGTGCAGGCATTTTGATACCTTTTTGGTGGTGGGATGGATGGTTGTCATGGTGTGAAAATTACTGGAACTCTCAAGCACCAAATCTCCTGACATTTTAATCTCTCTAGCCATGAAGAGTGCTCCACTGAGTTTTATTGCCCCTGAAAATTGTGTAACGAGGTGCCCTCCAAACGTAGAAAAGTAGCTGTGCTTTCATCTCTGAGCTGACCTCATCCCTGGGACAAATATTTCTGGTGTGACAATTTATCCTTCTTTCAATCCCAATCAATAGAGATGAGCACGAATCAAAAAATGGTGTTTTGTTTGTCGTTTCTCGTTTAGGTGGTCCGTTTCGGTTCGTTTCCATTTTCTGTGAATTTTTGCAAAAAAAATTGTTTTTGTTTTCGGTCATTTCGTTACCGTTTCATTACCATTTATTTCAATTTTTGTGATTTTTTTGTCAAGCCTCGCACACAGAATACACAGCAAGCCAAGTTCAGTTCTTTGCCAGGAACTTTAGTTGTAATCCAGATAATGAACAAAGTACAGTCCGAATCAAAGCCAAAATACCTTACAGAGCCAAATGCCAAGTTCAAGGGTACAGAGAAACATCGTAGTCAGAAAGCCTGTCCAAGGTCAGGAAACAGAGAACGCCGTAATCAGAAAGCCGGTCCAAGGTCAGGAACCAGAGTCTGGATACACACAGGAATGTGGTGACAAGGTAAGTGACGCATTGCTCCCACAGAGGTTTCAGGGTAAACTTGCTAGCTTTATCCTAAACCAGGGAACACACCCATATCTCTGGCAAGGCTCCTGCTAGAACTCAGGGCTTTCAGATCTAATTCTACACCTATCATTAAAGATCCTTTCCCTGGCTCTCCTGTTAGTTCTTCTTTGCAGGATCCTGTTCCTAGCCCTCATAGGAGGAGGAGATGTGCCCTCAGCTGCGTCCACAGACTCAGCTGCCTGCTGAGTTGAACTGCAAGGCTCCTCCTGCTGTTCTTCAGCATTTAACCCTTCACATTCAGGTTCTATGACAGGCAGGGTCCTGGCACTATCCCCCTCCCCATGGCCCCCCTCTTCTGATGGGCCAGGTTTATCTGGATAATTGTCATGAAATTGCTGAATCAACTCCGGCGCATGCAAGTTAGATACCGGTTCCCAAGAACGATCTTCTGGTCCATACCCTTCCCAGTCCACTAAGTATTATAAACCCATGTATCCGGGAATCCAAAATTTGGCGGACCTCATACTCCTCTTCTACTTCTACCAATATTGGTGGAGGAGGTTCAGGATTTGGTGGTCGGTTGGGGTCAGGGTCTTTAGTTGGGACCAAGAGAGAACGATGGAACACAGGATGAATATGGAGAGAAGCAGGTAATTGCAGACGGAACGCCACTGGGTTGATTTTTTCTAGGATGGGGTAAGGGCTGATGAATCGAGGATCTAGTTTTCGGGATCACCCAGGATGTCTCAAATATCGGGTAGAGAGCCAAACCTTCATGCCTGGGTTCAACTGTGGAGCTTCTTGCCTTTTCTTATCCGCTGCCTTCTTATATGCTTCCTTAGCATGATTAAGTTGTTCTTTTAATAGTTTTTGAATGCTATGAAGTTCTTGAAGGTAAACATCGGTAGCTGGTACAGAGGTGGAAGGAAGGGTGGTGGGAAAGTACCGAGGATGGTATCCATAGTTGGCCACAAATGGGGTTTGACGAATGGATGAATGTACCACATTATTGTATGCAAATTTGGCTAAAGGCAACAAATCCGCCCAATTGTCCTGTTGATAACATGTGTAGCAGCGTAAATATTGTTCCAAGGTGGCATTGGTGCGCTCAGTCTGACCATCTGACTGGGGGTGATAAGCGGATGAAAGGTGGACTTGGGTTCCTAGTGCCTTGTGCATAGCTTGCCAGAAACGAGAGGTGAATTGGGGTCCACGATCCGAAATAAGGTGTTCAGGTAAACCATGAAGCCTGAAGAGGTGTTGTAAATAATGATGAGCTGTTTCTGCTGCAGTAGGAGGTTTAGGACAAGGAACGAAGTGGGCCATTTTGGTGAACAAATCTACGAAGACCAGGATGCAGGTAAATCCTTTGGAATGAGGAAGATCCGTGATGAAATCCAGTGACACAGCATTCCAAGGACCAGAGGGTGTTGGCAAAGGATGCAACAGACCCGAAGGTTTAGCCACCACATCCTTTGCTCGCCGACACACTTCACAGGACCCCACATATCTGGTAACATCAGCTCGGACCTGTGGCCACCAGAACTCCCTTGTGAGAAGATGCAGGGTTTTATAACGTCCAAAGTGTCCAGCAGGTAAAGAATCATGAGAAAGATGCAATACCTGATTACGAAGGGGACCAGCAGGAACATATAACCTTCCTGATGTAGTAGTAACCCTTGTTGTGCAGAAAACTCTCCATGTTCCCCATTTTGAAGTTCTTGAAGACGTTGCTGAGTCCATGGATCTTGAGCTTGAGACTCCCGGATTTCTTCTGCCAAGCTGGGACACGGACTTGTGGCTGCGAACACGGAGGGAGGCAAGATGGGTGCCACTAAGGTCTCTTTCACTGGTGCCACAGATTCAGGTTTTTTAGATAATGCATCAGCTTTCTTATTCTGAGCTTCAGGAATATACTTGATATGAAAATCAAACCGGGAAAAGAATAAAGACCACCGGATTTGTCGCTGAGACAATCGCCGAGCTGTTTGTAAATGTTCCAGGTTTCTGTGATCAGTTAGCACTTGCACAGGGTGTCGAGCTCCCTCAAGGTAATGCCTCCATACATCAAAAGCTGTTTTGATGGCCAACAGTTCATGCTCCCAAATTGTATAATTCTTTTCTGCAGGTTTTAATTGCCGAGAGTAGAAGGCACAGGGACGCGGGATTTGGGAGGGATCCTCTTGTTGAGATAATACTGCTCCCAAGGCAACACTAGATGCGTCAGCCTCCACTATGAACGGCAGTTGTGGATCAGGGTAGCGAAGTATAGGCTCCAAAGTGAAGCAGGTCTTCAAGGTAGAGAACGCCTTCTCTGCTTCTGGAGTCCACCGGAAAGGCTCTTTGGGATGGAGGAGACAGTTTAAAGGTGCAGCAATGTCAGCGTAAGCAGGAATGAACTGACGATAGTAGTTAGCGAAGCCAAGGAACCGCTGCAAGTCCTTACGATTTTGTGGTCGCTGCCATGACAACACAGCCTCTACTTTCTTGGGGTCCATGCGGATTCCCTGTGGATAAATGATATGGCCCAGGAATTCACCCTCTTCAATGTTGAACTCACATTTTTCCAGTTTAGCATAGAGTCCTTTTTCCCGGAGATGCTGCAATACCTGACGAACATCTTTAATATGCTGAACTGGGTCAGTGGAGTAAATCAGAATGTCATCTAAATACACAACCACACAACGATCTAGGAGATCCTGGAAAATGTCATTCATAATCCGCTGAAACACACTGGGTGCATTGGTCAGACCAAAAGACATTACTAAATGTTCATATTGGCTGTACCGGGTCCGGAATGCAGTTTTCCATTCATCTCCTTTGTGGATATGTACCAAATTATACGCCCCCCGAAGGTCCAGCTTAGTATAACACTTAGCCCCTTTTAACCGGTCCAAAAGTTCAGAGATTAAAGGTAAAGGGTACCGGTCCCTAATAGTGATCTTGTTGAGTTCTCTATAATCATTACAAGGACAAAGCTCCCCTCCCTTCTTCTTGACAAATATCACTGGTGCCGACAATGGTGATTTGGAAGGGCGTATGAATCCACGTCGAAGATTTTTATCTAGAAAAGCCCTTAACGCTTCTAATTCAGGTTCAGACATGGGATAGACTCATGCTACTGGAAGAGGTGCCCCAGGAATCAAATCAATGGCACAGTCATAAGGTCGATGTGGAGGTAGCTTGTCAGCCCCCTTTTCTTCGGCAAAGTCTTGATATGCCTGGGGCAAGACAGGGTCAGATGTATCATGAGCAGATGCCAGGATAGTGGAGGAATGTTGCTTTGAACAAGGGACCATGAAATATAATTCCCCTTGCACCCAATCCACCAGTGGATTATGAGCTCGCAACCAGGAAAGTCACAAAACAAGAGGAAACAGGGGCATACGGGTTACATTAAAGCTAATCTGCTCATTATGATCCATTACCTGAAGGGTAAGGGGACAGGTTTCCTGCCCAGAACGAAGTAACCGACCCTCAATGGATTCCACCAGCAAAGGGGTGTTCTTATTTTGTACTGGAATCCGATGGTACCGCACAAACCCAGCATCCACAAAACAATGAGCTGCCCCAGAATCTACCATAGCATACACAGGAATCTCCTGACCATCAGGGACCCCTAAAGTCACAGGTAGCAGAAAAGGTCCTTGAGGTGTAATAGTATTACCTGGGAACCTTTCGGTATGCTCCATTCCTCGAGGTTCCTTCAAGGATGGAGCTGTCCTTTTACTGCTGGAGAGATAGCAGCTCTAATTGAGGAACGCTTCAAAGGGCAATTAGAAGCAAAATGTCCTCCTCCCCCACAGTACAGGCAGAAATGATGAAAGCGTCATCTTGCCTTTTCCTCCGGGGTAAGGCGTGGTCGAGCAGCTCCCAGTTGCATAGGCTCTGGATCCACTTCACGAGCCTCCTGGGATTGCAGATGACACACAGCTGGCAGAGGTTGCTGGTTGCAGTTCTGGCCTCAGGAGAGACGACGGCTTTCCAGGCGTCCATCAATTCACAGACACAGAGTAATGAGCTCCTGCAACGTGTTTGGTTGTTCTACCCTACAGAGTTCATCCAGCACTTCATCTGCCAAACCTCCCATATATTGAGAAATCAGTGCCGGCTCGTTCCACTGCAAATCCTGAGCTATCAAACGAAATGCAGTAGTGTAATTAAACACTGAGTCTTAGCCCTGTTTAAAGGCTCTGAGTCTCCTGTTGGCGGTAGCAGCCTGCATGGGATTCTGAAAGGCTGAAGAAATATGGTTCAGAAAAGCCTGGTAATTATCCAACAAAGGTGAAGCACTGAGGAGTAAAGGAGTTGCCCATTTAGCTGCCTGTCCTTTCAATAAACTGATAATGAAACAGACCTTAGACCTCTCAGTAGGAAATTCTTGAGCCCGCACCTCAATGAACAGCTTGCATTGAGCCAAGAATGCAGGGAATTCCTCTAACTTGTCTTCAAACCGGTCAGGAGGCGGCAAAGGGCAATGAGGCTGTAATGATGCTGGAGCTTGCTGCAATTGAACAATTGCTTGAGACAAAAACAGTACTTGGTTTTGCAAAGCTTCCAGTGGAGTCATTCCAACAGCCCTCTCCTTCTCCATTCTGCTTGAATAAGTTTGGTGGGTGGGAGCAAACTGTCAAGCCCCGCACACAGAATACACAGCAAGCCAAGTTCAGTTCTTTGCCAGGAACTTTATTTGTAATCCAAATAATGAACAAAGTACAGTCCGAATCAAAGCCAAAATACCTTACAGAGCCAAATGCCAAGTTCAAGGGTACAGAGAAACATCGTAGTCAGAAAGCCTGTCCAAGGTCAGGAAACAGAGAACGCCGTAATCAGAAAGCCGGTCCAAGGTCAGGAAACAGAGTCTGGATACACACAGGAACGTGGTGACAAGGTAAGTGACGCGTTGCTCCCACAGAGGTTTCAGGGTAAACTTGCTAGCTTTATCCTAAACCAGGGAAGACACCCATATCTCTGGCAAGGCTCCTGCTAGAACTCAGGGCTTTCAGATCTAATTCTACGCCTATCATTAAAGATCCTTTCCCTGGCTCTCCTGTTAGTTCTTCTTTGCAGGATCCTGTTCCTAGCCCTTTAATTAAAGCAAGAGTTTCTTCTGATAACATACAAACTGAAGAAAGTGGTGCCTGATTTTTATGGTGACTCAGGCAGCCTATGAACAGCAACCATTTGTGATGTATTTACTCATTGTATTGGCTGATTTCATTGGGCTATTAAACTTCAGTGAAGTATCTGTATTATTTTTAACTGATTTGGTGTGAAAGAAAGGACAGATGAATTGCCTTTAATTGTTAGATATTGTCATACTAAATGTAAGCAAAGGTAGAATGAGTAAAGTAAATCAGAAATAAATTATGACTAATCATAATTAGTAGAGATGGGCACGACTTAGCGGTATTCCCGTTTCCGTTTCCGTTACTCGTATCCGTTACTCTACGGAAACGGAAACGGGAATTACTCCACCAGAATTCGAGCTCGAACCGACGAACGAACAATTTGGTCTGATTTGTCGTGCTCGTTACTTGCATCGCGGCGATCGCGCAATGCCAAGCGGCACAGAAAAAAAGTTTTTAAAAGTTAAAAAAAAGATTCCTGTCCCTAAAAGTAGGCGAAAACTGTCTGAGGGCACCTACCAGGCCAGAAGGGTGTTTTATTTGGGGGGGGTTCCCCGCCCCCCTCTCCTTGGCTATTGCTACTGCTGCGCTGCTGGTACCAGGCTGGGAGGGCGCTTCCATTATGGGAGTGGACCATGCAAAGTTTTGGAGCCATTCCACCAATTGCATGGCCAGGTTTTGCTGACTGTACCAGGCTGGGAGGGCGCATCCATTTGCCATGCGGTGGGGGGGATCCAAAATGGCGACCGCAATATTTTTTTTGAAATTGTTGCCCAAAACCCCACCAAAGCACCACAGAAACATGCGAAAATTAGCTATTTTAAATGCTTGAATTTTTACAGTAGCAGCAGTGGGTTTTTCTTGCAAAAAAAAGTCTCCGTTGATTTTATTTTATTTTATTTTATTTTATTTTTTTACACCTGCACATTTGCAATGATGAGCCCATGGGAGTAGACCATGCAAATGTTCCACCAATCGCATGGCCACTTGGCCAGGTTGACCACAGAGACTTCTGGGATGTGCCAATCGGGCATAAACAGCCCACTAATCGTAGCCCAAACCCGAACCCTAAGCCTAACCCATACGCCAGTACACTGTCCTTCTAAGTGGGTCAGAGAGGCACCCAGAGGTGCACCCCAATACTCACCCTAACCTCACCCGTAACTAGCCTAACCCTAGCCCTTGCGCTAACCCGTCTTATCCCTAAGCCAGATCTACTTGTATTGTACTACATGCAAGTACGTGAGACACAGCGGGTGCAAAGAGTCTGCCAGTCCGTCACTTGTGGCTCTGGCTGACTCCTGCAGCTCCCTCTAGGAGCCCGCTACCCCCTCCCCAAACCAGTACTAACGACAACAAAAAAACGAAAAAACGAACCGACTAATTTTTGCAAAATTTCGCAAAAAACGGAAACGAGCCGAAACGGACTGCCTCCGGCACACGACAACTCGAAAACGTGATTTTCCCTAGTCGTGCCCATCTCTAAATATGATTCCTAAATCACTGAGCTAATCAGCCAGCTTTTGATGACTAGCACTGTATTGTTCTGAATTTCTTCCAGCTGCATCAAGCTGTTCGGACTGGCTTTACCAAGCCAAAATGAATGCATGCAGATAGACTTCTCACTTCTATCACATCAACATTTCTAAGCCAGCATGTCCTCAGAATATTTCCCAACAATTTCATCCAATGCCTGAACCAGGAACCTAAGGTTCTTTAATATTCTTGCTTCATTTTCTTATAATTCAGCAACTCCTTACATCACTTCTTACTAACGACAACAAAAAATGAAAAAAACGAACCGACTAATTTTTGCAAATTTTTGCGAAAAATGGAAACGAGCCGAAACGGAACCGGCCCGACTAATGACAACCGAAAATTTTTTTTTCCAAGTCGTGCCCATCTCTAATAATTAATGCAGTTTGAGCTAAAGGGGCGGTATAGAAATATAAATACAGTGGCACCTCCACTTACAAGTTTAATCCGTTCCAAATGCATGCTCGTAAGTCAAACATCTTGTAAATAGAGCAGCCATATCTAATAAATAAATAAATAAATAAATAAATAAATAAATAAATAAATAAATAAATAAATAAATTGTAAGTAGGGAAGGTCACATCTAAAATTTGTAAGGCAGCAGTTAAAACACCAACGGTTTTCTGCTCTTAAGTTGAATTGCTTGTAAGTAGAGCAACTCATAACTAAAGATACCACTGTAAATATAAATAAATAATCTTCAGAATCACAATTTTCCAAAGAGGTAGCTGTTTCAGGCTGCTTCAGATTATTTTGAGTCACCTAAGAAGTCCTGTGAATGTGCTAGAAAAATGTACATTAAACATGAGAAATGTGCACAAAGATACACACAAATTGATGTGGGGGGTTAAAAATAAAATATTGCAATCAGTTCAAGAATTGGTGGTTGCTTCACATCCATTTCCCTTGTCACTCTTTGTTCCCGCTTTCTGTTCTGAGACAAGACACCGTGTAGTAATGACTTTCATGGAACAAAACATTCATTTCTCTCAGAAAACTGTGTCTGTTTTTTTTTTTTTTTTTGACTTTTCAGAAGCACCCCCCCGCCGCAAAAAAAAAGGAAAAAGGAAACTAGACAAATTCAGTGTTTGTCATGGTACAAGACTGTGAGGTAACACTTGTCACAAGACAAGTTATCATGACCATGGGAACACTGAAATAGAGACAGAACCACGTGATCACGAACAACACTGTCACAGTACAACACTACTCGCGGAACAAAGAAGGATGTGAAAGTAACTGCCAAACAGAAATGGAATGAGAATAGTGATGATAGACTGAAAAACCTGAGTAGAATGAGAGTAACAGATTTTCACATTACTGTATTATAATATGCCACGTCTCTATATAGCTTTACTTAAAGTGGAAACACACCTGGAAGACTAAGCCTTGGTAAACAACTTCTGTGAGGAAAAATACTAGTAACTTTTTCCTGAAATCATGGAGGATGAGTGAAATCTTGGATGATTAGAGGATGGCTAAGGTTGCCCTATCTTCTAAATAGGGCAAAAAGGAGGAACCTGATAACTATGGACCAGGGAGCCTGACATCAGTCCCAAGGAAACTTCCAGAACAAATCTTGCCAGACTACTTATATCTGATTTAAAAAACAACAACAAAAAACTATCCCCTGGGTAGATGGTGGAAATGCTGTAGGTGTACTTTGTACTCGTTTTCACCAAATCTTTGACAGCTTTTGCCCCCTGACATTTTGATTAGCCAGCTACAGTAAGTAGCTGTGGGCTAGATAAAACAAGTGTCAGGTAGATACACAGTAGGTAATAGAATGTACACAGAGAGTCCTTATCGATGGCTCCTTCTTAAACTAGGGCTTACCACAAGGCTCAGTCTTGAGCCCAGGGCATTTCAACATTTTTATTTATGACTTGAATGAGGGGATGTCTCAGTTGCTTGTGAAATCTGCAGATGACACAAAACTGCATGGAATAGCTCATACCCTGGAAGACTGAAACAAAATTCCAAGATATTGAGAAGCTTGAGCACTGGGCTAATCTGCTAAATTTCAACAGATTGAAATTTAACAGAGATAAATTCATAGTTCTGCACCTGAGGGATAGGGGGGATGCAGATACACGATGAGGAATACTTGGAATTGTTGTAGATCATGAGCTGGAGATGAACCAACAGTGTAATATGGTGGCAAAAAAAAGGCAAATACAATTTTAGGTGGTGTTAACAAAAGTACAGTCTCCAGATCCCATGGAGTTATAATCCTCATCTTCAGCACTACATAGGCCTCATACTGGTTAAGCCTTTACTATAATACTGCTCCTGGTTCCTTACTGTATGATCTTTTAAAAGACCCTTTTAGTTCCACTTGGGACAGTCTTTTTGTAATTAAACTTCAAAGGTTAGATTTTACTCTTGACTCTTTTGCAGATATTGAACTTAAAAGAGCTCATCTGATTATAAAGACAAGATTGCTGGAAGTAGAAACTCAGTCACTTACCTCTAGTCTTAATTCAATCTGCTCCCCATGTTATTTTAATTTATCCTCCTCTTTTGGACAAGACTTGTGTTATTTTCACAAGTTGGTAAACCCGAATAAGAGGTGTGCCTTTTTGTTAGCTAGATTTAACATCTTGCCTTCTTCAGTTTTGTCTGGAAGATACCACAATATCCCCCTTGCTCAGAAGATTTGTAACTTTTGTCACTTAGAAACCAACACAGTCTCCCACATCTTGTGTTATTGTCCAGCACACAATAAGCACTGGCTTAGTGGTCCTCAATCCTCCATTGGCCTTTAAAGAAGCAGATATAATTCAAGAGAACTGACTGGAAGAGGTCGTGAGGGTTCTAGTGCTCGTGGCCCACTAAGATCAGGGAGTGGGAAACAATACCCCCATCTAGACCCTCTGGTGTTACCCATACCCACTGCATGCAGTAAATGTGCATTGAAGCAATGGTTGCTCTTCAGGCATGGAGTTCCTGGGTGGGTCTTCTTTGCCCGGCTGAACAGCTTTTGGCATGAAAAGCACACCTGCTACAGGGCTGGAGCTGCAGGGGCTGGGCAGCCAATCTAAGGGCTGCCCTTACAGCAACCGACCTCCCTTTTTGCTCCAGCAATTGTTCGAGTGAGCTAGTGATTGGGACCACAGGGTAAGACACCCGTAACGTGCCTGACAGTCCTCATATAAAATTAATCATGAGGGGTAGGAATATTAAGCACAATAAGATAACAGGTCTGAAATCACAGCTAAAAGATGTGGAAACTGAGGGTTGCCCTGTGGTAATTTGATCTCTACAGCAGGACTGTCCAAATTTGAACAGCCTGTGGTCTACCTTCAGCTCCCCAACATCCCTGCCGTCTACTTTTCTTTCCCAAACAGCCCTGCAGTCTCCTTTAATCTCTACCAAAGGCCCTGTGGTCTACTTTATAGGTGTGTTTGCACGTGCTTCACCAGTGTTTTGAATTAGGACTCACGGAGGACCTGAGAGAGGGGTGGTGGTGGCAGAAGATAAGGTAAGGGAACAGATCTGGACCAAACGTCCAGGCAAGTGGGTGGGTGGATTTTTTTTCTGAACACGTTGCCACTGGCGGCAGATTGAGAGGCTGGTGGAGACTTGGTGGACTACTTCAAACGGCTCTGCAGGCTACCAGTTGCCCACGGTCAACACATTGAGCAGGCCTGCTCTAGAGTTTAGGAGGATGCTGAACAGGTGGGCAACATTCTTCTGACATTTTTATTTATTTATTTATTTATTTATTTAGAATATTTTTATCATACATTTCTCTCTGGAAAAGGACCCAAGATGGCTTACAGTAATGAGGGACAATATACAGCCCAGGGAATTAGAAGAGACATCTGAGAAAATTAAAAAGTAACATTAAAGCTACAAAGTGCATGCAAAAAGAGAACCCCCCCCCACTATGTATAGGAATTCACTGAATTCATATGGTGGCAGGAAGTCAACAATGATTCCTTGCCCTCACCTGCTTGCACTACATTCAGGCCACCCTTGTCAGAGGAGAAAGTTATCAGTCAAAGGTTCAACAATTTGCTGTTAATATTTTGTGGCCCAATTTAATCCAACAATACTTGTCTCACCTCTTTATTCCCAGCTGGGTGGGCAATGCAACTGCTTCCTGAAACCTCCATACCTAGCTTGCAATTATAAATGTAGATATAAATAAAAAACTGTCAGTGATGTAAAGTTCTTTGACTTGATATGTTGCATTTCCATGACTCCCACCTTTATATTTCCCATATACCACACTGATCTATGAGGTTATGTTCATAATTTCCACAGATTTGCATGTATTGTACATTTTATCCTAGCGTTATCTAGCATTTATGCATTTTACCTAATTTATATATCCCCTCAGTCTTTCAATGTGTGGGTCTTGATCGGTTTTAGAGTTTTAATTGTTCTGTGGGCTGTTAAAGCCAACAGGTGGGTTGTAACTGAAGGAATCCAAAATAAATATTTCCTCAGCGGCCGGCTGATTATCAGTGATTAATTTTCACCTAGGCTGAAGCTTCATCACTCACCTAGAACTCATCTTCTAAGCATGGGCAAAAACCGCGAGAGAGACTTCACAGTGTTTAGTGCAAAGACACCTGATAGAATGTGGAGAGCAGTGTATTAAAGGCTACAGTTTCAATTGCAGTACTAGCAGCCTCTGGTTTCCTTAAGAATCAGGAAGCCAAAATGATCAATCCTTGCCTACACTTGACTGGATGTACTAGAACACAAGGGCAAATTAACTTCTATCCATGCAAGATAAAATAGAATCAACATTTAATTAAAAAGAGGATCCTGCTGTAGGCATTGCTAGAAAAAGAGAACATAACACGTACATACACACTCCTGCACACATCAACTCTTCAGACAAAAGGATCTGAATGAAGCCGAGTATTTTCAAATCAGCTTCAGAGCAGTTCAGAGTAGTGCTTGGATCTGTTCATGTGCCCTTACAAACTGCAGAAGTTTTCAGGATAAATGCTGACATTGAACAAAAGAGTTGGCACTAAATGCTGGAGGAAAAGAAGTGAGGCCTAGGAAGCCCTCTCCAACTAGAGACGGGCACGAAATGCCAAAATGGTGTTTTGTTTCAATTCTTTTTTTGTTTTGTTGTTTAAAATGAAACAACTTTTTTTTTAAAAAAATCATTTCCTTTTTCATTTGTTTTGTTTTTTGTTTTTTGTTTTTTTACCCTGCCGACCAGCTGGCTAGCGGGCCAGGTCAGCACTTTTAATTTATTTTCTATTATTTTCCCCTAGCACCGACCAGCTGGCCTGCAGGCCAGGTCGGTGCTTATAAAATATTTTTAATTTTTATTTTATTTTATTGAAGCACTGACCACCTGGCCCACGGGCTGGGTTGATGCTTCTTAATTGTTTAAATTTTTATTATCTTATTCAAGCACCGACCAACTGGCCTGCAGGTGTGGTCAGTGCTTTTAATTTTTTTTTATTATTATTTTATTCAAGCGCCGACCAGCTGGTCCACAGACCGGGTCAGCATTTTTATTTCATTTCATTTTTTATTATTTTATCCAAGCACTGACCCGCTGGTCCATGGGCTGGGTGAGCACTTTTTAAATATATATATATTATTTTCCCTTAGTGCTTAACCAGCTGGCTTGCAGGCCGGGCCGACACTTTTTAAATTTTTAAATTTTTAAATTATTTTATTCAAGCACCGACCAGCTGGCCAATGGGCCAGGTCAGCATTTTTTTTTTTAAAAAAATTATTATTTTATTCAAGCACCGACCAGCTGGCCTGTGGGCCGGGTCAGCGCTTTCTATTTTTTAAATTTTTTTATTTTATTCAAGCACCAATCAGCTGTAGCGTGGGCTGATAGGTGCTTTTTTTCACCGGTGGGAGGCCTCCCTGCTGCTTCGGAAACCCTCCCCACGGGGCTGGACAGCGGCAGCATCAGGTAAGAGAAAACTCCGGATGGGGCAATGAAAAACGAAATTAAATGAAACAAAAATTTCCATTTCATTTCATTTCATTTTTCTTTGAGGGGGCGGTTTGTTATTCATTTTGTTACATAATGAAACAAATAACGAATAACAAAACAAATAAAAAATTTACTTCCAACTCATTTATTCTATGATTCTAAGGACGCACCAAACTAGAAGCTGTTTGACAATTCATGCTCCCGTAAAAACTAAAATCTGTCCTGGAAGCTCGGATTTCTACACTCTGGGGAAGGCACAG
The DNA here is from genome assembly GCA_037367245.1 of Phrynocephalus guinanensis. Lineage (NCBI taxonomy): Eukaryota > Metazoa > Chordata > Lepidosauria > Squamata > Agamidae > Phrynocephalus > Phrynocephalus guinanensis. Next base: position 153,071,951 of record CM074733.1, on the reverse strand, counting down.
ACTGACCACACAAAATCTACTTGAACGAGAAGCCTATTTTGCATTCAGGTGTGCAAAGGAATGTTAGTATACTACTTATTTTATTTAACACAATAGTACAGAATGTTCTTGCATATTCTGCATGAATATGCAGTGGGTAACCTGTGCAGGCTTTTAAAGGTTAGTTACAAATAACAACATGTTAAAAATAATGAAATGTACATGGAAGAGGGTCCAAACAATGAATACCAAGTTCTACTGGTTTCCAGTTTACTCTAAATATTACTAGGTCTGGATCCAATCTAATATTTCTATCCGCATTGAAAGATGCAACTGTCATGATATGTGTAGAACAGGTCTGCACAGGTCTCTGCTAGCCTTCCGACATGTCGTGTCGCACACCCAGACATATGGTCCTTCTAACACCACCACACCACACCCTGTCACTGGGCTCAGGAGCACCAGTGAAGCACACCTTTTTTAAAAAGAGGAGGAGGAGGCGGCCAGAGGGGGGAGGAGAGTTTAGTTGGGTGATGGGTGGGTTGGGGGGGGGAGTGTGCCTTTTAAAAAAAGTCTTCTAGCTGTCCCAGCAAGCGGTGGTGGCAGATCTGCCACTGCCACTTGCCTGGGCTGCTCACAAGCATGCACCTGCCTCCTTTGCACCCCTTGCACTACCACTGGTCCTGGCTGCTGGAAGACTTTTTTAAAAAGGCACACTTCTCCCCCAAACCACCTAAGGCTTGGCTCAGCTGTTCTCCCCCTCCGGCCTCCTCCTCCTCTACCACCTGCATGACCTCCACGCAGGTTGTGACCTGCACAGCCATGCACACGCCTTCCTTGCACCTGCTTGAGTTGACGTGGGTGGGTGTAAGGGAGGCGTGAGAAAGGCCACACAGGTCACCCCTTGGAATGGGTAATCTGCATGACCATGCATGTGTCTCCCTTGCACCCACTCATGCGGGCTCAAGCAGGTCCCTTGCACCCACCTGTGCTGGTTTAAGTGGGTGCAAGGGAGGTGTGTGAAAGGCCATGCAGGTCACCCCTTGGAATGGGTGATCCCTACGACCATGCACATGTCTCCCTTGCACCCACTCGCACTGGCTCAAGCAGGTGCAAAGGAAGCGTGGGCATGGTCACGCAGATTGCCCCTTGGAAGGGACTATCTGTGCAAGCATGCACGCACCTCCCTTGCACCCACCCACACTGGCTTGAGTGGGTGCAAGGGAAGTGTGTGCATGATCAGCCTTCCCATAGAAATGCACTGAAATCCATTCCCCACAGAACAGAATAATTGATTTTAATGCATTCCTATGGGAAACCGCTGCTCTACTTATGAATTTTTCAGCTTACAAGCATGCACTCAGAATTGGTTAAATTCGTAAGTAGAGGTGTTAGTGTAGTAGCCCTCATGCACTTTGGGTAGACCTTGGCCTGTTCAAAGTTGGACAGCCCTGCTGTAGAACATATATCTGTATCATTGGATGTTTCCAACTAGTCAAATGAAACTGAACACTGATATTATAAACAGATGTAGTAAACTGAAAACACCTTTGTTTTGTTGGGTGAAAACACGAAAGAAGCTGATGCAATTTGTACTTGTTTTTGCACAATAATGTGAAGGAAAGTCAGCTTTCAAAGGAGGGGGAATCCATGCTATGACTTCAAGGAAAGGACTCCAAAAGGACTCATTAGCTTTTGCTCTTACAGTGCAAGCTCTTCAAACAAGGTAGAGAATTAGTGAATTACACCTTAATGTACTTGGGCATAATTCCCTTACAGAACACAAAAGGAAGTCTCTGGGAAGGACATTTTAAAGGGTAAGGTATGCATTTTAAGAGACACCTATGTGTTGTTGTTGTTGTTGTTGTTGTTGTTGTTGTTGTTTTCTACACAAGAAATCTCTCAGGTTGGCAGCCAACATGCCCGATGGCCAATGAATGATGTTCACCATTATCTTTACAAGCTTTACAATTACCTTGGTTATGCACGCTTTTGTACCCTTAGACCCCACTCATTTCTTCTTTGTTAGCTAACATCCCTGGGAAGAGCTGTTCCGTTTGAGTCAGACTGTATGTTCGGAGACTGCACTTTCAGTGCTGGGAGTTGTTTATTTGGAATTCTCCAGCTAAAGAGCATGGATGCGGTAATGCATGGAGATGTTAAATCCATACATTTTTAATGCCAGTAGGAGCAAGATTTGCAGCGAATGCTGGATCGTGTTTGTTACCTATCTGCTCTTAAAACATAAACTCTTGCCCTGTTTCTTTCAGAACCTCATGGCACAAATACAGGCTCTGTGCAGGCGCACTTTATCTGCACAGTGAGGCATTGCAGGGTCAAAGCCTTAGGAGCAGGGAAAACATCATCTCTCATCACCACTCCCCAGGTTTCCTGCTCCTTCTGAACTTAGCTTCATAATCAACATAGCCAGAGGAAAGCAATGTTTACAGTAATGATATATAGTTGTGACCTTAGCACATTGGAAGATAAATTATTTTTACTGGTAGCCCTCTGTCGTGAATGGACAATGAAAGGTCATGAGCATTTTAAAAAATCTGCTCCAGGTGGAGCTGAACATTGCTGGAAATGTTTAGCTAATATGCAGTATATCAGAGCAGCTATTTGCATTTCTACACTCTCCTGGGGAACCTGTGCTTTGAAAGCTGTCCTGATGAGTGCCTCACTTCAGAACTGCCTACTACACAGTTATTTGCCTCAAAACATTCACGATTGTATGCCAACAGGACCCCAGCAACTATTTCATGACATAACGTCCTGCCGTTGTCAATCCACAGAGAGATTGCTGGAGGGGGCGACAACAGGCTGATGTTATTCAGCCTTCCAAGGAAGGTTTATGCCAGCAGGGACAGTTGCCATATTGTCAGCTCTAGCTGCTGTAATCTGAATATTCATAAATTAAAAAAAGCACAGAGAGACAAAGAAGGGCATGGCATTATTAGCCCAGAAATTGGTCCCAAGAGGTGGCTTTCACAATGACCTTAATCATGTGGTGTCTCCTGCATGAAGGCTTGACTGGTGCACACCCTTCGTCTCATGTAGTACTATCAGTTTATTGCTAACCACCAAAGAGATAATGTTCCTCACAGGGAGTCACTTCCCATGAAGGATGTGCTCCAGCATCAAGGGGAAAATAGTCCTAACAGGGCAAGGCAGGGCGATATGTGCATTACCAGAGCCGATCCATGGTGGTTCAAGAAGGCTTGTACAAATAATTGGAGCCTTATCCAGAGATTGGGGATGGTGGTGGGGTTTAAATAAAAATAAGTGGCATCAAGTTGCTGTAACAAAAGAAAAAAGTGCCAAAGCAGGTGGAAGTTGACAGGTGAAGCTATAATATAATACAAGACCTCTCTTGGAAATTCCAATCACTATGCCCCAGGAAGAGCTTGCATTGATCTTACTGGACCTTTAGGGGTTCCCCAGCCATCCAACTAAGCAATCATTGTACATCCAGGCATGGCAAGGGTACATTGCATACTATCTCGGCCCATTTGAGGCTTCTGATTGAAAACGAGGTGGGAACATCTTTTATGCCCCCAACACATACTTTCATTTAATACTACTACCCACAGGAGAAAAGGGGAAAGCTGGTAAGAGCTTTGCCTACAAATTGAAGCTGCACCACCTTCACAGAGTTAATGGCACTGCCAACCCCCTTCCTCCCTGATCTAAGGGCTTCAGGAGAACACATTCATTTTCCACATTTCCACTTGTTTTCCCATCCAAAAATGGGAATTTGCCAGCACCTTGAAGTACTTTACGAGGCCACCTCGAAATCAGCCTCATTGTGGATCAGTCTTGACGGGTACGGCAAATTTTAGATACAAATCAGAGTCTGTATCTACAGATAGACAAGTCACACATCCCTAGTTCACACATTGAGGTTCTAGTTATAAAAATTCTTGTATTTTCTGCCTCAAGGTTTGTGTTTTGTACAATGTTCAAGGCTCTATGCAACATATCAATATTAAGAGGCTGTGTGTGTGTGTGTGTTTTCTGTACTGTCAAGTTGGAACCAACGTACAGTGTCTAGAGATGGGCACGAACTATTCCATCCCAGTTTGAGGTGGTTCATAAAGGCAGCAGCAGAGGTGCTGCTGCTCCCCTGCCCTGCCTTCTCAGCTGGTCAACCACTTACCAGGCCCAGCTCGCTTGCTTTCTCCACGTCCTCAAGCTCTCTCCCACTCACAAGCCACAGACTTCTCCCCCCACACCCTTTTGTCTGAGTGGGAGGCTAGCTAAGAAGGCATGGCCGAGAAGCCTGAACTGTTGGCCAGACTAGAAGATCAGTTTGAGGAGGTGCAGAAAGCTAGTGTGTTGGACCTGGTGAATCACTGACAGCCAGAGGAAGCAGGAGAGAGCAGCATTTATGCTGCCACCTTTATGAAATAGCGTGAGCTGGGATGAACTGGTTTGTGCATATCTCTAACAGTTGTTGTTGTTCAGTCGTTCAGTCGTGTCCGACTCTTCGTGACCCCATGGACCAGAGCTCGCCAGGCCTTCCTATCCTCCACTGCCTCCCGGAGTTTTGTCAAATTCATTTTGGTTGCATCGATGACACCGTCCAACCATCTCATTCTCTGTCGTCCTCTTTTCCTTTTGCCTTCGATTTTTCCCAGCATCAGGGCCTTTTCCAGGGAGTCCTCTCTTCTCATGAGGTGGCCAAAGTACTGGAGCCTCAGCTTCAAAATCTGTCCTTCCAGTGAGCATTCGGGGTTGATTTCTTTCAGAATGGATAGGTTTGATCTCCTTGCAGTCCAGGGGACTCTCAAGACTCTCCTCCAGCACCACAGCTCAAAAGCATCAATTCTGCGGCGATCAGCCTTCTTTATAGTCCAGCTCTCACTTCCATACATCACTACTGGAAAAACCATAGCTTTAACCATCCTGACCTTAGTTGGCAAAGTGATGTCTCTGCTCTTTAGGATGCTATCTAGGTTTGCCATTGCTTTCCTCCCAAGAAGCAGGCGTCTTTTTATTTCGTTGCTGCAGTCGCCATCTGCAGTGATCAAGGAGCCCAAGAAAATAAACTCTGTCATTGCCTCCATTTCTTCCCCTTCTATTTGCCAGGAGGTGATGGGACCAGTGGCCATGATCTTAGTTTTTTTGATGTTGAGCTTCAGCCCATTTTTTTCACTCTCCTCTTTCACCCTCATTAAGAGGTTCTTTAATTCTTCCTCACTCTCTGCTATTAGAGTAGTATCATCTGCGTATCTGAGGTTGTTGATATTTCTTCCGGCAATCTTAATTCCGGCTTGAGATTCATCCAGACCGGCCTTTCTCATGATGTACTCTGCATATAAGTTAAATAGGCAAGGTGACAGTATACAGCCTTGTCGTACTCCTTTCCCAATTCTAAACCAGTCAGTTGTTCCATATCCAGTTCTGACGGTTGCTGCTTGTCCCACATATAGATTTCTTAGGAGACAGATAAGGTGTTCAGGCACTCCCATTCCTTTAAGGACTTGCCATAGTTTGTTGTGGTCTACACAGTCGAAGGCTTTGGCATAGTCAATGAAGCAGAAGTAGATGTTTTTCTGGAACTCTCTGGCTTTCTCCATAATCCAGCGCATGTTGGCGATTTGGTCTCTAGTTCCTCTGCCTCTTCGAAATCCAGCTTGTAGTTCTGGAAGTTCTCTTTCCACATACTGCTGAAGCCTGCCTTGTAGAATTTTGAGCATAACCTTGCTAGCATGTGAAATGAGTGCAATTGTGTGATAGTTGGAGCATTCTTTGGCGTTTCCTTTCTTTGGGATTGGAATGTAGACCGATCTTTTCCAGTCCTCTGGCCACTGCTGGGTTTTCCAAATTTGCTGGCATATCTTATGCAGCACCTTTACAGCATCCTCTTTTAAGATTTTAAAGAGTTCAATTGGAATGCCATCACCTCCACTGGCCTTGTTGTTTGCAATGCTTTCTAAGGCCCACTTGACTTCACTTTCCAGGATGTCTGGCTCCAGGTCAGCAACTACGCTATCTTGGTTATCAGGGATGTCCAGATCTTTCTGATATAATTCTTCTGTATATTCTTGCCATCTCTTCTTGATCTCTTCTGCTTCAGTTAGGTCCCTACCATTTTTGTCCTTTATCATATCCATCTTTGCACGAAATGCCCCTTTAATATCTCCAATTTTCTTGAACAGATCTCTGGTTTTTCCTTTTCTGTTGTTTTCCTCTATTTCTTTGCACTGTTCATTCAAGAAGGCCGCCCTGTCTCTCCTTGCTATTCTTTGGAAGTCTGCATTCAATTTTCTGTATCTTTCCCTTTCTCCCTTGCATTTTGCGTCCCTTCTCTCCTCCGCTATTTGTAGGGCCTCGTTGGACAACCACTTTGCTTTCTTGCATTTTCTTTTCTTTGGAATATTTTTCATTGCAGCCTCCTGTACAATGTTACAAGCCTCCATCCATAGTTCTTCAGGTGTTCTGTCCACCAAATCTAGTTCCTTGAATCTATTCTTCACTTCCACTGTGTATTCATATGGGATTTGACTTAGGTTATACCTGACTGGCCCAGTGATCTTCCCTACTTTCTTCAGTTTGAGTTTGAATTTTGAAATAAGAAGCTGATGATCTGAGCCACAGTCAGCACCAGGTCTTGTTTTTGCTGACTGTATAGAGCTCCTCCATCTTTGGCTGCAGAGAACATAGTCAATCTGATTCCGGTATTGTCCATCTGGTGATGTCCATGTGTAGAGTCGCCTTTTGTGTTGTTGGAAAAGAGTGTTTGCAATGACCAGCTTGTTCTCTTGACAAAACTCAATTAGCCTTTGCCCTGCTTCATTTGGAACTCCAAGGCCAAACTTGCCAGTTATTCCTTTTATCACTTGACTCCCTACTTTAGCATTCCAATCCCCTATGATGAGAAGAACATCTTTCTTTGGTGTCAGTTCTAGAAGTTCTTGTAAGTCTTCATAAAATTGGTCAATCTCAGACTCTTCAGCACCGGTAGTTGGAGCATAAACTTGGATTACTGTGATATTCAAAGGACTGCCTTGGAATCGTACCGAGATCATTCTATCATTTTTTAGGTTGTATCCCAGCACTGCTTTTCTCACTCTATTGTTGACTATGAAGGCTACTCCATTTCTTCTATGGGATTCTTGCCCACAGTAGTAGATGTGATAGTCATCTGAACTGAATTCACCCATTCCTGTCCATTTAAGTTCACTGATGCCCAGGATGTCAATGTTTATTCTTTCCATCTCACGTTTGACCACATCCAGCTTACCCTGGTTCATAGATCTCACATTCCAGGTTCCTATGCAGTATATCTCTTTGCGGCATTGGACTTTCCTTTCTCTTCCAGGCACGTCTGCAGCTGAGCGTCCTTTCGGCTTTGGCCCAGCCACTTCATTAGCTCTGGAGCTACTTGTACTTGTCCTCCGCTCTTCCTCAGTAGCATGTGACCCTAACAGTGACCCTAGCAAAATATGTGAGATATTTAAAGAGTGGTTCCAAGATTTCCACTCCCCCAGTGAGTTCCCATGGCCAAGTGGAGATATGGACCCTGTTCTCCAGAGTCCTAGTTTGTCACTCAATCCATTACACCCTACTGGGAATACTCAAAACAAACATTTATCTCCCTATTATCAGGTGACAATTGTCGAACTATTAGTGATATTTATAGCAGCTAAGTTAAAAATACCAGTATAATATTGTGTTGACATGTGTCCTAGTTCCTGCTCTTTAGGGTCGATATGGCACTACAACTCATAGTAAAAATGTGCTGTGTATGGCATATAAATGGACACAATAGAATTCAAAACCCAACATAGCATGTGTTCATATTTTCTAATACCAGAAAGATTGGAACAGCACAGAAGAAAATGAGTTTCTCTCATGCCATTTTCTATTGCAGGTATCAGAAAAACTAGTTTTCCAAATTTAGAGAAAGCAGAAAAATACTTTAATCTTTTTGACATGGTGCTAGATAGAGTTTAACAGGTCCTTTTTAAAACTCTTTGCATGCTTTGGTTTTCCATCCTGGCTTGTCTTAAGCAGCAAGTTTGTTCTCTGGTTTTTGATGTATGTTAATTTTACATTGGCCTGCATTGAATTATCTAGATCCCCAATTCTTGCTATGCAGTTCTTGACATTATACTTTTTTATGCCTTTGGCGCAGAGTCATCAGAGAGGCCAGTTACTAAATGAGCCATGAAGGGTGACCTACTGTCATCTTTAAGATATAGTTTGTCTAGAAAAGTTTGAAGGATTTTTCTAATTGCTAAGGGCAGTAGGATTGGAAACAGACAAGGAATTCAAGCTACCTCTAGGTATAATTTCTATTTTTAATGCTCAGTTTTACTTAAATGTTGGATACCTTTATTTCAGAATGAGATTAAGATCTCCTTCTGTAATATTTGTTTTAATGATAGGAAGCTGACCTTTGGCAAACCAAATGCTAACGAACAATCTGTAATCATTTAGAAAATTATTTGTTCATTTTAGGAACAGATTTATGGGAAGCCCAGATGAGAGATTCAAATCATATTGAGAAGCTGATAGAGTTTTTTTCTTCTTTAAAAACAAGATTTTCTCAGAGATATATGGCTGCAGAATAAAATTAATGAATTAAACCTGTGTTAATCTCCAATGAACAATAACAAAATGAATCACACTGCGATGTAACATACACATTTGAGGGAAAATGTCTGCTATGAGAAAGAGCACTTAAGGAAGGCCAGTTCTAATAGTGTGCTAACTGGGGGGAGGGCTCTCATATGTATTTTTTGGACTAAACCACCCAGACATCTGCTAGAATTGGCCCAACCAAGACTGCAATGTGTGTGTTACATGCCGCCAAGTGGGAACCAATTTACAGCGTTCTTACTAGGGAAATGTATGTAAGGAATGGCTTTAAGGTATATAAGGAGTGGTTAAATGCCTGTACTGCAGGTAAAACTGTGCTCACAACCTGGGGTTCAATCCCAGGTAGCAGGCTCATGGTTGACTCATCCTTCCATCCTTCCGAGGTTGGTAAAATGAGTACCCAGCTTTCTGGGACGTGGGCAATGTGTATCCTGCATAGAGATGGGCACGACTTGAAAAAAAATTTTTTCGAGTTGTCGTTAGTCGGGCCGGTTCTGTTTCGGCTCGTTTCCGTTTTTCGCGAAAATTTGCAAAAATTAGTCGGTTCGTTTTTTCGTTTTTTCATTGTCGTTAGTACTGGTTTGGGGAGGGGGTAGCGGGCTCCTGGAGGGAGCTGCAGGAGTCAGCCAGAGCCACAAGTGACGGACTGGCAGACTCTTTGCACCCGCTGTGTCTCACGTACTTGCATGTAGTGCAATGCAAGTAGATCTGGCTTAGGGTTAAGACGGCTTAGCGCAACAGCTAGGGTTAGGCTAGTTACGGGTGAGGTTACGGTGAGTATTGGGGTGCATCTGGGTGCCTCTCTGACCCACTTAGAAGGACAGTGTACTGGCGTATGGGTTAGGCTTAGGGTTCGGGTTTGGGCTATGATTAGGGGGCTGTTTATGCCCGATTGGCACATCCCAGAAGTCTCTGTGGTCAACCTGGCCAAGTGGCCATGCGATTGGTGGAAAATTTGCATGGTCTACTCCCATGGGAGAGCCCATCATTGCAAATGTGCAGGTGTAAAAAAATAAAATAAAATAAAATAAAATCAACGGAGACTTTTTTTGCAAGAAAAACCCACTGCTGCTACTGTAAAAATTCAAGCATTTAAAATAGCTAATTTTCGCATGTTTCTGTGGTGCTTTGGTGGGGTTTTGGGCAACAATTTCAAAAAAAAATTGCGGTCGCCATTTTGGATCCCCCCCCCACCGCATGGCAAATGGATGTGCCCTCCCAGCCTGGTACAGTCAGCAAAACCTGGCCATGCGATTGGTGGAATGGCTCCAAAACTTTGCATGGTCCACTCCCATGGGCGAGCCCATCATTGCGAATGCGCAGGTGTAAAAAAATAAAATAAAATAAAATAAAATAAAATCAACGGAGACTTTTTTTTGCAAGAAAAACCCACTGCTGCTACTGTAAAAATTCAAGCATTTAAAATAGCTAATTTTCGCATGTTTCTGTGGTGCTTTGGTGGGGTTTTGGGCAACGATTTCAAAAAAAATATTGCGGTCGCCATTTTGGATCCCCCCCCACCGCATGGCAAATGGATGCGCCCTCCCAGCCTTGTACAGTCAGCAAAACCTGGCCATGCGATTGGTGGAATGGCTCCAAAACTTTGCATGGTCCACTCCCATGGGCGAGCCCATCATTTGCGCAGGTGTAAAAAAATAAAATAAAATAAAATAAAATAAAATAAAATAAAATCAACGGAGACTTTTTTTGCAAGAAAAACCCACTGCTGCTACTGTAAAAATTCAAGCATTTAAAATAGCTAATTTTCGCATGTTTCTGTGGTGCTTTGGTGGGGTTTTGGGCAACGATTTCAAAAAAAATATTTCGGTCGCCATTTTGGATCCCCCGCACTGCATGGCAAATGGATGCGCCCTCCCAGCCTGGTACCAGCAGCGCAGCAGTAGCAATAGCCAAGGAGAGAGGGGCGGGGAACCCCCCCCCCCAAATAAAACACCCTTCTGGCCTGGTAGGTGCCCTCAGACAGTTTTCGCCTACTTTTAGGGCCGGGAATCGGGTTTTTTTTTTTTAACTTTTAAAAACTTTTTTCTGTGCCGCTTGGCATTGCGCGATGCAAGTAACGAGCACGACAAATCAGACCAAATTGTTCGTTCGTCGGTTCGAGCTCGAAGTCTGGGGCAGTGATTCCCGTTACCGTTTCCGTAGAGTAACGGAAACGAGTAACGGAAACGGAAACGGGAATACCGCTAAGTCGTGCCCATCTCTAATCCTGCATATTGTAATTTAAAAAACTGTAAACCACCCAGAGACTACTTGAAGTGGTATGGGGCAGTATATAAGTAGAACACTTTAATGTGTTTCCAAGCCCAAGGAGGGATTTGAACCTAGAGCTTTTTAATCCTGTTATGTCACCCTATCCGTTATATCACACCACTGGATATCTACACCCCACTGGCTATCTTTGAATTGCAACACTAAAAATATTTGGGTGCTGTCAATTCAATTCTAACCCATGGCAATCTTTTCCAGGATTGAGTGCTCAGACGTGGTTACCCATCCCATTCTTCTAGGGATGGGTAACCACGTCTGAACTTGCCCAAGGAGACTGTAGCTTGCCCAAGGCCGCACAGGCTGGCTGTACTTGCTGGAGGGACGGTGGGGAATTGAATTCCCACATCTCGTGGTCTGCAAATTCAAGCTGAAGTGAAAGCCTGGTCTTTCAAATCATATAAAAAGGTCAAATGTTTGTTGCCTTCCATTAAATAGTTGCCAAATGTTCAAATATTTTCTGTTCTGTGTGTTCTATATGTCATGCCAGAGTTTGACATGGGGTGGTATGTGATGTCAAAAAAGTATATTCAGGTTTAAAAAAAAAAAAAACAGTGCCGACCTGGCCCGGGAGCCTCATGGTCAGCATTGTAAACTTTAAAAAATAAAAATAAAAATAAAAATAAAAATAAAAATAATTGTATCAGTCCTGGCTGAGACTTTTAAAAAATAAAAATAAAAATAAATAAATAAAACATCAGTCTAGCCGGTCCAGGTGGAGAGTAAAAAACAAAACAAACCAGGGTGCAGGGAAGCCAGCGCCTCTTAGCTGCAAAAAAAGAAAAAAAGGGCTGGCATGGGGGACTTTTAATAATAATAATAATAATAAACAAAATAAAAATACAAAGCACTGACCACACTAAAAATAAAAATAATAAAAATTAAAAAGACAAAAACTAAAAAGTAAAAAATTGAAACAAAGCAAACAAAATATGAAATTATTTTTTTAAAAAAAACATTTTTTATTAAACGAAATGAAACGGGACAGAGAAACAAATAACAAAATTAAACACCGTTTTGGCATTTCATGCCCCTCTATTGCTAACTATTCCTCTGCCACTACTGATGTTGCTTGCACTTATGTAACTAGTGATGTCATCAATGTGACACATATTAACATGCTCTGGCAATACTTCCACCTGAGTTTCTGGAAGGAAGCTACCAGCAGTAGACAATTGTGGTTCAGATGTACCAGCAATAGAGTGAGATAACTCCTTATAGATTGTATACCTATCTATCCTTGTGCCCAGTAATTAAACTCCTGTACTGCATCCAAAACTGTCTTCATGACCTGTGGTTCCATCCCAAGTAGCCGGCTCATGCTTGACACAGGCTTTCATCCAAATGAGTACCCAGCTCGCTGGGGGAAGGGCAATGTACAGCGTGCATAAACAAATTGTAAACACTCCTGAGAATGCTTTAAGAAATATTGCATGATATATAAGCAGAACACTTTGCTTTATGTCTCCTACATTAGCATTGGTATTTATACAATACAGAATCTTTGATCATGTGTTGAACATTGTGGATAATATCAAACACTATGCAAAGCATGGTAAAATGAAAAAAATATTGTTGGCATGAACCAGGTATAGATGATGTAGAAGAAGAAGAAGAAGAAGAAGAAGAAGAAGAAGAAGAAGAAGAAGAAGAAGAAGAAGAAGAAGAAGAAGAAGAAGATTAGATAGATAGATAGATAGATAGATAGATAGATAGATAGATAGATAGATAGATAGATAGATAGATAGATAGATAGATAGATAGATATCCCCCACCTAGCTAATTACTAATGTACTATGAAAATTCAAAGAGCCACTCTGAATCAGACAAATGAATTAGCTAAATGAATCATTGTTGATGGCCAGTAAGTTTTAAAACTGCCTCAGTCTGGAATATCTTATAAATGGGGCACATTTCTAGTTTTGTGTCCCAGTTGATCAGTGAGGCTACAAAATAAAACAGGCTGAACTGTGCTTTCATCATTGTAAGGCTTATTACACTGGTGACAATGAGGCCTGTAATAAGAATTCCTGGGGTAGGAACTGGCAAGCCACCCCAGTATCCCTGCCAAGAACATCCCATGGACAGAAACAAAAGGCTAAAAGACATAACGCTGGAAGATGAGCCCCTCAGGTCGGAAGGCATCCAACATGCTACTGAGGAGGAGCGGAGGACAAGTACAAGTAGCTCCAGAGTTAATGAAGTGGCCGGGCCAAAGCCGAAAGGACGCTCAGCTGCAGACGTGCCTGGAAGAGAAAGGAAAGTCCATTGTTGCAAAGAAATATACAGCATAGGAACCTGGAATGTGAGATCTATGAACCAGCGTAAGCTGGATGTGGTCAAACGTGAGATGGAAAGAATAAACATTGACATCTTGGGCATCAGTGAACTTAAATGGACAGGAATGGGTGAATTCAGTTCAGATGACTATCACATCTACTACTGTGGGCAAGAATCCCATAGAAGAAATGGAGTAGCCCTCATAGTCAACAATAGATTGAGAAAAGCAGTGGTGGGATACAACCTAAAAAATGACTCTACACATGGACATCACCAGATGAACAATACCGAAATCAGATTGACTATGTTCTCTGCAGCCAAAGATGGAGGAGCTCTATACAGTCAGCAAAAAAAACAAGACCTGGTGCTGACTGTGGCTCAGATAATCAGCTTCTTATTTCAAAATTCAAACTTAAACTGAAGAAAGTAGGGAAGACCACTGGGCCAGTCAGGTATTATCTAAGTCAAATCCCGTATGAATACACAGTGGAAGTGAAGAATAGATTCAAGGAACTAGATTTGGTGGACAGAACACCTGAAGAACTATGGATGGAGGCTTGTAACATTGTACAGGAGGCTGCAATGAAAACTATTCCAAAGAAAAGAAAATGCAAGAAAGCAAAGTGGTTGTCCAACAAGGCCGTACAAATAGCGGAGGATAGAAGGGATGCAAAATGCAAGGGAGAAAGGGAAAGATACAGAAAATTGAATGCAGACTTCCAAAGAATAGCAAGGATAGACAGGGCAGCCTTCTTCAATGAACAGTGCAAAAATAGAGGGAAAACAATAGAAAAGGAAAAACCAGAGATCTATTCAAGAAAATTGGAGATATTAAAGGGGCATTTCGTGCAAAGATGGATAAGATAAAGGACAAAAATGGTAGGGACCTAACTGAAGCAGAAGAGATCAAGAAGAGATGCCAAGAATATTCAGAAGAATTATATCAGAAAGATCTGGATGTCCCTGATAACCAAGATAGCGTATTTGCTGACCTGGAGCCAGACACCCTGGAAAGTGAAGTCAAGTGGGCCTTAGAAAGCATTGCAAACAACAAGGCCAGTGGAGGTGACGGCATTCCAATTGAACTCATTAAAATCTTAAAAGAGGATGCTCTAAAGGTGCTGCATACTATATGCCAGCAAATTTGGAAAACCCAGCAGTGGCCAGAGGACTGGAAAAGATCGGTCTACATCCCAATCCCAAAGAAAGGAAATGCCAAAGAATGCTCTAACTACCGCACAATTGCACTCATTTCACACGCTAGCAAGGTTATGCTCAAAATTCTACAAGGCAGGCTTCAGCAGTATGTGGAAAGAGAACTTCCAGAAGTACAAGCTGGATTTCGAAGGGGCAGGGAACTAGAGATCAAATCGCCAACATGTGCTGGATTATGGAGAAAGCCAGAGAGTTCCAGAAAAACATCTACTTCTGCTTCATTGATTATGCGAAAGCGTTTGACTGTGTAGACCACAACAAACTATGGCAAGTCCTTAATGGAATGGGAGTGCCTGACCACCTTATCTGTCTCCTAAGAAATCTATATGTGGGACAAGCAGCAACCGTCAGAACTGAATATGGAACAACTGACTGGTTTAGAATTGGGAATGGGGTATGACAAGGCTGTATACTGTCACCTTGCCTATTTAACTTATATGCAGAGAACATCATGAGAAAGGCAGGTCTGGATGAATCACAAGCCGGAATTAAGATTGCCGGAAGAAATATCAACAACCTCATATACGCAGATGATACTACTCTAATAGCAGAGAGTGAGGAGGAATTAAAGAACCTCTTAATGAGGGTGAAAGAGGAGAATGGGCTGAAGCTCAACATCAAAAAAACTAAGATCATGGCCACCGGTCCCATCACCTCCTGGCAAATAGAAGAGGAAGAAATGGAGGCAATGACAGAGTTTATTTTCTTGAGCTCCTTGATCACTGCAGATGGCGACTGCAGCAATGAAGTAAAAAGACACCTGCTTCTTGGGAGCAAATCAATGGCAAACCTAGATAGCATCCTAAAGAGCAGAGACATCACTTTACCAACTAAGGTCAGAATAGTCAAAGCTATGGTTTTTCCAGTAGTGATGTATGGAAGTGAGAGCTGGACTATAAAGAAGGCTGATTGCTGCAGAATTGATGCTTTTGAGCTCTGGTGCTGGAGGAGAGTCTTGAGAGTCCCCTGGACTGCAAGGAGATCAAACCTATCCATTCTGAAAGAAATCAACCCCGAATGTTCACTGGAAGGACAGATTTTGAAGCTGAGGCTCCAGTACTTTGGGCACCTCATGAGAAGAGAGGACTCCCTGGAAAAGTCCCTGATGCTGGGAAAAATCGAAGGCAAAAGGAAAAGAGGACGACAGAGAATGAGATGGTTGGACGGTGTCATCGATGCAACCAAAATGAATTTGACAAAACTCCGGGAGGCAGTGGAGGATAGGAAGGCCTGGCGAGCTCTGGTCCATGGGGTCACAAAGAGTTGGACACGACTGAATGACTGAACAACAACAACAAAGTTTTAAAAAGAAACCCAGAGACCTTCCCCCATCCAGAGATTGAAAAAAGTAAATTTTAACTACAACTCTCAATCAACTTGTGCATTTCAGAGATTGAATAGTCACAAATAAACAAGTAAACCCAACTAACCAACCAACCAAACACTCAAGCTCTGCCACTGATGCATGTTAAATGATCATTTGGATCGGTCTGATGCAAAATGTTTACACATCATATGTTCCATAGAGGTATTTGCATGGAGCATATATAGAGAGACTGTTCCTTTGAGTTAGCTCAGCTGCAGTTGGCATCTTCTCTAGTTGTATCATGCAAGATCATAAACTGGAGAATACTCTTGTTGGCCAGTGCTCAAAGCCTTTAAAATCTCCTCCTTTGAGTATTTTGCCTGGGTTTTGCATATGTACCAGGTGATTGTTTTCAAAAATTCTGGCTGCATTTGCTCCCTGATGACCCAGAAGAATCAAGGAACCAGGGAAAAGTACACAGAAGAGATATAAAGAATGAAGTTGCCTGATAAACTCAGTGGAGCACATACTATATAAATAAATGGGCTCAACTGAGAGTTTGAGAAGGTGGCACAGCAGAAGCAGCTGAACTGAAACATACAAATGGCTGTATTTCATCTCTTTCCCCATTTAATGTCTGTACTTATTCCCAACTGTTATTGCTTTAGAATGTTTGCATAGATGCAGTCACTCTTACAGCTAGAGTTAGGTGATCAGCGCTCTCCTATTCTCTTCTGCTTTTTGCCCCAGGAGCTCGTTGCATTGTGCCTCCTAGAGTATCTTGGGATAAATTTTTAAAGTCATATAAGAAATAATGAAGATTTATGTTAGTTTTGAGTTCATGCACCTCCTTTTGTACACATTACTAATGTGCCCCAAAAATGTTTATGTGTGTTTGGATAAAACTGCAGATCAGAAGATCAGACATGATTGGGTAATCATATCAAGGTGTATTCTCATTTAAACTTTAAAGTGATAGACATTCAACAATGGAAATGTAATGTACAAGAAACCTCCTTCTGCTGAGCAGCCAGCTAGCTTTGGGATTAACCTTCCATGGCATTAAAACTCAAATAAGGAATTGTCTACATAGGCTTATTTGGAGTGGTCTGGTGTGGGCTCAATGGCATCATTTAAATGCAGGTCCAGTATATCTTTTAGTGTGACACATGGATAGAAATGGTATATGCAACTTCAGCAACCCAAAATTAGTTCTCCTCCATATCATGAAGCGGCTTAAGAAAACAGCCGTTTCATGTTCCTGGTAAATAAAACATTTCTTCAGCTCCATGGAGGAGCAGGGGCAGGGTCTTTTTAAAGCCATGTTGCTGCATTGCTGATGTGCTCCATCATTAATTAAAAAAATGAAAAAAATGAAAACAACATTCCAGAAGTAGTTGGGGACAACAAGGGAGATTTCTTTTCTTTTTTTCAAGATCAGGTTGAGAACCTACTTTCAGCTGAATACACTGCCAGCCTGCACTAGGTAGTGAATTTGGCTGCAATCAGACATTTAAGAAAAGTCTCAAAGAAATGGGGAGAACCCTTGTTGCTCTAGTGATTACACTATATTATCACAAGAAAAAGAAGCAAGTCAACCTATTCCCTGTGTGGACTAAACCAGAGGGAAAAAGGTCCATCTGATTGTACCCTAAATCCCAATATGAAGTGTTATTCAAGTGAGCCCTGATTCTGGTTATGAATGGTTTCCTTTTCAGACAAATGTCATATTATGAGTACTAGATATGGGCAGGAATAAAAAAATGGTGTTTCATTTGTCCTTTGTCATTTAGGGGGTCCGTTTCGGTTCGTTTCCATTTTTCGTGAATTTTTGCAAAAAAATTGTTTTTGTTTTCATTTGTTTTGTTACCATTTCATTACCATTTATTTCAATTTTTTGTGATTTTTTTTAGCATTTAAAGCAGTTCAATGTATTGCCGTAACGAAAACAAAATGGACAACAAAATTTCTGGTGTTTCTGTTCATTTCGTTTCATTTTAGAGATAAAATTTGTTTGTTGTTTCGTTGCGAAATGAAACGAAAAAACAAAAATGGAAACAAAAAATTGTTCATTTCGTGCCCATCTCTAATGAGTACTCAAAAACTTAGAAGAGAATTTGGAGGGAAGGAATAGAGCATTTCCCCCCATCGGTTTACCCATTCTCACCTTTTTCCTCAGACAGAAAGTATCATCTTGGAATAAGGTTACTACAGTAGTACCTCAACTTACGAATTCAATCCGTTCCGAATGAGTGCTCTTAAGTCGAACTACTCTTAAGTAGGATACCTATCTAAAAATTGGAAAAATAAGTTAAATATGAAAAAAAGAAAAAATGTAAGTCGGGCAGACCATATCTAAAATTTGTACGGTGGCAGTTAAAACACCAACAGTTTTCCGCTCTTAAGTCGAGTTGCTCTTATGTTGAGCTGCTCTTAAGTCGGGGTACCACTGTAGTTCCAAATTAATGTAGAGATGTGGGTTTAGCATTTCTATAATGTCTTCAGTAGACAAGTGGAGTTTTCTTGAAATGTTTTCTTGAAATGTTTACATTAGAAACTCCTAGCACCTGCTCCAATTAAAAAGAACAGCATTGCTAAATAGTAATAATATGAAGGATTAGCCCAGCAAGTATTTTGGAACAATGAATCTCTCTCTCTCTCTATCTCTCTCTGTCACTGAGACAGATATCTAAAAATGCAAATTCATTTATCTCTTTCCCTCAGATTTATTAAACTTCAGAAATCCTCTTTCATCATTCCCCTGATCTTCAGGCCAGCTCAAATGGGCAGGCCAGATGGTCAAGCACCTTTCCCGTGTTCTTTCTTTTCCAAGTTTAATATAGCTTCTTAATAAATTGCAAGTTTCCCCCCATGTTATTGAGAACTGATCAAATCCTCAGGTTTTTTATCAGCAAGTTTCTAAGGTTGTTAACTAAAGCTGGCTTTTTCTGGTTATGGTAACTTAGTCTGTGGGATGGGTCATAGCAAGCAGGCCATTGGCCCTCATCCAGCTCCCTTAGAGGGCCCTGAATGGGAGATGTGGGCCCAGGAAGGGCATGGTGGAAGGGTAGCCATCGGCTGCTGAGGGACCCAGAAACATGATACAGCTGGGAGAACATGTGAAGGAGGCCAAGGAGGAAATAAAAGAGGAAGATAGAAAGCAGTGGGGACAGAAATAGGGGACATGAAGGAATGCTTCCTTGGGGGTTATGGAAGACAGTAACACTAAGTGGAATAGTGAAAAAAAAACTGGCAAGAACCTGCATAGGAGTTGGTGTTTTATGCTAAGGGAGACTTTAAGAACTTCTGGATGAAGTCCGTTGTTGAGATGTCTTGGTTATGGTACTGGTAGCTAAAGTGGAAGAGTGAAGTGGTGATGGTTCCATATTTGCCCCTGAGTCTCCACCTCAGCTAGCATCCACCTGCTAATGCAGGAAGCCAGCAGGTCCCACTGTCCCAACCCAGCACTATCTTGGCACTGTACACAGCAGAAAAAGAGGC
This sequence comes from Phrynocephalus guinanensis, assembly GCA_037367245.1. Lineage (NCBI taxonomy): Eukaryota > Metazoa > Chordata > Lepidosauria > Squamata > Agamidae > Phrynocephalus > Phrynocephalus guinanensis. The sequence goes on along the minus strand of CM074733.1, from coordinate 153,052,774 downwards.
AGCAGCAGATGCAAGAGGGGTTAGAAGGTACCGCTAAATGCTGTGCCTAGACTCTGGAACTCCCTCCCACTAGAGGCCAGGACTGCCTCATCTCTGTTGCCTTTCCGGAAACAGGCAAAAACCTTTCTCTTCAGGCAAGTTTCCCTATTATGTGTCTTTTATATGAATCTGTAGAATCACATAGACTTTGTGTTTATAACAACTTATAATATTATGTGATTACATTGACACTATGTTTTCTCTCCATCCTGCCACCCTCACAGGTACGTCTCGTGGGAACCCATGAAAAGGCCTTCTCGACTGCTACGCCGACTCTGGAACACTAGAGGCTAGGGCTGCCTCATCGCTGTTGTCCTTCCAGAAACAGGCAAAGACCTTTCTCTTCAGGCAAGCTTATCCTGAATGACGGACTACCATGTGTATTTTATATGAATCTATGGCTTCACATAGAATTTGTGTTTATGACTACTTATAATGGTGTTGCTTTAATCTAATGTTGTCTATTAATGCTGTAAGATGTCCCTCAATTCCCTGTTCTCAATACTTGAACACATCTTAATTGAACTGGACTGCATATTATCCCTTATTATACTGTAAACCACCTTGGGTCCTTTTCCAAGGAGAAAGGCGGGGTAAAATACTCTAAAACAAATAAATAAATGCTCAAGCACCTCAACTGCTTGAACTTGTGAACCAGTAAATTCAACAAGGGGATTTTCCTTCTAGCTTGAGGGGGAATAACTGAGCATTCATTATTATGACATGTTAGTGAAAAATGTAGCCTTTTGTTTCTGTCCATTAAAAGACACCTGCTTCTTGGGAGGAAATCAATGGCAAACCTAGATAGCATCCTAAAGGGCAGAGACATCACTTTGCCAACTAAGGTCAGGATAGTCAAAAGCTATGGTTTTTCCAGTAGTGTAGTGATGTGTGGAAGTGAAAGCTGGACCATAAAGAAGGCTGATCACCACAGAATCGATGCTTTTGAGCTGCGGTGCTGGAGGAGAGTCTTGAGAGTCCCCTGGACTGCAAGGAGATCAAGCCTATCCATCCTGAAAGAAATCAACCCTGAATGTTCACTGGAAGGACAGATTTTGAAGCTGAGGCTCAGGGACCTCATGAGAAGAGAGGACTCCTTGGAAAAGTCCCTGATGCAGGGAAAGATTGAAGGCAAAAGGAAAAGAGGGTGGCAGAGAATGAGATGGTTTGACGATGTCATCGATGCAACCAATATGGATTTGACCAAACTCTGGGAGGCAGTGGAAGATAGGAAGGCCTGGCGAGCTCTGGTCCATGGGGTCACGAAGAGTTGGACATGACTGAACGACTGAACAAAAACAACAAAAGTGAAAAATGTAATTTATAATTGGGCATGTTTAAGAACCTAAAACATTGTTGGCTTGATTTATTACCCCGCGATCCGTACAATTTCTTTGCCATCAAAACAAAAACATTCCAAGTTTTCTAGTTCTGTCTGCCATTCAAATAAGAATTAAGCAAAACATTGAGACAATAGCAGATGAGAAGCCTACTTCCATCCTTGATGACAATGATTGCCTAATCTTCAATTCCAGTTAAGCGAAAGTAAAGCTTTCGGTATATTATGGCCAAGTTTTGTTTAGAAGCTGGGCCATATTCAGCTGAACTCAGATGAGGCAAAAAAGCATGTTCCCATCTGCTATTAAGTAGTAAGGTGGTTATCACCTGAAAATGGGTATGCCCTCAGGCTGCCTCTCTACAGGATTGGTCCATTGTCTTAGTTATGCTGTTGCCATGGAGAAAACCTCCAAAAGATGCTAAAGACTCTCACAGGTTACTATGGAACATGGCATCATCTCTTAATATATGAGCAAATGCCCCCCCCCCAAAATTGGAAGGGGACAGAAACAGATAATAATATATTAAACAGTCCTACTTGCAGCTAAACAAAAAATAAATAAGATATTATGCATAAACACAAATTCAGAACAGGTTAGGTGAGCTAAAGTGCCACTGAAATAAATGTGATCTAAATAAAGATTTAAATGTCCCCATTGATTTTGCTTGTGCTCAAGTATCTTTCACCGAGATTTTTTAAAATTGCAGTGAGTGAGCTCTTGGGTATTTTCTGACCCTATAAGAATTCCAACATATTTGGTTGAAATTGCCTTTTCTGTAGCTCCTGTACCCACTTATTTAGCTTTGCCTGCTAAATAAGGTCAACATACTTACAACCAGATAATGTACCTTCTGGCTCTCAGTAACAAGAGTCTTTGAGAAATATCATGGAAGATGCTTGATCTCAATAAGTGGCATTGTATGGGGGAAAAGAACCCCAGCAGCATTCAGCCGTAGATAGATGGATGTTGTGCTACAGTCTTCAAATCAAAACCAATTTATACTGTACCAGCATTAACAAGGCTTTCATGATAAATGAGATATTTAAGGAGCACCGTGTTTTTCGTCTATAAGACGCCCACATGTATAAGACAACTCCCACTCTTCCAACCAAAAACTACAGTTTTGCAATGGTGTGGTTTTCTCCTTGGCTAACTTCCATGCATAAGACAACCGTCAATTTTTAGTCTAATAATTTTAGACAAAAATTATACATGGAAAAAATACTATACTTTTACCAGATCCATAACCTAGTAATTTTCCATGGCTGAGTGGAAAATTCAACCCATTTCAGACAATTTTTCTTTTTATTCCCATGTTTTTAATTTGTTTTTACACTAAATATAATAAAACAAATGTTGCTTGCATCTCCTGTCATGTTATAAAGTCAATTACAGTTTCCCCCCAACATTTCAGCCCAATGTAATTCATATCTCCTTTCCCAACTTAAATTTATTTCTTATTTAATTTCATTTGTATCCTATCCATATTCTATTGAAGTAGCCTGTATGGTCTTAACAATATATTCAGGCCTATAAATAATAATTCTTCAGTCGACCAGACCACTTAAGTTATGCTTTAAGTAACTTAATGTATAATAAATGTCATCAAACAGGTATATTTACCTATTCTTCTAAAAGATTTCTAATTTCAAATGTATTCTATAACTTGTTAGTAGAGATGGGCATGACTTAGCGGTATTCCCGTTTCCGTTTCCGTTACTCGTATCCGTTACTCTACGGAAATGGTAACGGGAATTACTCCACCAGAATTCGAGCTCGAACCGACAAACGAACAATTTGGTCTGATTTGTTGTGCTCTTTACTTGCATCACGGTGATCGCGCAATGCCAAGCGGCACAGAAAAAAAGTTTTTAAAAGATAAAAAAAAACCCGATTCCCGGCCCTAAAAGTAGGCGAAAACTGTCTGAGGGCACCTACCAGGCCAGAAGGGTGTTTTATTTGGGGGGGGGTTCCCCGCCCCCCTCTCCTTGGCTATTGCTTTGCTACTGCTGCGCTGCTCGTACCAGGCTGGGAGGGCACATCCATTTGCCATGCAGTGCGGGGCATCCAAAATGGCGACCACAATATTTTTTTTGAAATTGTTGCCCAAAACCCCACCAAAGCACTACAGAAACAAGCGAAAATTAGCTATTTTAAATGCTTGAATTTTTACAGTAGCAGCAGTGGGTTTTTCTTGCAAAAAAAGTCTCCGTTGATTTTATTTTATTTTATTTTATTTTATTTTATTTTTTTACACCTGCGCATTCGCAATGATGGGCTCGCCCATGGGAGTGGACCATGCAAAGTTTTGGAGCCATTCCACCAATCGCATGGCCAGGTTTTGCTGACTGTACCAGGCTGGGAGGGCGCATCCATTTGCCATGCAGTGCGGGGGATCCAAAATGGCGACCGCAATATTTTTTTTGAAATCGTTGCCCAAAACCCCACCAAAGCACCACAGAAACATGCGAAAATTAGCTATTTAAAATGCTTGAATTTTTACAGTAGCAGCAGTGGGTTTTTCTTGCAAAAATAAAGTCTCCGTTGATTTTATTTTATTTTATTTTATTTTATTTTATTTTATTTTATTTTATTTTATTGCACCTGCACATTTGCAATGATGGGCTCGCCCATGGGAGTAGACCATGCAAATTTTCCACCAATCGCATGGCCACTTGGCCAGGTTGACCACAGAGACTTCTGGGATGTGCCAATTGGGCATAAACAGCCCACTAATCGTAGCCCAAACCCGAACCCTAAGCCTAACCCATACGCTAGTACACTGTCCTTCTAAGTGGGTCAGAGAGGCACCCAGAGGTGCACCCCAATACTCACCCTAACCTCACCCGTAACTAGCCTAACCCTAGCCCTTGCGCTAACCCGTCTTAACCCTAAGCCAGATCTACTTGCATTGCACTACATGCAAGTATGTGAGACACAGCGGGTGCAAAGAGTCTGCCAGTCCGTCACTTGTGGCTCTGGCTGACTCCTGCAGCTCCCTCCAGGAGCCCGCTACCCCCCCCAAAGCAGTACTAATGACAACGAAAAAAACAAAAAAACAAACCGACTAATTTTTGCGAAATTTCGCAAAAAACGGAAACGAGCCGAAACGGACTGCCTCCGACACACGACAACTCGAAAACGTCATTTTCCCTAGTCGTGCCCATCTCTACTTGTTAGTACTTTATGGGCTACTATAATACAATTACACCTTGGTCTACATACTTCACTCTATGTCTACAAGTTCTTATATATATCTGACTAACAGATTAAGATTTATTTATATTTCAGATTGATCTTCACATTTCCGATTTCCATTTCTCATATCATGACAATCAATTAATAGTTTTAGAAACTCAGGATACATGGAACAAGTTTTTTACGTAACCAATTCACTTAGCCAGACATTCTGTTTCTGGATTTTCTCTTTTCCTGCCAGGTCCACCATCTTTACAAGTTGTTTCTCTATCTTGATAGATGTCTTGTTGTTGGAAAGTTCCCAAGCTCACCTCTGTATTTACCTCCAACAGAACTGATATGTCTGTCTTCCTTGTCTCTGGATTTCATCCATCTACAAATGTATCCCTCACAGATCTTATCAGTACGTTGGCAGACTCTTGAGCTGAAAGCCTTTTCCAGTTCATTGTAGTCTTATAGCTCACATCAAAGGGTTAATATCACTTAGTTGTAGTTTAGTCCAAGAGGGAGGTGTAAATGTGGGGGAAGCAGACAGAGCTAAGGGAGCTATTGTCCAGCAGGTCATTTTGAAAACATTGGAGTCCAACCAAGGTCAAAAAAACAGCTTTCTCAATGTTGCTCTCAAGATAAGTTTTTATTTCTACCACATAGAAAAAGAGCAAAGCAAAAGGAAGTTTCCGTTTTAAAAAGTTATTTTCTACAAATCAGGGAGGCAGTAAGCATAAAGGCAAAGCATGTCTGTAAAAGCAAGAATGAAAGAAATCACTTCTTCAGATACAGTGGCTCCATCTTACCACACATTCATACCCCTTCACTGAAAGATGCTTCTACTATAGAGGGGTATGTGTGTGCTTGCTTGAAGAAAGAATTCTAAACATCACCAAAGTGAAACTTTGAATAGACAGCAGGGTGATAGCAATTCTACTCACAACATGCCAAATATTTACAGCTATTTACACTTCTTCAGTGCAACAATTCTTACCGTTGTCATCAATTGATGGTGACTGGTTTTCCTCTAGCAGGAGATAAAGCATTTTTCCTGGACCACAACGTTCACAGCTGCTCCCTTCTTCGCCTCCCCTCCAAGGAGACTTATCCTTCTTATGGTCCATTTTTGTGGAGGAATTCAACCTGATAGGCCTCAGAGTTGTTTCACTGCAGCGAGGCCCGGAACCGGAAGTCTTTCAGCCTATTATTCTATCCACTGCTCCACAAAGGATATCAGTTAAATAGATAGAGTAGGTCATGTTAAAAAAGAAATGAACGAAACCCTTGTAAATACCAAGTGGATAACATTGTGAGACATTGTTTATTATTCCTCAGATGACTAAGTCATAGAATATCTATTTTGTATGTCTATTTCTGTGGGGATGCTACAAATAAATGTCAGTGTTCTAGGAGGGGGGAAGCAAAAAAGTGTGCTGCTTATATACCACTCCATAGTGCCCCCCTCCACTATGAGCCAGGTATTTATTTTGCTGACCTTGGAAGGAGGGAAGGATGAGTCAACCTTGAGCAGGCTACCTGGAACTAAGCCCTGGGTTGTGTGAGCAGAGTTTAGCTGCAGTACAACAGTTTAACCACTGCACCATGAGGCTCTTGCATGAGATTTATTAAATAGGCAGCCACAAAAGCTAGCAGGGAATAATTCATTGGAGAATAAGAGTCAATCAGTGTGGAAACTAGCTCGTGCTTTTTGTATTTTAGAATCGGGAAGGCTCTAGGTTTAAGTCTAATTTCATAGATTTACTTAGTAGCTAAGCAACCTAGGAAAGGAGATTTGGCTGAGAGGTGTGTGAAGGGGCCCCAAGACTAAAAGGAATTCAAAAAGAAAATCTAGATAAGTACAATAGGATGCTGCAAAGTGTTTCGTATTAAGCTTTTTCCCAGGCACGCTTCAGCTAATAGAGATTTTGTCAGAGACAAATGTGGCACATTTGCAAGAAAGACATTAAACTTAAAGGGAATGTGTGGGAGGGATGAATGGATGTGTGGATGCCTCTTTATGTTCTCTGGGCTGGAGGTGGGAAGATAATTTCAAAAGAAGTGATTCTGATGCCACTTTATAACACCGAACCCCAAACCATAGCTATTCATGTTTCTGATAATTTTGATGACATTTTCCTAACTTTTAGTTCCATGTAATCATTTTTTAAAATTATAATCCTAGGACTACGTGTTATGAGCGATTGGGGGAGGGGCTCTCCTCCACCTCACTAAACATCCCTGTCCTCTTTGTTTTGTTTTGTGTCAGAAATGCACAAATATCCCAGATATGGTCTGTAATAATGCTTTAGCCTAAAGAAAATAGATATCCCTAGTATTTTTGTGTATGTGCATTGTTATTGTACTCACTCACCTTTATTCTGAAGCTGGAACAACCACAACTACAAGACTTTTGCGAAGGGCTTCGGCCTTATGGAAGGCATTTGAGTGCAATTCCTACCCCTTTCAAGATGTTGTAAAGATAAATATGGAATGATAAGAACAAATCTTCTAAAAATTTCTTTAATTATCAAATATGGGGCAGAAGTACAGTACTGTATAACTGTTAGAAACAGTTTACTGAACAAGATATTGTTCTTGTTCAGTGCAATAGGAGCCACTGAATTTATCTGCTACCATATTACCATCCCTATTTGATATTATAAATAAATAACAGTGGTGACCATAGCAACATAAATAATAAACCTGTTGCACAATGTCCTTGGGTTAAGAAAGAAAATTCTGACAGCTGGATAAATTTGTGCTTTTGAATAGCAATTACACAGGCTAAATTGCATAGAGATTAGCTCATTGTTGTTGTTGAGGCTGCTGCTGCTTCTGTCTCAATTAGCTGTTAATTAACCCTCTTCATTAAAGTCAATGCAATCTTCTTATTGAATAAGTGAATAAGTCCATTGAAGTTTTGACAGAATTTTGAAATGGTGAAAAGATAGAAAGAAATTGTCAACAGAAATAAGCGCTACGGAGGGAGTTTTGAACAGTAAACAGTCTGAAGAAGTGGACTGGTCCATGAAATCTCATATTACAATATAACAGTTAGTCTTCAAAGTGCCACAAAATTTCTGTTTCTCTTTTTAGAATATTCCTTTGCTTTTGCATGATATATTTGAGCACTAAGAGAGTCATTATGCCCGACTAACTCAGAGTATAGCCTTCCTAAGCCTGCAGAAAGCTATCTGTACATCTGTGGACTTCTTGATAGTGACTTGTTTGTGTTTTAGCTATTATTTCTTCTGTTTTCTGGAAGCTAAAATGATTTATTTCCATTTCAAGAGCTTGGTTAAAGTGCAATGTTCAGAAACATCCACTGGTTCAAGATAAGCCACCACAAAGTCTTCACATCAGAAGCTAAGGGTGATGTCATGATAAATGTGCTCCATGATCAGTAATGAATGGTGTACAACATCACACATTCATTGGTAACTTAACTCCTAGACATCCACATTTCTCCTTGGTCTTTCAGGCCCATATCCATTTGAATAGCACGGAGGTGCTCAAACCAAAAGGATGTCTCAATAATTTCTTAGTTTTGTACTTCTTAGTGCGTAATGTCAGAAATGACTTGACAGCTAGAGAAGTTGTGAGAAACTTGATCCATGCCTGTTTATTGCTGACTGGAGACAGGAATGAGACTTGTAACCTAGCATACCTGGAGGGCATGATGATGGAAAGCTATAAGGCATAGGATTGCTGCTCAAGATTGCTTTTTTTTTGGGGGGGGGGGTTCTTCCTTGACATAATTTCAATGATTCTTTCCTTACTGTTTTTGACTGAATACTTTTGCCATTCCCATCAATAAACATTACCAAAAAGAAATATTTCTACAGATATGGATGTGCAAAGTGTAAGGGCATTGCTCAGCTTAATCATGTCTATGCATAAATCCTTACGCTCTTAAAATGTTAAATGCAGATGCGATTTATGTGAGCATACCTCTGGGACGAAAATGCATCACTATGGGCATAAGGCATCACTCAACGGCACACCTACAAGCAAAAACAACTGGGAAAAAGATCACAACATGAGAGACAACAGCAGAATGACAAAGATTTTCTTAGCATAACATGATCTAAATGTCACATTGTTTTAAGATGGGGTATAAAGGGTGACCTGCAAGTGCCAAATGCAAATGCAACCTTGCACCATAGTTCCTATCATGGCAGTGAGTTTATCTTCAGTATAATGCACCAACTTTCTTTACTGGAATGGCTGGGAAAGGTTAAGGGAAACAAACCAATGCTGGAGTAGCTTATAAGAGTTACAACCAAACAGAACCATAATCCCTGATGCAAACTAGCTCATTATAAGCCTGATTCTGTCACAGCATCTCTCATTGTCCTGGAATCAGTGCTCGCATACGGCAAGCCAAAGAGAGAGAAAGAAGCAAGCAGGCCAAAAGAAGTTTCTCCCGGTACTTTAAAAGCCCTCCATGAAGCTCACTGACAGGTATCTCTCTCTCAAGATATTAACCCCTCCCAACATTCCCATATATATGTGTGTGTTCTGGTGCCACTCCACACCATACCTGTCAAGTTTTGGATTTGAAAATAAGGGAAATTTTTCAACACCCGTCGCAAAATGGAGGAGGAGGGGGCATCCGGCCAGCCAGCCAGCCAACATTTCTCTGGCATGAGGGGAAGCCCCGAGCTCTCCAGCCTTAGAAGCAGAGTGCAGGTAGGTGGAGGGGGGGAGATACCAAGAAGCTGGTAAGGCCCATTCTACAGTCATCTCGTTTGGTCCTGGGACCTCTGAGCAGCAGAGCAGGCAGTGGGAAGGACAGGGATCACTGCAGCCCTCCCGTTTGCCACTGCCGCACCAGCTTGCCCCCTCTTCCCCAGCCTTGGTCCCCCCCCTTTCAGTTTGCCGCAGCCTGTAGCCCAGGAAGGCAGATGGGCAAGGCGTGCAGCCGGCATGCCCATCTTCTGGCAGTGGGAGCAGGGGACCGCACCACGGTCATCCGGCTTTGAATTGCCCTGTTTGAGTGAAGGGGAAGCAGCATGCAGCCAGCGCGCACTCGCTCACTCACTCTCAGCGCAGAGGGGGGTGACGGGAATATGGGACATTTCTGGGGGGAGAAATGATCCAGGAAGATTGTGAGAAAAAGGGTAAAAATTGGAGTTTCCTGGCCAATACTTGACAGGTATGCTCCACACTAGTGGTACCAGACCAGAACATTCTGAACACCCTCGTTCAGGCATTTCATGTGTGTGTGAAATGGTATGGGGAACCATGGAACCCTGAGACACTCCAAAGGCTAATGGTTAAGGTCTCAAACTGGAGGCCCCCAGCAGCACTAGCATTCACAAAGTGACACCAAACAAGGGAAGAATCACAGAACTTGACTCCTTCTTTTTCATCAGTTCACCACTTCTCACCCAAACACAAAGCAATTGTCAGGCCTGTTTTCAACAAATGTGAATGGTAGTGAGCAGAAAAGTCTATCCTGTAGACCATTGGTTCTCAACCTGTGGGTCCCCAGATGTTCCTGGACTGCAACTCCCAGAAACCCCTTCCAGCACAGCGAGTGGTGGAGGCTTCTGGGACTTGCAGTCCAGGAACAACTGGGGACCCACAGGTTGAGAACCACTGCTGCAGACCATCTTAGCTGCTGCCATTTGTGTTGTCAACATTCAGACTTCCCTTTACTCTGTAAAACTTGGCATGCTTTTTACTGCTGGCAAATGGGCACAATATTTTGCAGCAATATTGGGCCATTCCCTGGCTCTTTGAAATGTGGCTACAGAAGCACAATATTCCACATTTATAAACCAGAGGTTTTAAAATAATTTAGCAATTGCATAGACACTGTCCTATCAAGGTAGTTCATCTGCTGCACTTGTAAAAAGTACTGAAAAACTCACCTCCTTAACAACTCACAAAAACCCAGTTTCCTGGCTTCTAAATAAATAAATGTTAGCAGAAAAATGACAAAATTACAAATATACTGCCAACAGGGCCACTTTTTAAAATGAAGATTTGGTAAAAAATAGAATGCAAAATGATTTAGAAATATGAAACATATGACAATATGCTCTAGAGCAGCCACATCTATCTATCTATCTATCTATCTATCTATCTATCTATCTATCTATCTATAAATAAATAAATAAATAAATAAATAAATAAATAATGTAATTAGGGTAGATTGCATCTAAAATGTGTAAGGCAGCAGTTAAAATGCCAACAGTTTTCCACTCTTACGTCAAATTGCTCTTAAGTAGAGCTGCTTGGAAGTAGACGTACCACTGTATCTGGTTTCAGGTCATATGAAGTTATGAGACTTCAGTCCAAGTCCGTTTTGACAAAAATGTGTCACCACCACCACTAGCATCACCACAATCTTATAACTGTTGAGCTGTATGATAGCATTGCCTGGTATGACTGGGCATTAGGGATGGGCACAAAATGAAAAATGAAATTCTATTTCATCATATTGTTATGTAATGAAATGAAACAAAGTGAAACTATACGAGGAAGCAGCATTTCATTACAGACAGAACGAAATGGTGTTTTATTTGTTGAAATGAACCATTTCGTTCTGTCTGTAAGCCGCTTGGGGAAAGAAAAGGTTTTTTTTTAAAAGCTCCTGGCTGATTGGCGCTAGGTTCCACCCACCCACCCCCCAGTGCTGAGCTGCTGGCAGGCAGGGCTTGGGGGGGGGGAAATGTTTTTAAAAACAGCCCAGGGCTTTTTGAAAACAAAAAAAAATACCTCCCCCCCCCCCAAGCCCCACCTGTTAGCTGATCAGCACAGGGGTGTGGAAAAACATTTCCTCCCCCCAGCACCCATCAGCTGGCAGGCGGGGCTTGGGGGGAGGTAATTTTTTTAAAAGCCCGGGGCTTTAAAAAAAACATTTTCCTCCATTTCCCCACCCCAGCACCCATCAGCAGGCAGGGGCTTCCGGGGCAGAGAAAATGTTTTTTTTAAAACCCCTAATGAATTTCTAATGGCCTGTTAGTCCCAATCTATATGCTCATGTCAGTTAATTTCTGCATGACATAGAGTGACAAAATCATTAGCAATCTCTGCAAACAAACAAACAAATAAATAAACAAACAATGGAGTCCAAAGGCAACAGAGAATCTACTGGAACAGAGACATGGAAGTGGCATATTCTCTTGTACTGAGTAAACTGAATCAGAATTGAAGATGAGAAATATCTTTGAATTTCACTGCAGTATAAACAATTACAGCAACTACTGGGGGGGGGGCAGACCACAGACGTACTATGAATATTTTACTGTGCCAGGTTTCCCTGAAGTAACTAATGAACTAGGAATGAAAAATTCCAATCTACAGTCTACAGACCACCGTTCCTGCTGACCCAAGAGTCCAGTGCCATCTGCCGCTCCCTCCGCCCCTGGGTGAGAGACAGGGGAACTTTCCGTGGCTTCTCTGGGGGAGTTTGGCCTCTTGGACTCCTGAGGCAAGTCAGGACTGGGCCCCTTGCTCTGTTGCTCAAGCTGCCTTCCACCTCAACACTCACCACCTGCCCGAGGGAGGGAAGGCTTGAAAAGCGGAGCTGCCTGGGACCTAGAAGACCACCGTTCCTGCTGACCCAAGAGTCCAGTGCCATCTGCCGCTCCCTCCGCCCCTGCGTGAGAGACAGGGGAACTTTCCGTGGCTTCTCTGGGGGAGTTTGGCCTCTTGGACTCCTGAGGCAAGTCAGGACTGGGCCCCTTGCTCTGTTGCTCAAGCTGCCTTCCACCTCAACACTCACCACCTGCCCGAGGGAGGGAAGGCTTGAAAAGCGGAGCTGCCTGGGACCTAGAAGACCACCGTTCCTGCTGACCCAAGAGTCCAGTGCCATCTGCCGCTCCCTCCGCCCCTGGGTGAGAGACAGGGGAACTTTCCGTGGCTTCTCTGGGGGAGTTTGGCCTCTTGGACTCCTGAGGCAAGTCAGGACTGGGCCCCTTGCTCTGTTGCTCAAGCTGCCTTCCACCTCAACACTCACCACCTGCCCGAGGGAGGGAAGGCTTGAAAAGCGGAGCTGCCTGGGACCTAGAAGACCACCGTTCCTGCTGACCCAAGAGTCCAGTGCCATCTGCCGCTCCCTCCGCCCCTGGGTGAGAGACAGGGGGTGAGAGTTTGGCCTCTTGGACAGGGGTCAACTTTCCGTGGCTTCTCAACACTCTGGGAGGGGAGTGAAAAGCGGAGGCCTCTTGGACTCCTGAGTCCAGTGCCATCTGCCGCTCCCTCGCCCCTGCGTGAGAGTCAGGGGAACTGGTGGCTTCTCTGGGGGAGTTTGCTCTGTTGCTCAGGACTGGGCCCCTGCCTTCCAGCCTCAACACTCACCACCTGCCCGAGGGAGGGAAGGCTTGAAAAGCGGAGCTGCCTGGGACCTAGAAGACCACCGTTCCTGCTGACCCAAGAGTCCAGTGCCATCTGCCGCTCCCTCCGCCCCTGGGTGAGAGACAGGGGAACTTTCCGTGGCTTCTCTGGGGGAGTTTGGCCTCTTGGACTCCTGAGGCAAGTCAGGACTGGGCCCCTTGCTCTGTTGCTCAAGCTGCCTTCCACCTCAACACTCACCACCTGCCCGAGGGAGGGAAGGCTTGAAAAGCGGAGCTGCCTGGGACCTAGAAGACCACCGTTCCTGCTGACCCAAGAGTCCAGTGCCATCTGCCGCTCCCTCCGCCCCTGGATGAGAGACAGGGGAACTTTCCGTGGCTTCTCTGGGGGAGTTTGGCCTCTTGGACTCCTGAGGCAAGTCAGGACTGGGCCCCTTGCTCTGTTGCTCAAGCTGCCTTCCACCTCAACACTCACCACCTGCCCGAGGGAGGGAAGGCTTGAAAAGCGGAGCTGCCTGGGACCTAGAAGAACCGTTCCTGCTGACCACCAGTGTTCCTGCTGACCCAAGGCTTTCCAGTGCCATCTGCCGCTCCCTCCGCCCCTGGGTGAGAGACTTGAAAAGCGGAGGGGAACTTTCCGTGGCTTCTCTGGGGGAGTTTGGCCTCTTGGACTCCTGAGGCAAGTCAGGACTGGGCCCCTTGCTCTGTTGCTCAAGCTGCCTTCCACCTCAACACTCACCACCTGCCCGAGGGAGGGAAGGCTTGAAAAGCGGAGCTGCCTGGGACCTAGAAGACCACCGTTCCTGCTGACCCAAGAGTCCAGTGCCATCTGCCGCTCCCTCCGCCCCTGGGTGAGAGACAGGGGAACTTTCCGTGGCTTCTCTGGGGGAGTTTGGCCTCTTGGACTCCTGAGGCAAGTCAGGACTGGGCCCCTTGCTCTGTTGCTCAAGCTGCCTTCCACCTCAACACTCACCACCTGCCCGAGGGAGGGAAGGCTTGAAAAGCGGAGCTGCCTGGGACCTAGAAGACCACCGTTCCTGCTGACCCAAGAGTCCAGTGCCATCTGCCGCTCCCTCCGCCCCTGGGTGAGAGACTGCCGCTCCCTCCGCCCCTGGGTGAGAGACAGGGGAACTTTCCGTGGCTTCTCTGGGGGAGTTTGGCCTCTTGGACTCCTGAGGCAAGTCAGGACTGGGCCCCTTGCTCTGTTGCTCAAGCTGCCTTCCACCTCAACACTCACCACCTGCCCGAGGGAGGGAAGGCTTGAAAAGCGGAGCTGCCTGGGACCTAGAAGACCACCGTTCCTGCTGACCCAAGAGTCCAGTGCCATCTGCCGCTCCCTCCGCCCCTGGGTGAGAGACAGGGGAACTTTCCGTGGCTTCTCTGGGGGAGTTTGGCCTCTTGGACTCCTGAGGCAAGTCAGGACTGGGCCCCTTGCTCTGTTGCTCAAGCTGCCTTCCACCTCAACACTCACCACCTGCCCGAGGGAGGGAAGGCTTGAAAAGCGGAGCTGCCTGGGACCTAGAAGACCACCGTTCCTGCTGACCCAAGAGTCCAGTGCCATCTGCCGCTCCCTCCGCCCCTGGGTGAGAGACAGGGGAACTTTCCGTGGCTTCTCTGGGGGAGTTTGGCCTCTTGGACTCCTGAGGCAAGTCAGGACTGGGCCCCTTGCTCTGTTGCTCAAGCTGCCTTCCACCTCAACACTCACCACCTGCCCGAGGGAGGGAAGGCTTGAAAAGCGGAGCTGCCTGGGACCTAGAAGACCACCGTTCCTGCTGACCCAAGAGTCCAGTGCCATCTGCCGCTCCCTCCGCCCCTGGGTGAGAGACAGGGGAACTTTCCGTGGCTTCTCTGGGGGAGTTTGGCCTCTTGGACTCCTGAGGCAAGTCAGGACTGGGCCCCTTGCTCTGTTGCTCAAGCTGCCTTCCACCTCAACACTCACCACCTGCCCGAGGGAGGGAAGGCTTGAAAAGCGGAGCTGCCTGGGACCTAGAAGACCACCGTTCCTGCTGACCCAAGAGTCCAGTGCCATCTGCCGCTCCCTCCGCCCCTGGGTGAGAGACAGGGGAACTTTCCGTGGCTTCTCTGGGGGAGTTTGGCCTCTTGGACTCCTGAGGCAAGTCAGGACTGGGCCCCTTGCTCTGTTGCTCAAGCTGCCTTCCACCTCAACACTCACCACCTGCCCGAGGGAGGGAAGGCTTGAAAAGCGGAGCTGCCTGGGACCTAGAAGACCACCGTTCCTGCTGACCCAAGAGTCCAGTGCCATCTGCCGCTCCCTCCGCCCCTGGGTGAGAGACAGGGGAACTTTCCGTGGCTTCTCTGGGGGAGTTTGGCCTCTTGGACTCCTGAGGCAAGTGAGGACTGGGCCCCTTGCTCTGTTGCTCAAGCTGCCTTCCACCTCAACACTCACCACCTGCCTGAGGGAGGGAAGGCTTGAAAAGCGGAGCTGCCTGGGACCTAGAAGACCACCGTTCCTGCTGACCCAAGAGTCCAGTGCCATCTGCCGCTCCCCCCGCCCCTGGGTGAGAGACAGGGGAACTTTCTGTGGCTTCTCTGGGGGAGTTTGGCCTCTTGGACTCCTGAGGCAAGTCAGGACTGGGCCCCTTGCTCTGTTGCTCAAGCTGCCTTCCACCTCAACACTCATCACCTGCCCAAGGGAGGGAAGGCAGCAGCCGTGCAGGTCGGCTGCTCCGGTGTGTTTTACTTTTTATTAACTTTGCCTGCTGCCATGTTTTAATTTTCTTTTAATTTGTTTTGGGGCTTGCCTGGCTGTGAAGGGGGACTTTGAGGGGGCTCGCCGAGGCTGAATACGAAGATGTCTACCGCCTTTCTTCGGCTTCCCCAACCGGTATGAGCGTCCCCCCCTCCCCTACCTCCATCTTGGTGCTTCTCGGGCCGTCCTCTGCCTGTCTGCCTGAGGTCGGAGTTGTCGTTGGAGGCGCGGAGGGCTGTTGGCGCTGTGTTCCTGAGGCCGGGAGACCCTCGCGCTTGCTGCTCGGTCGGCTGGCTGGGGGCGCGCTCGCGGGGAGGGAGGTCGGCACTTCGCTGATGCCGCTGCCGCTTCGGCTGCCTCGAGACTCGCCGTTCCTGTTTCTTGGCGGCTTGTTGTTCTTTGTGGCCGAGCGGCGGCCCCGTTCGGATGCCGTGGACCATCGCCGCCGCCGCCGCCATGCCACGTCCCGGCTGCTTGTCCGACTCGGCGGTGGGCGTTGCTGCGTCGTGGAACGCTGTGGACTGTTGTCGACGCCGCCGCCATATAAGATCCTGCAGCTGCCTGGTGCGGTTCCAGCGGCCTTGACCACTGACCACCGACCATCTCTGCGAGACGCCCTTGCGCTCCTCTTTTGCCCCTCCCCCCCTGCCTGGGCTGTGAGCTCATTAATATGCTATTTGTTTGTTTGTTTGCTTTTGTTTTATATTTGTAATTGATTTGGTTTATTGATGCGTTTTGCATTTTGATTTTTTAGTTGTATTTAGTATTGTTGTTGTGCTTTTTTTTTTTTTTTTTCCTTCCACCCATTAGCCACCATGCAGGCAGGGACCGCCATATCTGTTGTGTCGGGCCGTGGTCGGTACGCTAGGGGCTGGAGGGTTAGTCGGGCAAGAAGAACTCGGGCCAGGCATCTTGCGCCTGTCCCCCGTTCTGACCCTCCAGCTCACTGTCACGTGCCTGGGAGCCACTCCGCCAGCGCCTCCGATCTTTCTTGCCTTCTGTTGAACGCCAGGTCGGTGCATAATAAAATTCCCATCATTTATGATACCATCGTTTATGGGAAGGCCGACCTGGCGTGCATCACCGAGACCTGGGTGGGTGAAGAGGGGGGGGCTTCGCTCTCCCAGCTTTGCCCTCCTGGGTTTCTGGTGCAGGGGGCAGGAAGATCGGAGGGACGTAAGGGGGGTGGGGTGGCCATTGTGTACAGAGATACCATTCATGTCAGCAGGGCCTCAACGTTGGTGATTCCAGGGTTGGAATGTGTCCACCTGTTGGTTGGGCAGCGGGACAGGTTTGGCATTGTGCTCGGTTACCGTGCTCCCCGCAACCCAGCACAATCCCTACCAGAGCTTGCCGAGTTCATCGCCGCTGCTTTGTTGAGAACCCCACGCCTTTTGGTGGTGGGCGACCTCAACATGCATGTCGGCGGTGAACTGTCTGGTGCTGCTCTGGAATTCATGCAGTCCATGGCCTTCATGAACCTGTCCCAGCATGTTTTATGCCCAACACACAGATCTGGACACACCCTGGATCTGGTATTTTCCTCCGCGTCTGAGGACTCGTGTCTGAGGGTGTGGGACCTTGTTCCCACCCCCGTGTCATGGTCAGACCACCACCTGCTGTCTTTCTCTGTATCAATCGCCGCCCCACCCCGTGGGGACCCTCAGCCCGCTGTTTGGGCTCGCCCCCGTAGACTCCTCAACCCTGATCGGTTTCGGGAAGTCCTCGGGGAGCCTCCTGGCGGACTGGCTGACGATCTGGTTGACTCTATGGTAGATCAATGGTTCGACGAAACATCACGAGCTGTCGACCAGATCGCCCCTAGGCGCCTCATCCGCTGCAGAGCTCGTTCCTCTCCGTGGTTCACGGAAGAGCTCCGAGCGATGAAGCATGAACGGAAGAGGCTGGAGCGCAGCTGGAGGAAGAACCGGACGGCTATCAAGAAGGCTGCAGTCATCGCTCAGTCCAGGCGCTATGTTCATGCGCTCAGGGTGGCTAGAAGATCTTATTACACCCTGAGAATTAGTGAGGCCTCGAACCGCCAAGCGGAATTGTTCCGTGTGGTTCGCGACCTCACTAATCCTGGACTGACTAGGCCTCCTCCTACTGATTTCAGTAGTGAGAACTTTTGCAGCCTTTTTTCGATCGAAAAATAGAGGCCATCCGTTCCGGTTTCGAATCCTGTTGCCATAGCCCACTCTCGGCATCCCCGGCGGCTGTGCCCCCTCGGTCTCCTCGCATGGTTGAGTTTGGGCCTGTCACCTCTCTTGAGGCCTCCAGGGCTATTGCCCATTGCCGGCCCACGTCTACCCCCTTCGACCCTTGCCCTTCATGGCTTATGAAAGCAGTTGCCACGAACATCTCAGGGTGGGCTTCGATCATCGCCACGGCCTCCTTCAGGGAAGGGATTTTCCCTTCCCGTTTGAAGGAGACCGTGGTAAAGCCCATCCTGAAGAAACCGAGCTTAGCGCCGGGCGAATTATCCAACTTTCGCCCGATCGCTAACGTTCCTTTTATGGGCAAGGTGATCGAGAGGGTGGCCGCGATCCGGCTTCAATCCTATCTGGAGGCCGAGCATGCCCTGGATCCGTTCCAGTCTGGGTTCAGGCCTGGTCGGGGGACCGAGACAGTCTTGGTCGCTCTGCAAGATGACCTCATCCGGAGGGCCGACGGGGGGTGCTCCTCCCTGTTGGTCCTCCTGGATTTGTCAGCGGCCTTTGATACCGTCGACCACGGTATCCTGCTGGATCGGCTCTCCGAGGTTGGGATCGGGGGCACTGTTCACAGTTGGTTCCGGTCCTTCCTCGGGGACCGTCCCCAGCAGGTTCAGCATGGGGGCGAGATGTCGGCCCCTTGGATACTCCCTTGCGGGGTTCCACAGGGGTCGTCTCTCTCTCCCATGCTGTTCAACATTTACATCAGGCCGCTGGCTGAGGTCATTAGGAGGCATGGAGTCTGCTGCCATCAGTACGCTGATGACACGCAGCTCTATGTCTCCTTTTCTTCCGCTGCAGATGAGGCTGTCCGCACCCTCGATCAGTATCTGGGCGCTGTCATGGAATGGACCAGGGCTAACAGGCTCAAACTCAACCCCGATAAGACTGAGGTCATGTTCTTTGGGGCTTCCTCATCCAGCTACGGTGGCCCGTATCCCACCTTGGAGGGTGTTTCCCTCAGGCCATCGGACTGTGTCCGAAATCTGGGCGTAGTCCTGGACCCGGCGCTCACCCTGGTAGCCCAGGTGTCCACCGTATCCAGGGCTGCCTTTTCCCATCTTCGGCGTATTGCCCAGATTCGTCCGTACCTGGATGAGGACTCCCTCAGAACTGTGGTCCAGGCGCTGGTGATCTCTAGACTGGACTATTGCAACGCGCTCTACATGGGGTTGCCCTTGACTCTCATTCGGCGCTTGCAGCGGGTCCAAAATGCAGCAGCCAGACTGGTGGCTGGTGTGCGTCGATTCGAGCACATCACCCCAGTCTTGGCTCGTCTGCACTGGTTGCCCGTTGCAGCCCGAATTAGATTCAAGGTCCTGGTTTTGGTTTACAAAACCCTCCATGGCCTAGGACCTGGCTACCTGACGGAGCGGATCGACCAGCGGTCAACTTCGGCCCGTCCGACTAGGTCGTCGCGGGCGCACATGCTGCGTGTGGCCACGCCTAGGGAGGCTCGGAGAACTTCCACCCGTACCCGAGCCTTCTCTGTGGCTGGCCCAACCCTATGGAATCACCTACCAGCAGAAGTGCGCCTTGCAGAGTCCCTGCCTGCCTTCCGGAAGGCGCTGAAAACCCTTCTCTTCCGGGAGGCGTTTTTGGTGACACAAATTTTTTTTCTTTCTTCTTTTTCTTTTTTAGTCCCGCCTCTGCTGCAGCCGTTTTGTTTTATTGCTTATTTCAGTTGTTGTTTTAATTTGTTGTCTGTACATTTATTGTAAACCGCCCGGAGTTCCTTTCAGGAAGACGGGCGGTATATAAGCTGTATAAATAAATAAATAAATAATACTAAAGTTCTCACATTGACTGAGAATATCTGCATCCTAAATAGAGAGAATGCAGATAGGGCTCTTTATCCTGGTGTAGTGCGCTCAGTATCATGATAGATATTTTCTTGCATTTTACTTCCAAGGTGTTCATTACTTCCCTCCATTGCTTTCCTCTGAGCTCTGGCAGCAGCAGAAATGTAAATGCCAATACTGAAGAGGACATTTGATTGCAGTATGATGAAACAATGTGCCCATCACTGGCCTAATTGGTTAGAAAATCAAACGTTCCCACTGCTATCTTGCAGCAGCCCACAGTTGATATATGCATATAATTCAAAACGTCTAAGAACACATGTTGCTTTAAAAACTGTTGGGTTGGTTGGGATTTGGTTTTGGTGGGGTTTGGTTTGTGTGTGTGAGAGAGAGAGATGGGGGAGAGGGGGAGAGATTGTCTTTGTTTAGGGGGTCATGGAAAAACTACCACCTCCTCACATTTCATAAATGGGGTCTTCCTTCGCTGCTCTTTGTTGCTTCCTCAGACTGCTAGCCAGTTGCTGGCTGGGCAGAGATCCCCCCTCCCCAATCCTGCCTCCTTTCCAGATTGGCCAGCTGCCAGAGGAGACATGGAAGGGCAGCCACAGCTCCTTCCTGGACTGGTGTGCCACTGGCACCCAAGTGACATGGGGATGAGTGGGGCTCCTGCCCATGGGGGAAGGTTAAGCCCAGCTTAATGGTGCTGCACTTAACCTGTGGTGCTGTGGTGGTGGATTGGCACAAAGTGTACCACAGTATTTTGTGCCCATCTCTAGTATGCATTGTTAAGATGATGAAACTGTGGGTGTTTGCCTGTGTGATGAACAATGCATGAGAGGTGTCTGTGGTCAGCACTAGACATGGGCACGACAAGAAAAAAATGTCGTTTCGAGTTTTCGTTTGTCGGAACGGGTCTGTTTCGGGTCGTTTCCATTTGTCGCGAAATTTTTCAAAAATTTGTCATTACGTCGTTCCGTTTGTCGTTTCCACCGCGATTTACCACGATTTGACTTCCCCCAGAGCATAGGGGCATCCCGCAATCAGGGCCGGCGCTAGGTGTTTTTGCACCCTAGGGGGTGGGGGGGCGGGGGGCAGTGGGAGGGAGGTGCAGGCGGGCGGCGGTGGCAGCAGGGGGGAGGCACGGGCAGGCGAGCGGGCGGGCGGGCGGCAGCCGCGGGTGAGCGAGAGGGCGGGCGGCGGCGCAGGTGGGCGGGCAAGTGGGAGGTTAGGATATCACTTAGGATAGAGGTTCTCTTCTTGGCTTGCACCCCAAATGTGTGTGTGTGCAAGCAAATTGAAGTTGGGAAAATAGAAAATAAATGGTAGTATATAATATATTTTTAAAATAAATCCACACCTCCCACTCCCAGTCGAACCTCCCCCTTTATCCAATATCAGGAAAAAAAATCCTCACACACTGCCAGAGAAGAAATAAAGAATAAACTGCTCTTCCCTTCAGCAGACAAAGCTGCAGGGAATCAAAGAAATTATTTTCTAAATTCAATTCCCTCCCTGCCTGCCTAACTTAAATCCTAAAGCCTCCAGCCTCCCTCCTCCCTCAACCACATCCATACACCCGACTGCGATTTCTGGAAGGTGCCTCGGCTTTTTATGCCCTCCGAGACATCCAGAAGTGTCAGTCAAAAACACCTGGTGATGCCATTGGTGGAATGGTTCAAACAATTTGCATGGTCCCATCCCATGCCCAGCCCAAATGGGCAGGTCTAATAAATAAATAAATAATAAATAAAATCAATACGACGTTTTATTGCTATAAAAATACCCACTGCTGCTACTATAAAAATTCAGGCCTTTAAAATAAATAAATTTCACATGTTTCTGTGGTGATTTGGTGTGTATTTTGACCACGATTTCAAAAGAAAAATTGCGGTCGCCATTTTGGATCCCCCCCCCCCCACCGCATGGCATGGCGAGACGACGAGGATGACCCCCCCAGCCTGGTGCAAGCAGCCCAGGACAGGAGAAGAGGGGGGAAAGCCGGGGACCCCCCCCCCAGAAACCACCCCTCTGGTAGGTGGCAAAGCCTCAGGCAGGCATATTTTCGCCTGCTTTTTTGGCCGGGAGTCGATTTTTTAAAAAAAAAAACTTTTTAAAACTTTTTCTGTGCTTCGCATTATGCGATCGCCGCGATGCCACAAACGAAAATGAAAAACCCGACCAAATTTTTCTTTTTTCGGTTCGAGTTTGAGTTCTGATGGTTTAATTATCATTACCGTTTCCGTTACGTAACAGAAACGAAAAACGGAAACGAAAACAAAAATTTTGCCGAGTCGTCTCCATGTCTAGTCAGCACGAGTAAACAAATGAAAAAAGAAGAGAGAAAAATTGTGCCGACCCAGCCGGGCATGCGAGAAAACAAAATAAAAATTCTTGTTTAATTCCACCTCTAGCTTTGCTTTGTTAATTTGTTTCTTTTGATGTGTTTTTACCCTTTTTAAAGGTTTAGTTTATTAAAATCTCATTTATTGTTTTAAGGCCTATATTGTTTGAGATTCTTTTTGTGTGTGACTGTACTATGCTTATGTTTGTCGCACTTGTTTGCTGCCCAGAGAATCTTTTGGCTAGATGGGCAGGCTATAAATTGAATAAATAAATAAATAAATGATTGGTGGGTCAGAATGTTTGTTTTAAAGGATGTCACGATTGACAGTTATGATATAATTGCCTGTTTTTGAACTGGAAGTTTTCTCTTACATTTTATATTGTAAAGGCCTTTGATCAAGAGCAATATTAAAGTTGCTGTATTGTTTGCCAAGACATTTTAATTGGCTTATTTGGGTTTTGCTATTCCATTATTTTAAAGATCAAGGGCATTTTAGATTTTTAAATAAATATACATACATGATGTAGCTTTTTGGGTTTGGTGTTTGAAAGCTAGATATGTCTATACCTTGAATGTTATCATTTCATCTTTAGTTTCTTCTGTCCTTTTCTGTCCATTTTTTTTTAAAAAAAAAAGAAAGAAAAAGGAAGAGAAGAAATCATACATTGTCCAAAATGGATTGTCACATGTTTCATATGCTCTGCTTATGAGTTATTCGACTTATGAGCATGCATTCGGAATGGATTAAACTCGTAAGTAGAGGCACCACTGTATTCATTTCCACATCTCCGCCATTCTTTTTGCTGTAGCAACTGGTAGGATCTGTTTGCCCAGGTTACCCGTGAAATAAACATCAAGAGGTTTGTACCATCAACACACTTTAGCAATGCTTAAAAACACCAGTCCCCATGATTTTAAAAAATGTAATATCAAAAGTCATTCCAGGCAGTGCTAGATTTACAGGTCAGAAAACACTTGGTACCTCAGTGCAGCGAGGAAAAGAAAAAGATAAAGGATTTACTGCATCTTAGAAAATCCCCTGAGTGATGTGGGAGGGAAAGCGGGAACCTAACTGCTTGAGTCACCATTTGCTAGACATGGTACCTTTTAGTCAACCGACTCTAAAAGCAAAAATACAAATGAATATAAAAATAAACACCCTTGTTAAAAATCTACATCAGGCCTCTGTTTGAACCAAGTGCTATATGAGCATGCATAGCTGTCAAGGCTGCTCTGCAGCCTACCAGTTTTCCTCACATAGTCAGTCCTGCTTCTGTATAATGGGTGTAGTCTATTAAATTAAATAGAAAATGATGAATTAGTTTTGTTTGTATTCCACCCGCCCCCCAAAAGCACACCAGTATGTACACTTGTCAAATTGCCTACATATGCTCACCTAGCAAATATAACATCCATATACAGTGGACCCTCGTATCACAAACGGTTTGCATAACATAAAATTTGTACAACATAAAATGCTCCGGAGATAGGGGAAAATTGCTTAACAGAATCGATTATGGGGCAAATCTGTACAACATAAAAAGGGTTGTGATTAGGGATTACTCCGTTTTCAATGCATTCCTATGGAAAATTTGTATAAAGGAAAATTTGCTTAACATAATTTCATTTGGAACGAACTAATTCCTTTATACAAGGTACCACTGTATACTTGTTTTAAAAGCTGGTATAAAATCTGGCCTGGTACTCCAGCAAAATGGATTCCTCACACATATCTACAAAGCGCAGACATCTAAGCAGTTCTAGTCCATTTCTTCAGACTCACCATTCCTGTTTTGTTTTGTTTTGTTTTAAGGAAAGTATACCGTTTTTAGACTACATACTGTATACAGGGGCTCAAGGAAGAACTGATTTTATCTGCAATTCTCAGCCCACCAATCCAAGTATTTATTCTTCCAGCCAATGCGTTTCAAAGATACTTACCTTATCAAAAGGACCAACTGAAGCTTCACTTCAATGATTTTTTTTTATCCTACAAACAACTTATCGCTGTGGAGGCTAAGAATATATCTCCATCATGTGAGCCTCCTGTGCTCCACATTTATTGCCTAAGCACCAAAAAAGCAGAGTAGCAGAAATAGAAGTTGCTATTTCGAGGAGGGTTTTGTAGATTTCCTCACTGTGTGGATTTCATAATACAGCTTTATACAATCTTAACTATAGTACTGTAGCATCTTCAGTTTGGTGCATAGGTCTGTTGAAAAAACCATGATGTTAGTTTAAATTGGGCCACTACTCAAACATAGCAATCTTGAATGACCCTTCTTCTAATCCAACTCGAGAGAGTTACAGTATCTCATATGCTACAGATCAAAAGCAATGCACAATAGGCAGCTCCCTTCTCTGCTTCCAAGGAGATAGGAGACATTAGTTTCAGCTAATTGGAATGTGGTGGTTGAGGTTTAAACAAGTTCATCATCATGGAAACTCAACCTTAACTCTTCTCTTTGGCTGTGTTTCCCATCTCTGTCTTTTGCTTCTTTATCAGGACACAGCGAAATTCAAATATACTCTCCCATCTCTCACTGAGGCTCTGGGCATACTGCAGAAATGTGTGCTTTAGTTATTATTTTTTTATCACGAGTGAGCTATAGAATATCTTTGGGGTTTTTTACCCCTTCTTTTTGTGCTGCATCAAAGACAGACGACATAGGGAAGGTGCCAGGTTTGAATGTTGGTATTTATTTCCAGATTCTATTTGGGACTGAATCTTTCAATCTGCAGCAATTCCAGTAGAAGAACCTGATTTTTTGCTGCTCCAGGGATGGGTGAGAACTCGGTTTTATTAAGTTAATTTTAAATCAGAGTTTATCAGAGATCTGCAAAACTCACAGACTATGGGAGGGAGCCGACGCCATGGATTTTCAAAAGCACGCACAGACTTTGTGGAATCACTGAAGCAGCTGTAAATGATGATGGATGAAATGCAAGCCCTTTGACCAATGCACAGGAAGAGTACAACTTATCACATGTCCATTCTTGCTACCGGAACTGCAGTAAAACCCAGAAGTAGAGTAGCAAGCCTGGGTGTGTGTGTGTGGAAAATTGGTAAAAGAATAAGTGTGTAGCTTTAAGGACTACTAGGAACACCTGCCTCCTCCTTCTTTCCCTCCTCAGGGCACTGGGTAAGGCAAGTCTGCTCTGAAATAATAACTGCAGCCCATATATTGTTCCTTTCCCATGTAGGACTTTGAGAAACGATGTTAATGATTTCAAATAACTCGGTGAATTTGATCACTTCTCCCTACTACAAAATCAAACCCAACCAGCTCACAGGCACAATAAAATGAAATGCCTGAGCAGTTATATAATATATTATGTAATCTAGGAGCGCACACTTTATGTAAAGCCTGAATTGTATAGAGGGCCCTTCAGCGAACCATTCTTATTCACGATAACAACTCAGATATTCAGTTTGTGCATACATCAAAGCACCTCTGGCTCAATCCACTGTTACTCTGGGTCAAATGAAGGACTGAAACAGCTTTTGCTCAAGAGGTCAGTGTTTCCTATTTTAAATTTCATATATAGTATTAAAGATTGTCAAAAAATGTTACACAGTTGATGCTGAATCCCTTGGCCCCACACCACAGAATTGCTCTTAACCTCCGAGTTTATTTGCCTGGGGGATTAGTACCCCTTTGGTGAGTTCCTAAGTAATGTGAAATATGACTGGTAATTCTGAGCATACTTCCCTTGTCAAGAGTAGAGATGGGCACGGAACGAACATTTTTTCGTTTCCGTTACCGTTTGTCATTTCCATTACGTAACGAAACGACAAACGAAAATTGTGATGAAAATTCAACGAAACGAATAGAACCATGAAAATTGTGGTCGTTACGTTTCGTTTCCGTTAATGGTGACGTGCAATGAAATGAGCTGTTTTAAATGTTAAAAAACACCCTGGACATCTGTAAAAATGCAGCGATAATTATTTATATTGTCTGATAATACCTACCAGGGGGATTGGGGGTCCTTAAAACATTTGTTTTTGTCTTCTCCCATTGCAATGAGTTTTCTTTTCCCCTTTAAAATGGATGTTGCACCAGCCACAGAATGGAGGCAAGCCATGTGATGGGATCATGTTCAACCAATAGCATGCCCAGGTTGCAGACTGGGCGGGCAGGTCTGGCAGCCACAGAGGGCATAAAAAGGTCTCGCAGCCCCCGTCCTCCTTGCAGTCTCTGGTGGGAGTTAGGGTGGGATTGCTGTCTCTGCGACTCTAGCTTCAGTCCTGTAGCCTCCCAGTGTGTGTGCATGCTGGGTACCTCTCAGTCAGTACCCTCCCCTGCCCCACAGTGCAGTCACTCTGTGGCTGCCTTGCACCCTGGACAACGCCCGCCGCTGCCCTTTGCAGCCTCCCTGCATACCTAGTCTATACTGTGTCTCTGCCAGCATCCTTTTTTTTAGTGTTTTCCCTTTGGTCTGGGGCGTTGGGGGATGCCTACGCATGGAAATGCTTTTAAAATCACGCAAAAAGTGGGTAGAAACGATAAACAAAAAACAAAAAACGGTAACAAAATTTTTCCAAAAATTCACGACAAACAGAAATGAACCGAAACAGACCTCTCAACGACAAATGAAAACCCGAAATGCCATTTTTTTGTTTCGTGTCAATCTCTAGTCAAGAGGAAATCTTGTTTATTGATGGAGGGACGGATGATTCTGGAAGTGGGATATTTGCTATGCTATCAGTTCTTTCATTTACTCATTTGTGAAATGCATACGGGTGGTCCTCAATAAATATATTCTGTGCATACCTTAAAGAGGAAAAGAAAACCAGGTATTATATTAAAACCACAAATTCCTTAATACAGAACAAGATAGAGTCAACTAACCATCTCCCTTATCAAGTCTCTCTAGAAGAAAGAAAGAAAGAAAGAAAAGAAAGAAAGAAAGAAAGAAAGAAAGAAAGAAAGAAAGAAAGAAAGAAAGAAAGAAAGAAAGAAAGAAAGAAAATGGCAATCATACTTTAGGTGGATGGTAAGAAGACAACACTCACTGGAAAACACAATAATGTTATCAAGAAGAAAAGGAATCACAATTATAATATGAATGCACTTAATAAAGCAGGCCAAAGCTCAGAGTCTAGAAAATTTGAGGACTGCCAATGACATTTCTAGTTTGATAAGTTGTCACTTAAGTGAGAAGTGATTTGATGACACTCAACACACACATGCATATGTTTTTATATAATTATAATCATAAAATAAATACAGCAATAGAAGACAATATTAAACATTCATTCATTCTTTATTATGCGGTCACAGACCCGATTTAAGAGCACAGAAGGAAGATTGGTAAAAACAAATAAATAAAACCAATTCGTAATACAAAATGTTAAAATACAAGCTAAAACCAGGACGTGTTAAAAATGCAGAAACCATAAGACCCAGTGCTAAGGGAAATCAGTAGCATAGTTGAGACGTTGCTTATTTTTAAAACTTGAGCACGGGAGCAAAACATTTAGCCACAGATTCCGTATTTAGTTGATTTTTGCCCACCAATAATTGAGACAAATGCTCTGTTTTTGATCTTCCAGGACACTTCTTCAAAATTGGCACAATAAATCTGTTACGATAACTGCATTCAAACAAAACATGATCCCAAGACTCAACTACGTTATCATCACAAGCACATAGTCACTTAGCATAGGGAATATTACAATAGCGACCTTCTAAAACAGCTGATGAGAGGCAATTAAACCAGGCTTTGGAAAACATATAAGAATATTTTGGGATAGTAAGTTTGTCCAAGTATCCTGCATATGCGCAGTGGCAGTATCGTACCCAATGAGGTTAATCTGAGGCACGATTATTGCTAATTGAAACAATATTAAATAAAAGGAGGATAATATTAGGGTTCATGTATCATTTTTCTTCAAATTACAATGATATAGTTCAGGCATGTCCAAACTTTGGCCCTGCTGATGTTTTGGACCACAACTCCCAGAATTCTAACCTTAGAATGCCAATGACAAAGGACTGTGGGAGTTGTGGTCCAAAACATCTGGAGGCCAAAGTTTGGACATGCCTGATATAGTTACTTGTATGATTTATATTGATGTGTTTAGGCCCTATTATATGGGACAAAAGCCAAATGTGTACTCCCACAGTTTTTCACCCCTTCCATTTCTTCTGGGGTCCACACACTTAAACTGTTCTTCAAACAGTGGGGAATCATCTGCAGCAGGTGTCATGTTCCTGTCAGGGAAATCTACTGAATATTTATTTATTTATTTATTTTACAAGATTTTTTTTAGCCGCCCCACTACCAGGTTGGGCTAGAATAAGATATTGGGCCTTGGAAGCTGGGAAACGGATCTTGCAGCTGGTCAAGGTGCAAGGGCTGAGTCTCGGGATAAGGCTGGATCACATCTAGTCCACAAAAGTGGCAAGAGTTGAAGAAACGACTCAGAGGAAAGCCATGAGAGAATGTGCCAGGCTGCATAAAGGAAAGTGTCTCCTGAAGAAGAGATGTTCTTGAAGGAAAGCTCTTCCTCCCAGGAAAATTAATAGGCCAAACCCTATAGTTAAACTCTTTTTTGGATGATCAACAGCTTACAACCAAGTGCTCCACAAAGTCCCAGCACATCATAGAACCCTCCATAGAAGGCCGCTGGCTATTAGAGGCACAAATAGTTACTATTTACTATGTACAACCCTTGGACATCTAGATTACAGCCCATGGACTCTCCTTGCTTGTGTGACACAGCTAGACTGGCTTGACCCCACACTGTTTCGTGACTTTGCTTTTGGATTTGAGGTAAGACTCTACCTGATACTTTCTGGGCTATTTTGCTCTTGATTTTGAGCTCACCTGATTGGGCTCATTGGGTACTTCTGCCAGCCCGGACCCCACATTTGGGAGCCAGATTTTTGTGGAGCAGAACAGCAAGGTTTATTGACACCACAGTTCGGTAGAGGTGCCACATATTGACCCTTCTACAGGAAGTAAGCCTGAGATAGCCTGGAAGATGATGCTTCTTCCAGGTGAGTGGAATTTAAGCGTGCCTAGGTGTCTCTGGACATCGGTCAACAGGAACTCCTGGAATTCTTCCTGGGCAATTCTTGGAGAAGTCTGGGAGCAGGAGTATTTTTAAAAGGCGCACATTTAGTATTGAGTGAGTACCAAAATACTGTACAGAGATAGGGAACTGAATAGAAAATTCAAAATTATTTGCAGCAACTTCAATTACCATTGATCATAGGAATGGGTCTTGTAGGCACTGTTTTATAGTGATTCCAATCCTTGCTGGATGTCCAAACTCTGAAGGTGTTGTTGGGAGAATCCTTTTTGATACTCTGACCTTTGGCTTATGGCAGGGGATGGTGAACCTATGGCACGTGTGCCAAAGGTGGCACGCAGTGAGCTTTCGCCTGGCACACAACAGGCTCCCTGCCCCCCTTCCCCCTCCGCTAGACCAGTCATGCGGGAATTTGCGGATGAATAAGTAGGGGGGGACAAGGAGCATGTCTGATCTGGGGGTCGAGAGGTTGTACACCCGACCTGTGTCATGGTCAGATCATTATTTGCTGACCTTTTCCCTGTCAATCGCTACCCTGCCCCACGGTGAGCTGGGCCCTTCCATCTGGGCCCACACCTGGAGGCTCCTGGACCCAGTGCGGTTTTTGGAGAACTTTGGGGGTTTACCGGACGGGCTGGTTGATGACCTGGTTGACTCCCTGGTTGATAAATGGTATGAGGATGTGGCCAGGGTAGTTGACCGGATCGCCCCCAAGCGCGTCATCCGATGCCAAGCCCGTTCTTCGTTTACCACAGAGTTCCGGGCGATGAAGCAAGAGCGGAGGAGGCTAGAGAGCAGATGGCGTTAAATTGGGCTGCTGTTAAGGCATTGACCGGTCGCTATTCTCCAGTGATCAGGGACGCTAGGAGATCTTTTGCCTCCCTGAGAATTGGTGAGACCTCGAAACGTCAGGCAGAATTGTTCCGGGTGGTTCGAGACCTCACCAATCCCGGTCCGCTGGGGCCTCCTCCTAGTGATTTCACTAGCGAGTCATTTGCAGCCTTTTTTAAATCTAAGATAGAGGCCATCCGTTCCGAGCTGGATGCTGGTTGCATGGATCCTCCCTCTGATGTGGCCGGTGCCTTGCTGCCTGGGTCGCCCCGGTTTGTTGAGTTTGGGCCTGTTTCATCAGTGGATGCCTCCAGGGCTCTGGGACATTGCAGGCCTGCGGCTTCTCCGTTCGACCCTTGCCCTTTCTGGCTGATCAAGACTGCCGGAGGGAGCATGCCGGAATGGGCTTCACTAATTGCCGCCACATCCTTCAGAGACGGGATCTTTCCCAGTCATCTGAAGGAGACGGTGGTGAAGCCCATTATCAAAAGACCTGGCCTGGCTGTAGACGATATGTCTAACTAACGTCCTATAGCCAATGGGCTAGGTGATCGAGTGGGTCGCTGCCCTGCGTCTCCAGATGTTCCTGGAGGAGAACCATGTCTTGGATCCTTTCCAATCTGGGTTTAGACCGCGGCATGGGACTGAGACGGCACTGGGTCGCTCTGCACGATGATCTGTTGAGGAGGGCCGACAGGGGTTGCTCTACCCTGCTGGTCCTTCACGACCTGTCAGCGGCTTTCAATACCGTTGGCCACGGTATCCTCCTGGGGCGGCTCTCTGAGGTGGGGATCAGAGGTCTGGCCTTTGGCTGGCTCCGCTCCTTCCTGGAGGGCCGCACCCAGCGAGTGAGCTTTGGGGGGTGAGTTGTCGTCTCCCTGGGCACTCTCTTGTAGGGTGCCGCAGGGATCGGCACTCTCCCCCATGCTCTTTAACATCTACATGAAAACCGCTGGCTGAGATCATCCGGAGCTATGGAGTTTGCTGTCATCAGCACGCTGATGACACGCAGCTCTATTTCTCCTTTTCCACCGGTGCAGTGGAGGCCATCCAGACCCTTGATCGCTGCCTGGCCACAGTTTTGGATTGGACCAGGACCCATAAACTAAAGCTCAACCCTGGGAAGACCGAGGTTTTGTTCTTTGGGGAGGCCCGGAGGGATACAGTGGCCCTCTTCCCAGTCTGGGTGGGTCCACCTCCAGCTGGCGCAAAGAGTGAGGAGTCTGGGTGTCGTCTGGATCCGGATTTCTCCCTGGATTCCCTGGTGGCTGCCGTGACCAGGTTGGCCTATTACTATTTTAGGCTTATCACCCAGATTCGCCTGTATCTCGATGGGGATTCCCTGAGGACAGTGGTACAGGCGCTGGTCATATCTAGGTTGGATTACTGCAACACTCTCTACATGGGGCTCCCCTTGAACCTTGTTTGGAGACTGCAGCGGGTCCAAAATGTGTCGGCCAGGTTTGTGGTTGGTGTGCGTAAGTTTGACCATTGTCACCCCCATCTGCTTGCATTGTGTGCACGTTGCCTCCCGAATAAGGTTCAAGGTGTTGGTTTTGGTTTACAAAACCCTCCATGGCTTGGCCCCTGCCTATCTGGCAGAGCGTATCCCCTGTCAATTAAATCTGGCCTGACCCACCCGATCTTCCTTTGGATTGCCACGCTGAGGGAGGCCTGTAAAGCGAGCACTCGTAATCGGGCCTTTTCTGTTGTTGGACCCAGTGTTTGGAACGCTCTTCCAAGCGAGATGCGGCAAGCTCCCTTGTTGGCATCCTTCAAGAAAGCCTTGAAGACCTGGCTGTTTAGGGACGCCTTCGGAAACTGCTAGGGGGTTTTTTTTTCCCCCCCTGCCCCTGCCATACTGGTCCGCCATCTTGTATGCTGTTATCTCTGTTTTTATCTTTTTTTAATCCTGTGTAAACCGCCCTGAGTTCCCGTTTGGGAAATAGGTGTGGGATACAAATCTGAAAATAGATAAATAAATAAAAAAATGTTGTGTGCCAGGATGACCCTAGGGCCACCGTCCCCATCGCCGCCCTTGCCCCCGCCCCACCCCCTGCCACCCCCGCCTCCGCCTCCACCGCCATCCCCATCGCTGCCCTCGCCCCGCCCCTGCCAACCCAGCCTCCGCCTCCACCTCTGCCCACCTCTGTAGCTATCCCCATTGCCACCCTCGCCCCGAGCGCCCCCCTGCCGACCCAGCCTCCACCCGCCTCCGCTGCCATCCCCATTGCCACTCTCTCCCCTCCTGCCTCTGCTGCCAATGACCCTGAGACCGCCCCCGTTGACCTGCTGCCTTTGTCCCCTGCCCCCGCTGCCGCCAATCCTGACCCCCCTGGCACCCACCACCATCTCCATCACCGAGTTTGAGCACTCGGTGTCAAAAAGTTTTGCCACCCCTGGCCTATGGTGACTCCTAGGGTTCAGTCTTGTCCTCAGTGCTATTCAGTATCTACCCAAAACCGCTGAAAGAGGTTTCCCAGAGCTTTGGAGTTCAGTGTCATCAATATACTGGTGAGATGTCTAATCTCGTCATGGTGAGACATGCCTTAATTAATTACATCTTGCTTGGATTCCTGTAATGTGCTCTATGTGGTTTATTCGGCAACATCAGCTGATTCAAAAAAGCTGCAGCCAGACAGCTAACTGGCACTGGTTATAGGGAGCATGTGACTCCCTTCTTACCACCGCTTCATTATCTGCCTCTCTGTTTCCAGGCCCAATTGAAAAATGCCAGCTGTTACCTCTAAAGCCCTATATAACTTGGGTCCAGTTATTTCAAGGATCATATCACTTCTTATGAACCAACTGGGCTTTTAAGATCTTCTGCTGACATCATCCCCTCAATTCCATAATCCTGGTGAGAACATGAAAAGGGAATATGAATATGCTGCGCCAAGAAGCCAGGTTGGCACATTCCCTCTTATTCTTCCCTCAACAGGTAAATACTTGTTTTTTTTACTGTCTTTAAAACAGTAAGTTATTTTAGGAGTGCTAAATTTATTAAAACATAGAGGATTTCAATTAAAAATATTTCAGAAATCATGTTTTTTAGAATTAAACAAAATTTAATTGTTTTTAATATAGTTTCTATGGTATTTCAAAACTGCTGATCATTGTAATTGTTGTGAGCCACCTTAGGTCCACAAACACCTACCTACCTACCTACCTACATCCTTGCTAATGAGTTATTATTGAGACAGCTGTTGAGCTCAGTAACAGTTAATTACACTGTTGGCATTGTTCTGTTAACTTTTCTGACTCTGCCAAATTACATCATTGGATCTCAGGCACAGATGTGGGGGAAGCCTGTGTCTCAAGGGGTCATCATTTATACTTTAATACGTTCACTGTAAACACTTGTCATGCTGAGGGTAGAATGGTCTAGTACCTCAGAATCCTAATAGTGGGAACATAAATTACAGTAGCAGCAATGATGACCTCAACAAAAGCAGAAGTACCCCAAAATAGCAGAAGCAAAAAATCTTCTAAATTAAGTGGGAAAGTAGTACAATAAAGGGGAAAAATCTCCCTTGCTTTTCTTGACACTGAATTTTTTTTTAAAATTGAGGTACTTCTGGATTCTTATCCTAACTCAGCAATTCTTTGAACCGGCATTTTCACATATGGGACTGTGTTTGCACTATTTTCCTGTCACATTGGGTCCATCTAATGACCCCCTTGAGATATGTTGGTTCACTCAGATGTACCTCCTTTGAATAGAACCTAGTGAGCTTATCCAGCGGAAGGGCTCAATCTAAATCACTCAAAGCTACATATTGTGTCTGGTGTCTTCAAGTTGATAACTTCAGATGTGTTATAGCAATATGGACAGGAGATCTTCACATTTAATTCCCTTTTTCAGGATTGCCCTAGTTAAGAAGATGTCAGTCCTTAAATTTCTCAGATACTGTATAGATTTTGTGAATATAGCACCAATTTACAGGTGATAGACTTTTATTCCCACAACTGGTTTTATTTTTACAAGCCATGCTCTTACTTAATCTTCTAATTTCATGAGAGATCTAGGCTGGGTATCACTGTTTAAAGTGAGCATACAATTAGCTGGAAAGCGTCATCCTGTGGTTAGTCGTATTAATGAATCCTTGACAATTTGGAAAAGCAAAGCATGTGGTACTCTTCAAGGGGCCTTCTTGGGTCCACTCTCATTTAAGAATCTTTGATTTATTAGCAACTTGGCTAACTCAGTGGGAAACTGCCAATCAGATTATCTGATGACCCACCCTGAGGAACTGCAAACACTACAGTCGATAACATTGGAAATTTAAAAGGCGTTTGATGGATTAAAACACAAAGCTAGACAATCAACTGCAGTCCACACAAGAGAACGTTGAAAGGAAAGTCAAACACATAATCCCCATGCATGTACCTACTGAAAATGTGGAACATAGTAAATTAGTTGAAGTATAGACTATAAATGTAGTAACTATGTTGGAT
The DNA here is from genome assembly GCA_037367245.1 of Phrynocephalus guinanensis. Classification (NCBI taxonomy): domain Eukaryota; kingdom Metazoa; phylum Chordata; class Lepidosauria; order Squamata; family Agamidae; genus Phrynocephalus; species Phrynocephalus guinanensis. The sequence goes on along the minus strand of CM074733.1, from coordinate 153,018,500 downwards.
CAGCTGCATTATTAGTTAGCTGTAACCAACTTCCCCAGGTATATACTAATATACACGTCTCCATTAACATGGACATCTTCCATGACTGTATGAGCTATCTTTCTCTAAAGGACTGAGTCAACAATAAAATCAGTCTCTTTTCTTTATTACTCTGCGAAACCTAAACATGGGAAACAAAGGATCTGAAGTTGCCAGCATCATCAAACAAGTCAGTGAGCCCTTTGAAAGCCAAAAGGGGAGGCTCCATTTGTCTCATACTCACTGCCACAGCACTTCCCCCTCCACTTGGATCACTCCACTGTGCTCCATGCATAGAGCCGGGCGAAGGCGAAGCAATGGCTTATGGGCTCATTCATAGCCCCAGTTTATTCTCCACCCACACCACTTTTGGGACACCCAGAACAGTGTGGCTGGAGAGTAAACCGGGTCTACGAATGAGCACACACACTGCCACCACTCCCCCCTGGCTTTCCCAATAGTGTAGCAACATATCCGCCTCTCTGCCCAGGGCAGAGAAGTGGATGGAGTGGTATCTTCAGGAAACTGAAGATCGAAGAGCAGCCTTTTGAATGTCTTGTGGATACAGTGAGAGTGCTGTGGCCATGGGAAATTCAAAAGCCTGCTCTTTAGGAAAGCGAGGATTGAAGAGCTGGGGTACTACCCTTCAGGAAAGCAAGGATTGAAGAGCAGGTTTTTTTTTAAAAATTTTCCATGGCCACAGTACCCTTGCTATGGCTGTGGGAAATTCAAAAGCCTACTCTTCAATCCTCACTTTCCCAAAGGGTAGCACTCAAAGCATTTGTAACCTGGGGTACCGCTGTATTCAGGTTAAATTGCCATATTGGCACTTTGCGAAAAATAAGTGGGTTTGGAATTGCAGTTTGGGCACTCAGTCTGTAAAAGGTTTGCCATCAATGTTATAGGGATTGCCTTTTTGCATCCTTCCCTGATACTATCTCTGGTTTCAATCCACTGTTCTTCTGGTCCACAGTCAACTGAGTTTAGGAATGCCAATCTTTATTTACTGCCTTTGTGTTCTGAAAATGTATAATAATGTTTTGTTTTGGTGGGTTGTCAATTTCCTCCTGGATGCTTGCATAAAAGCTTTCCATTTCTTCTACTTCTGCATCAGTAGTTGAAGCGCAGTCTTGAATGATAGTTATGTTAATAGGTTTTCCACTGTGTCTGTTTGATATTATTTGGTCAGCCCTTGCATAAAATCCCACGCTAGGCCAGGCCAAGTTTTCTGTCTCTAAAAATTCCAAAATGGGGGTGGGGACACTAAATTTTTTGTCTTGCTAGGGTAATTTAAAAATGTTTTTGCTAAAGTGGTATTATTTGGTTTTGCTTGACCATTAAAATGTCATATTCCCTATATTTCAGTGCAATTTCTGATTAATATGTATGCTGTTGTGCTTCAGAAATGATGTGCTTTTTATGAAATTGTATATGTGAACTTATCTGGAAAAGTGATTTCTCCTCTTTGCACGTGGCAAAACTTTATTAGTGTGACTGAATTCATATCTTAGTTGTGAGTGTTTAAAAGGCCACCAAAAGAAAAATCAGACAAGGAACGTTCCTGAGCAATTTCACTGGAACTAAAACCTCTTGCCTTCTGAACAACCAACTCTGTGAAATGTCCTAAGATATGGATTATTTCTATGAGAACAAAATAGTGAGGATGCTAAAAACTATACAGCAAGCAGTCTGGCCAAGGACATTTATCCCAAAGGGACTGAGAAGTAAAAACTTTGTAACAGCTTTTTTGTATTGTCTGGTATAAATTCAAAAACTGCAATCCCACAGAAGAGTCAAGATACCTGGGAACAAGCTAAGAATATATTCAGCAATATCCCACATCAGTGTTAGTCACTCAGTTTCTTTTGAGTTGGCCATTTTCAGAGTAGAAACACTTCATCGGGAAAATTTCCTGTTACATTCCACTTTAGTTCACTGACACCAGCCAGTGAAATGTTTAAATGTTCAATTTCTTTCTTTACTGTTTCCAGTACAACTTGATTCATACCTCTCACATTCCATGTTTCAATTGTTATGTGTTGTGTAGCAACAGGCTTTCCGTCCACTTCTGCACATGTCTGCCACTCTATGTCCTTTCAGCTTTCACCTAGTTGCATCATTGTTGGTAGCACTATTTGAACTTTTCCTTTGCTCTTCCCCAGTAGCTTATTGAGTACTTTCTGACCTGAATTCCAGGCAAAACTCAAGGAAAATAAAATAAAACAAAAGACAAAAAAACATGCAGCACCTTAAAGACTAAATTTCATATTTTATTGTAAACATTTCATGGACACGTCCACTTCTTCAGACATCTAGCAGCAGAATGAGGTTTGCAATACACAGTAATATGTATGGAATATTATATTGCACACATCATTCAGCTGCTAGATATCTGACGAAGTGGATGTGTCCACAAAATATTACATTAAAATATGAAAGTTAGTCTTTAAGGTGGCATATGACTTTTGTCTTTTGTTTTATTTCCCTTGAGTTTTGGAATTCTTGCACAGACTAACATGGCTACCTTCTCCAAAATTTCTGACCTGAGTGTCTCATCTTCCAGCACTATCCCTACTTTCATTTTTGATCATCTCATTTACAGTTTTTTTTAATGGAAAAGAAAGTTCATTAGTGGTTTAGCATTGCCACCTTCTGCACATTAGTAACAAAAGTTAGCTTGAGTGCCACTCCCCATTGCTTTCTCAGCCATTGTCACTTTCAGCTACCATTACTGTCTAGCAGCTGCTGCCCCATCCCCACTGGAGTTATCTATTCTATTCTGCTGATGCCACCTTTAACCTTGAAGAGGGTTCATGTATCTTAGTTTGATGTTTCAGCTATGACCATTTAGTCTTTGATGCCCTTGCTAGGGGTTTAGGCTCATAATGGAATCTGGCCTCCTAACAGCATTGCTCTCAGTTTCACTGGTGTACTCAAACTACAGTATTTTATCATGTTAAGATGTGTGTCCAAGAAGAGGCAGTTCCCTCAAGGCCTGTATATATATTTTTATAGTTTATGGTATACATAAGGTATATAGTTTAAATATTAAAAATATTTTTAATTAGTTTATGAATATGAATAGGTTTTTTTTAAAAAAAAACTCTGTGTGCAGCTACATAGCATTCATCTCCCATCAAGAAATGTAGCTGGGAATGGAAAGTCACCTTAAAGCAAGGTATTCATGCTTATCATGGATTAGTTGAACAACAGAAGACCATGTGGAGAAAATCAGTGAAACAAGGCATCATCCGTTTCTGCACAAACACAGATCACATACAGAGCAATGGAATACCATGTGCAACTCACTTTTGCTAAGTTCAAACTGGAAAAAATCACCACACTTATTTTATTTTTGGCACAAGACATGGCTCTTTGGGGGTGGTCATATTTCAGATCCAAGTTTCGGAGCACTAACCATTCTGTCCAAACAGATTGTGCTTGAAATCTGCATTGACGAAAAGGCAGTGACTACAATCAAGTAGTAAGGGCCTTTTTACACGACCCCTAAGATCCGCTGCCCACTTAAATTCAGACCAGAGATCTTAAGGGTTCCTCGTTCTTCCTCTGTCCCCACCCCCCTCAGCACTTCCTGGTTGCTGGCTGCCTGAGGGACGGAGAAAAAAGAAAGAAAAGAATGCCCGTTTACCTCCATTTTGTTCTGGGCAGCATTCAGATCTCTTAAAGGGGTGTGGGGGCGCATAAAAAGAACAAACAGAAGCCAGGAGAGCCCCGCACTCACTATCCTTACACCGGATCAAATATTTGTCACATCCAAAAAGCAGGTACAAGAAAACTGCTGTTTGGTCGCGCGCTAAAGTGGGCGGGATCGCACTTAATTGTCTGCAAAGTCCGGAGCTGGTGGGTAAACATTTTCAAGGTCCGGACCTTGCAGCCATTTGCAGCGGAGCTTAGGGGTCGTGTAGAAACGCCCTAAGTCGCAACCAGAGTATTCCACTATACTAATTTGAACTTGTGATTTTGCCATTCTATTACAAGGCTGCCCTGCAGTCTATAAGGGCACATATACCATGAACTCACCTAAAATAAAAGCCTTACACTATCTGCTGTTGTGACTGATATTAACCCTACCTAACCCAGTAATGAGAATGGGGATGGGTGAAAACACACTGTTACCCAATAGCCATTCAGGGTAATAGCCAAAAATTCCCATATGGCCCTGAAGTGACCAGCTACTCTCATTCTCATTACCCCCAGGGTGGGTGGGTCAGATGCTTGAAAGTTGGAAAGAGACCGGCGTGAATGCAGGCAGCCTTTTTAAAGGCTACCAAGGCCCTGCTTGCCCAACCACGTCACAGTGCAATTTTCGCACTGAAACACAGGTCAGGCAAGCAAAGAAGCCCCACTGCGGAACATTGGCCATGTGAAGCTGCCATATATATTTAAAATAAATGTGGCATTAGATCCATGAAAAGATGATTACCCAAACTTCCCTGGGCTGCCATTCACTGTTTTTTTCGCAAGGGGAAAAGGTTGCTAGGAGAGATCTGGGGCTGTAAAAAGAGCTTCAGGACTATGTCCTGCCAGACCTGAGGTAAATATACTTCATATGAGGTAAAACTTCATAGACATGAAATTCCTTTGTGAACTAGCTGTTCCATGAAGCCTATCCTTAGATACATCACTGGGAAGGCTCCTTTCTCTATATTTCAGCTTCTGAAGTAGTTAATTTTTCTGGTTTTTAAAATCCAGCCAGCCATTTAAATGATTTCCCCCCCAGCAAATGTAGAGGGAAAAGTAAATAAGAGTAAGATTGTACAACTGGGAAAGGGAAAGAGAATCATGCTTTGACCTTGACCTTAACAGAGTCAGCTTTTTATAGGAAATAATTTTCAAATGTCTTATAAAAAAGATAAAATGCTGCTGACAGAACTTAGTTTTCTCAACAATCAGTTTTTCTTATGATTGGTACACATCTCCACTTCTGGTGCCTGCCTGACAAGGATGCATGAAAACAAACCCCAGTACAAGTCATTAACAGTGTTAACAAAGTGGAGCAGTAACAGAACTATAACTCTATATAATAGTGGATATTTTCAAAATCTAACAATCTCACTCACTCACTCACTCACTCTCACTCACTCACTCACACACACACACACACACACACACACACACACACACACACACACACACACAGAGAGAGAGAGAGAGAGAGAGAGAGAGAGAGAGAGAGAGAGAGAGAGAGAGAGAGAGAGAGAGAGCCCCACACAACCACACACAAATGATTTTGCATTGTTCAGTGGATGCAGGTTCTTAGGTAATTTCCGAATCAAAGTCTTTCATTCATTTCAAGAATTAAATTTGTCAAAGTAACCACTGATATTCATTGTCTGGAGCACTGTTCATTTGTTCAAAACCATTAAATGAAAATCTGATTTCAACCAAATTGAGGATCTTCGACATAGGGAGGACCCTGAACTGGAAGATTCATTTGGCTTTCACGCTGATTAATTTTCTGGAGCCTGAAGAGTTTTTGTTTGAGTGGCTATGAGATGCGGTGCTTAATACAGCCAGACAGTGTACTACTGTAAAAAAAATTCCCAATGTAGACAATCATATTTCAATGAAACCTAATTCATCTTAAGCTGTGAGTCCCCCCCGCTGCCACACACACACTTCTTTTAGAGAGACGTCTTAAGTATATGTGCATGAACAGTGTAATATTATTTATAGAATGTTTGACTGTATTGGCAATGAAAACATGTGGATGTGTGATTTAACCTATTATTATTCTTAGGTGACCATTAAGGTGTTTGATGGCAGGTGACTCTCTCTTAGAGTGCCAGTCATTGTGTATGGGTTAATTTTGCAAAAAATGCAGTACCCAGAGCAAGAAATCATTACCTGAAAAATAGGCACAGCAATAAAATGTCACGCGCTACAGTAATACACACACATATATATCCCAAGGAAGACATTTCAAGGTTATACGCACTTTTCTATAACTCACAGAACAAATATAATCCAGGTCAGTCCCTTGCTCATTCACGTTCTTATTTCACTTTAGCCTCTAACTGCACCAAGGGGAGTTGAATAAGTCCTCTCACCCGGAATGGGTTAATATATTTTCCATTAAGCTAATCTGTCTTCTAATGATGAGGTATGGTTGAGTGCCAGAGTAACTCTCGTCTAGAATTGCCTAGCACTAAGCATAATGTCTCTCCCCCACCCCTCCCCATTTACTATGATCAATGGCACTCTCATTGATCACAACAGATCTGTTCAGTTTCAGATAACTGATCCCCTATATCTCAGCATTTGGTATTGATAATACATTAACTCACTATCAGTTTCCAAAACAGCACAGCACAACAGCTGCAAAGTAGATGGCTTTAATGTAAATGAACAAATGAATCATTCTCTTTGTTTATTACCTCTTCCAGTCTCTGTCACTTTACAATAAATTATCCAGTAACTCTTCTTTTTTTCTCCTTCTTCAACTCACAAACTTTAATAGCAGTACATAAACGGCTGAGACTTGCGTTAATCCCTTCATGTCCTGAGGAATCTCTGCTGTTTGGAGTGCTGATCCAGAACCTTAATAATTACCATAGGAAAATGAGGGGAAAATAATGCAGGGAAATGATTGCCTGCATTAAGAATGTGTGATAAATGCCTTTTTCATCTCTTTGCTCATGTATTTTGGAGAGCCAAGTTCAGTTTTGCAGCCATGCATTGTATGAGCTAATTGCAATTTAAGCTTTCCTATGCATACCTAAGATGTATGCACCACAATCAGACAGGTCTGTGTTTGGTAAAGTGAGCACCATAGGAACATGATACTGGGGAAGCATGAATGACTGCAGTTCCACTTTCAGTGTATACACTATACAGTGAGCATTGATTTGTGTTGGTGGTTTATTAGTAAGGCACAAACTTGCCCAGTCCATCTCCCTCTAACTGAATGGAGCAGATGACAAGAAGTAGTGCTAACTAGACATGGGCACAACCAGAAAAAATGATGTTTCGAGTTTTTGTTTGTTGGAACCGGTCTGTTTCGGGTCGTTTCTGTTTGTCGCGAAATTTTTCAAAAATTTGTCATTTCCATTTGTCGTCTGTCATTTGTTGTGTTTTCCACCGCGATTTAGCGCGATTTTGACTTCCCAGAGCATAGGGGCTCCCCGCACTATCAGGGCCCGGCGCTAGGTGTTTTTTGCACGCCCTAGGCGGTGGGGCAGGGCGGGGGGGGAGGTGGGGGGGAGGTGCGGAAGTGGGGGGTGGTGGGGGGGCCAATGGGCGGGCGCGGTGGCGCGAGCCGCAGGCACGGTGGCAGTGCGGGCAGACGGGCAGCGTGTGCGAGTGGGCAGTTAGGATGATCACTTAGGATAGAGGTTCTGTTCTTGGTTGCACCCCAAATGTGTGTGTGTGTGCAAGCAAATTGAAGTTGGGAAAATAGAAAATAAATGGTAGTAGTATATAATATATATTTAAAATGATCCACACCTCCCACTCCCAGTCGAAAACTCCCCTTTATCCCATTATCAGAAAAAAATCCTCAAAACTGGCCAGAAAAGAAATAAAGAATAAACTGCTATTCCCTTCAGCAGACAAAGCTGCAGGGAATCAAAGAAATTATTTTCTAAATTCAATTCCCTCCCTCCCTGCCTAACTTAAATCCTAAAGCCTCCAGCTCCCTCCTCAATCTCGATCGGATCACACCCAGCACCAGCAGGCCAGCCCTCCTCCTCTCAATCCACATCCATACACACCCGACTGCGATTTCTGGAAGGAGCCTCGGCTTTTATGCCCTCCGAGACATCCAGAAGTGTCAGTCAAAAACCTTGCGATGCCATTGGTGGAATGGTTCAAAAAAAATTGCATGGTCCCATCCACATGCCCAGCCCAAATGGGGCAGGTCTAAAAAAATAAAAAATAAAATAAACATAAAATAAATCAAAATCAATAAGACGTTTTATTGCCTATAAAAAACCACTGCTGCTACTATTAAATTCAGGCCTTTAAAATAAATAAATTTCACCCATGTTTCTGTGGTGATTTGGTGTGTTTTTGACCACGATTTTCAAAAAGAAAAATTCGCGGTCGCCATTTTGGGTTGCTCCCCACCACCGCATGGCATGCAGCGAGGAGACAGACGACAAGGATGAGATGTCCCCCCAGCCTGGTGCAAGCAGCCCAGGACAGGAGAGAAGAGGGGGGGAAAGGCCAGGGACCCCCCAGAAACCACCCCTCTGGTAGGTTGGCAAAGCCTCAGGCAGGCATATTTTCGCTTGCTTTTTTTGGCCGGGAGTCAGGGTTTTTTTTTAAAAAAACGTTTTTTTAATAAAACCTTTTTCTGTGCTTCGTATCATGCAGATCGCCACGCTTGCCACAAACGGAAAAGAAAAAAACCTGAACAAATTTTTCTTTTTTTGGTTCGAGTTTCGAGTTCTGACGGCTTCTTAATTATCATTACCGTTTCCATTACGTAATGGAAACGATAACCGAAAAGGAAAAAACGGAAATTTCACCGAGTCATGCCCATGTCTAGTGCTAACCAAAAGCTTAGAAGTTACTAGTCACCCAGAGCCAAACAATACTGAAAACAGATGATAACATAATCCTTTCCTATTATAATCCCCTTGAGATTGACCAGACGCTCTACCCCGGGCCCTTATTAGCTCGAAAGGTCCCCCCCCCCCCCCCCCAGGACCCAGGCCTTGCTCGATGCTTCCCCACATCATCTGGGCAGGGAGGAAAAATCTTCCTGGACAGGGAACACTAACTCTGCCTTACGTGCAACAGGTGCTAGTGATCACCTAGCTCAATGGAATAATGTTTATGTCTTTCAAAAGGAGTGAGACATTGCCAGTCCCTTACCACCTTGGATGTGTGCGTAAGCTCGTGGACATGCACACAGTTTTGTAACTGGAATTTTTTTTTCCTGTGACATTCAGGTTTTGAGGCTGAAATCTCAGGGACGTGAACTTGTTGGACCTAAGAAAACCCTATTTGTAAAGCTGTCGTCCTAGATTTGGTGTTTCATCTACCTTCGATTACAATATGAGAGTGGGGAGGGAAGGAGATGTATTTGAAATTTAAAGAAAATAAATAGCCATTGAACAGGAGGATGGCCCAACATAGGAGGGGACAATAGCTCAGGACCTAGAGATCAGCAGTACACCTCCACCTTGAAGGACAAAGGGCAGTGATTCAAAGAATGAAGATATACACATATTAGACAGAGAAGACAGGCAGTTTGAGAGAAGTGTCAGGGAAAGCCATTAATGTGTTGGAGAAACCCCCTCTCTCAAGGTTGCAGAGGGGGGGGGGGGGGGGGGGTCAGGAACAGTCTATCTGCTATCTTACAGGCACATTGATTTCAACAATACCCAGACAAATAAAAATACTTCATGCCTTCCACCACCAAGGCCATAGCTAAGTAAAGAACCCATACTTTTATGGGTTTCAGCACCTTAGGCCATTGTTCACGTAAAGGCTATTGAGACCATTGTCTACCAACGAGCCTATTTCGGGGGCTATAGTTCTTGGCATGAGCCTCTTTCAGACCAGGGTGACATTGAGGTCAAACTGAACTATAAAAATGGAGGGCTCACAACTAGCTTTCCTCAGACTGACCAAAGCTGGCTTGGATAAGCAGCGAAATATTTCAATCTCTCAGAAAAGAAGTCCAGTTGCCATGCTTCAACTTCTGGATATAAAACTCATTGGGTGACTGAGAATCTTCACAGAACATATTTCCCAGTTTGACCTTTCTTTTTTGGGGGTTCGGGTGTCAGTATACTTCAATAGTTTCAATTATGATCTCAGTCTGTGCATCAAAGCAGCCCTTCATTGCTGCTCTTTAATTTTGCATGCAGAATTTGCACCTAGCAGCAATGTTAAATGGGAAGTAGAGAGAACCATGGGGCAAGAAGACCAACCATTATGCACAAGGATTGTTTCAGACAGTGGAGAGAATTTTCTAGGGATTTCTGCCACCCTAAATCCTGTTATTGCGAGAGGGAACTGAACAAAATGGTCCTTCATTCAAAGACCCTCGTATACCCCAGGCCTCAACCCTTCCTTTAATGAGATTTGGTTATGGCAGGAATGATTTTGGAGAAAGAGGAACAGAGACAGTGTACAGGATGAGTTCATAGAGTGTACTAGAGAGAAGGATTGAAAGTCAGGATTTGGACCACATCTTTTTTTTCCCCTTGTGGATGCTCAGATTAGGAGGCAAGTCAATGGGATTATTTTACTTACCCAAGAGGCCATGGCATCTTCAGTGAGAAAAGAGAATGACTGTCCATGGCTTCCAATTGACGGGGAACGGTACGAAAAAAAAGGGTAACTCCACATCCATTGTACTTGTGATTGCGGAGAGTTCATCCCCACCACACCCCCTTGAAAAAAAAAAAAAAAACCAGGACAGAGGGGGGGGCCCCATGATGAGACATTACTTCTCCCTGGCCTCGGAATAATGTCTCTAGGTCTCAGTTCTTGTTTCAAGACCAAGGTGCCCCGTGAAGTAATGGCTTGTCACGGGCACGCACCATATTCTCTATGTAATGGGCAGGAGTAGTTGAAAGTGACATTCTCCAGTACAATCCCACTGGTTTGTAAACAAAGCCATTCACAGAGAGGGAACGAAGGCAGGAAACTGGGAGTTTTCGCCCTACTTAATGCATGAAAGGCAAAAGTTGCAAAAGATTCGAAATATTGAAAAACGGAAGCCCTTGGCCAAACAGTGGGGTTAAATGAAGCAGGAAAATTCAGTAATTTGTCACCAAAACAAGGATGTGAAGTAACTGTTGTCACGAATACCATCAATTTCATTGCCCCATGGGTAAATGGAAACAGGGACAGGAAATGGGGAATAAGGACTCCACATGACCTTATACAATCGTTATCATGAAATAGAAACGTAATCTCGGGACGAGGTTAAGGACGTGAAGTAACTGTCATAGGCAATATTTAACCGATGAGGAAAAAGGTGTAAGCTGAAACAGTATGCAGTGGACGGACCCTCCTATTCCTGTTGGAGCAATTTATGGGACTAAAGCTTTGGAATGGGCTTAGAAAAATGGACACAATTTCCAATTATGTAAAAGGAAACATTTCATTTCAGTGAACCCTATTATAAATTGAGCTGTGGGGGGAATGAAGTCACTTGTCAAACCGTTAGAATGCTCTCTCTCATTCAAAAGTTGAAAATAAACTCCTCACATGTGGGAAAGCTGTGGTGCCAAGAAGAAGGTCTGGCTGTCGCCTAAAATGTAGGTGATTAAATTAGATATACCAATTAAAATGTCAAGCATTGTCCACAGTAAAGTGCAGGATTTTCCCCCCTGAGTAAAACTGTTAGTTTTGTTTTAGTTTTGTTTTTAACCTTTATTTCTCAAATCCAGGTCCCTTGAGGGTCAGTGCACTTTTTGCCCACTGATCTGCATGTTCTATTTAATAACCCTTTTGACCATGATTTGCTAAAAGAAATATACATGCTTTATTCAGAGGAATTCTGGGTGTAATATGGCCAAGGCCAGAATCTGAGAAGTTCAGAAGGTCTGGCCTATTGAAATGGTGTGTTTCATTTCAGAAAGAGTCCGGTTGTGAAACGAAACACGGCAGCACAGCTGGCTGTTCGGAACCGGGACCCTACACTCCAGAAGAAAGAGGTCAGCCACTGACTTATCTTCCATTTGGTCCCGCGGGGCAATATACTCCAATGAGGAAGCAGCTCTGACACATCAGTCTTTCCTTCTTCCTGGCACTGGCCATTCAGGAGCTGTGGCGTAAGGATTAGTAGGGCAATCATTCTCTGACCGTCCCTGATCGGCGATTGGCCAGTGTCCATGTGTAGAAGAAGGAAAGGCTGCTTCCTGTGTTGGTCATCCGGCTATCCCATGTTATGACGCCTATAGGTAAGTGTGAAGTCAGGTGGTGTGATTTTCACTCGATGGTGGGAGGTGAGCTCCCGAGTTTTGAATGGCAGCAATGTGTGCTTTGTTTTTGAACCCGGACTCCTTGCCGGAATCGAAAAACACCGATCGTCTACTGGACTATCTCATTGTAGGTTATTGCACTGGCAGCTCCTTTATGTTCCAGTGTAATCAAAGGTAGGTATTGTAGAAGAGTTCACAAGCCTATACATCATATAAGTTGTATCATCTGAATATTGATCAAAGTCACAGACTCCATACAGATGATGACAACATATGGTAAACCATCATCATACCTATATAGGACCCTTGCTTAAAATCCCACACATCCTGCATAGGTTTGCTTGTGTTGTTAATAAGGAAACATCATTAACTCATGTGGATCTTTTTGGGGAGAAAGGCAAGACTGAAATATTTTAATTAAATATATAAGGCGACCCAGCTTGCCGTATTTAAGCTTTGTTATCCATCAGATTGTTAACTAGGATTGGTTACAGGAATCACATAACTCCCTTGTTACAACAGCTCCACTGACTTATTTTTAGGCTTGATTTGAAATGATGGTGTAGTGTGCAGCCCTAACTCATGAATATTTATTGTTTAGAACTTTGAAAATGTCTTGTATTAGCATACTCCAATGGAAGAGCTTGTGGCAGAGCCATCAAGTACACATACCTCTATGCAAGCCTCCAGGGAGTTAGAGAGGGCCCGGAAGATATAGAGGTTAGAGAGGAATAGATAGGGACTTGACAAATGTTAGATAGAGATAGGGACCAGGAAATGTCAAGCAGGACCTGATAGTATGATAAGTGTTTAATATATATAAATATTATGGCAACCAAAGTCAACAACTGAAAGCCTGAAGGTATTTACTAATTATGTTACAATAAACCATTCTTATTTATTTTAAAAGAATAGAGTGTGTGAGATTCCATAATTTTAAGTAATACCCTTAGTTGAATTAGGGATTAATTTAAATGGTGGCAGCGTAATTTGTGACATATGGTTTTAACCTTAGTTCAGCAGTCTGAAAGACAATGCCAGACTTCATAAGCCTAACCAATTATTAAATCATCAGGGGAGTCCTTGTTCTCAATTCCACCACCCTCGCACATGTGTTTGGTGATGGCCTTCTCTACCACTGTTCCCTTACTCTGAAATTCCCTCCCACTGTAGGCCAGGCTCGTGACATCCTTGCTATCCTTCCACAAGCAGCCAAAGACTTATTCAGATAGGCTTTCTTTTAATTACTAGTTAACTTGGGTTTTTTTAAAAAGGGAGTGCTTTATTTCTGCTGTTTTAATGTGTTTTAACTGTTTTTACTTACAACTTTATTTTGATATTTGTTTAATTCTTTTTCAGTATTGTAACAACTCATTTTTCTGTCTTTGTTATTACTTTTTAACACAATAAGACATATTGGATCCTTTCAGAAGAAAGGATCTGAAAGGTGGCACATAAATATTTCAAATAAATCAATGCAAAAAGTATTAGGCATTGATAGAAGAAAAAACACA